>CM055886.1:32308168-33508168 GCA_029582165.1 Portulaca oleracea
TATATAAAATTATCACTATTAGATTCACGAAAAATATTATCATAAAGTTATAATGTTACAATTGTTAATAACATATTATATAAGAAACTATCAATCAAAAAATAATATGGGAGACCATGAAAGTCAAAATTATTACAATTACCAGTAATACAGTAACAAATTTGCAGCTTGTAAAAAAGAGAAAGAAAGATGTAAAAAAGAGAGCAATCTAACCTAGAGTACCAACAATGATTTCCCAGGTGACTTGAGGTTGAGCAGGATCCGCTACAATTTCTGAAACCTGGTTTGTTACTGACAACTTCACCTCCAACCTTTTCGATTTTCTCAATTTCATCGAATATTGCTTAATATTTTTCTGATAATTAGTACAATCATTTCCTAACCATGAAGATGAAGGGGGCAAACATGCTGAAGCTGAAGATACAGATGAAAATACCTCCATTTTTTCCCCTTTTTTTTCTGTGTGTTTTTGTTTGTGTTGAGACTTGAGAAGAGGGAACAGAGAAGAAATTAGGCCCACTGATACATCATATATATATATGTGGTGTTCTGAAGCTGAGGCTATCAGCCAACTACTTGGAATGCACTAGGCCAAGTGTTTATATATATATATGTATGTATGTATGGGCTTTTGGCTCAAAATAACCCGAAATTGGAGGTCATTGGCTGAAATAATCCAGACTCACTTTTAGGTTGAAAATAATTCAAACTTTTAATTTATTGACTCGAATTAAACCGAAATCGAATTTACGGCATCGGAATGCTAACTTGGCAGCGTGAGCACGTATTTCTTTAATTGATTTTGGTTTTGAATTTTTTTTAAGCTTATGTGAAACCCAACTCACTTAAATGTGTTATGTCATGTGGTACAAGTATAAGGATCATATACAAGTTAAACACACATACGTGATATGATCACCACGGACTAGAAAGGACCTGACACGGGTCGTGCCAACGTCTAGAGAGGGAGAAAATGAGCAATAGGCTCAACACGGACCGTGGCGTGGGTGCCACAGACCGTGTTGACCTTGCCACGAGTTGTGTCACGAAGAACACGGTCCGTGACAGCATTCAACTGCCTCTAGCGACCATATAATCTGAACATTAAGTTATAATCTCTTATTAACATCAGAATATTGACCCTAACAACTATATTATATTTACCCATGTGGTCAATTGACTTAGTCAAAGTCAAGATACTCATTAAGAACCTTAATTAAGTTCTTTGACCAAGGGCTAAGGGGGTGTAGGATGACTCCTATAAATAGGAGTCATTTGCTACCTATTTGTAGATATATCCTTCATCTAATCATAACCTTTCATTTTTGTCTAGACTGCAGCTATATTTGAGTGAATCAAGTGAAAAACAAACTTATCTTAAATGTGTTATGTCGTTAAGTTTCATCTCTCTAAACATTTACGGTATAATAAATAGTTTTTTCAAAGAAAATGAGTTCGTCCATGACTCTTAGCTAGACCTGTCAATACGGGCGGGCGGGCGGGTTACGAGTCGGTCGTATATCGGGTTCGGGTAAATACAGGTCGAGTGTATTCCGATTTCGGGCGGTTTAGGTCAGGTTTACGGGTCATGACCGCCCTTTTTCTCAGCCACTTACAACTAATAAAATTGATTATAATTAGTCAAAGACACCTGTGTAATGTACCATTCCATTCCAAGTTCGACCACCACGATATGTCATAGTTGTATAGATATATTAATATAGACCTAAGGGACAAAATTTGGCAATCTTCAAGTCTACAAGTATTATGCGGTTTACGTCAACAATCCACGAATAACAATACTTATGAAATATATAGGGTTTTGGGATGCTAATATACTGAACTTTTAGGGTATTGGACAATAATGCACTGAACTTTGACCTTGGACAATAATACACTATTTTACTGAAAGAGAGGAGAGAGGCGAGACTGTAGGAGTTTGAGGGTTCACTGAAAGAGTGAGTGAGTGACAGTGTTAGGGTTTTGTTTTGGTCATTTGTTATTTGATTATTTCATTTGTACGTCTCTCTCTACGCATAGCTTTCCAAAGTCACCAAATATTTTACTTTTGGGCCTTAATTTCCAAGAAATGGGCCCATTTTTTTGCACAAGGCCAAAGTAGACAAAACACTTAAAATTGAAGTGTCTGACCCAACGGGTCGACCCAGCCTGACCCGTTTTTTACCAGGTTCTTTGGGTTGGGTCATTTTCAGGTCCCGGGTCAGAATTTCGTGTTCAAAACCCACTTTTTGCGGGTCGGTTTGGATCGGGTTTCCGGGTCGAGTCGAGAATTTCCAGGTCTGCTCTTAGCAATATCCAAATAAGATTGATAACTGTTTAGTTATTAAGTTCAATCTCCATCTTTTCATATATACTGCAAGAAGATCAATAAGCCACGAGAAGATGATGAAGTTTCAAGACCGGTCAAACATCATTTTCCCAACAATTGTTTGCTTAGATTAGAGTAATCAAGCATCGATTGTTTCACCTCAACCCAGTATGTTTAACATCAAAATCCATTAAAAGGAAAAGGGACATCTAGTATCATAAAAATGGGCATCCGGTATCAGAAAAATGGCATTGACATTTGTTGTAAGCAACGTTTATTTATGAGTTCAGAATGTAGTGGTAACTGGATGTTTATTTTGCTGTCAAACAGATTTATGAGTTCAGAATGTAGTGGAAAATATGGGGAAGTTAGGGTCGGAATTTAGCCCAAGTAGGATCGTGGATCGTGTGTAAATATTAAAATTGTATCGACGATTTTGGACCATAAAATCGTAGGATCGTAAATCAAGATCGGGATTTTAATAACTATGGTTGTATGTTCATTATGATTTCGTTGGATGTTTATTTTGATTGTACTGGATGTTCAGTTTGATACTCATTTTTCTTGTTGCTGGATGTTCATTTCAATGTTTTTAGTATCTTTCATTCGATATCCATTTTCTTGTAGTAGATATTCATTATTATGTTGCATGATGTTCATTTGATTATGCTGAATATTTATTTTGTTGTCATATATATTGTTGTCTATGATGGATGTTCATTTTGATTCTGTTGGATCTTTATTATTTTTGATACCTTACAAATTGTTGTCTGTATCTGATGTTCATTTTCATTATGTTGGATACTTGGATGTTCATTTCGATTATGTTGGATATTCATTTCAAGCTACTGTTGGCTGTTGGAATGAATTTAATACATTTGGGAATTGATAATGCAATTAGTGCAGAGTTTGGGAAATTGGGCGCTAAATTAATGTTTGTGGATTATCTTTTTTTTCCTCCCTTAAACCATGTGAGGTGCCTCAAAAAAAAAAATAATCAGAAAATTTGTACACAAACCCTACAAATAAAGGTAAATTGGCTTATCAATCTCAAACCCAGATTGACTAATGAATGACTCAGATTATTAGTACTCATATGCTCACAATAGTTCAATGTTCATTCTATCAACTCCTTACACACACACACACAAAATAAGTGTCTTTTGTAAACATTGCCCATCTCTTTTGACGTTAGCCATATTATAGTGTCGATCAAACTCTTCATCAAACATCATTTATAGATACAAAAATGTTATCTTATCGAACATTTAGAATTCGACAAAATGACATTTTGATTGGTCAAAACGTTAAATGTTAATCTAAACATTGTTATTCAATTAAACATGACCTAAATACTCCAAGGAATCTACCTATTTATGCTTCAATTAATTAGTTATTCAACAATAATTTAATCAATTCTTATATGGTATCAAACATTATTGCAAAATCATCAATATATACAAATTTAATAATTTATTGTCAAATTTATCAGTTAAGAAATTTACGTACTTAAATTACAAATAGAAAATCTAGACAAGTCCTCCACGATATATGGCATGATTTGCTATAAAACGAATTGTCTAGGACACGTGCATAATCTTCTTTTACGTACATTATTCGTGTATTCAGATATACTTATTTAGGTATTTGAGTTCTTAATCTTGAATCACATTAATGTTGTAAATTATGCTACATACATGTTAATTTCTAGTTTATCGATTTTATAAACTTAATGATAGATGCGTTATTAATACTTAGAATATCGGGAGTACGAATATATGATGTTTATGTAAATGGTAAAAAAAGGCTTATTTGCTATGGTTTGAGATGCAAGTAAGATGTTTAATTTACACTGCCGCTACAACAACAACAAACACCAAAGTAATCTCGTTTATGCGAGATTCGATGATCCAAATTAGATTTAAACAGTTTTCTCTCATGTACGCATGATGTTTATGTAAATGTAAAATAAAAAAACTTATTTATTGCAAATTAAGATGTATATAGATATCTAAATATAATTAAACTAGATACGACGAATAGCTTGATCATGAGCGAATATAGGTAGATTCTAATACTATTAACTTTTTTAGACATTTTCTCTCTAAATTTTATATATAAAGGAGAAAATAACAATTATTCATATTTTTCAACACTAATTTTAAAATTTTAAAAAGGTAGGTAATATTGAGATTGATTTCCTCAAAAGTTGATTTTATTACAAATGACATGAAACATTTTCACTATATATTGAAGCAACTCCTACCCCGAAAACAATCATCAAACCCAAAAAATCTAAACACAAATTCCATTTGTATTATCTAAGTTTAAGATGATGTCCCAACCTCACCAAGTCTCCCCCTCAACCTTGTTGACTACGACTCACAAGACATTGTATTACAATTTCCTCCCCTCCAAAGAAGAGGAGGTTTTGATAATGCAAAGCCCTAACCCACATCAACACCAACCCTCTCGTTTCCTAATTGAAATTAGGGACGTTTTCGACCCGCCCGTGACAAACCCTAATGACCCGTGGATCATAAAGAAGAAAGTCACTTGGCTCGACTTCATCAATGGGAGGCTAACCCTAACCCACAATGAGGCATTTGATCATGTCTTTAGGTATTGGCCCTTGAATCTTACTAGCCTTGTCGTGTGTGCTCAAAACAAGATAACCACGACTATTTGGGACCATTCAAATTGGCTCGGTGCTCCTAAGAAGTATGCTAGTCATAATATTTATATTGAGAGAGGTCCTAATGATACTTATTTTCTTGGATGGGAAGATATTTTTCATGATGTTCTTATTCGGCCAGGTGATGAGATTGGGGTGTATTGGGATTTTGAGCATAATGTTTTTCACATGAAACGTTTAGCTCGTAAAAGTTGAATTTATTCTTGGTGAACGAATTCACTTGCTAGATTTCGGTTGTATTGTGATCTTGAGTGTTTGAGTTTGTGGATGGAACTCGATCTAGTTGCCTAAGTGGAGTTAATTAGTGTGTTGGATTATTAGTTATTTTTAGTTATCTTGAGTCTTGTTGGAGTTAATTACCAAAGGTTATATCATTTGTTGTTTTATTTTGTGGCTCTTTATTGGCATGTGTTATTATTTAATGTTTTAATGGCACGTGTTGTTATTTAATTGTTTTATGTGTTATATTTAATAAGTTTTTACTTTTATTCTAGTTTGGATCTAAACAAAATGCATAATGATGTTTAAGGGAAGAAATATGAAATATCAGGCAATAATCACATCAAAGAAAGGACAAGATTGAGAGCAAAGAGAAAGAAAAACGGCGCTTACTTATCCATATATATATATATATATATATATATATATATATATATTAAAGGAACTTATTTGTCTTGATTTTGATTTATATAAGTGTCCTTGATTTTGTCATCCTATTATTACTATTATTATTGAAAAATGAACTAAATTAACATAATATAAATGAAAATTAGCTACATGGTTTATGAGAATTACTTCACTATCTTCCCAAGGATCCCTTTCTTTAGGAGATACTCCTAATCTTATAAGAATATCAGTATCTCATACTTACGAAGTAGTTATCTTACATACAAGGGTATGCTCCAGACATTTTAAACAAATCAGAGTGTTTCAAGCTAGGCAAATTAACCGAAGATAGTGGTGATCATGAAACCATCAACTATGAAAAAAATAAAAAAGATGCAAAGGTTGCAATATCAATATTCAACGAACTAATCGATCAAAATGACCTAACCTACCAATTTTATACAAATAACTATGAGTGATCGATTGCACCTTTAAAATCCGCAAAAGCCCTCTCTCGGGAGGATAGTCAACTATTCTAACCACATATTCTCAATTTCTCATAGAGCTAGTCTAATTGAACTATTGTACTATTTCAGGTTGGCTATGGTTGGGTTGTTTTTCTTTGTTATTGTTCTGAAAACTTTTGGGTTGTATTGCCTTTTGTGCCCCATGGCACTTGAATAAAAGAGCCTTGTGCCGCAAATCATCAAAAAAAAATAAACTACTATAATAGGAACCATAGACCTAGTTAGAAGTTGACTATTCTCATGCCAAAACCCTAGCCATCATCTTTAACCACACTAGCAAATTGATCTCAGCTCTCAGCATAAATCAATTGCTTAGAAACACAGATGGAAATCTCTCAAGCATTTTATCGAACACATGGTGGGCATAGAGGAAAACTCTAATTACAAGAATAAATGTGGATAGATTAAAGCTTCAACAAAATCAATTAGACATCAAGTAATTCAATCATAACTCAAACACTTCACCTCTCAGCAGAAATTGATTGTTTAGAAACACAGATGGAAACTCTCTCAAATATTTTATCGAACACATGGTGGGCATAGAGGAAAACTCTAATTACAAGTATAAATATGGATAGATTAAAGCTTCAACAAAATCAATTAGACATCAAGTAATTCAATCATAACTCAAACAATTCACCTCTCAGCAGAAATCAATTGCTTAGAAACACAGATGGAAACTCTCTCAAACATTTTATCGAATACATGGTGGGCATAGAGGAAAACTCTAATTACAAGCATAAATATGGATAGATTAATGCCTCAATAAAATCAATTAGACATCAAGTAATTCAATCACAACTCAAATAATACAAATTAACAATAGATTCACACATGAATGCAATTAAAAAGAAACAAAATCAATCTAGCAAACAATATATAAACATAGAAAAATAAAGAGAAAAGGATAGAAAACTTAGTCTTAGTTATAGATTTTAAATTAAATTGAAATCCGAGAATTCTTTGCGTTGAGAAACGAATTAAACCAAAAACTACCCTAAAAACCTAGAGGGAGGCTAGAGAGGAGGCCTCCCTAAGACCTAGAATGAGAATTGCGTAAATGAAAATTGAAATTTAATTGAAAATAAAAAGTTGTCATATGACACAGTCGCGTCATTTTACGCAGCTGCCTGCAGAGCTGCATCATCCTAAAATTCGAACATTTTACTATGCAGTTGCATCAAAACACGCAGACTAGTGCATCCTTGTTCTTCCCCACTATTGTGGTTTCTTCATCCATATTTTGGCTTGTCCTTGCTCCTCCAATACCTTGGGAAACAAATCATTTCACATTGATCCTCTTTTCATGTCTTCTTATCCAAATCATATGCTTTCTTTTTCGTCCTTTAAACTCATCATCATTCCAATGTATCATGAGGTTGGTGAGCTCAAGGACGTAACCGATCAGCTGACTACACCAAGATCAGTCACATGCCAAGGTCAGAGACACTTTCTCTGGCAGAATCAATGAAGTTTGTTTAAACTAACATTATTAACGACTAACAATTCATATCAAGCAACATATATTCACATACATAAAACGTGATACTTTAGAACATATCAATCCGTCAAAATACGTATGTAATGACCTTTTTACTTTCATCCAAACAAACATTTAGCAAGTAATAATAACTTTGAGTTATCCAAGGTCCTTGTATGAATTAAACTTATTGGATTATAGTAGACCAAAATATTGTTCAACTTGGAGCAATTTGGTGATGGTAAACTAAAATCCATGTAGTAGTTTAATTTACTGTAATACAAAAGTTTAGTTTACCATTTATGGTAAACCCTTGGTTGTTATGCGAAACACTTATTTAGGTATTTGAGGCCTTAATCTCGAATCATGTTAGTCTCATAAAGAAGTCTACATATATGTTAATTTCTACTTTACCATTTTCAGTAACATAATTATAAAGGCAAATTATTTTTTTTTCAATGTAGCTAAAATTGTATTTATATGTAATATTAAAATATCGGGAACAAATGTACGTATTTAACGAAATTATATAAGAATAACATTTTAATATGGGTAAAATAGGTAGATGTTTCAATCATTAACTTCTTCAAACACTTCCTCTTTATATTTGATATATGAAGAAAAAAATCGCATCTCATAATTTTCTTTCAAACGTCATTTTATTCTTAATTTTGAAAATAAAAAAGGTAGATAATACTGAAATTTATTTCCTCAAAAGCTTACTCTACCATAAATAACACAAAAATCATCTCTATATATCGAAGCAACCTCCAACCCCCAGACAACCCTCAAAAAATATAACCTAAACACAAATTTCATTTGATCATCTAACTCAAAATTAAATTATTATGTCCCAACCTCACCAACTCGCCCCCTCAACCTTGTTGACTACAACCCACAAGACAATCTACTACAACTTCCTCCCCTCCAAAGAAGAAGAGGTTTTGATCATGCAAAACCCTAATCCACACCTACATCAACCCTCTCGTTTCCTAGTCGAAATTAGGGACATTTATGACCCGCCTGTCGTAAACCCTAATGACCCGTGGGTGATCAAGAAGAAGATCACTTGGCTCGACTTTATCAATGGCAGGTTAACCCTAACCCACGATGAGGCATTTGACCATGTCTTTAGGTATTGGTCCATGCGCCTCGCTAGCCTAGTTGTGTGTGGTCAAAGTAAGCTAGCCATGGCTATTTGGGATCATTCGAATTGGCTAGGTACTCCGAAGAAGTATGTTGGTCCTAATATATACTTTCAAAGAGGCCCTAATGGTACTTATTTTCTTGGGTGGTCAGATGTTTTTCATGACATCGCTTTTCGTCCTGGTGATGAGGTTGGGATATATTGGGATTCTAAATACAATGTATTTCATATGAAACGGTTAATTCGTCGAAGTTGAATGATCTTTTGCTGGCTTAGTTAGTTAGACTCGACATTCTTTTTATTAATTATGTTTTGTTTTATTCCCTAGACTTCCCCTATTTTCATTAGCTTGTCCAAGTTGAGTCTTTCTTTTTTTTTTGGCCTTACCTTGTCTTAGGTTAATGGCCATATTATATTCTTTTTGTTGTTTTGGTTATAAATGTCAAATTATGGTTATGAATCAAATATTATTTATTAGAGTTTTTCTTTTGTTTTAGTTCCTTTTTATCATTGCGTGTTATTATTTAATTCTATTATCAATTTTATTATTTACTTTCACTATATAATCTTATTTAATAATTTCTTATCATATGCTGTTTTATTATTTATTTTCACCATATATATAATCTTATTTGATAATCTCTTACTTATGATGTTTATTATTTCTTTTTCCCATGTGATTTTGTTTGATAATTTCTCATTGTTATCCTCATTTGCCTTATAACAAGATGAATAAATTTATAATAGATACATTAATAACAAAAATTAAAAACTAATAGTGTCATTTGGATGTTGACTGAATTCTTAGGCATGAATTTAAGTAGATATATCCAAAACTCCGTAATAATCACTCATATATTTGAACACCTGATATTTGATGCAATAAAGTACATACATAAATAAAAAAATACATTTACTTAATTACAAAATAATTTTGTATTTAGGATAGAGAAATTCCTCCATTCAAAAATACAAACCAAAAAAACAGAAGGAAAAAACAAAAGAACAAAAGACTTCAAAAAGCTAGTCACAAAAAACTCACAATCTAACAGGCTGATTCTCTGTTAGATTCAATAAATATCAAAATCAAAATCAAAACCAAACTTTGCAATTCCAGGTAGAGCGAGATATAGAGGTGTCGGCTCTAGTAGTCTTAACCCTAAATTTTGTAATTTAGAGAGACGGTCCAATTGGACTAAGATAGACTCAATAAATATACACACATTTTGAATATGATAATCACAAAACAACACTCTTACTTCATGCATTCATCAAACTCTCCCATTCCCAGACCCCAAAACTTTCTCCCTCAGTGATTCCCCATCCATGGCAGCAACAATCCTCTGCTTGATTTCCTCCTTCAATTTCTCCGCCTTTTCGAAGCTCAAACTCCCTCCCATTACTTGCGCCTTCAACTCCTCGATCCTCCCTTTTATCCCGGCTGCATCCACAACCCTCTCGATCTCCGCCTTGATCTGCTCATCCACCTCATTCGAAACCATCTCTTCTACATCATCATCGCTTCTCGTCTCAACCATTTCCAAATTCAATCCTTTCAAAACTTCCTCCAACTCACGTCTCACTTCCCCTGCAAATTTCGATAGTTCCTCCTTGTCAACTTCCTCCCCGCGCAAAATCCTCTCGCGGGCCACCCTCAGAATCTTCATCTTCTCCTTGAGCTTCGCGGGTACTTTTGTATTGATCTCGGACACGATCCTTTCGCCCTCTTGCTTGAGCTCGATGAGCCCGTTGACCGCCTCGAGCTTGGCTAGCTGTTCCTTTAGCTTCATGTATTCGCCCGGTTTGGAGAGTTTGAGTTTGAACTCCCTAGCTAGTTTGTCTGCTCTGTGTTTTAAGTCCGGGGTTATGTTGGAGGATTTGGTTAGCTCCATCTTGATTGACTCGAGCTCGGTTTGGAGGCCCATGGATATGAAGGCCTTGGTCATTTCGGTGTCCACGTCGTGTTTTATCTTCTCGAGTTTGGGCGGCTCGCCTTGAGGCTTTGCATCCAGGATCATCTTCTTGAGGCCCTCGATCTCGGATTCGATGTCGGAAGTTGAAGTTGTGAGCTCTGAGGGTTTCATCTTGCGCTTCCTTTTGGGTTCGATTGGGATGCCTTCTTGGAAGCCTCCGATGTGGCGGAACTTGAGCATCCGGTGTTGGATCAGCTCCTCTTTGCTCATTTTCCCCAGCTCCTGCGTACATCGATCATCATCATCGCATTAACCAAGGGAAGATCAAACACGACTTTCTTTATAAGCGCGCAACAACGAAAACTCCCGGTGTGGGTCCCGCTTGTGCAGGGTATGGGGAGATCCATGTACAAACAGCCTTACCTCGACGTACATAACTACATTCAAAGAGACTCATTCTAACAGACCCGCAAGTTTCTCTATAAGCATTAGAGGGAATTGACCTATAGTATTAGCTAATCTAAAGAGAGACCTACATGTTGAGATTGACCTACAGAGGTGGTAGCCGAGTAAGTTGGTTACCGCTTCACCTTCCAATATACCCACCAACGTTTAAGTTTTGGTGAAAGAAAAAAAAAGAGAAAAGAAAAGAAAAGATCGTGTATATGGAAATTGTGGGATAGATGGTTCATGCTTGTTATGGGCAGTTTGGTACCTTTGCCTCCGACCTGTAAACCTTACTAGTTTGTGGAGATCCATATACAAGACGGTCCTACCTTGACAAACATAATCGCATTTTTCAGAGAGACTGGTTCTAAGTAAGAAACCCACAAGTTCCCCCATAAGCATTAGAGCAAATTGAACTATAGCAAAGCTAATCCAAAAAGATTCGATGACGAACACGTTGAGATTGACCTATATCACCTCATCTTCCAATATTCCCACCAAGGATATGTGAAAATCATGAGGTTGATGGGTCATGTCCCGATATGAGCTCAATGGGCGGGCGTACTTGCTCTTCATATAAAATCAAAAAGAACAAAGAACGAAAAAGATTGACTTATATTACCTCCATGGCTTCAGAAATAGCAACTTTTATCTGCTGAGAAGACCACATAGGATCAGCATGAGCACCACCGAGCGGCTCCTGCAATCAAGGGCGATGCTTCAACATAAGAAACCTCGTCACATAATCGGATAACCGGAAAAAAGAAACACAAAAAAGAACTCTCGAGACCGCTCACAGGAATGACTCCATCGGCGATTTTAAGCCGGTAGTGTTCCTGGGCTGTTATCCTCAGCTTTTCAGCAGCCTGCATTTTTGTCGGAATTAGAAAGACTGTATCATATACTTCATCGAAAGACATAAAAAAGAAGAAGGTTTAAATACCAAAGGAGACGCTTGGGCAGATTTCCACAATATAGCAGCGCACGCTTCAGGGCTGTTCAGTCAACAATATTGCCATTAGCAACACGCATTGACGGTTAAAAATACACTTTTTGACCATGGATAACAGTAATTTTTACAGGAAAATAAGTTACCTAGCAACATAAAAAGCAGCATTTTCAAGCATAAACATTTTATTGCAGCAGCCGATGGCTAGAGCCCCTCCAGAGCCCCCTTCACCAGTTACAACTGTGATGACGGGAACTTTTAGTCCAAACATTTCCCTGAGATTATGAGCAATTGCTTCACCCTGCATTCAGGATTATTTTACCCACAAAATATTACAGCAGTGCAGTAAAAAAAACAAACACAGAGTGACGTAAACCATCTGTTTAGTACACACCTGACCGAGTTCCTCGGATTTTAGATCAGCGTAAGCTCCGGGAGTGTCAATAAGTGTAACTATGGGAAACCCGTGATGATCAGCATATTTCATAATCCGTAGAGCCTTCCTGTACCTGTTAAAAATTCATCCTTTGAATCAGCACGTAACTCTTTTTTTCCTATGGAGCGTTTGGTTGGCATTTTTCTCTGGGAAAATTAGTCAACTTCCCAAGCTGGTTTGCCAAATGCCCCTATGTTTGGTTGTGTTTTATTGAATGGGGAAGTTTTTACATGGGCCCGTTATTTTACGGTCCAGCTCAGGGCGAATCGTTCTCAGGAGGGGTTAAGATCACGGTCTGGAATGAGAATTCATATTTCGTTGAAATTGCCAAAATACCCCTCTAAAGTTAAAAAGTTGGTTAAGTTTAGGTAAACTTGAAAAGTTGAGTGTTGATGGGTAAATTTGGGTTGCATGAAGGTAAAAGAGGTATTTTTTTTTCCCCTTCTAGAGAACAAAGCCTTAAATATTGAAAACCCAAGTGTAGTTTGATCATTCCAAACAATTTTTCTCGAGATTTCAGGATGTAAACGAAACACTGTAAAATTCACTTTCCTAGGAAAATTTTTCCCAATCCAGGATTCTACCAAACGCGCTACTATTCAAATTCGAGTATCCAAAAGTCAGTACGTATGGAAAATGAAGCACGCAGGACACTGACAGTACTCAAGGAATACCAGAGAAAAGCTTCAGAAAAGGGTAAAAATCAGAAAACATTATCTCATTTAGCACCAACTGGGCATACCAACAAGTATGTATGACTATAGAAGCGAGCTAAGAATCAAGATAAAAATTACATATTCTAGTTTCCGGAAAAAACGAGTGATAATTTACCCATGAGGAGTTGGCATAGCAAAGTTCCGAGCAATGTTCTCCTTTGTGTTTCTTCCCTTCTGATGTCCTATGAACACGTAACTTCTACCGGTGATGGTCCCGATGCCAGTCACAATAGCGGGATCATCATAGCCTGCACGGTCTCCATGGAGTTCCACCCACTTTGAGATGGACAAAGACAAGAAGATTAATCTTTAGATCTATAATTTATGTGCTATATAACTCCGGGTTTTGTCAGTTTTGTTGCCAACCTTTTACCTTACTTAAACTTTCCAAACTTACATGTTTGCTTTAGTTAAAAAGATGGTGGCGAAACTTACAAGAACCCAAAATTATATGGCATAGAGTTCAGTTAACTTGCATGACAGTTTGTCGGTAGTTAAGAAGCGCTCACCTTTTCTGTAATGTTCATAATATGATCGAGGACGGTTGGCCTGTTGGGATGTCTAGCAATGTTTAACCGCTGAATCGGTGACAAGTGTGTGTAAAGATCTTTCAAAGCCTAAAGATGATGAAAAAACCACATAGTAGTGAATAACCTACTGTTAATTACTTCCTCCTTCCCATTTCATCTGTCCCCTAGATTTCTCAACATATACAATGTTCTATTATACGAAAGTACTATCATTCGATTTATAGCCAAAAATATGATTGTAGGAGTGTAATGTTACTATTTTTTTATAAAATATTATATGAGAAATTGACAATCAAAGAAGGAGGGAGTAACTTCTTCCCACTTGCAAAAGCGAGTTCCTTCCTACCTGTTGATATTTGAGCTCCAAAGTATGGATCTGGGTACTGAAATCTAGACCCGTTTCATCCGCCATCCTGCGTATCTGCAAGAAATGAACACATTAGAAAGCATACATGAAAACACTCTTGCGAAAAATCTCCCAATTATTGGTTCACATTAAACCTTTAAGAGACACTAACCTCGACGATCTTTTGCTCTAGATCAACCAAGGGCTTCTCGAAAGCAAGTGTGACGGGTTTTGGCTTCTCCTCCAAAGGCTTAAAGGGTGAGAGGTATCTCAAGTGTCCACTCTTGAGATTAGGGTCAATGTTATCCGGCCATGGGTAATCGTGCTTCTTCCCCTTCTTGGCTTTCACTACAACGCTAAGCCGTTTACCGGTGCTAGTCACACCAGAGCCTTCCAAGGGCTTGAAAAGACACATGTTTAGCTTCCCAAGTTTACCTTGAAGAAAGTCACTAGTAAGAAGGTCCTCCTTAGTAGCATTGGTGCTTACAACGTAGGAAGACGACTCTTGGAAGAGTTTATCACCACCTCTTACTTTGGCATAGTGCCCAGCGGTTAAGGATATAGTGTTCATCTCACAAATTTAGCCAAGTGCTAATGGAGGGCCGGAGAAATGCAGTGATTTGAACCTACATTGAAGAGGAAAAAGGGTCTGGATCACGCATCAATTAACAATTATATAGCTTAGCTTCACTGGGAATTAAACAACGAAAAAAGGTTCAAATTCATGGACCAACTACTCTTCGGTTTAAACCGGGAATGTTAGAAAATAAAACCATTCCTGGGCCTTCAGCCATTATCTTAAGATTTTGGTTGAGTTGATTCTTGTACGTACGTCTTATCAAAGCCTCACTTTATTGAGCAAGAGGGTCCAAAGGGCATTTGCATGTGGAGTATGTTAAAGTATAAAATCATCCTCGAGCCTTCAATTATCAGTTTAAGCTTTTGATTGAATTGGTTCTTGCGATGACCATTTCAAAAGACCATTTCCCCCCTCAAAGACAAGGGCCAATTAAAAAGGTATCATTATACCAAAGGCCCAAGGTCCAAAGGGCATTTGCGTGAGGGGCGTGTTGGAGTAGGACCGAGGAACGATTTTAAAATCTTAAGTCAATTGAGACTAGTCTATGTGAATTTTTTTAATTCAAGAGTAAGACTGCTACATTATAGATCATATCCTCATTTGGGAATTTGGATTTGAAGTTGCTGTTTCCTAGTGACCCAGAAGAAAATTCCATGTCAAAAATGAAGCAACCCTTGAAGAAGGGATTTCAGAAGATAAACTTAAATACCCAAAAGGAAAACCACAGAATACAACAGCATTGCAGAAATCAACCAATATAACAAAAGGATAACAACCCCAATTCAAAACAGACCATGAAAATCAAGCACATAAATCACACTAAAAAGGGGTTATAGAACCAAAAGTGAAAGCATAAAACTGAGTAAAGAGCACAATAACCAACTTTTCCAGCCATAATAATAAAACTTAAACCCACAATTACACATGCAAATACAACAATTTGCAGAACAAATCAAGTCTAATTAATGGGAAGAAAAATACCAGATTGATTGATGATGGCTACTCTGTATATCCTCTATGAAAATTCAGAATTTCCCCAGGTCTTTTTTGCAGTTTTTCTTTCTGGGTTTCTGTGAATACCCAGAAATCCACTTCAATTTTGTACTCAATTTCTTGTTTGTTTTGTGGATTGCATACAAATAAGAAAAGATAAAATCTTGTGAATTATTGTGCCTGGCTTTTTGAGGCAGAAAATGTAGACCTTAAAAACACAAAAAAAAGATGAAGTGGAATAGTGGATAAACTTAAGAGTACACAGCACAGAAGACAGAAACATCAGAGTGTAGAGAAGGAGGGCCACCAACTATAGTTATGATTAGTAGGTTGATATTAAATGGAAAAAGAATGATGCTTACTTTTTTTCTTTTGTTTTTTTCTACACTTGGCATGTTTGCATGTCAAAATGGTATATAGATGGGATTGAAGTTGGAAAGTTAGTTAACTAATGTCTACAATTTTACAAGCTCGAAATTAGACAGGTTTCTGTAGAGTGGAATCCCTAATCCTTTGCCTCACCAATTTTTGAGTTCTTCGTCCCAAACCCCTAACCTTCCATGGTAATTTCTTAAGAGAATATATTAGATTCATTGTTATCTGTTTAATATATCTCATTTAGATATATATATATAGGCCTCGTTCTTTTATACCGCTGGCTGCGGTGCGGTGTGAAAGAAATGTGGTGGATTGTGGTGGATTAGGAAAAGTTGTGGTGGATTGTAGTGGGTTGGGGAAAATTGTGGTGGGTTGGGATAGAATATGGAAAGTTTAAATTATAATAAAAAGATAAATTAAATTAAAAAAAAGTAGATTGTAATAGATTGTGGAGGATTGTGGTGGGTTGTGTGGAATATGAAAAGTTGCTGTACCGCAGCCTACCAGCCACATAAAAGAGTGAGGCCATAGTCTAGACTTAGGGGTAGACTCCTATTCTAGATAAATACGAGTGATTTAATTATCTGCTAAATGCCATTATCAACCAATAATTTCCATATACACGATTCAGATTTATAATTGTTAATTCAAGATTTCCATTATAAGCATTGTTTGACATTTTATAAATAAAATGGTAGTATTTACTTCAGCAAAAATAAAACTAAAATAAATTAAATTTACTCCCTATAAAGGGGTCCAGTGTGAGGGCTGTTATTTTAAAAATTAATATGAACAAAATATACCGAAAATAAGAGTCTGGTTTCTCAGTATTTGAAAAAAAGCATGGTAAGTGTAGCTCAACATACAAGTGCAAGTAAATATATTAGGGCAAACTAAAGTGTAATGGAATGTAGTTAATTATCAGAGTGCATTTGGTTGGTTAAAAACCCTTTAAAAATTACCAATTTCCCTTGAATTTCCCATGTTTAAATGTAAGTTAACATTGGAAAAAAACTTCCTTAGAATTTCCTACAATTTCCTAAGAAAATTTCCTTGGGGGCAACTAAAGAAAATTTTTCTCATAAAAAACTTTCAAAAGAAAATTTTCCTGAAAAAATTTCTCTAAAATTCCTACCAAATGTTCTCTTGGTCAAACAAATAAGTAGAGATGAATGCAAATCTAGATACGAAGAACCTTTCAAGAACATTGCCCAAGTCCTTGCTAACGGTTCACTCATGTACCCAACACAAGGATTTTTTTCCCAATGGAGACGGCAAACAAACAAGCATAAAAATACTAACCAAGCAAGTATACAATAATACACTAAACAAGAACGAAACAGCTCAACTGCGCTTCAGATTCGCCTGTTCTACTTCGCTTGCAAGAACTACATCAACTTCCAAAGGATTTTTTCGGGGATACCGAACACGTGAATGCTAGTATTAAGTATGAATACACAAATTAACTAGAATTGAGGGTGCACTAATGAAAACTTGACTTGCTGGTGAAATTGAACCCATGCAATCAAACAACTATGAAACTAGATTACCAAATTTTCTATCTATGCTATCCACAATCACCAAATTTCCATGATCAAAGGGCTTCTTTGCTTGCATTCCCTTGAATTTCACGACAGATATGTCATAAACAATACTAACTAGAATGGTGGCACGCTCCCAACTTTGAATAGTCTACTTCCGTTCATGGGGAGATCATGTTGAATTGGAACCTCGACAGTTGCTGTGGTATTGTGGAGATCACAGGTCCGTATCTCTGCACCCCCCACCAAAAAAGAAAAGAAAAGAAAAGAAAAATCAGTTCATGACTTCATGTTTCATCCAAACATCAAAATGACCTTAGACTTGTACAAAGTACGGGTCAGTAATCAGAGGACCCTCGACCCAGCTGGACCAGGCCCACGGTGGTTTGGGGTACCCCTTGACCTTGACCTTACAAACCGAGGATCAGGTCAGCAGACCCTCAAATATAGTATTTTAAAAAAAAAAAGAAATCGTCATTTTTCATTGTAGAAAAACCTAAAATTTCAACAATGATGAAATTCGAAATTCCAAACGTAAACAGAAAATAAAAGGTTCCAATATCAAGTATTCCAATTATTACAACACTCTAATTATTCCAATAAATACAGCACTCGACAAAATAAAAGTTAATCTCCAAATAAGAACATAAAAAACAATTCTCAACATAGAGTATCCTACTTAAATAACAATCCAGTTCCTCTCTTTTTTTATTTTTGAGAAATTAAGGCCCTATTTGGCAAACAGCTGATAGCTGTTGGCTGATTGCATTGGCTGATTGTTGTTGGCTGTTTGTATTGGCTGATTGTATTGACTGTTTGGATTGGCTGTTTGGAAAAGTTGTGATTGATAAAGTTAGCTGATTCTACAAATTTTTTTGCTAAAATTCCATTTATACCCTTTATCACTAATATGATAAAGTTAGCTGTTTGGATGGCATATGGTGTAAATTTAGACAACTTTTGGACAAAATGGTCTTTTCCACAATCAGCCATTTACAATAGGCTACTCCCCTCAGCCTATTGAAAAATGGCATATTGGGACCAATAAGCTAATAGAATGGGTTGTTTACCAAACAACCCAACAACCTATTTCACCCCATAATAAGCCAACTTTTGCAATAGGCCAATGAATGGGCTGTTTACCAAACAGGGCCTAAGTCATATTATAATACCAAGTGTGGGTTAGGTTTGGGTCAAAGGCACCAGTAAGCGTGAGCCCAACCCTAATCGGATGACCCCCCCCCCCCAAAAAAAAAA
Organism: Portulaca oleracea; assembly: GCA_029582165.1. Lineage (NCBI taxonomy): Eukaryota > Viridiplantae > Streptophyta > Magnoliopsida > Caryophyllales > Portulacaceae > Portulaca > Portulaca oleracea. Next base: position 32,327,039 of record CM055886.1, read on the forward strand.
AAACAAAAACAAAAAAACACCACTTTGCAGGTCGGGTTGGGTCAATGCAACCAAAAAAAAAAAACCTCAAACCACAATTTTCCGGGTGGGTCCCAAGCGCAGGTATACCGTAAAGACACCCAGTACAGTCGAGAAGTGCATGAAAAACTCACCTGGACGTTGTCATAAAGCTCAAAGAGGGGCACAGCCAGCAATTTCAGATTCTTCGGCACAGCGAAGAACTCTCGCTCCGGCAGGTGGACCATGAAGAGCTTTTTACACTCCTGGAACACATCTTACAATGTCAGCAGAGTTCCAAGAAAGTTGGAAGGACAAAAAAAATGGCAGGCAACAACCGAAATGTAGTACTTCACCTTGGGTTTTGTTATGTGGGGAGGACAGTAAGGGTACATAACTGTTTCAAAGTTGGGTCTCCACCAGCTTGCCACACACTCACCAATCTACAAAATCGGGGCATTCAGCAGTTAGCTACAAGCTCGGGTTGTTATTATATATAATCACTTCACCATTTATTCCATCATTCAGCCTTTGAACAAAGATACACACCTGCCAATTGGGTTGATGACCGGTCAAGTTAGCACCTAGTTTGCTTGAAAGCTTTCTCTTCAGCCCTTCAATTTCTACATTATTTTTTAACGAGGGTAAGTATTACCAACCATCGGACCGCCTCTATAGGGGTAAACCATCCCACCACGGTGTGATTACAAGCAGCAGATAGGGGTCACACTTGACCCAAACTAGGCCCAGAAGGAGTCGCCATGCTATGTTACTTGGACTCGGGTACAGGTGTCCGATATGGACACAGATACGGGTGTCGGACTCGGCCAACTTTGGGAAAATTTGCATATTTTCATTGTAATTTGAGGTGTCGAGTGTTGTACCCTTGTCCAGATGTGGAGGATCCGACATGGGTACGGCAAGCAAAATGAAGAGTCGGAGTAACATAAGCCGCCAGGAGCACCACGATATTCACCGAGGAAATTGTGGCCACCAAAATTCGAACCCTAGCAGGCAAGATAAACCTCCAACCCCCCATACCACTTGAGCACTAAGGTCTTGATTCATTTTCTACATATACCATTGAAATGTCATCAAAGGGAGGAAGGAGAGGGGAGAGTGGCAGGATTTGATTACCATTTTCACCGGGCTTCAAACGACCTCCAGGAAGTTTGCAGAAAGTGTTTCCGATTTGCAGAAGAAGGATGTGGGGGTGATTATGTTCTTGAACCTGGTCAATAATCATCACCTGGTCAATAATCATCAATCCTCAAACAAAGTATGCACTGATAGTCGGGTTTAAAACGTTTTTGTCTGCAATAATCGATGTGTAATGCAAAAACTCAACAATGACCACCCAATCCATTTCCCAGGGCTCATCGATGGGATCAATGAAAGCAATTATTCCGCCCGTATAGACTTAATACAGACCATACAATAGAACACAGTTAACAAGTATGTTAACTTGTAAAGAGCAACCCCAAATATAGGCAGTCTTTAGGAAGTCATCTTCAGTGTGATGATTCTTTTATTCCCCCCCCCCCCCAAAAAAAAAAAAAAACAAATAATCCAAATAACATATTAGATTAGACACATCACCCCCATTAAAATCCTGTCTACAAGACGAAATGAAATATGCAAACATCCCTTAGAAATAAGCTTCCATAAAGGAAGTTAAGAGTGTTAGGTTGTTTGGATGAAACGCAAGAAACAAGCTTCCATCATCACTCATGAAAAAAAAAAAAAAAAGAAAGAAACTATAAACCCTAAAAGGAGAGAAGAGCATGGCTCTTGCTAACTAATGCCGACTACCAATGCATAAAGAGGGAAACTACAAGGTTTGATGGGAAAAAGGTGAAAAGGAAACAGCAAAGTTATTGCTCAACACAAGCTCCAGTCTGAACAGACAAATAAAAGATAAGTTCAGAGAAGTTATTAAGATTAAATTGGTGGCAGAACGTCCTTAATGCACATCAAATTGAGATCAGAAATAGAGAAACACGTCTTATCACATTCCATGAATAAGTATACGAAAAATTCACAAATCCACAGGAGAGAAATAGTGCCCGGTTGAACTTACCAGAAGAATACCTTCTACACTTGTCCTCATGCCTTCCTTAGTGTAACTACCAAACAAAAAAATCCAACATAGCAAGACGATCAGCACCCACATTTTATCATTGGCAATAGCAGAAACAGAAACAGAGGTTGGAGGTGATAAGAAACACCCATTCCTAGCGTGAATCCCACTTACACAAAGTGTGGGGAAATCCGGATGTAGACAACCTCACCCCTATAAGCATTATTGTCTATGGAGATATTGATTCTGAGGGACCTCATAAAAACTTTGTAGAACATTTTCAGAGTAATAAGCTTTTAGAAACAAACAGCGTTCAATGATTTAAGGTGTGTTTGGTTGTAAAACTTTCCCATGTTTGGTTATCCCTAATAGATCGGAAAGTTTTAATGTGGGTTCCATAATTTCACTCTCAACCTCAGTAAACATTTTCTAGGGTGCTAGAGAAAGTTTTTCCCAGGAACTTCAAATGCACCATAAAACCAAAGCATGAAATAATACGAGTAAACAAACAAATTTAAATGGTTTTAGGGGAAAATTTTGACCAGTAAAAATGTCCCATGACAATTTGCTTCATTGGCCATAACCAATCCTACCCTATGCTCCGACGAAAAGGATCCAAGGCTGGCAGATAGTAGAAATTTCAACTACATTCCTACAGAGCCCATCTAATCCTATATTACTAACACATCCGAGATTATTTTTTAATCTTCCACTTGTATCGCTTTCACCAATTTGGAAATATATTTGATGCATCCACTTTGACAACAAACAATAATACCAATCACTAAATAACAAATTACGCATACTTTCATGCCTTTCAAAGCGAGACCTAGGAAAGATTAGAAAAGAAAAGAAAACGATACACGAAAAAGATTTCCGATACATAGAATATGAGGTTACTAGTAAAATTCTGCCTTTAAAGGATCTGTGATAAACCTGAGCAAAACTTATGTACAATATTTGGCAGATCACAACAGAAACTCAGCAAAGGCTTTATAAACCCTAGAAAAAAAGTTATGCCCGAGCTAACCGATTCAATGGCACAAAATTGACACAGTTTGCAAACACACCCATTTCTCCAGCTAGGTAGCAGAACAGCGTGATTGAAATCAACAAAAACTTCAGTTTGCACATACAGATTGACTTCAATCCCCCAAATACTCCATCCAAGCTGATAAATAAATGCCCAAAATTGGCTCTTCCAAGCTTGAAGTAACAGTTTACGACACAGTAAAATGTAATTCCTGAGTTACTAACAATCATTAGTCGCAAACAAGAACGGCAAGTACACAGCTTGAGATTGAGAACATAAAACCCTAGAAAATCACGTAACCAGAAGCACAGACTCTGCGAACACTCATACGCTGAGCAGCAGAACATGGAACCCTAAAAAGACTGGGTAAACACAGCACCATTTGTAATTCGACGACGAAATTGTGAAATTAAACACTGGGTAAACGCATGAAATTGAAAGCAGAGGACCAAAGTAGAGAAATGAGGAGTTTTCATACTTGAGTTTCATACGAGCAAGACGATCGGCAACAGAGGTGTCTTTCTCAAGCTTAGGTTCCTTGGTGCCAAAAGAGTAGCTTGAAAGTGGGTAAACATTCACCACCGACGACGGCGACTTCGACGCCAACATCTCTCTCTCCACTCGGCGGAGCAACGGCGGAACGGAGCTCGGAGAGTGGAGGTCCGCCGCTGCCGCTGCAAAAAAAAATCTCCACCGCCAACGTTTTAAAAAAAAAGTGGGGGTTTTGTGACTTTTGTCCCTTTTCTCTTCGGACGAGAGAGGACAAAAGAAGTCAATGAGGGTGGGAAATTGGGAATAGTACGGGGGCGGGAGGTTTATCCGGACCATTTATTTTAGGAATTTTGATTATGAAAATTCTTTCATAGTTGAATTTGTTTCAATTATGTGGCAGTTTCTGACCCGATTCAATAACCCGACTCGAATCCGCCCAAAATTTTTGGGTTTTGAACACGACTTTCAGAACTAAACCCCAAATATATCGAATCTGAAAATTAGAGGGTCGAACCCGACCCGCCCGTTTGACCGAATAATTAATTTTTTAAGTTCAACTTTGTAATTTTTAACGTTAAAATATAAGCGCAACTTATTTATTTGTTATTTCTCTAATTTAAGTCAAAATAATTACAATAATCTATCGCTACTAAAAGATAATATTTTATTATATATATTGTTCAAAAAGTAATATTTAAAGACCATTTTTTTAAAAGAAAAAGCGGATAAAGGTCGCAATTATAACCGTTGGGTTGACCCGAAACCGAAATACACCGCTCGTATTTACCCAAACCCAGAATACACCCGACCCATATTTACCCGAACCCGATATACGACCGACCCGAAATCCGCCCGCCTGACCGAATTGACAAGTCCAGATTGTCTATTATCATTAATTTAGTTAAGATAAATCATAGCCCTTAAAAAAATTATGTGTCAAGAGATATGACTAGTTATTATTCAATTATTAGAACAAGTTATTTTGATCAAAATTTGTAATTTCGATCATTTAGGGTAGACTCAACAATTCTTTGATTTTTCAACTATAATAATTGAAAAGGTTCCAATTATGATAAAATATTCTTAAAATATTAAATTTTATAAAAGAAGATATATCTTAATGAATATCATTATTTATTTAATACTTTTTTTTTAAGTTACGGCTCACAATCCCTTTTATTAACACAACAAAAAGTGACAAAGAGCACTATTAAGGCCATAAAGCCCAATAAACAACGGCACTTACAGCCCAAAAGAGATGAAAAATAGACAGTAATCTCCAATTCCAACCTCCCCCCCCCCCCCAACAAAATAAACAGCACCTCCTCCATCTCAAAAAATGCAGATGCAGCAAGCAAGCAGCCACAGAATATAAGTGCAAGTTTGTAAATCCAGCCTGAGACAGTTGAAAGTGCTACTGAAAGATGAAAGGAATATTGTGAAAGATCATCACTGGTATATCAAGGGAGTATGAATGCTTCCCATTCCATTCTAATGACCATAGGCAAACCCACAACTTCCCATTCTGCTCCAAGTTCTTGACAAGCTTCTCAAACACCACCACTATCCCATGAGACCAAAAGGACCATAATATTGCAAAGCAAAATGCAATCCAAAAATTCCTTTTTTGTTTGTTGTAAAAATTCCTTCTGAGATCGATCTGATGTAATTGAAGATAAATCCATCGTAGCCATTAGACAACTAGTATTTTAGCTTTGAACATGAGAGCCTGATGACAACATAATAATTCCACATGCTCTTCTATCAGCAACAATATCCATGAAGTGCGCATCTTGCAATCCCCAAACTTGCCTGACTCTCCACCCATTGAAAACTTAATGCTCTATTTCAACTAAACCCATGATATCAATTCTCACCTTCTCATTTTATTGATACCCCCTTCTAGAAGAAGGGATCAAGTTTTTGTCGTTGCTTGCATCCTTCTCATACCTTCTTTGACTTTCTTCTTCCTTAAGGACAGCTTGTTGTTCAAGAGCTTTTTCAGATTGACATTCTTTTTTACCTTCATAAAACCACTCTCCTTCCCAAATTTGATAGCCTTTTTGACAATAAAAGTCTCTAACTTTGAATATGAACTCATCACTAGAGGAGAATGAATGAATCTCGTCCAAAGAGTCTTCTGCTATCATTGGTTCATCTCTCACATATGCTGAGACGCCACTTCAGCAACACCTAGGGACTCACCTAAATTAATTTGTTGTTCTTATGCAGTTTTTTTTCGATAGTTCATCGCCAAAAAAGGCTGGAAGCATCAAAGATGCAACAAGAAGTCTGCGAAAACAGTAAAACCAGCAGAAACAAACCGACAGCAAAAAGAACCGCAACAACAAGAAGAAACAGCCAAAAAAGACAAGAAAAAACAACGTCTACGAAGTCAGCCAAATATAACCATTCACTTCTTCATGATCGATAAAGCCTTTAGCCCACCAATCTTTCTCACCAAAGCCTTGCTTCGAGCAAGCGCCTCATCAATACTCATAGTGTTAGGACTGCATTCTTGAGAAAGCCTCTTCGAACCTTTACTACGGTTAGGACCACAAGATCGGATCTTACACGAAGCTCTACTAACTAACCTCCATTTTGGGTTCCACAATTCCCCATTTCTTCTTTGCCGACCTTTGACTTTTAAAACCTTTTGCAAGGACTCCTCAATACAAAGAGGTGTAGAAACCACCTGCTCCATAGCAATGCTAGAAGGGTTACTAACTGTGCGCTCACTATCAATAGAAGACGCCGTATTAGCACCAGCCTTATCATCTACAAAAGGAGCCCTCAAGAGGGCTTCTTTATAAGGTGACTTAGAGACCTTAGGAACATCCGAAGGAAGAGGATCAGAGATGGTAACTGAAGCATCAGACGCATGAGAATTCACACAATCACCATCACCAGCCATCACACCAACCTGCTTAACCTTAGGAACCCAAATCCGATATTCTGAGCCTCTCTTAGGGCAAGGAACAGACTATCGCTTCTTGCAGAATTTTGCCCAATCTACTCGCAAGGCAGACCCGCTACACACCCACCCATTCAACTCAAGAATAGCATTTGAACTGGCCAACTAATCCTTGAAACGAACAAAACCATACCTCTTGTCATTTCGCCCCAGCTTACGGGGAATATAAGCATCAACAACTGTACCAAACTTCACAAACAGGTTTCTCAACCAAGTATTGTTAACCCCATCTGGCAGATTCTCAACAAACAAAGAAAAAAGGCAACCACCCCGGGCACCCCCACCACTAAAACCACTAGGCCTCGCAGGCATCTATGTTGTCAGAACCGGACCGGTTGACCCAGTGGGTTAATGGTTCAATCGGTTGGACCGGTTGAACCGGTCAAAATCGGCATGAACCGGTCATGAATTAAAAAAATTTCATATACTTTAAGAATAATTAAGCTACCAAAATAATTAAACCGGCATGAAAATTGCATGAACCGGTCAAAACCGGCTTAAACCGGTCAAAACCGGATTAAACCGGTCAAAAACCGGATTAAACCGGTCAAAAACCGGAATTTTTAAAATTAAATCATCAAATTTCCGGTCTGACCGTGAACCGGCCGGGTTGAACCGGTTTTGGCGTTTTTTCCTCGGTTGAACCAGTTGGTCGAGTTAAACCTGGAGCCGGACCGATCAACTTGCCGGTTCACGGTTGAACCGGTTGGACCGGCTGGTCCAGTCCGGTTTTTACAACATAGGCAGGCATAACACCAAGAGGCGAAGACGCCAAAACCAGCGGGGTAGAAGCATAAGAGGGAACAGGAACACGATTTTTAGCATCCCCCAACAACAAAACCAAATCATTTAGCACAGAACAAATAATGCTCGCCCTAGAAAGGGCAGTCAAAGAGACCACATCCAGACCATCAGCACTAAAGGAAAGGGAGGAAAAAATGGAGTTTACCTCACCCTTCAACTCGTTACACTGGGACAAAATGGGAGAGATTGAGACAGCCATGAAACCCACCGAAAACCACGACCCACCGGGACACAAGAGACCGCAAAGACAACAATCGTACTAACCGACACAGACGCCTGTCGCCACCCACAGAACGCTTCAGCCCTCCCAAATCGAAACGTGACCACCTGAACAACCGTACCGGCCTCGAAAGCACGCCACAATCCACCGAAGACACCGACGACCAACTAGAACAATCGCAGCCGACGAGCACCAGATCCACCGCACATAATATGGCCAAGCCAAACTCCGACTCTAGCCAGAACTAGATCCGCTGCTAGTAGCAGAAGCCACCACAGCAGGGCGGACACCCGGAGCAGCCCACGACAGTCAGGGCCCAGGCCGACGCCGGCGTCACACCCCCTGGGTGGCTGCGCAAAGTAGGGTTAGGGTTTTTGTTTGGGGAGAGAAAGGGTCGGAGATATGTCTTTTGATTGGTCTATTCGCTTCAATTCCTACTCCATTGTTCTTATGCAGTTTCCAACACCAAAGGCTCATCATTTCCTTGAATATTTCCCAACTCTAAAAGAACAGTTTTTAATATCTTGTAGGACTTCTCCAAGTCTTCTGAAAATGTCAGTCTTAATTAGACCCTTCATAACTTCAAATTGGTTTGTAGATGAAACACATCTAACAAGAAATAAGAGCTTGCCCCATGGACTAGTACATTTTTGAAAATTTTCCCAAACCCATTCGTGGGGGGGAAATACCAATAATATCTGGTCACACTTTTCTCGTTTCAGCAGTATCATACATCGTCCATCTCTTTATCTCCACAAACCAATCCTTCAGCTCCAATGGGCTGATCAACACCTCTTCCATTTCTTGGACTGAAGCAAATGTTAGGAGAGAGAAAGTGTGGTAATGGTGCAGTGTGGTAGAATTTGAAAAAGTGTGGTGAATTATGGTGAAAGTTGTTGTAAGTTAAGAGAAAATGTGAAAAGTAGAAGATAAAAGTGAGGAGAGAGAAAAATGAAAAAAATATATTGGTAATAATTGCAGTATGACGTGGTGAAGTGTGATGGAAAACTAAAGAGTGTGGTGCGGTGTAATACCGCATCACAACCTATCGCATAAAAAAAGGGGACCTTATTCAGAAAATACATTTCTTTATACTGGTCTCAAAATTATCTACTATGTTTTTTAAAAAAATCTATTTTCTTCAAATCTAAAATAGAAATTCACAACTATAAAGTGAAATAGTTCATTAGAAAATGTCAAATTTATATAATGAACAAAATCCATTTTCTTCCACATTTAGAGCATTAGCCTCGAATTATGACCACGTAATTTTAAGCAAATTTCACTAATCCCAAAGATTTCCCACATAATTAGTGGATAAATTTAGCAAATAATTGAATATAAATTGATCTCACTTTCAAGAAGAAAAAATGACTTTGTTCGAAACGACCATAGTCCCGATCGAGGTAGCGGCTTTAATCCCGCAATAAGACGCTCCCTCGCATCATTAGTCCCCCACTAATCCTTCCTCTCTTTCTTCCTAATCTCTTGTTTAAGTGCTTAATTGACACAACACAACATTCTTGATTAATTACTCTCATTATTAATCTTGGCATTTTTAAATTTTTTGGGAGGAGTTTATTTACACTCGATCAAAAGGACTTTTTTTTTCTGAGTTAAATTTCGAAACAGTAAAGATGGCAAGGATGGCATTTACCGGTACTCTAGACAAATGCAACGCTTGCAATAAAACAGTTTACTTTGTGGATTTACTCACGGCTGATGGTGTCATTTACCATAAGTCGTGCTTTAAGTGCACCCATTGCAAAGGAACTCTCGTGGTAATTATTTTCGGGACTCTTTTTTCGCTTATCGATCTGGTTAATATAAAAAAACTCCCGTCATTTCAGTATAATTATCATTTTTGACAAATTGAAATATATAATACGCCTTTTTGACTAGTATATATTTTTCACCGTTTATCCAATAATAATAATTTTGCATAATAATTTTTGTGGATTTTTTGATAGATGAGCAATTATTCATCAATGGATGGAGTCCTCTATTGCAAGCCTCACTTTGAACAATTATTCAAAGAGGCCAGAGATTTTCGTAGAAAATTCCAAACTGGTATGTTTATATATACATTTGTTCTTAAACTAAATTTTCATTATTTATTTGTTTTTTTTTTATTTGAGGGTTCTATCATACTTTTTTTTTTAACTTGATTACTTATTTATTTAGGGGCAAAGGAGAGGCAAAATGAGGGTGTAAGTGCATAACTTTTCCCTTTATCTTTTATGTAATTATATACATTTTTTCGTGAAAAAAATAATAAAATTGTATACATTTTTCCACAATCTTGGTATTTATTTTTGGATTCTCATATTTGTGTGTTTGTTTTTGTTGCTTGTGATGTTTGAGCAGAATAGAACCCCGAGCAAATTCTCAACACTATTTTGTGGAACTCAAGATAAGTGCCCTTCATGCAACAAGACGGTGTATCCTTTGGAAAAGGTATATATTTTTCTATTTATTTATATTCATACAAAGAAAAAATAATTTTTTATAATAGTTTTTGTTTTAATTCATGCACTTTTCCAATAAAAAAATGAATTGACGAAATAACATTGTGTTATAGATTGTTATGGAGGGAGAATCGTACCACAAGTCATGTTTCAAGTGTGTTTTGGGAGGATGTCCCTTGACACACTCATCCTATGCAGCGCTTGATGGGATCCTCTACTGTAGGCATCATTTTCAACAAAAGTTAATGGAAAAGGGTAACTTAGCACATGTGAAGAATGCTGCTAAGAAGACTTCTGAAATGACGACCGAGTCCCAAGAAAGCCGGGAATCAAATCCAGAATCTGTCGAACTTGAGTCCAAACCCGAGGAAGCACCTATAGAGAACCAATCTTGAACCCCAGTTTAGAAATGAAAATTTGTATATTTTAGGCTCTGTGTCTATTTGTTCATCTTTTTTGTGGATATTATTTTCTCGATCGATTGTTTATAACCAACATGCTTCTCCCCTCTCCTCCTGAAAAAGGGAAAAAAATTAATTTGCCCAAGGTTACATAAAGGTTCATGAATGTTGTAATTTAAGTTTGTCACTTTGGGCAAATTTCTTTCTTGTATAGTGACTTCTTTTTAGTTGTGTCATTGAATCCATAATTTTGTTTATATTAGACATAAAAAAAATTCTTTCCTTACATGCAAGGTTTTTGTATATGAATGATTTTATTATTTGATGATGTGTCAATGCAACCACTTAGCCGAATTTAATAAAAACAATAACCTATTTATAATAATTTAAGTATACGGCCTCTTCAAGTTGAAGGGGGAGAATTTATCACACTGAGATTATTTTTAATATGCACTTTGTTTTCTAGGTGCAAATTGATACTTTTATCAATAAAAATGTGTTATACAATGTAAAGTCTACTTTCCAATTAAGGGTGGGAATTGGGAGAGTATGGATGGGCACTGCCCATACCCATATTTTATTCATATATTATAGGACCCTACTTATATCTGACCCATGTCTTTTGATACCATATGGGTATCACCCATATGGGTAATACCCACTTGGATATTACTTTCATAAGTATTAACCATGGGTATTGATATCCAAGTATTCAGCTAACCATTTTTAGTTTGCCTTCTAACGTTTTAGATAATAAATTTATATTTAAAGCTCAAAATTCATATTTGAACTTTAATCAGGGGTGTCATTTTTATCATTTGTCTCCCTGTCTTACACTATTGTCTCATGTTATGTTTTCTAAAAGAATTTGTGAAAATGATCAGTGGTGGTTTGAAATGTTTTCAACCCCACAGGAGTGATGGTAACATTACATAAACACAGTATTAGCAGCATTGAATGTCATTCTTGTTGAAAGTAACAATTGATGATAGTTGATAAGTTTGCCCATTTTCTGGTCCGCTTCATTTGTATTGACATATTTGCCTGTTAAGTGAAAAGATTGCAAATTAAATTTGCCTTTCTTGATAGCCCTTGTATCTTAACATCAATTTCTTTTTTTAGATGTATCTTAACATCAATTGTTATTTACAACAACAACAATTTACTTTCAGAATAAACCTTGAATTCACGAGATTTGAAAGATTCAAATATAGACAATTTGGTCTTATGACTTTTATGAAGGGGAGTCCTGATGCAATGGTTGACTTATTGCCTTATATTTTCTTTGTTGATAGACAGAAAAAGAATTCTCTATTTCGTAAAACGATCACAAAACCATACAAATGATAAAATGAATACCATATATCCACATTGTTCCTTTGCACATCCAACGCTCCTATACATAGAAAACACAAACACATACACACACAAAACAAACACAAAGTATTACTCTTTTCAATAACTTCTATCTGAAATTGGTGTGTCTCCACAACACCACACATCGAATCCACAATAAATTCTCACATCATCTTCCTACTCAATCCGGTTTTGCCATTGATGGACCAAACCGTAGAGTCTTACATGCAACCGAAGAGCTTCTTAGGGACATTCCCCGTGGCACGGAATTTTGCAGCTTTCTCCTCAATGTCGAGCATCTCTTCACCCTTTTTGGCTTCAACCATGGCTTTCTTTTCCTCTGCTTGCTTGTGCACTTCCGCTATCTTATTCTTCATCTTCTTCGCATACTCCGCCTTCTTCTTCTCAAGCTCTTCCTGCTCATCAGAATTCGAGTAAGTGAATACCCAAATGATGAATCTCATTGAAAAATACCGAAATCAAACCATTGTTTGATCGAGTCCTTTTTACCTCGATTTCCCTTAGTTTAGACTCCACGGCCGCCTTCTTTTTCTTCTCCCACGAGTCTACCGCTGATAGCTTCTTTTGAGCCCTGTTCAATCAGATCACCGTTTAATTTTATTCACTCTTACCCAAGTCTACATGTTTCTGCCTAAACCTACCTACTCGAACATACGCATCAACTTACATGTCACCTACTTCTATCAACATCTACAGAAATCCACCAAACATATCGAACGTTACTTTACCCTAATTCTACGTACCAATGGAAAGAACAGAAATTATAAGAAACTGATAAAGAAGTAACTATGAAAAAATGGAACTCATAAGAGAAAGATCAACTTACTTGTTAACTGCTTTGGACTTTTCATTGTCTTCCCATGCCTTGATACAAGACAACCTCTTATCTTCATCAAGTTTGGCTAGTGCAATGTCTGAAAATACATTTTAAATGCTCTTTCCTATGAGATTCACCCACTTGAAAAACTTATAATATGATATCTTTTAAATTTCAGCAGATCCATGAAATTTTTTTTGGAAGAAATTGAGTAAACATAGCATACCTCTTTCAAGTGAATTCCTGCTTTTGCTTTTCTTAGCTTCAGTAGCTTCATCTTCTATATTCAAAACAAGATGCAACCATACAGAAGGAAAAAAAAAAATCAGTCAAACAATTAAATAGAAACAAAGGGTTACTAGTCTTTAGCAAACTTTCTTTGTAGGGATTAAATACTAGTACAATCACAAACCTACTTTTAACACATAAAAACTTTTCCAGCTAAACTAACCAAACCAGAACCATTTTATATCTTATGGTTAAAAAAAATGTTTATTAAGAACAATAACAACAACAATCTCCCAGAAGAAACAATCTCCCAGAAGAAACATGTTTGAGCGCGATCTTAGACAATACCAAGTTATCCAAAAAAAAAAAAAAAGTGAATCTGAACTCCTTTTTATCTTTTTTATTGTCAGTAGCCATAAAAGTCTAAAATTCACTTCAAAGATGCTACAAAGATATTACAAAGATCACTAAAACCGCAAAACAGCAAAAGAAAACAGCACAAGATCGAAGATACAAAACAAGTGTTCTGCAAATAACCACCAAAACCACAAAATAGCTCCAATAAGAGATGAAACAAATAGGGATCATACCAAGTTCTCCAAAAGTTAAACCAGAACTCCTAATATGACCATAAAAACTTTACCAAAACAATTTTACCCACTAGAGTACCAAACCCAACACTCTGAAATCCAGTAAATTTCACAACTTAGAATACCTAACCCAAAATTGGCATGTATGTTATGGTAAGAAACAAGGAACTTTTTCATATGTTATGGTAATAAGACCATAGAAGGAACTTTTTCATATGTTATGGTAATAAGACCATAGAAACTTGACCAGCTAAACTAACTAACTGGAAAATCAAAAGAGAGAAAGAAAAGAGAGCAGTAAGTTAACTGGGAGGAGGTGTTGCAGGAACAATAGCTTTAGATTCTTCTGGAAGCTTCTCAGATTCAGGAGTTGTAGAAGCAGCAGCAGCTTCAGTGGTTGGTTGTTCAGCTTTCTTAGTCTCGGTTTCTTCTGCCATGACCAATTCTAGCTCTCTGGATCTATGAATACTAGCTAGTAGAAGATTTTTATATGGTAGAAATACAGGTTTGTTTGTGGGTTTAAGTAGTTGGTGTTTTGTTTATATACAACTCAACAAATACAGGATACAGAGTGTTTAGTCCGTGTTCTTTGTGGGGATTACTACTACTACTACTACAGTGCTCGCTATCCACTTGATAATTCTTAATAACTCGGCACTTTCTCATGTACCCCCCGTCAAATTTATGGTTAAAAAATAGTTGGATAAAAGTTAAATTTTGATAATTTTTGGTAATTTTTAATAAATTCTGGTAACTTTTGGCAAATTGATGTCGATATGTCAAAATTAATTTTTTTATTTTTTTAATTTTGACAATTTTTGATAAGTTCTGGTAAATTTTGGTAAAAACTGGTAAATTTGGGTAAATTGCATTTACCCATGGATTTGACAGGGCCTTATTTCCCATCCAACATCAATGTAAGAATACAATCAACATACAATATATTTTCGTAAATTATACCATACACTATGATGAACCTACTGTGTACATATATTATATTAGAATAGGTCAATTTCTTACGTGATAAATTAGTATAAAAAAAATTAATAAAATGTCAAAATTATTGATAAATTTTGCAATCATGTCGATCAATTTACAATGAATTTTATGATAAGTATTGATATTTTTTTTAAAATTTAACACCTTCATGTATTTAAGTAAATACTCTAAGCTAGGCGTATCATATAACAATTGATATATTTTGCACTATTATGGCTTTTCCCACTTCATTTACCTTAATTATTTCAGTAACTGTTCAATTTGAAAATCGGATGAAAAAAGTCGGATACGTTTATCGGTTTATGGATGTCTTGGCTACATTTTGATATTGATCAATTGTTTGTATATACAATATACACAATATTTTTCTTGTTTATATTATCCAAAATCTGAATTTAGACTCATCCAAATTAATCAACATAAAATAAACTTGGAAAAATTGGGTAACATACATAATTTTTCATCCAATGTCCAAATTATCCTGCCACAAAATTTCCCAAAATTAAATTTTTGACCGCCCCATATACATGTACAAATGTATTATATGTTCATTATCAATGTCTTGACTGTTTAGCAAAAGAGCTTCTTTACTTTTGGTTTTTCAATTTGTAGAAGTCAAATTGAAGATTTTTTATTTAAGATGATGATCCAAGTAATAAGTTGAGGAAATTTTAAGAATTTGGAAGTACTGAGGACATATATAAGTAGTTATTAATATTTATGAGCATGTTGTGGGAAATAAATTATAAATTAATTAAGTAAAGCACCAAATGAAATTCTAAAGAGGCCCTTTTTGATCAAGTCTAAGAAATGACAAGTCGGTGGTTGAAAGAAAATGTTTATAAGCATCATCTTTATATTTTTTATTATTGGAACTGCATGGCTGTAACTTGTAATAACCATTGTTATAAACAACTTTAATGAGTTGTAAAGTTATTACTTACGAATTACGATTCAAATATAGACCTTTAAGGATGTGTTATTTTGTGCGATTACTAACATGTGAAAATGAAACAGTATGGTGAAATTATGGAAAATACGGTAAGATGTGGAATGGTTTAATAAAATTTGTGAAAAGTATGGTTAATGTGGCAGGTGATAATTAATGATTGTGGTAAAATGTGGTGAAATATGAAATAATATTAAATAATATAGTGAGTTGTGGTACCCTATCGCACCGCACTGTATAAAAGAATAGGGTAATAATATATTAATTATTTGTACATGGATGATAATTAGATGATTTGTAGTAGTAATTTGTTTGATTATTTTTTAATTGTAAAATGTCTTTATTTGAAAATATGGAAATGGATAATTAAAGTTGTATAAAATCATTTAAAGGAGCGATAACTATTGATGAAGTGTTTGAACGTGCTAAAAGATATGAGAGCCACCGTGACAACAGTGGGCCCCACTACAACTCATACACAGTTGAAAGCTCAGCCACTCACAAAATTACAACCAATTATTTTATATTCCATTTCCTCAAAATATCGGAAGTACCAGTGTCAAGATATGAAATTTCTACCATCGAGATATCACAATTAATTTTAATTTACTTAGTTTTTAAAAAAAAAATGGGCCCCAAAATCAAAACAGTGAGAAAATAATTTGAGTAAAAATTAATATGGATAAAGATTTAATAAATTAATCATCACTATGTGGGACCTCAATAATGGTTCCATTTATAAGTATAACCCTAAATATTGTTCTTTTTTAACAAAACTAAAATCAATGGGAGCTAGTTAAACTGTGTATTTGTTGCCAAGAAGAGTGGGTAGTGATTGAAAATAATTTTCCATAAAGATATCTTTTATCAAAAGTGAGGAGAAATTTGAAAATTGCATGAAATTTTTAGGGAAGAACTGATATTCATTGTTCTTAAATAATTTTTGTTTGTCCATTAATATAGGCCCAAATATTAATTAGAATACCTACAATAATAATAACTTTTCAAATAATATATATCTGAGCGCAATTTAAGGACTCAAATATAAGCGGTTGTACCCTATGCACATAAATTCATAAAGAAATTGATTCTAACGCATCCATAAAATTTATTTAACTTATTTTATTATATTGTAACATTATTAATACTTAATGATACTATATAAATTTAAAATAATATAGATCCTCTTATATATCAATATCGTAACACTATCTTACTCACTCAACGATATTATAATTTAAAATAAGGAAAAATTTATAGTGATTGTCAACCATGACAACCACCATAATGAAAACCATGTTTATCTATATATTTGTCAACTTTTATCTTTGTCATTCATTTTTTTATGTAGTACAACATTATAAAATATATTTTCTTAATTAAAAAAAATTTTCAAATTTTTTTTAAATTTAAATACCTTAACTATAAGTTTTTGCTTAGTAAATAAGCATATTTTGAAAAATATTTATTTAAAAACTTTTAAAAATAAATTAAAATTTTAAAAATTTTTACAATTTATATTAAATAAAAAATTAACGGTCAAGATAAAACTTGATAACCACTATAAATATATCCTTTAAAATAATATCATCTTGTATAAAATAATCTTGTGATTATTTAGCACTGTTTCGTACTACAATCATTGTCGTTTCCCAAAATATGTTTTACAAAATATTTAAACGATCCATTAATGAAATGGGCCATAAAAAGAAGGAAGAAAAAGTAAAATTGTGAATGAAAAAGGGACAGGAAATTAAAAAGAACAAAGGGAGGTGGGTCCATGAAAAAATAATTGAGTGGCATTGATGCGTCCATGTTGCCGTTGTAGGAAGGAGTTGTTGTTTAACAGAACCCGTCGTGTCGGCAACTGCAACCATCTCAATTTACGTATTAGGGTCTGCAAATTTCATGGGTATCTTGAGGTAAGGTAAATAATAAATTTTGGTAATATTTGGTAATTTTTAGTAATTTTTGGTATTTTTGGGTAAATTTATATGGGTAAATTTGTATTTTTGAAATAAAAGGAAAAAATAAAAAAAACTACTTTACACGTGTCATGTGATTTTCGATAATTTTGGTAACTTTCGGTAAATTTTGGTAACTTTTGGTAATTTTCATTAACTTTTAGTAATTTTCGATAACTTTCGGTAAATTGTGGTAATTATCTACTTACCTCAATTAACCCATAAAATTTACAGGGCCTTAATCGCTCGTACTATTCCGCTCGTACTATTCCATTATCATCATCTCCTTGGTCCTTGGCGGTAACTCCACTAACAATTTGGTCTTTTCGATTAATCACAATCATTTAACATCAATTTTTAATACTCCCTCCGTCCCAATTAATTTGTCCACTTTACTTTTTTACGGTCTTCGATATAATACTTTGACCATTGATTTTTGACATTTTATTTTAAGCATAATTAATAATGTTGTATTTAAATAAAACTATTTTTCATCACAAATCTAATAGTGTTAGTCTTATATAATAATTCAACATATAATTTAATAAATTAAAGGTCAAAATTTAAAAATTTTGACCTAAAAAATCAAAAATGGACAAATTAATTGGGACGGAGGGAGTATTTAGGTTCTGTTTTTTATGCGGTTGGTATGGGCGAAAATGGTATGGTATGGTGAATTCGTGAAAAAGACTGTGAGGTATGGAATGATATGGTAAAATTTGTTAAAAATGTGATTGATACGGACCATATGATAGATGAGGAGAGAGAATGTGAAAATTAGAAGAGAAAAGTGAGGAGAATATTGGTAATAATTGCGGTAAAGTGTCGAAGAATATTGAGTAGCATGATGGATTATGATACCGCACTGTGCAAAAGAAGAGAGCCTTATAAGCATTTATAAAAGTACTATGTACAACAACAAAAATAAATATGTTTGAGTACGGTTTGAAAATTTAGAAATAATCCATGTTTGCGCTTTGCAGGTCTTGTCGAAGAGCTCTGTAGCAGTTTTTGATCTTGACGTGGTAGAGGCTCGGAGCTTTTGTAGACCTTGATCTTTGATGCTTGGTAGTTGGAGGTCGCTTGCAGTTCGATCTTCTGAAACCCCTGAAGTACTGAATGTTGAATGTCAGATGTAGAATACCGAGTGTCTTGCCGAAGAACTCTGTCGTTGTCTTGATCAATACGCGCTGAAGGCTTGAAGACCCAATCTTGAGCCTCTATAGACTTTGATCCTTGGCACATGATAGCTAGAGGCCACTGACAGTTTGATTTCCTGGAGCTTTTGGATGCGGATTGCCGAATCTCCGGGGATGAAAATGAAGCGGGAGACCCCTATTTATATAAGCTCTTGAAACTCAGGTTTGGATCCAAATTAATTAATTATTTCTTTAACTTTAACTAAGAAAATAATAATTATTTTCTACGTCATCTCTCACACTTAGCAAGCTCTGATTGGCCTGAATTAAATTTTGACGAGAAGTCAATTTGTCACATGGAAGTTTGTAATTAGCCAAATAAAATTAATTTATTTCTACGTGTCCTTTTCTCATTTGGCGACAAATTTTACCTCCTACAAATAAATTTGTTGAAATCCATTTACACCTGTTCATGGATAATACTTTTAACATGGCATATGTGTAAATTTAGACAATTTTTGAAATAAATAGTTTTTTTTATCACAGTAAGTCATTTTCAATAGGCTGTTCCAACCAGACTATAGAAAATTGGTTGATTGGGACCAAACAATCAACAAAATAGGTTGTTTACCAAACATCCAAACAACCTATTTGAAATCCTAATAAGCCAACTTTTGCAATAAGCTGGATGTTTACCAAATATGTCTAAAATGTTTTTTTTTCCACAATAAGTCATTGGGGGTGTTTGGCTACCCAGCTTTTTGGGTAGCTTTTAGCTTTTTGGATAACTTTTAGCTTTTTGACCAAAGTTAAAAATCTACTTGAGGTGTTTGGTAAATAGCTTTTTATATTAACTTTTTGGACCCAAAAAGTTAGTTTTTAAAAAGCTAGTTGATGAAGCTTTTTGATGGAGCTTTTCACAAAAAACTACTTTACCAAACATTTTTCCTACAATCAGCTAACCCAAACAGCTAAAGTCAAACAGCTAATCCAAAAAGCTATCAGCTAACAGCTACTAGCTGGTTGTCAAACAGAGCCATTGTCAATAGGTTGCTCTAGCCAGCCAATTAGAAATTGAAAAATTGGCTGATTGAGACAAAATAATCAACCAAATAAGTTGTTTACCAAACACATGAATAACCTATTTAACACCCAAACAAACTAACTTTTGCAATAAGTTGTTTGATAAGCCATTTACAAACAGGGTCATAGACAACGGTTGAGTTGAAGTTCATGAAGATGTTGATTACGATGGATTTGGAAGAAAAAAAAACTTTCTAAAAAACAAGTTTATACACCATGGCCATTTTTTTGTTGGTATATAAAAGTTTAGAGTAAGTAAGGATTGAGTGGTGTTTGTGTGGTTTACATAGAAGTAGATAGAAGTAGTTAATATGTTGTTTTATAAGTAGTACGGTTATGTAGGTTTTAAGTATGTTTAGATAGAAAAATAGAATTGGATAGAAATAGGTAGAAAAATATTGTGTATAATTTATCATTGCAAAGAACATGATCTAAGAAAAACTTGCCAGGATAAAGAGATACATATATATGAGCTAAACATACATAAACAATATGATCAAACACAAACTACAATACAAATCAAAAATAATATACACATAATTTTAAAATTCAACTTCATCAAAGAAGGCCAGATTTAAGAAAACCAATGAAAACAAAAATATTACCCCTATCAAATACTATAATTATCTTTGCCGAGCAAATCAATAAATTTCCAAAATTTTAAAAAATACCAAATTATAATTTCTTTTATATGTTTATATATATCATCCTCCACAATTATCATTTGTCAATGGAGTTCCCCCTTATTATTTGAGATAAAGATGGACTAACTTATTAACATGAACAACGAACTACGAGGAAACAAGCCCAATATGATTGGGGTTAAGGTTTACAAATTGGCTGGGCCTTTGTGTGTTATGGTCGGGTCAGCGACGCTTTGATCAAATATCGAAGGTCATACTAGCCCAATAGTGAGGTCTTGGGCTTGTGCTCAGTCATAGATTTGACAATCAGTTAGTAGCTGGTAGTTGTTAGCTGATAGTTGTTTAGATTAGTTATTTGACTTTAGTTATTTGGATTAGTTGATTGCACAAAATGTGTTTGGTAAACTAGCTTTTTTGTGACAAGCTGTCTCAAAAAGCTTTTTGAAAATAACTTATTGGATCCGAAAAGTTAATATGAAAAACTTGTTATCAAACAACTTAAGTAGCTTTTTCACGTTGATAAAAGTTAATAGTGTCCAGAAAGTTAAAAGCTACCCTAAAAAGTTGGCGGCCAAACACCCCAAAAAGGTTAAGTAACTTTGTGATGCACACAAAATAATTAAAGTTAATACGGATTCAGAAGTTTCTATCAAAAAATTAATACGGAGTAATAAATTTTAATTTTTAACACGTATTCAATTCTTTAAGTTATCACTGCCTAAATGATTCTTTTTTGAGTTTAAGTTATTACTACCTAAAAGTTTTTGTTCAAGTTTTTTATTAAGATTTTTGGACAGTGTATGTTGTATTTATAATATACCGTATCATTTTCTTAGGACGTTAATATCCTAAAATTAGGTTAAAACCTTGACTAAATTAAGTCCATAAAAAAGCATTATTACATTGAGAATCGGTTCTCAAGTTACAGTTACCAACCACCAACATTGGATACACGGACGAACGTAGGAATGACAATGGGTCGGGTTTGAGTCGGGTCCAACTAGACCGGACCTCGACCCGTCAAAATTTTTTGGAATCATGCCCTACCCAGGACACAATGGGTCACTAAAACCTAGAATCCAAACCCAGAGCCAGTGGGTCTACGGGTCCATGAGTTCTTAGCAGGTCCTTAATGGGTCCAACTCTCTTATATACTTTTTTTTACTGAGCTTATCAATTGTCGGGTTAATATTATATATGCACACCTGTATAATAACAACTTTTCTATTTAAATACATCTGTTTTTAACCCAATAAAAATATTTAATTCAAAATATGAGACTACGAGCGAAGTCCAACCTAAAAATATTACAAAAGTCATTAAGACATCGACATAAAAACATTATAAAAGCCTCTAAGAATACAACTAAACAACTTAAAATACAAAAAAAAAATACAAACTTCATTATTCTACAATCACAGATTACAATATCTCTTGTCTTCAGTTTTTTTAAAAGAAAAAATTATATAAGTTTTAATTTTGATGGGTCCATGCTCAAACCCGGATCCAGACCTGTCAAATTTTTTTAAAACCTAGACCTAACCCAGACCAAATGGGTCCAAAAATTTTGGACTCAGACCCTTCTTAATAAATTGGGTCCAACCGGGTCTAAATCGGATCCAAGACTCACAGTCATCTCCAAACGAAGGGTTATTAAGCTAATGGAGGTTATGGCTCATAGCAAATACAATAACTGTTAAGAATTCAACTCTAAACCTAATCACACTAGTCTCATAGTTAAGATAAGCTCTAGCTTCATGTACTTTTCTTCCCAATGTCTCCAGAGACATCATAACTTTTGAGATCCAAACCATTTAAACTCTATTGTCATTTTAAGGTGAGCTTCTTCCTCTTCTTGGCTTTCTCTTGCCGAACTTGCAACATCATCCTATAAGTGATGAAGAGCTTCAATTTAAGCTTGTTGTTGCTGTCAATACCATCAACTATCAACTCATGATCCGGAAGCCAAAAGTAAACTTTTTAATGTAAGTATCTGCCAAATTTGAGAAAGAGAAAAGAAACAAGATAAAAAAAAAACTCATTATTAAAAACTACTGCTATATGTTGAGCATTGGCAGTAACTAGAGAACTTATATCAAAGGATACAATAAGTCAAATTCAACTTACTCTCGTAGCTTGCTTTCCAATGCCTCCAATTTTTCATCCACATTCGGGTCCTCAATCGAAAATTCTACCACATCTCCTTGATATGGAGTACAGTGATCACTCACGATCGTTTTGGTAAGTAAAGTTGAATTGGTGTGAATCACCTCTTATCCATATTCGTTTCGAAAGGTAGTGGTAAATATTTCAATTTTTCCAACTACTAGCTGTTGATGTAAAACACAATACACCGTTAGTAACTATACATTCATCATATCAAATTCTATTCATACAATAAAAAAAAAAACTATTGTGAATAGAAATATTTACCACAACTCCATCAATAAGGCACTTGTCTCCAACATCATATGGATGTTTGATGAAAACAAAGTACATCTCATCAGCTATCGACTTGAAATGATTCCAATTCACTCCCAAGAATACCACTGCCGAGAGACAGAAGGGAAGAAGTGTCGTCACTCGAACTCCTATGAGTCCCATCCACACCAAGTACTCACAGGATGTACAAATCCCCTCGTGGAGAAGTAAAACAGAATTACATTGCATTGCACGTGCATCGCACGGGAATAAAGACTAGTTATTGATTATAGGATTTAGGTACACATATTATCCTCCTTTTGCGAGCATCCCAAATTCCACACTTATAAAAATATTAAATATCTTAAATATACTACTCTTTCTACCTTTTGCATACCACATATACTAATTACTAAAGGCCATCAACTAATTGTGATTTTTTTTTTGAGTCTATACAAATCATAGGTTTTATTTTTACTGGCTTTAAGCTTCTACCATGTAATTATCCAATAAATAAAAGTTGTTACTAAATAAGCCTTTCATTTGCTAAATCTATCTATGTACATATGAAACTAAAAGGGATTAGTTTTCACTTGTAATCAACCTTTTATACCTTTATGCTACCATCTCTATAAAAGGAGCGAGGTAAGGAAATAGATGTCACTAATATATATTTTTCAAATACCCCTATCCATTTTAAATTTTTTATTTCACCCTACTCATTAAAGCTACGTACCTACTACTATTATGATTGTTGTTGTTGTTATCATTACTAGTTTTTTGTCTGTTCTTAAGAACGGGTGTCTATTCAGGTGGATAAATAGAAAAAGAAATAGTGTAATTGTCAATGATAAAATGTCAAAGATCATAATGTAAATATATACTTGTTGGAGATTAGTTATTTTAGTTATCAGCTTGTTAGTCTAGGTTCTTCATATGCTTAGTTCAAGTTCTTTGTTTTCTTGATCTTTATGTCTTGGTTTGTTTAAGTTGTATTTTATATATTGCCTCTCGTGTATCCTCAGTTGAATACACCAAATATACATTCTCTTCTGATCACCTTCCCTTCTCTATTTTTGTTGCATTTTCCTTTGATCCAATTATTTCCTTGGATCTTTACATGGTATCAGAGCCTCAGAAAGGCTATTGATCCTGTCTATCTCATCCTCTTCCTTCTTCATTGATAAGCCAGGTCAGAAGAACCAGCCAAGAAGCCTACTAGAACCCTTCCAATCACAGATCCTTGTGATCCCTTGTTCATTCATCCATCAGAAAAGCCTGGGATGTTCCTTCTAACAGAACTATTTTCTGGAGATGACTTCGATACATGGAAAAGATCAGCCACCATTTCTCTTAATGCCAAATTCAAAATAGGCTTTGTTGATGGCTCCCTTCAAGCACCAACTGAAAGTGATCCTCTCTTTCCCTATTGAAAAAGAGGGAATGACGTGGTTCTTTCCTGGATCTTAAACTCTTTACATAAAGACATCTGTGAGAGTGTCCTGTATTCTACTCATGCTCAGAGTCTTTGGAAAAAATTGATTGAAAAGTTTGGGCAATCCAATAAAGCCAAGCTATATTCAGTTCAACAAGAAATTTCCAAGTTGTCCCAAGGGTTCCTAGACATAGTCAGTTATTATACAAAGGCAAAGAAAACTGTGGGATGAAGTAGGTTCTGTCACTAATTTTCCACGATGCACTAGTGGAAAATGCACATGTTCTCCTCAAACCATTAACTAGCAGATTGATGTGCATTTTGAGGAACAAAAGTTCCTTCAATTTCTGATGGGATTGAATGCAAGCTACACCACAATACGAGGAAACATCCTAATGATGTCCCCTCTTCCATCCTTGGGGCAAGTATATGCTTTGCTCCCCCAAGAAGAGAAACAAAGGAAAATCAAAGACACCACAATGTTTCTGACTGAATCTGCCTCCCTTTATGCCAGCAAGAACAACCAGAGAGGAGATCAAAAGAAGCAAGAGTCAAAGAAATCAACATTATTTTGTGATTATTGCAAAAGACCTGATCACACTATAGACAGGTGCTATAAAATTCATGGCTACCCACCAAGAAATCAAGGCAAGCAAAGACAGCAGGGGCAGGCTGAACAGCAAGTTACAAGAAGGATGGCAAATTCAGCATTATAAGATTCAGATCACCAAGCTGACAATAAAGAAGATCTACTTCCTACACCGACCTACAATTAGGAACAAACCAGACACCTTTTACAGCAGCTTTTGAGTACTCTTACACCTCAAGAAAATGGGTCCAGTAAGGACAACAATGACAATATGTCTGGTAATGTCCCCTCTCCCATTGTGAGTTTACTTTCAAATGTTATCAGCCTAACTTGTTTCTTACCTAAAGATGCATGGATTTTGGATTTTGGAGCTTCTGATCATATGTGCAATGATAAGAACCTTCTGTATTCTTTAAAAACTTTACCCAATCCATTAAGGTTATTCTACCAGATGGAAGCAATATGACTATAGCTACTGTTGGAAAACTTCAAATTTCAGAAAGAGTCATTTTGGGTGATGTTCTTTTTGTACCTTGCTTCAAGTTTAATTTGATCTCTATTAGAAAACTGTGTACTCAGTTGAATTGTCATGCAACTTTCACTAAAAATGAGTGTATTTTACAGGATTGTTATGCGGAATGGTTCTTAGTAAGGAAATCAATGGTCTCCGTATCTTGGAGGATTCTCTTTCTCAGCAAATAGCTAAACCACATTTTCTTGATTTTAAGAATGATGTTATTGTATGTAATAAGTTACTGCCTCAACTGATGTAAACCTTTGGCATAAAAGACTTGGTCATATGTATGCTTCTAGAATGAAATTGTTGCCTAAACTTTTATTTCCTTCTGTTCAGAATATTACACATGAAAATTGTGATGTTTTCCCTAAAGCGAAACAACAATGCCTTCCTTTTCATCCTAGTTCTATATCAACCACGAAGCCTCTTGTTTTAATACATGTTCATACTTGGAGACCATTTCATGTTAAGACCCGTTCAAGCCATAGGTATTTCATAACCATAGTGGATGACTTCACTAGAGCAACTTTGACACATTTGATGCAGGGGGGATCCAGCTCAGTAGCAGTGGAGTCAAATGACTCCACTGAAATTTTGGGAGGAGGGGGAAATATGCCTTTGAAAATAAAAATACATTTAGAGAATATATACTGATTATACTTATGAGGACACATTAATGGAAGCGTAGTTAAGTGGTTGGTGTGCTAAGTCTCTAAGTGAGAAGGCAAGAGTTCGAATCTAACTAGGTGCAAGTTTTTGATTTTTAACGTTTTAACTGCTTCCCTCTTTCACTAAGATGACAAAGGTTCGAGTCCTAGCAAAATCAATAATCAAACGGTAGCTCACTAGTTAGTGTCTTTATGTGTAACTAGCACTGGAATGCGAGTTTAAGGCTTGTTGGGTGCAAATTTTAGATTATTTTTCTTTTTCCTTTTTTTGTCTTTTTATTCACTAGGTTGTAGCTTTCTTTCATTGCCAAACACAATCGAATTTGGAAAATACAATATTATTCACTGATTAAGGGTAACATAAATATTTTAATTATTGAAATTGTAAAATTGACAAATAAAAAGTGACAAGGTAGTTAGAAAATTTGACACTCTTTTATGGACGGGGGTATATATATATACTACAATTAAACTTTAATTTTTTTTAGTAAATTATTGTTGACTCCACTAACTTTAAATTCTGTATCCGCCACTGATTTGATGACCACAAAGGGTGAAGCCTTTGGATTGTTACAGTCCTTTATAGTCATGGCTAAGACCCAATTTAGAGCCACTGTTAGAAGAATTAGATCTGATAATGCCCTAGAGATAGGAAAAAACATTGATGCTTAAACTATTTTAATGAAAATGAAATTCTACATGAGACTAGTTGTACCCAAAGACCCCAACAAAATGGAGTTGTGGAAAGAAAGCATAGACATTTGTTTGAGGTAGCTAGGGCTTTGATATTTCAGTCAGGTTTGCCTTTAAAATTTTGTGGGGAAAGCATTTTGACAACCACTTATCTAATTAATAGGATGCTTACTCCTTTGTTGAAGAATAAGTCTCCTTATGAGATTCTTTTCAAGGCTACTTCTTCTTATAATCATTTGAGAGTTTTTGGATGCTTATGGTATGTTAGCATTTTAAAACATGACAAACATAAATTCCAGGAATGGGCTGAAAAATGTGTCTTTGTAGGCTATCCCCAAGGAAGAAAGGCCTACAAATTGTTTTCTTTAAAAACTCATAAGTTTATCATTTCAAGAGATGTTTTTCATGAGGATAGTTTCCCATATCTTAAAGGTACTGATCACTCTATATCTTACAAAAATCACAGTGATTATATTACTCAGTTTGCAGGCTTTGACATTGAGACTTTACACCCTTCTTTTGTTGAGCAGTCTATTTTGTCTCAATCTGATTTCAAAGCTCCAAACCTAGCTAATCCTACTGCAGGGCCTCCTGGTAATCGTATTGAACCTATGAGAAGGTCAACCGGAACTCACAAAGCTCTTGCATATTTAGATGATTATGAAACATGTTTCTCATGTATAACTAACCTACATATACCTCCCAAAGCTATTTCTTGTTGTTTTTCTTCTATTTCTGCAGATTCCTTGACTATACTGAGCCTCAAACTTATGAGGAGGCAATCCTGCATGATGGATGGCAGGAAGCAAGGAATAAAGAACTTCAGGCTCTTTCTCAGACTAATACTTGGGAAATAGTGTCTTTACCAAAAGGAAAGAAGCCAATAGACATCAAGTGGGTGTATAAAGTGAAGCATAAAGCTGATGGAAGTGTTGAGAGACTTAAAGCAAGGTTGGTGGTGAAAGGTTACACATAAAAGGCAGGAGTGGACTATAGTGAGACATTTTCTCCAGTTGTTAAAATGACAACCATGCGAGCACTTATGGCTGTAGCTATCAAGAGGAATTGGAGATTACAACAACTCGATGTTAAGAATGCTTTTCTCCATGGGGATCTCCATGAAGAAATCTACATGAAGATACCCGAGGGAGTACAAACAGAGGCTCCAAATGCAATGTGTAGGTTAAATAAATCCTTGTATGGTTTGAAGCAGACATCCAGGCAATGGTATGCCAAGTTGACAAAAGTCCTTTACAGCAGGGGATATGAACACTCAACTATTGATTATTCCCTTTTGTATAAGAAAACCTCTATTGTTTCAGTTTATTTGGCTGTTTATGTGGATGATATCATGAAAACAAGAAGTGATGAGGATGAAATCTCATCTTAGAAGGCGTATCTGGATACTGCATTCAAAATTAAAGACCTAGGAGACGTGCATTATTTCCTAGGGCTTGAAATTATCAAAACCTCAGAAGGATTAATCCTTACACAAGAAATTTGTTAGAGAATTACTGTCATATTTCAAAGTTGGAGACATGAAGCCTGTGGTGTCTCCTATGGATCTTGGCATCAAGCTTCTTCCCAATGTAGGCATACCATTGGAGGATGTCACAATTTATAGGCAGCTCATTGGAAAGCTGAACTACCAGACCTGATATAGCCTTTACAGTTCATCATCTTAGTCAATTTTTACAGGCACCAACAGATATATATTGGGCTGCAGCATTGCATGTATTGAGATATATTAAAGGCAAACCAGACCTTGGTATACTACTACATAAAGATGATAATTATACTCTTCAAGCCTACAGAGATTCAGATTGGGGAACTTGCAAACACTCCAGAAAATCTATTAGTGGTTTTTTGGTTTTCTTGGGAAGAACTCTTATCTCTTGGAATAGTAAAAAGCAGCATATAGTTTCATTATCATTAGCTGAAGCTGAATATAGAAGTTTGAGGAGAATTGTTGCTGAATTGGCTTGGTTGAGCAGGCTTTTTAGTAAATTTCAAGTGGATTCAATAATTCCTATTCCTATGAGATGTGACAGTCAGGCTGCAATATACATTGCTAAGAATCATGTCTTTCACGAAAACGCAAAACATATAGAAATCGATTGTCATTTTGTCAGACAAAAACTTGCTGATGGTTTGATTGTCCTTGAATATGTTCCATCTAAATTGTAGATGGCGGATATCCTTACTAAGCTACTTCTAGGACCCCAACATCATCACATTCTCAGCAAATAGGGGGCTAGAACACCCTCCAATTTGAGGAGGGGGGTGTTGGAGATTGTTATTTTAGTAATCAGCTTGTTAGTCTAGGTTCTTAATATGCTTAGTTCAAGTTCTTTGTTTTCTTGATCTTTATGTCTTGGTTTGTTTAGGTTGTATTATATACATTGCCTCTCATATATCCTCAGTTGAATACAACAAATATACATTCTCTTCTCATCACCTTCTCTCCTCTATTTTTGTTGCATTTTCGTTTGATCCCAATTATTTCCTTGGATCTTTACAATATTATATATGATTCCAAACATGACGACAGTTGTGAATCCATGTTTTGATAGAAACTAATACTCCCTCCATTATTTAAGTACCATCTAGGTTTTTCTGTTAAAAACTTTGATCAAGTCAAATTATTTAAAAAGCTAAGGAAGCAGTAGCTAAATTAATAATGCAGTTCTTGATAAGGTAACAAGGACGGACGAACTTGGGGCAAGAGGGGGCACTTGCGCCCCCCCTCAAAAAATATTATAATATATTTAAAATAAATATCAATTTATTCATACAAGTGAAAAATAAACCCTACTTTACTTCTTTTTTTTTTATCATAAACCACCTCTCCGCCTCACTTACTTTTTACCTCCATGTTTTTCGTCTTTTCGTAATTACAGTTCTTTGATTTTTGCTACAGCCTACACAGTTGCAGTTTTGCACAAGTGAAATTGAATAAAGTGATGATTAGTTCACCATGATGTGACTTGTTCAATTGAGTAACTTTTTAACCTTGGTAAAAAAAGCTAAAAATTACTCAAAAAGCTAAAAGCTGCCCAAAAAGTTGGGTAGCCAAACATCCCCTAAATATTTGAAATTCTATTTTTTTTATTTCAATTATTGATAGCCAAAAGGCTTAAAGTTTCATAGAATACAATATACTCACATACAAAACAACAAACAACCACTACCAATAGAAAAATGTTACAACCAAACTGCAAAAAAAAAAAAAAAAAAATATATAACAAGGACTTTAGCGTACACCACAGCCAAACGAAACCATTACATCGCAAATATGATGCAAAATCAATGAATTCAGCTTCTTGGATCATCAAGGACTACCGCATTACCAATAATCGCAGTCCTTCGGTCGATTTCAACTTCAATATCATCAAGATTGTCATCTTCCAACATGTTTGCACGCCTGTTCATCATAACCTTCTGACCACCCTTTTGTCCACGAGCAGCTCTACAAATTGCATCTTTGACAAACTGTAACTTAAATTTCATCAAAATGTTCAGTTTTCGCTTACTTCTACCTTTACCTTTCGAAGCCTCAAAGATGGATTTGAAGTTCTATTTACATGAGAGCCAAACTATTATTCAAAATAATACATTCCTATTTCATTCACATTACGAATTATTACTCTCAATCCCAATGAATTCATACACATTCCTATTAGATATCAAATGGTTCAAGAATAAAACTAGAATATTTTGTTAGCGTGGACACATATTATAAATTTTTTATAATTAACGTCATTTGATACATAAAAAGTGAAATAAAAAGAAAAATATTAACTTGCCAATAAGCCCTCAAAACAAACAATTGAAACAAGTTACTTTCATATCTCACTAGTGACTATATGAGACTAGCTTGTACAATTGACATTATGTTTAACAGAACATTCATTCATTATTCTTTTGGTTTTCAAGAGAACATTCATTCATTATTCTTTTGGTAAAAACGTACTCAAGCTTATTTAGCCTTACTTATTCAACTTCTACCTACCAATCGAAAGAGACACGACCAAGGGAGACAGAGATAGAAGTATCCACGCTTAGTACCAGCATTGGCAAAAATTCGGGTCTGAGTAAATTCGGGTCAGTCAAATTCGGTCAATATTAAAATTCGAACGATAAACTGATGGTCGGACCCATTCTTTCAGGTCGGACAATTCAGACAAAATTAAATTCGGGTCAAAATTGAGTTCTGACAATAGAAAAAATAGAAATATTATGTACAATCATTTCGTGGTCTCAGAAGATATCAAAATCTGAGTATTTAGATTGGACAAAATTTCTACAAAAGAGGTTTGTTTTAACGCATACATAATTGCAAGCTTTAAGACGAAACCAAATTCATAAATTGGGCCACGGCCCAGCCCTGAAACGGGCCTTAAGGCTTAACTCAACCCTGAGGAAGTGAGTGCCGCCGGGAGTTATAAGTACCAACTTAGGGTTTTTATAAATAGCGACTTAGGGTTTTCAGCTCCATTTCAATCCCCCTTGAAGGCCAGCAGGAGGAAGACGGAGGCACCAGATCACCGGAGAACCGCCGCAGCCGCCGCCGTAGTTGAAGATCTCCGAACATGGTTTCTCCCTCTTCTCTATCTCTCACCGTTCATTGTCCCTTCATATTCCTTCTAGATTGATTTCGTAATGTAGATGCTTGGTTTTGTTGTCACTGTCGATAATCTGTGTTTGAAGTAGCAGCAACGGCTGTAACTCCAATGTCGTTTTTTTCTAATCCATTGGATAAATCATTCGGCTTCGAACGGTTGTTTTAGGGTTTCCTCAGTGCAGTTTGTACCCGGGTTTGGTTTGGTTTGGTTCTGATGTTGTTTGTTGCGGTTTGGGAAGGTTTGATTTGAAAGATTTTTTTTGTGATTTCGATGAATGAATCGTAATTAGTAGCTCATATGTATCTGTTCATTGTTCTGTCTTATGGAAAGGTGTATTTTTTGTGGGTTTTTTTGGTTATCATGTTTGTTTCATTGTTTGGAAAGTTTGATCTGGGTTGAGCCAAGTTTTGGTCACGAACACATGTTTTAGTTGAGTTTTATTTTCTATCATTGATGAAATTCTTGTTTAGCTTTGATTTATTTTGGTTAATTCAACCATTACCATTTATATTGTGCTTAATTTTCTCATTAAACTCTTCACATCAGTTTTGACATCATTTTTGATTGTTCCATCAAATTCTTGGTTTATATTAACCCTTTTGATAATGGGGTTCTTGCATGGTTTTTGTGATATGTTCTTATACCCTGTGATGAAAAGAAGTTAAAGTTAGTTTATACGTGGATTCACTGGTAAACTAATATCGAAATGAACTATTTTTCAGGCGAGAGGTTTGAAGAAGCATCTGAAGAGGCTTAATGCCCCCAAGCACTGGATGCTTGACAAGCTCGGTGGAGCATTTGTAAGTTAACTGAACGCGCTTGCATTGCTCATCTTATGTCTGTGGTGTCTTTTTTTCCCTGAAATGTAACATTGTGTGTGCTTTCTACTGCATAGGCCCCCAAGCCGTCATCAGGACCCCACAAGTCAAGGGAGTGTCTGCCCTTGATCCTCATTCTTCGTAACAGATTGAAATATGCCTTGGTCTACCGGGAGGTTATTGCCATCTTGATGCAGCGTCATGTTCTTGTTGATGGCAAGGTCAGGACAGACAAAACGTACCCGGCTGGGTTCATGGGTATGGCTGCGCTTTTTAATCTTGCCTCTTCTACTCGCTTGCCTTTTATTGTTATGATCGGTTGCATCCTTTGTTTTCTGGTGTAGAAGTTGGACATATTCCCAGTTTTTAGTTCATCTTTTGTCATTGTGAAAACTTATAGAAGCTTAGTAACTTGTTCTGGAACTGATTTCAGATGTCATATCAATTCCCAAAACCAATAAGAATTAATCATGCCTATTGTGCTTGTTTGCTGATGTTGTCATGATTGAGTCACTTATTTTGATGCATGTTTTGTATTGTTGAAGAACATGGAGTTATTGCAAGTGTTATGATGCTAGAATTTAGTAACCTGTTCTGGTTTCTGATGTGATATTATGTCTGTTGATGCTTGTTTCCTATTGTACAACAGTGCATGTATACTTGGACCAATCACTGGTTTTCTATAGTTGAGAGGAATTATGTTTCCTTGTTCCTTTCATGATTGGCAACATGTATAGAACCTTAGTAACCTGTTTTTGATTTCAGATGTGATTTCAATCCCCAAGACAAATGAGAACTTCCGTCTTCTGTATGACGTGAAGGGCCGATTCAGGCTGCATTCAATCAGGGATGAGGAGGCAAAGGTCAGTTCTACGTTTCAGTTTATGCACAATATGATACTATAATCGTGCCCACATTTCCTTTACTTTGTTCTGCGTGAAGTTGGATAAAAAGAATGTTGTGTATATTAGGCTGCATTTATCTTTTACCCGAACTTACCAACTCCTGCGTTTTTTGTTGATCAGTTCAAGCTTTGCAAGGTGCGCAACGTGCAGTTTGGCCAAAAGGGCATCCCATACATCAACACTTACGACGGGAGGACCATCCGC
Organism: Portulaca oleracea; assembly: GCA_029582165.1. NCBI lineage: Eukaryota > Viridiplantae > Streptophyta > Magnoliopsida > Caryophyllales > Portulacaceae > Portulaca > Portulaca oleracea. Next base: position 32,360,173 of record CM055886.1, read on the forward strand.
TACCCGGACCCCCTGATCCGTGCCAATGACACCATCAAGCTCGACCTCGAGGAGAACAAGATTGTCGACTTCATCAAGTTTGACGTCGGGAATGTCGTGATGGTGACCGGGGGGAGAAACAGAGGCCGTGTTGGAGTCATCAAGAACCGTGAGAAGCATAAGGGAAGCTTCGAGACCATCCACATCCAGGACTCTCAGGGTCACGAGTTTGCAACCCGTATGGGAAATGTGTTCATCATTGGCAAGGGGACCAAGCCATGGGTGTCTCTTCCCAAGGGCAAGGGTATCAAGCTCTCAGTCATCGAGGAGGCCCGTAAGAGGCTCGCTGACAAGGCTGCGACTGCTTGATGGTAGTAATTTTGGTGTTGCTCTCTATTATAAGATGTTGCAGGATTTTAGTATTTTTAATGCTGTGCTGGGTTTTATAGCCTCTAGTGACAGATTTGGTGACTGTGAGACCATGGAATTTGCAGTTTTGCTACATTTTGTTGAATGTTTTTAGTAATCAATCAATAGACTTGTGTTTTAAATAGTATAGAGTGTTATTTTCTGAAGATTTAAGCCGTGGATTTTGCAAGTACCCTGGCTCTGGAGTATACAATATCAGGTGTGCGAAACTTTTCACAATTTTCAAGTCTCTCTGTTAAGTTTTTGAGTCACTTTGGATTCATTTGGAGACTGTTGCACCTTAGCATTACTGGCGTTGGGGAATTTACAAAGGAGATGGGAGTTTTATCAGGAGTAAGCTTTATTTGTGTGATTTCATTTCATTCACCTTCAAACTATTGAAATTATCTTATATTATTGAATACTATTGATAATTGAACTATATAAATCAGTTGAGTTGGAGTGGCTAAATTTTATGTGACAACATGACATGAATTTGACATGATGATACGAAACAAGGTGGGTTGAACCAAATTGTTTTCGATCTACCTAACTCTCTTGTTTCAAAATATTTGTCCATTTACATAACTTCATTGTCTCAAAGTGTTTGTCCATTTATAATCAAATGATTGTAATTCCTATTATGCCCCTAATAAATGCACTTTTGTTACTTTTTGATTTTTCTTCAGATGAGAAAGTAAGGGTAATTCTGGTATATTATACATTTTTCACCCCATTTTTCATGACCATTGGACTTTTAAATATAGTTAGATGGACAAACAATATGGGACAGAGGTAGTATGTTTAATGAACTAATAATATATACATCCTCCAAACTTTTGTAAAATGAGGTTTTTACCCTTCATGTTTGACAAATTATAATTACTCACCCTAACCTTTATTGTTTATATAAATATATACTTTTTCCATTTTATCAATAACCCGGACATATTTACCCCTATAATCTTATCTGATTTGACAAAAATACCCTCAAAATTTAAATGAAAAGACAAAACTACCCTCGTTTTAACTAAATTGAATACATACGTTTATTTGGGCGCCCCTTGCTATTCTCTTCTTCCCCTACTATTGAGGCAGAAAGAACGACAACCCCAGCCACCATGAGGAACACTAACGACGAAAACTAGGGTTTGAATCATCGTGAGATTGTGGGTTGTTGGAGTAGGACGACGGTTATGCTGTAGAAGAGTTCGAAATTTGACAGTGTTCAAAGATTTGTCTGAGTGTACAGTTACTGAAGAAGAATACCCAGTGAGTGATTCATCTTTTTTTGCTAAATTTGAGTTTGAAAGTTGGATTTATCTTTCCCTGTCTCTTCTTTAAATGAAGTAATTTGTAATTAGTGTATACAAAACAGTGAAACACATTCTGGATTCAATTCAAAGCATGCAGAAGTGATCAAACTTGAGGCTGCATAATTGTGATGGAGTTTTGGAAAAGATTCGTCAGCTCCTATGTGCCCTAGTTTCAATTAATCGGGCAGAACAAATGGGGTGGGGGTGGGTTGGGTATAATATTAAAATTGGGAAAGGGAAATTTATTTTTGAAGGCTAAAATAAAACTTTCATCATTTCTATTGATTAAATAAATCTGAAAAAGTAGATAAAATTAATATCAATAATGGTTGAGTATTATATTTATTACATTTACTATTTGTTAGGTTGGGTAATTATAATTTTTCAAACATTGAAGGTAAAAACCTCATTTTACAAAAGTTTGGGGGAGGTATATATTATCAGTTCCTATGTTTAATTATAGGTATCACAAATTTTGAATATGTTTAATTATAGGTTAACTGCCTTAACTTATTTAATTAAATAGATCAGGTTCGGATTGAATCTTTTGATACCAAAAAATCTGCTTTAACATGTTTACCTGATGTTTATTTCATATGATATTTGAAATGTATAAATAATTAGTATCTCGAACTGTTTGGCTTAATGCTTTCAAACTTGATAAAATGTTGAGAAAATCATATTGTTAGTGAATTTAACAGTCAGGTTTAGTAGGTCAACTTGACTTACTATAGGCCCAATTAAGTTAGCGGGTAAATGGGTTGGTATCAGGTTAACTCATTTCACTTTTAGTAACGTTGTAGGTCAAGAATTTTTGATCCATTTATTAAATAGATTGGGATATTTTGAACCCGTATAATATGGGCATAAATATGAAAATAACTAACCACGACCTTTCTATCAAAAAAAAAAAACACGACCTATTTGACACACCTAGTTTTGTGAAAATTGGATTATACTTCGTTATGTATATATATATTTATAATTTGAGTTTATAATTTACGTATGATCATACATTATTTAAAGTAAAAAAAGACTTAAAGTACGCATCAAAAGGCGTATAGATCCTTAAAGTATCAATTAGACATTGAAGAGAAAAAGCACAACAATAAACATCAGAACACCGAAACAAAAAGAACGCTACACTCAAATTCTGTCCTTCAAATGAGTTCTTTTTCCTCATGCAACGTTTTCTTAAAATCTCGTACTAATTTCCCTTTATTATTCGTCTTCAAAATTTCAAAATTTCCCTTTAAACATATTACATTATCCTTTCTTCTGCGCCTAGCAACGACTTTCCCAGCTCCAGAAAAGGAGCCCGCATAAACTAGAGGCAAGACAATGAAAAATATTGATAAATTTATAATAAACTTTATAAAAGATATTAATAATTCTTTTTAATTTAGTTTCTTAGAAGATTTAGGCACTGTTCTTTTATACGGTGTTGTAACACAACTCATTATACTACTCAATATTCTTTCACATTTTATCACACTTTATCACTAAAAAAGAAGCAGATCTTAAATATATACCATGGATCTTCAAAGTAAAGTTCCTTAATGCTTGAATCATTATCAATATATCTCCTCAATTTTCACTTTCCTCACTTTTTTGAGTTTCTCCTCTACATTTCACATTTTCTCTCTTCACCTACCATATTCCCTCTCTTCATCTTCACAAATTTTACCATACCATTCTATACATTATCGCACTTTCCATAATTTCACCATACCACATCATTTCTACATCTTATCAATTGCACAAAAGAACAAGGCCTAAACTTAGTACTTCACCATGTAGGAATATAATTCTTTGTTGTTGAAAAGTAATGTTGTCACCAAAAGAAAAGAAGCAAATAAAATAATGAAAAGAATAAATAAGGAAATAAAGCCCTCTTAATACACGGTAAGAGCCTAAAGAGTGTCAAATTTACGTGTAAAAAATAGTTGGGTAAAAATTAAATTTTGGTAACTTTTGGTAATTTTTGATAACTTTTGGTAAATTCTGGTAACTTTTGGCAAATTGATGCAAATATGTCAAAATTAATTTTTTTTTATTTTTTTAAGTTTGGTAATTTTTTGTGATTTTTGGTAAATTTTAATAAATTTAGGTAAAAACTGGTAAATCTGTTGTATTTACCCATGAATTTGACAGGGCCTAAGACCCTATTCTTTTATGTTGTGGGCGGAGTACAGTGATGGTACGGTGCGGTGAAAATTGAAAAATTGTGGTGAAGTGTGGTGAGTTGTGGTAAGAGAGTAGGGGAGAAGAGAGAATATGAAAAGTGGAAAAAAAAAGTAAAGAAAGTAAAGAAAGAGAAAAATGAGAAAATATATTAATAATTATTATGGCATGATGTGGTGAAACATTGTAGCAATTAAAGAGCGTGGTGCAGTGTGGCACCCCACAACTACCTAAGAGGAGTCCATGTCAATTAGATTCCATTCAAACCCCCTTTGTTTTGTTTAGTCATAGTCATCTTCTTACTGCTACTTTGTTAATTATATTAATTATTAATCTGAAACCAGTGATACATGCATCCAGACCCATGGTGAACAGGTGGTAAATAACTAATAACTCTCAACTATCAAGTCAAGTCTACCACAGGTAATCAATTAACCCTATAGCTAATTAGCTACCTTAATTATTCTTCCATTTCCTTAATTCAATCAATTATTCTATCTTCTGGGATTTGAGACAGAGATCAAGCTAGAGATGGAAGATTATGAGAGGAATAGTTTTGCTGCTGCAACTTCTTATTCAAGCACACATCATGGACATGATGATGATGATGATGATGGTGATGATGATGATGATACTAGTAGTAGTAGTAATAATAAGTTATGGGATTGGATGAAACTCAAACGGGTCGGAGTCGGGTCCGGGTCATCATCGAAAGAGTTATCAACACCGGTGGTTTATTTCATTCTGGGGGTTCTCTTCACCTTTACCATCCTTTATTCTCCTTGGTCTCATTCTGTAAGTCTCTCCCTCTTTCTCTTCTATTGGGTTTTCTTTCATTATTCAAACATCAATGGAACTTCATATTAAGGCCCTGTTCTTTTCTGCGGTATTTTGCGGAATGATGTGGTGTAGTGTGGTGGAATTGTGGTGGGGTGTGGTGGAATTGTGGTAGATTATTGGTACGTGGAGTAGGTGAGGAGAGAGAATGTAAAAAGTAAATAAGAAAAGTGAGGAGATAGAAAAGTGAGAAGAGAAAAAAGTAATGATTTGTGGTAAAGTGTGATGAGTTGTGGCAAACTGCGGTATGCCCGCAGTTTGCCAACCGCAGAAAAGAACATGGCCTGATTTTTCAAAATTCTAATCATTAAACTTTCATTATATATATATAGATTTATCTTATAAGATTACTTTAATTATAGTTAATTCAATGACGGATCCAGGTCTTAAAATTAGGGGTGTTCATATTTATTTAATAAAGGGTTTTTATTACAATAATACGTCTTGAGAGAGCATGACGTAGGAATAATCAAAGTGACTAGACCATTGGCGATCTGTACCTTTTCACTATTTTCTCATAGCAGTCCAAAATTAATTTCCGACACCGGAAAGCTGACGTGGCGACCGGAAATCTCCTTTTTGGAGTATGAAAAAACATACTTTCCGGTAGCCATGTATCGCCTTTTGGTCTGGAAATTGCTTCTGATCATATGAGAAAATAGTGAAAAGACTGCATCAGTCGAAAGTCACTGATTATTCCATGTTCTCTCAAGACGTATTATTCATGCTAAACCCTTTAATAAACATACAACTTATAATTTTTATCCCAAGTTATATTAAATTTTAAATTTCATTTTGGGTTGAGGTTGGCCATGACGAAGCCCAATAACAATGGAGAATCGCCCATGATAATTGTGCTATGAAAAAATAAGATAAAAATATATACTACCATTAACCAAAAAGTCACTTTAGATTATCTCCAGTATAAAGTCATCATTATATTTTATTTGAATCCAAAAACCCTAATTAGAAATATTTTTCCTAGTAGCATATACATTGAATGAATGGTTAAAAGTCAGTACCGAGAGATTTCAAGAATGAAAACGACTAAAGATATTTTTGGGAAAAAAGGGAATAATGAAGTGGAGATTGTGGATTACTTGTATTCCCTCCATCTCAAATTAATTGACATTTTGACTAAATTTTGAGCGTCAATTATTTATAAATTACAATGAGTTACAATATGAAATTATTTTCATTTTAATTTTTAGTAAAGTATATTTCTAATAATGGTAATTTTATATTGTAATTCATTATAATTTGTGAGTAATTAACAGACAAAATTTAGTCAAAATATCAACTAATTTGGGACGGAGAGAGTAATACAAAGAGACTAGTTTCAAATAAGTTAAGATTTAAAAAAGTACTAATTATCGACTCCTCTATAAAAAGAAACAGGAGAGGTTCAATGAAATATTTTCTTTAGTCAATTACGTACAATTAATATTTTTCAACTATATAAATTATGACCATTAAAAAAAACTATATAAATTATGGAGATGAGTTTTTTTTTTCTGAAAATACTTTATAGATGTTTTTAGTTTCCATCATTCGTGAATCGTCGGATAAATTTATGTAACTTTACAATATTATGACGTGGCTTGTCACAGTTCAGAAAATACTCAACGATAGCGAAATATAATCAACTATATTAATAACTTGATCTTAACTAAAAATCATCTCTAATATACTCCCGATTTACGTACGAAAAAACAGGCTGTGTGCTGTAGTACTATATTGGGGACGTCAATTTTGAGGCTCCGTTCTTTTATGCTGCTGACAGGTTGCGGTGACACACTGCGCCGTAACTTTTTATATTTCATTACAACCCACCACAATCCACTACAATCTACCATAATCCGCCATAATTTACTTTTTCTAATTTAGTTTATCTTTTTATTAAAAGTTAAACTTTTCATATTTCACCACAACCCACCAAAATCCACCACAACTTTCCTTAACACACAACAATCCACCCAACTTTTACCAACCCATCACAATCCACCACATTTCCTTTAAACCGTACTACATCACATCGCAGCCAGCCGTATAAAAGAACCAGCCGTATAAAAGAACGGGGCGGTCGTTTGGAAGTGAAAAACGTTGGACACTTGGGCCCTATTGTTTTGAAAAGAGCATGACCTTAGTAAAGCCACAACTCCTAGCTGTCTCATTTATCACCATCCATCCAACTAGACCAGTTGATTTGGTCGGGCGGGCGGTTTCGGGTCGGTCGTATATCGGGTTCGGGTAAATACAGGTCGAGTGAATTTCGGGTTTGGGTAGATGCGGGCTGTGTATTTCGGTTTCGGGTCAACCCAACGGGTTATGATTGCGACCTTTTTCGTTTTTTCTTTTTAAAAAATGGTCTATAAATACTACTTTTTTACAATATATATAATAAAATATGATTATCTTCCAGTAACGATAGATTATTGTAACTATTTTAACATAACTTTGAGAAATAACAAATAAATAAGTTGCGCTTATAGTTTAATAGTTAAAAATTCAAATGAAAAGTCACAAATTTTAATAAAGTTGAACTTAAAAAGTTAATTTTCGGGTCAAACGGGCGGGTCGGGTTTGACCCGCTAATTTTCGGGTTCGGTGTATTTCGGGTTTAGTTTAAAAAATCGTGTTCAAAACCCAAAAGAATCGGACGGGTTCGGTCGGGTCAGAAATTATCAGGTCTACATCCAACATCTCACTAAAAAATGAGCAATTAATCACATTAAATTTAGGTTTTTTGATGTGTACAGTTGTCCTTTTGGTTAATTTAGACACACTTTCATTATCCCTCACCCCATCTCTCTCCTTCAGGTAGAAACTCTTGTAACAAATTGATAAATTTACATATATTAATGAGTTTCATGTTAGTAAATTTATAAAAATTTTAAAAAATACTAATAATTCTTTTTAATTTTAATTTATGTTGTTGGAGGATTTAAGCTATGTTCTTATGAAAAGTAAATACGTAGAACTTATTTATCTTACATATTTTTACCTACATTACATATAATCAGGGACGGAGCATGGGCATAGCAAGAAGGGGCCATTGTCCCCCTGAACTTTTTAAAATTAATACTATGAAACCCTCATTCATGTTCTTTATTGGCTAAATTGATAAAACCTTACTTAATTATTGTTGAGGTTTCAGATTCAATGTTTGCTTGAATTGTATTTTTGTCCCCCTTAATATTTTATGCTGACTTCGTCTCTGCATACAATATCTACCATATATTTAAACACTTGCATATTATTTTACGTACCTTGCATATAATACCTATTCAATTCCACCAATGATATTACATTTGTAAACCCTACCTTGTACAGTAAACAACGACACCTAGTTAGGCACGTACATGACCATAATGACTTTGTCTGTTTGAGACTTCGTTGAAAAGTCGTGTTGACAAAGAAACAAAAAAAAAGGCAAAGAAAATTAGGAAAGAATAAATAGGGCTGGAAATAAAGCCCTTTTTATAGTACTCTAGAGACAATTCTATTCAATTCTAATTGCTCCTCCCTTCCATTTCTTTTCCTTAATCATCTTATTAACTCTAGCCACTAGCTAATTACATATATACCTCCCATCCTTAATTAGCACGTTGTAAACTTATGATAATTAAGTAATTATTGTTATTATTATCCTATAGGAAGTTAATTATTCCTATAGGTCGGGTAATTATTAGTATTATCCTTGATCGAGATCAAGATCGAGTGATGGAAGATGAAAGGAGTAGCGGTGATCGTGGAGATGATGGTAGTACTACTAATACTAGTAGTAGTATTAGTAATAATAAGTTATGGAATTGGATGAAACTCAAACGGGTTGGAGTCGGGTCAGAATCGAAAGAGCTATCAAAACCGGTGGTTTACTTCCTCTTGGGGTTTCTCTTCATCTTCGTCGTCTTTTATCATCATAGTTGGTCTCGTTATGTAAGTCATAATTCTACCTCTCTATCATACCCTCTTTCGATCTCGATCTTCCCTTAGTTTTCTTTCGTTACTCCAAAATGTTAAAGTACGTTTGGTAGTTTATCGAGATTTTTTTTCATGAACAACTTTTGTTAATCTATTTGAAAAAATGTTTATTGAGCTTGTAAGTGAAATAATGGGCATCACATAAATTTTTTTTCATCTATCAGAAAGAATTAAGGCCCTGTTCTTTTATATGGCTGGCTGCTGTAGGGCGTGGTGTGGTGTGGTAGAATTGTGGCGGGAGTGGTGGAATTGTAGTGGGTTATTGGTAAGTTGTGGTGAGTTTTGTTTTTTATAAATGTAAATTGTATTGGTAAATGTGAAAAAGTTGATTGTGGTGGGTTGTGGTATTGGTGGATTGATATATTGTGGTGGGTTCTGGCAAAATGCGGTGTGTTGTGGCACCGTAGCCAGCCGGCCGTATAAAAGAACAGGGCAATATGGAAAAATTTATTAACTTTCTCATATACTCCTAAAATTTCTAACCAAACATTCCTTAATTTCCTTTAGTTGAATACCATGAACTGTTTTGTTCTACTTTTTCCTTTTTATTTTATTTGTCACTTAGACATATACATTATTCAAAATTCAAAAAGTTTGATTATTATTTTCTTTTGATTATTATTTTTTAAGATAAATAATGATTTACGGTACAAAATTACTATCATTAAATAACTAAAAATATTATGATAAAAATATAATTTTGTAATTTTGTAATAAAATATTAAATAAAAAATTGTCACTAGAAAGATATTAAAATAAAATATTTAATAAAAGACAAGATAAACTAAGAATGCGAAGTATTATGTGTATATAAATGGTAATTTCGTGTATTATGTGTATTAGTATGGTGTGATATAAATGGTAATTTCGTGTCTGGTTGAACTTCTACTTTGTTGTAATGGTAACAAAGATGTAAGCCTTGGCGAAATTTCAAAGAAGCAGACTTGTAAATCATTAACACCCACATGAATTTCCACAAAGTTCATAGCAGACTAGTATGAGTATGGTCTGATATTATTGACTGGAGTCTTTATTTATCTAATTCTTGTTAAATTGTAATGAAATTTATGTTACTATTGTACTTCCTTTATTTCATAATATTAATTAGTTACTTTGATTTCCCCCCCATCAAAATCACAACATTATTTTGTTATAAAAAGTTTTTTGGGTAGCTTTTAATTTTTTGAGTAACTTTTAGTTTTTTGACCAAAATTAATTAAAAAGCTACCTGAGGTGTTTTTTAAGTGAAAATTCTACATTAACTTTTTGAAGCTAATAAGCTAGTTTTCAAAAAGCTATTTGATGAAGTTTTTTGAGTTAGCTTTTCACAAAATTCATAGTCGAGGTTTACATAGTTTGACAGTTTAGACATTTATTAGCAACAAAGGGATTATTATATAGTCTATATTTGTTAATTGAACTGTTAAAATTTAATGGAATCTGATGGCTAGAGATTGATAGTTAACCTTGTGCCAGTAGAGAATACAAACATATAGCTACTTAGCTACAAATACTCAATTTTTTTTTGAATTTTTCTTGTTTTGGTGAGAACAATTAGGTAAATTATATAGTCTGCAGACTATCTAATTGTAGCAAACTAAACTTGTAGCCATATGATCAGAATTGAAATTATTCCCTTCAAATAAAATGTGGATCTAATTAATTGTAAGGTATTTTACTCTTCCAAAAATGCTAACTGAGCTGATCTAGAAAATTGTTACATTACTTATTTGTAAATTGTATCTAAATTGTTGATCTCTTATCCTTCTACTTGGGTTGGACAATGATTTGGGTTGGGTTGGGTTAGGGCCAGTCTATTATTTATGAGGATCAGGTTAGGTTAGGTCAAGGCAAATCCAATAACAAGTAAAGAGGGCTGGTCGGCTCATGAGCGATATGTTTTGGTCCGATATTTAATTCAAATAAAGTATGATTGTACCAAAAAGTTGAGTTATAATAAATTATTATTTCATCCAGTTTATCGACTCTTTAGGCCCTAATCTTTTGGAGTGTTGGTAAATTGATAAATTAGTAAAGTAAGGTAACGTAAGAAAGTAAGATTTTCTTAGTTACATATTTATTTTTATTGAAAAAAATACGACTCATAATAATTGGACTCTTTACTCTTTATTGACCTCATTTTCGTGTCGTCCCACCCCATTACTTACCCCTACTAGTGCTGAATCAATCATATATTAAAATCAAAATAAATATGAAAAATAGCTCAATTATAGTCCCAAGGCAACAAACATCAATCTTACTAACCCATTAACATTTTTTTGGGGGAATGAAAACTTTCCCTAGTCAATGTTTTCAGGAACCTCAGCAGAATTCATATACTCAATGCAATACAAGACCTCCAAAGACTACCCAAAAAGAGACCAATACCTCCTAAGTTGCCCATCAACCAACATGACCATAACTTGCCCGGCAAACTACCCTCCAAATTCCAACCTTACCACCCCCACTTCCAACCGGACCTGTCCGGACTACTTCCGGTGGATCCACGAGGACCTAAAGACATGGAAAAAGCACGGGATCACTCGGGCCATGGTGGAGAGTCTCCAACACACTGCCCACTTTAGATTGGTCATTGTTAACGGAACTGCCTATGTCAAGCAGTATCAGAAGGCCTACCAAACAAGGGATGATTTGACACTTTGGGGCATTCTGCAACTGCTAAAGTTGTACCCTGGGAGGTTACCTGACCTCGACCTCATGTTCCAATGCCATGATCAGTCCTCGATCAAGAGGAGCCAGTATCAGGGTCAAGATCTTTACTCTGCACCACCTCAATTTCATTATTGTGCGGATGATTCTACTCTGGATATTGTCTTCCCTGATTGGTCTTTCTGGGGCTGGTATGATCTTACATATCCTATCTTAGTTTTGGTTAGTTTTTTATTTATCGCCTATTAAAAATGCTGAATAGACATGATAATTGGTTGTGTCGCGATGGGTTTGTAATTGTGTTAGAGTTAAACAAGTTGAAGAATCATATCTCTAAAACCTACCTATTGAATAAATGAGTTAGAAGATTTTATGAGAACTAACGAACTGTTTATTAAATAAATGAGTTGACGTGAACTTAACTCATTAAATTAGTAGTTCCGTTCTTTAACAGGGTAAAGTAAGTTAAGATTGCATAAAATAAGGATCGGTGAATTTAGCTAAAAGTTGAAAAACTAAGTCTTAAAAACTTAAAAATATGAATACAAATGGGTAAATTTGAACTAGGTGTGTAAATGGGTCCATGATAATCTTGCACCTCTTAACCCACATATGCTATACAACAAAGATTGCACCTCTAGAGAAATTATGTTTTACCTCACTTCAAAAGTTAAAGAGTAGAGAAGTTGCCCATTTTATCCATTATTAATTGGGTTGAATGTATTTTTTTTTATCAATATAAGCCTAACCCAATTATTCAAATAAGCCTGCTGTGTCAACTCATTTAATTAAATGAGTTAAAATTCACGCTTAAATGATAAACCACTTAACTTTGTGTTGGTTTGGGGCAAGTAAAATCATATCATGCCAGCTTTTCCGAGCTCTAACCCTGAGTCACACCGAAAACCAACGTAATAAAAAGATTAAGTTAATGATCGAAGAATTATAACCGGTTGTTTTATAGGCCGGATATCGACATAAAGCCATGGGTGCCATTGAGGAAGGATTTAGAAGATGGTAACAAGATGAAGAACTGGACATCAAGGGAACCCTTTGCATTCTGGAAGGGCAATCTATATACTGGTGCAAGAAAAAGCCTTGAGGATTGCAATTCTGTACAACATTGGAACGCCGAAATCGTTAACCAAGTAATTAATTAATTAATTATGATTTATGATTGTTAATTTTCACTTAATTTAAGTTTCTCCTTATTAATGCATGATCTTAGAGGGCGTTTGGTAGGAATCCCAGGAAAATTTTTCTCGGGGAAAATTTCCCATGGGAAGTTTTCATGGAAAAGATTTCCCTGGGAAAAATTTCCCTAGGAAAATAGAGAAAATGGTGGGCCCATCGTGAAATTTTCCCCGAGGTCAACGCACATCCAAACATGGGGAAAATAAGTCAACCCGGAAAAATTGACCATTTTCCCGAGATTATTGACCAACCAAATGCACCCTTAATTGTTTGCTGATTAGCTTGGCAACATTTGCAGGATTGGGTCAAGGAAGCAAGTCAAGGATACAACAACTCTGACTTGTCCAAACAGTGTCTTCACAGGTACATGCCCTATTTTTTAGTTTACTACTAAAAATATGTGTATTACATCACTTTTTTTCCAACCAATTTAAAATGGTTGGAAAAACTAACTATTTTAGTAATTTAAAATTTTCCTACCATCTTTATCCTACTATTTGAAAATGGTTGGAAAAATGGTTAATAATCCAACCATTTTCAAATAGTACGAAAAAGGATGGTAGGAAAAATTTCCAACCATTTTAGCAAAATTGTTTGGAATTTCCAACCCTTTTTCCCATATAAAATTTTTGAAAAATAATTGGAATATGAAATGATTGCTAAAATTGTTGGTTTTTCCAACCATTTTAAATTGGGTGAAAAAAATGGTTCGTAATACACATATTTTTAGTTGTGGTTGAGTTAGACCTAACCTAACATAACCCAACTCCCTAAAAAACACCTAGATCAAAACAACTTTGTAAATAAAAAAGAAATTCAAATAATATTGTTTTAATCTCAAATCAATCCACTTTTTCCAACATCTATTACTTTTTCATTTATTTTTCCCAAAATATTAAAATTTTATTAATAAAATATTTCAATCGAACAACTAACTTTAACTTAAACCAATTCTATCCTATCCTATCTTATCATTTCTTTGCTTTTCCTAACCTAACCAACCTAACCTGAACCTAATTTGATCAAAGAACAACACCTAAAAAAGATTGGGTTAAGGAAGCAAATCGATGATTTTTCTTGAAAATGGTTTTCCCCATTTTCTACTCACCAAACAAACACCGGAAGATAAGAACATCATTTCCAAACAACGGTTTTTGTTAGAGTATAAAACCATTCCTGGAGCTTTAACCATCAGCTTAAGCTTTTGGTTGAGATAGTTACACAAGGTATCAGAGGCAGACCTGAAAAAGAGGTATCAGGTTCAATCTCAGCACCCCCGCGCGCCCAAATGGCATGATTTAAGCCCCAGGAATGGTTTTAATCCCCGCCAAACACACCTTTGTGGAAAAATTGTAGCGCTATATATATAACTATTCATCATATTTGTCATGAACTAATGACTAGTTTCATATATGTACCTCATTATTCTCAAGTTTATAATTAAAAGTCTGCAGGCCTTCCTGGATCTAATTTGAAAACAATTTGGATGCAGATACAAGATATATATAGAAGGCAATGCATGGTCAGTAAGTGAGAAATACATTCTAGCTTGCGACTCCATGAGCCTCTTTGTAAACCCTATATACTATGATTTCTTCTCAAGAAGTCTGATTCCGATGAAGCATTATTGGCCGATAGATCCTAACACAATGTGCAAATCTATCAAGTTTGCTGTCGATTGGGGAAATAGTCACACTGCTAAGGTGCGTTTTTTTTTATCGTTTTTCTTTGAACCGTAATATTGCGAAAATTATATGATACGATTTTTCTCTTTTGAATATTGAATTGATCGTATGGAAAAATAGGCACAAGAGATAGGAAAAGCAGGAAGTGAATATGTACTGGAGCAAGTTAAGATTGAAAATGTGTACGACTACATGTTTCATGTGCTATATGAATATGCAAAGTTGTTGAGATATAGGCCGACTGTGCCCGAGGGAGCGGTTGAGTTATGTTCGGAGAAATTTGCTTGTAGTCCAATGGGCTTAGAGACTACATATAAGGAGGAAACCATGGTTAATGGGCCTGCAGATGGAGGCCCATGTAACCTGCCTCCTCCACTTCAGCCCAAAGAGCTAAAAGCTATTCGAGATCGAAATGATAAGATCGGGAAACAAGTGAAGAAATTGGAAAAATGGGAAAATTCGAGGTAATTGAGTTTTGTTGTTTGATATTGTAGTTTCTACTACGATACACGGTTTTTGCTAGCAACTTTAGCCTAAAAAAAAAGAGATAATCAATTTCAAATATATGATATTTGTAGCATTTTGATAAGAAAAAAAGGGTATTTAAACAGTATGATGAAAATAGGGTTGTAGTAGTTGCATGTATAGAATGTAAATTTCAAAAGTACGTGCTTATTACTTTTTATTCTTGCTTCTATTTAGTTTCGAGTACTTTACTATTTTTCGATAGGTTTTGTATGATTGTTTCATCGCAAATTTATTGTAAGAAGTTTATTATTTGGTGAAATTTCTATAAGCATAATGGTGATTAACAATTCATTTACGGTGATTCTGACAAAATTTATCTTTTAGCAAATTATGAGCTAAGCTCGTATTCAAAAATCATAAGAATATAATTAAGTTATTACTATTCATATCATAATGGCATGTTCCACTAAATGAATGTCTTACTATTAACATTTAGATGAAATAGTGTAAGGATGCACTCTTGGATAGAATAAAGATGACTTGTGAATAGGATGATAAACCATATCTAACTACCCTTAACAGCACAAAAAACATGTGCTACACGTGAAAACCCAGAAAAAAGGGCAGTCAACTGCTTTGCTCGTGATTGACACGGCCGTGCCAAGAAAACAACAAAGGAGGCTTGGGAAAGCCGAACCATGCCAAGCACTTGGCAACCAAGATCTGCTTTGCCGAGGCTTGGGACTCCCATGCTAGGTCTTGGCACACTCGTGCCAAGTACTTGGCAACCAAAAACTTGGTTGTCGAGGCTTGACACTCCCATGCCAAGTCTTTAAAACCAAAATACAAGTCTTTTGAACCTGGGAAGCCACTATATGACTTTCCTCAATCCTCTTAGCTTGTCTTACTTTTTTATGCTTAACACGATCAATCAGGAAGACAAACTCAGATTTAAAAAGGGGACAATGAAAATTTACCAGAAATTAAATGAAGAATACAAAAATTTGATCATACATCATCAAACAAACGAAATTAAACAAAGTAACAAACGCTTTGCTTGAAAACAAGCATTACTGATACAACAAACAAACTAAACTCAAATATAAATGGAAGCAGTCTAATTTGCATTCCTTGTGTCCATTCTCTATAAGAGCAAAAAATTTTTAAGGGTGAAATTAGTTTTTTTTTCTTGAAAAAAGTTTTTCGAAAGAATCTGAATGGAAGTTCGCGACAAGGGAACATCCTTAAATAGCTCGATCTGGCTAATGGTTTAAAGGATATTGAATCAAACTGAACTGAACCGAATGGTAACTTAGAGGGCCCTCCCTTTGACAATATCGTAGCTCATCTCACTAGGATCAGTTGCTTGCAATTCGACCTGAATCCCGTCCAATTCTCTCTTGAACCTGTCCTTCGAGCTTGCATACAACATCTTACTCCTAACCTTCGACGTATCTGGAGCCCTGAAATTATTTGACGTGACATGTAAATAATTAAAATATATGTCAAATTTATAAATAAGGCCTTTTAAACAAGTTAAGGCTCCTTAAGAAAACCTATTGATAGTAGATGAACTAACTCACAAACTTATTAATCTATAAATGTGGGACTTTTATCCACTTTGATTTCAACTAGACCTATCAGTTCTTGACCTGACTCGATGATCCGACTCAAACCAGCCCAAAAATTATATATTACTTTTGAACACGATTTGCTCGAGCGACGCCTGAAAATTTAGACCCGACAGAATTTCGCCCCACCCGAACATCGACTTGAACACACCTGAAGGGTTTTGAACATGGTTTTCAAACCCGAAACCTAAGCAAACCTGAAACCGACCCATACCAAACCAGAAACCACCCCCGAATTGAGAGGTCTAATTCCAACAATATATGTCACAAATTGTGACGTATGCTCTCCCACTTTGGGGAGACATTAGGCAGGTCATGAGTCTTTTTGATCGCCCATTGACCCTGTCCAGGTAAGTAATTCCAACTATATATGCATAAGTATGCTAACATTTAACGTGTTTATCGTCAAAATGAAGAGGCTAAAGATTAAAGGTAAGGGATGAATGTACACATATACATACATACCAAGCAAAGAAGAAGATCTTGCTCTTTTGGCAATTCTCATTGGTGGTGAAATCATAATCAAAGACAGCATAACGACATTCATCGGGAGGCAAACAGTTTGTGAAATCTTGATAAGTTTGTCCAGGAGTTCCAAGCTTCTCCACCATTATTTGCTGCATGTCTTCTTCAATCTTGAACACTATGAATCTGTAGTTTCTCTTCGCTTTCAGCTCCTGAAACTTCAATTTACAATCGTCGTCCACTGCCATTCCTGACGCCGCGTTCGCCTACATCCATTTTCATTAATCACCAAAATTATTGCAAATGAACATTTTCAGTCTGGGTCCCGCTTTCACGAGTTCTCAATAGTTTATTATGCTTTTATTAAGGTCAATATCGGAAAATTAACTATCTCCAAGGGTTTGTTATTTAGAAAAGTAAAGATCAGGTATGGTTGGGTAAAATATGATAGATAAGTTAAAAATATAAGAACACAACCAAATGCATCCTCAAAAGAATACAAACGGTTTAGGTTGTGTTCTTTTGAGGTTACATTTAAGTTTGATAGATTTTGTTAAATATTAGTTGACAAAATATTGGGAAAATGTATAAATTTTGGAAAAAATGGGTAATTTAGATGATGTATAATATGAGTATTTGTAAGTTTTTTACAATTTTACATGTTTTCCTAATACATTAACAACCAATATTTACCAAAAGCTATCCAACCTAGATTTACCCTTAAAAAAACACAATTATGGGCAATTGGCATCAAAAATTACATCAACTATGAATATATAAATGATCCACATCTGAATTGAGGATAGTGAAGAGAATCAAAGTACATATCCTCTAATCTAACAATATATATCTTCAAATAGATGACATAGGTTAAAATTAAACACACATATACAAGTGAATCAAATGAAAACTAAGTTTGTAATTAAGACAAAAAAACATAATTAAGAAGTGATTAATTACCATGTTGAAACCCTGTTGAAGAAGCAACAAAGAAGGCCCCAACAATGCAGAATGGCAGGATAAGAGAAAGAAAGAAAGAAAGAAAGAAAGAAAGAGAGAAAAATGTGGTTTGAAGATTTGGATGGAAGAAACTTGGATTATAAAGGAAATAAAGAGGGGATTGGTTTGGAGGGAGGAGAGACTTTTTAGGACTTTAAATAAATTTAGAGAATTTTCTATCATGGGTATATTATTTCTTTCTCTTTTTTTCCATTCAATTTGGAGGGTTATTGTGATAGATTCATCATGATCATAAAGTAATCATGATGAATTCATGGTTCACACGTCGTTAGTTTTGTGGCATGTAACTCACCACCCCATTTCTTGCTAGCTATGTCATTTCCCCATGTATTCCCCCCATTTTTAAATTCATTTTTAGCCAATGTTAATAACCAAAAGTGTATACAAGTTGGTTTATAGTCTTCAAAATCTCACTTTTTTTTTCCTTATTTATTAGGATTGAATGATAAGTATTTCAAAGTTATAATATTTAACAATAATATTTATATTTAATGGTTTATAAGTTGTTATAACCCTCAAAATAATGAAATATATTTTATAATTATTTAAATATCCTTATATTTAATTTTTTTTAGTGATTTAGATGAAATTCAAAATGGTTATTAATCATCTTGAATCAAGATGCTTATTATTTTGCAATATAAAATAGGATAGTACATGCATCTAGTTATTACTCCCTCCGTTCCATATTAATTGACATTTTTACTAAATTTTGACTGTTAATTATTCATAAATTATAATGAGTTACAATATAAAATTACCTCCATTATAATTTTCAGTAAAATCTCTTTCTAATGATGATAATTTTATATTATAACTTATTTTAATTTGTGAGTAATTAATGATTAAAATTTAGTCAAAGTGTCAGTTAACATGAAACGGAGAGAGTAGCATTTTATACCTTTCCTTCAAAATCAAGTAAAAAGAGGAAAAAAGATGGTTATCCATGAATGAAGCCTTTTAAAATGTGTTTTTTGTCTCCTCTTTTCAACTCTAATTCGAAACTATCATTGTTTCAACCTCCTAGCTAGCAATCATCCAAATTAAAGAAATGCAAAACACTAGTTCTAAAAAAAAAAAGAAAAAAAAGAAGCGAATAATTGTATACATAGAGTTTTGTTGGACCAAATCTAAGTCAAAGACGATAAAATTTTGATTAGGGGGTTAGCCTTGGGCCTTGGCTAAACTATGTTGTCTTCATGTCGCCATTATATAATTGCATCTGTCTCGTATTCAAAGATAATATCAAAGAAGTGATAATCAAATTAATTATCATACTATTCTAATTTTTGAAAAAAATTTGATTTGACATTATTTTCAAGATGATGAATAATATAAAATTAGGGGCAATCGAATTATATTGTTTGCAAAATGATATAAATACTACCTCCATTCCAAAATATTTGTCCTTTTATCTAAGTTTTTTGTCCCAAAATATTTGTCCCATTTATAATCCCAATAACTGTCATTCCTTTTCTACCTCTAATTAATAGATTCATTTATTACTTTTTACAATTCCAACAACTATTATCTTCAATTAGGAGTAATTTAGGTAAATTACAAACTTTTTATCTTAATTTCCAATACACATTGGTTTTCTTGAATTAGGTAGATGGATAAATAAAATGGGACCTAGTATATATACTACCTCCGTCCCAAAATGTTTGTCCGTTTACTAAATTTTGACTGTTGATTACTCACAAATTACAATGAGTTACAATATAAAACTACCGTCATTGTAATCTTTAGCAAATTATCTTTCTAATGATAGCGATTTCATATTTTAATTCATTATAATTTATGAGTAATTAACAGTCAAAATTTAGTCAATGGACAAACATCTTGAGACGGAGATAGTACATATCAGTTACAGTAGATTACTCGTTAACAAGATCCACACTAAAAGTTATCGTTACGATACAAACCAACAACAGTACATTACATTACAATACGTTACATTTAGGATCACAGCATACAATCCGTCTTAGCAGGCAACCTTCTGAAGAAGTTCATATACACCCCCGGCATCTTCCCCCTAAACTTGGGATGCCTCATTACATAAAACCCCCCAACCAACCCCACCACCTGGGGCGGGGTTACATACAGCAACCCCGCCCCAGCCAGACAGAACCCGAGGAACACAGTCGTGGCCCTCGGGTCCCTCCAGCTCAGCAGTCCCTGGGCCCGCTCCCCCTGTGCTGCCACGTCACCCAGCACCGCCTGCACCCTTGCCCCTATGCTCCTCAACCTATCATACCTCATTCGGACCGCCTCCGACCCTCTAGTCGTCGGGAACGAGTCGAACTCCTCGTCCAGCTCATCAGCCGCCGCCACGTCAGCCAGGGACGCCTTTGCGTCCATGTGCGGCGGCTGTCTCTCCCGGAACCAGTAGTTCCACAGACCGATCATAAACATATACAAAAACACCGTTGGAAGAATCAGTTCAGGATAACACACCAACATAACATACACAAAATGTACTAAAACTGAGGTCACGGGGTTTTTCCAAGAGCAGACTTCCTTGAACCATTTTCCGACGGCGACGAGTCCTTGTAAAAGGGAAATTATCCGGTACAGGTTCGCCTTGCTGCGACGCATGCTCCAGGAGTGGGAGTCTACGTCGCACATGTACTCAACAACCTCCGACTTCAATGGCGGCTCGGCTCTGCTGAGCCGAGCCGCCAGGATCCGGATCGCCTGAGTCCGGAGGTTGTTGGTCTGTAAGATCGTAAAGGGTCTTTGGTAATGCATTTTCGGAAGTAACGGTTTCGAGTACTGAAAGAGAAGATTCGTAAACGACGTGCACGAAAACCGGATGGCTAAATGAAGCTCACCCATTTTCTTCAACCCGGAGGGTTGAAGAACCAAGAGAGGGTACGAATGTGTGTAGATTCGTCCTGCTTCGAGGGTGGATATTCGGACCCGAACTTTCCCGATTCGCATGTCTTTGTTGCTGTTGCTGTTGTTGCTGTTGCTGTTGTTGGTGTTGTTGGGTGTGATTTGTCCGTTGTCGAAAACACCAATGGTGAGGACCGTCGCAGGGTCGAAAACCTCCCAGGTGTACTGCTCGTTGTACTTGGGGCTCAGACTGTCTATGATTGTCCTCGTCCTGACCCACTTCTGCGCGTACTTAGCCACGCAGAACGTGTCCGCGGTTGCCCTGTTTTCTCTGGTTTTCATAGGATGCAGCCCCTCGGCGCTCAGTATCCCGAGCTCAAGCACACCAATGGAGGGTTTCCAGAGCAGCTTCATGCTCGGCCGAAGATCGCTGCTGTAATATGTGGACTCATTCAAGACATGGTACCCCCCATCCAAACTAATCCTCGCGTGCAATTTACTTGCAAACTTAACCTTCTTCTCCTGATCATCCTGTTCCGAATTCGGTTTCTGTAGGTTGAACCACAACGGTGGGAAGTTCTTGTCATCAGGCCGCTTTCGGACCGTCGCCAACGGGACTATAACCTTCCCTAGAGTCTCCTCCTTCGCGGGTCCCACCCGGTCCTCGACGGTCAGGACCAGGTGCTCATCGAACGGCTCAGCCGCGACAAAGATCAGGTCCTCGTTCCAGAACGGACTCCCATTCCTAGCCATGCAGTTTTTCGTCTTGAAAGTCTGAAACCCGAGCTGAGCCTTGACATACACATCAGGAAACCGACCCTTGTCGGAAATCACCAAATCCTGTGCCTCGATCACGTTCACTCGAAGGTACCACAACCTCGGAGAATGGTAAACTTTGGACCGAATATAAGACTTAAACGCCGAAGAAGAAGATGCACCGGGAGGTGCAATTGCATCCGAATGCCAAGCATCGGAAAATGCTTCATCGGCTTGAGTACCGTACCATACGGAAACCATGAGTTCGCCTCCGTCTTGAATTTTCTCACCCTTTTTGTCCTCAAGACGGTACCACTGAGGCGCGAGGGGGCTCTCGGGTGGGACCCGGGTGGGGACCTCGTTCAGGTCGAATCTCAGCAGCCCCACAAAGTCGTCCTTGACGAGGTCCTTGTCTTTGACAAGGACCTCTAGGAACGAAGCTTGGACCCTTTCCCTAGAAAAGGCGAAAACCTCGTTCCATTCGGGGTTGCTCTTCTTTTCGAAGAATTTGGTGACGCCCTTGTAGTTGCCCACGCGGACCTCCACGTATGGGTCCAGGCTCCCGGTCACGTCCTTCGAGGGGAGGTCGCGGGCTTTTACTATTCGGACAAAGAGGAACTGCATCCGCTCCACCAGGTCGTAGAAGCTGGGTGGGTTGGTGGGTTTTATGACCCTGCCACCAACCACCCGTCCTCCTGTAGGGAGGGATAACAGTCAGATCCAAATTCAAAGCAAATTCGACTCAATCATACGCTTAAAAAAGGTTATAGTTTGAAATTCCCTTGGAACATTTTTTTATGGAATATTTCGACAGATAGAAGGACCATTTTCTAACGGATTATTTTCAGCGTTGTAATTTTAAAAGGACAACAATATACATCTTAACTCAAGATGGTTAATAACCATCTTGAATTGTCTATATTTCACATTTTGTTAACTTTTAATAATATTTTCTCTAATAATTATGTATATTTATCAACTATAAGAGTAGAATACATATTTGCTAGGTCAAAAAATATAAATAATAGCTAATTTCATGAATCATAGTAGAAAATGCACATTTTATGAATAGTTTTATATTTATAAAAAATATAAATAAATAAATATTTTTATATTGTTTATAGGTTATAATAACTCTCAAAAAGTAATGAAACATACCTTTATAATGATTTAAATATATTTGCATTTAACTTTATGAGTGATTTAAGTGAGATGCAATCATTTTACATTTTAAAATAAAAATATAGCAAAATACAGCCAAAATATTTACTCAAAATTAGAAATATAGCCAAAATCTGATCCAACTCGGACCCGTTACCTGCAAGAACCGGGCTTGTTTCTTTAAGCTTGTAATCCACAAAACCACCCTTTGTCGGAGGCCCCTTAGGGGAAGGGACCTCCGACTTAGCCGCACCACCTTGAGTAGGTTGTGGTTTTGGTGGGCTGTTATTATCACTCTTCTCCTTCGGAAGGTGCCAAAAAGTACGTCTACTCGCCTCGTCAGCACCCTCTCTAACCGACTGCTTCATGACAAACTCTGTCTCTTCTAAGGAAACATGACCGTCCGTGATCAGGAACACCTTGAGGCCGAGTTCTCCCGTGACACGGGAGAACACGTTTCGCTTCTCCAAAGGGAAGTAAAACTCGGCCGCATCAGACATTGGGACGAATGAGGACCCATTGACTTTGACCTTCCCTAGGAAAGACTTCGAGTTGGGGTTGGAGTTGGAGTGTTTTTGGGTGTAGACGTACGCTTCGAGGCTCAGGTTTGGGAGGTTTTTGGGGTCGAAGATGTTGAAGTAGAAGGTCTCGTTCCAAACCGGGTTCAGGTCGTTGTGTTTGGTGGTTGTTCGGAACTTTTGGTCGTCGAAGTGGAGCTCTACGAAAGCGTTGGAGGAAGAACTGTCTCCGTCTTTAGATGTAAGGTCATGGGCTGCTGTTACTTCTACTGCTAGCTTCAAATTGTTCATGATGATGTCCTGATAGATAATGAAAAAAAACACAGGTACAAAATTCATTGTAAACTTATCGATTTTTTACATAAAATATATCACATAAAAATTGACCTATTTCAATTGCATATGGATAACCTAGGTAGGTATTCAACGGTGTATAGTATGGGAACTTGGATTGTGCTCATGGGAGCATATAGCATTGTGCGCCCAACAGATGTACCTTGCCCCATCAACTTTTCTTTTGCCTTTTTTTTTAATCTTTTAGGGTTCTATTAGCATTTAACCACTGTTTTTTTAAATCTTTTTACAATACATGTCTTGTTTAAGCACTGTATTTAAAATTTAATGAAACCTAGTTATTGTGATGAGTAAAGACCTGAAGTTCTATTAGCATTTAACCACTGTTTTTTTTAATCTTTTTACAATACATGTCTTGTTTCATCAACATCATAAAACTAAACTTGAATGCTCATAAGTCAATACATGTATGCTCATAAACCTAAATATGAATGCTCATAAAATTAAACTTAAATGCTCATAAGTCAATACGCGCATACTCATAAACTTAAACATGAATGCTCATAAAATTAAACTTGAATGTTCATAAGTCAATACATGTATGCTCATAAATATGAATGTTCATTAAAAAAAAATAAAAAATAGAAAAAAAAAAACTTGAATGCTCATAAGTCAATACATATATGCTCACAAACCTTAACACGAATGTTCATAAAATTAAACTTGAATGCTCATTAGTTAAAATATACATGCTCATAAACATTAATATGAATGCTCATAATATTAAACTTGAATGCTCATGAATCAATACATGTATGTTCATAAAATTAAACTTGAATGCTCATAAGTCAAAAATGCATGCTCATAAACATTAATATGAATGCTCACAAAATTAAACTTGAATGCTCATAAGTTAAAATATGCATGCTCATAAACATTAAACTTGAATGCTTATAAGTCAAAATATGCATGCTCATAAACATTAACACGAATGCTCATAAAATTAAACTTGAATGCTCATAAGTAAATATGCATGCTCATAAACATTAACATGAATGCTCATAAAATTAAACTTGAATGCTCATGAGTCAATACATGTATGCTCATAAGTCAAAACATGCATGCTCATAAACATTAACATGAATGCTCATAAAATTAAACTTGAATGTTCATAAGTCAAAACATGCATGCTTATAAACATTAACATGAATGCTCACAAAATTAAACTTGAATGCTCATAAGTCAATACATGCACGCTCATAAATACTGAATGTTCATAAACTTAAACATGAATACTCATGAAATTAAACTTGAATGCTCATAAGTCAATACATGCATGAAATTATTGAGCATCATTTGTATTTTTTATGAGTATTTTATAATAGTTAAATGATAAAAAAAAATTAAAAATAGAATAGAAAAAAATTAAGAAAACTGAAAAATAAAAAATAAATCCATTCATTTACTTTAAAGATAATTATTGATATATACAAAAATAATAGACTATAATTCAATTACTTCAAAAATAATAAAATAAAAAAAAGAATAGAAAAGCTACAAATAAATACATGTGCAAGAATCTGGGCTTGCAAATTGTACTATACGCGTGCACTATTTCACCCATTTCAAAGTTTGGGCCACGTTGGACTCAAGGATCCCCCGCCTCTTCACTGGGCCAGGTGCGTAAAATGGACCGGGTGCACAAAGCATCCTGCACCCGGGCTCAGGATCGTTTTTTTAGTATAGTATAATTTGCGGACATTGAAGTTTATATTATGCAAATAAGAAGCTAACTATATATATATATATATATATATATATATATATATATATATATATATATATAACAACCATTAAAACCTGAGATTATGGTATAGTTTGCAGGAGGTTCTGAATCAGAAATCATCTTAGCTTGAGGCTACATCAACGAGGATTTACAGTTCGAATTTGGAAATATCAATATGTAGAAACCATAGTTACTAAAATTTTGATCATGGTCTACGATCCTATGATTTTATGATCCAAAATTCTCGATGTGATTCTACTCTGTACATTCCGATCCACAATCCTATGTGGGTTAATTCCGATCCTAACTACCTATGAATATGAGTTAGGATCCCGATTCTAACAACCCTGGTAGAAACACAGTTGAACTATTGATTCCAACTCAAATATTGATAAATTTATTTAGTATGGACACTCAAAACTCAGTAGCAAAATAATAAGTACACAGAGACCCAAATTCTGAATCAATCAAAAGAAATAAGGGGAAAAAAAGTAAGGTAAATGTTCACCTGTTTTAATGTAGGGTTGATATGTAAATTGAATAACTTCTCTGCTCATCAAATCAAATATGTATGAAAGAACATTGGGATGGAGAAGAAGAAGTGGAGAAGGTGTTAATGAAATTTAGTTTACTGGAGAATTCCAATTTGAAGGAATGTATAAAACTATATATGTATTATGTGTGTTGAATTACAAAGGGGAGTAGTTGGAGACTTGCATGTTTGGTATTTGAGTTAATACTTAAGACTAATTTTGTTTGTTTGCCAAGATATTGATTAGTTACATTTATCCATATCTTTATTTTAAGAGTCCCATATGGTCATTTAATATGTAGTATTAGGTAATATAATCCTCATATTTGAAAGAAATAAAATATGTAAAATGATAAATGTTTTGATTTAAGATGGTTAATAATCATATTGAATTTCACCTAAATTACTCAAAAATTAATATGAACGTATTTAAATTATTATAAATGTATGTTTCATTACTTTGAGAATTATTATAAATTATAAATTATATAAAAATTAATGATTTATTTATATTTTTCATAATATATAAAATTATGCATAAAATGTACATTCTCTATTCTAATTGATAAAATTAGGCTATCATTTATATTTGTTCAACTAGGTAATGAGTGTTATACGCTTATAGCAGATAAATGTATATAATTCCTAGAGAAAATATTATTAAAATTACAATAATATAAATTATGTATAATTTAAAATTATTATTAACCATCTTAACTCAAAAATTCGAAATATGTATTATTGTCCTTATAATATATCAGGGGATGAAATGGACATAAACCCTATATTCACGCTAATCTTTTTCCATGGACAGTCGTCCGTACTTCACAATGATAATCCATGTAATAAATATATTTACTCATTTTCAATCTTCTATCACACTTTTGAATTACCAAATATGTACCAAATTAGAAATAAAATGTTTATAAACATGTTTCTATTCTCATTTTCATTATGAATCACTGTCTTCATTCTTGTCATGAATGTTCATCCAGTAGTGGATTTAAGACTATGAAATTAGGGGTGTCCACTTAATAATATTTTGGATAGACCGCTATATTAAATTAGACACCCTTACTAATATTATTTAGTTTTTTTAACGTGTCCACTTAACAAAAATATATAATAAAAATCCAAATCAAAACATTTATCACTTTTTATCACTTGAATGTTTTGCACTGGTGGCTAACTGGCTATTGCTTCATTGCCCATTGGTAAAGTTTATTAGAAATTATTACACGAAATATTTAGGGAAGTTTACTTTCCCACTAACTTTCTAAACAACTTGATTAAGGAGAAAATGAAAGTTGAGCTGTGTATTGTAAACCAGGTTAAAATAACTCATTCCTAAACCATCATGATTACAATAATATTGAGGAAGTTAAGATGTTTGAATTATAGCATAATACTGTAATTAATTATAATCAACAATTAGCAATATATAGTTTACTTATATCATACTACATCGATGTCATTGGTGATATAGATGACTACTATGGTGACTCTTTCTGCTTCCCTATTTTTAATTAATAGTTACACTAATCTACTTCACTATATTAGTAAATATTTGACTAGTTACAACTAAAAAAACATTAAAAATCATGTTATTACACTTATAACATGTCACCATAGTCACTATCATAAATCACCTAATTCGTAATTAACGCTAAAAAAAATCATAAAACAAGATGTTGTCAGATCAAATGCGTGAAACAAATGAAAAATCGACACCTATGGTAAAGTGATAATGATATAGTCGTGTGTTTGAACTTCTTAATTAGTTCAGTCGATCATTTTTAGTTCTAAGCAAGGGAAAAATAAAGTATATTTTTAAACAAAATTAATGCAAATAAAAGCTTCCAAATAATTAGTTATAAAAAAATTTTGGTCAATTTTGAAAATTCATAAATTAACAAATTTTAACCAGGCTTCAGCCTGCTTTTGATGGACTGTGGGCAGTTTGATACCGATCTGTTAATTTCTTTGGAGGTTACCTTGAGATAAGGGCATAGTAAACGAACTAAATTTACTTGATTTATAAAAACTTTTTCAATAATTATTAATTAAGTTGATAGAAGGTTGACGTTAATGTGAAACAAAAGATTAATCAAAGAATGAATATATAAGTAATGACCATTTTAACATATGTTAACTGTTAATTCTTAAGATCTTTTTTTCTTATGATCCTTTATAGTAACTATTCTAAAAATAAAATGATCATATATAGTTTTTGGAACATTCGGGTGTATTTATCATTTGATGGTTTGAATGGACAATATAATTTTCAAAAGGGAACAAGAATACAATTAACTAAATCCAACCACATCTATTAGTTTAGTTTATCATTTTTGTGTTTATATACACCAAAGCTTCAATGCATGCATGCATGCATCATCAAAGGCCCCAAGCAATGTGTTTTACAAATTTGTGCCTATAAAATCAATTAACTTTTAAAGAGTTTTTGGATGTTAATATACTGAACTTTTGGGGTGTTGGACGATAATATACTGAACTTTAACCTTGGACAATAATACACTGTACTTTGGGAGGTGTTGAACAATAATGCACCTACAACGATTCCGACAGTGGCTAACTCGGTGACAATCCTACTTAGGCCATGTTCTTTTCTGCGATTGGCAAACTGCGGTACCACAGCATACCGCAGTTTGCCACAACTCACCACACTTTACCACAAATCATTAATTTTCTCTCTCCTCACTTTTCTCCTCTACTTTTTACATTCTCTCTCCTCACCTATCCCACATACCAATAACCTACCACAATTCTACCACACCCACCACAACTCCACCACACCACACCCCATCATACCGCAAAATACCGCAGAAAAGAACAGGGCCTTAGCAGGTGGAGGAGATGAATTGACCCAAAAATATTTAAATTTATGGCATGTCAGCTAATCCACACATAAGCAAAGTGAATCAACTTTGGAAAGAGTAAAAAAAACATAGAATCATATTTATTTAAACGTGTTTTCGTTGAAAGATTGTTGTTATAGTTGTATAAAGCCACATTTGCTTGTATAGATTAGCTGACATGTCACAAATTTAGATATTATTTAAGTAATTTATCTTCTCGGCCCGCTCCGTAAGATTGCCACCAAGTCAGCCACCATCAAAGTTATTTCGAGTGCATTATTGTCCAACACCCCTCAAAGTTCAGTGCATTATTGTCCAAGGTCAAAGTTCAATACACTATTGTCCAATATCCCAAAAGTTCAGTATATTAGCATCCAAAAATCCATTTTTAAAAGGACACAAGAATATTTTAGTGTTTGGTTGATGGTGTTTTCCGGGAAATTTATTCAACTTTCCCTAGTTGACTTAACTTTTCCATGTTTGGGAGGAAAATAGAGATAGGATAGTTTTTAACTAAGGTCCACAATTTTCCTACAACTCATGGTAAAACTTTCCCCGGGGGACTTGGGAAAGTTTTTTCACCAAGTGGATGGGAAACAACATCAAAATTGAATTACCGAAAATGCCCCCAAAAAAAATTAGAAAAATGATGAGAAAGGAGGGGAAATGAGAATAAATAAGGGTAGTATAGACATTTCAAACATTTTTCCTTAGCAAAGTTAAAGTTTCAACCAAACACTATAAAAACTTTCGTACATACTTTACTAGGATTTTACATGTAAACCAAACACAATAAAATACGTACACTTTCCCAGAAAAACTTTTCCCCTTTCCAGAAAAAATTTTCCTGGGATTATACCAAATGCACCATCCATAACTAAATTCATCATAACTTTTATACATTAAAAAAATCAATTAATCACTAAGAATGGTAAACTTTGGATCGTATATAAGACTTAAACATCGAAGAAGAAGATGCACCGGGAGGCGCGAGGGCATCTGAATGCCATGCATCCGAAAATGCCTCATCGGCCTGAGTACCATACCACATGGAAACCATGAGCTCGCCTCCATCCTGAATCTTCTCACCCTTTTTGTCCTTAAGACGGTACCATTGAGGCGTGAGGGGGCTCTCGGGAGGAACCCTAGTCGGGATCTCGTTCAGGTCGAATCTCAGCAGCCCCACAAAGTCTTCCTTGACGAGGTCTATGTCTTTGACAACGACTTCTAGGAAAGAAGCTTGGACCCTTTCCCTAGAGAAGGCGAACACCTCGTTCCACTCGGGGTTGCTCTTCTTGTGGAAGTAATTGGTGACGCCCTTGTAGTTGCCCACGCGGACCTCCACGTAAGGGTCCAGGCTCTCGGTCACGTCCTTCGAGGGGAGGTCGCGGGCTTTTACTACTCGCACGAAGAGGAACTGCATGCGCTCGACGAGGTTGTAGAAGCTGGGTGGGTTGGTGGGTTTTATGACCTTGCCACCAACCATTTGTCCTCCTGCAAACGGGGGTCACAGTCAGATCCGAATTTAAAACAAATTCGACTCAATCATAAACTTAAAATCTGAAATGAAGCCCAAAAAGCTTTGATCCAAATTCAATTAAAAAAGAACAACCCCGAATATAATCAGAGTGGATTTGAAGATGCCCACCTCTAGTTAGATAAATTATAGGATAAATGCAAGAAAAATTACTAAGGGAGTGTTTGGTAGAAATCCCTGGAAAAAACTTTCCTTAGCTTCCCCTAAGGGAAATTTTCCCTAGGAAAATGGAGAAAATGGTGGGCCCACCGTGAAATTTTTCCCAAGGTCAACCCACATCCAAACATGGGAAAAATAAGTCAATCCGGGAAAATTGGCCACTTCCCTGGGGTTATTAGCCAATCAAACGCACCCTAAGAAAAAATTGAAAATATGTAACCTTGTCTAAGTGAAGATTGATAATATGGACACCCCCGGATGTCCATGTTGTCAAAGCTTCTGAATTTTTTTCTTTTTTTAGGTTATAGTTTGAAATTCCCTTGGAATTTTTTAATTTTTGATGGAATTTCCTTGGAATATTTTGACAGATAGAAGGACCATTTTCTAACGGATTATTTTCAGCGTTATATTTTTAAAATTAAATATAGCAAAATACAGCCAAAATATTTACTCAAAAGAAGAAATATAGCCAAAATCGGATCCAACTTGGACCGTTACCTGCTGTTACTTCTACTGCTAGCTTCAGATTGTTCATGATGATGTCCTGATCCATCATGAAAAAGAAACACACATACAAAATTCATCGTAAATTTATCAATATTGTTAGGAAATTCATCGGTACTTTTGTATTTACTACTTTGTTACATAAAAATTCATCACGAAAAATTGACCTATTTCAATTACATCAAGACCTAAGTAGGTGTCCCACGGCATATGGTATAATTTGCGGACATCTAAAGCTACTAATTGTATTATACAAATAAGAACTTTATATAACAACCATTAAAACCCAGTGTTATGATATAGTTTGCAGAGTTACTAAATCAAAATCAACAAAAATTTACAGTTTGAGTTTCGAAATATTAATCATATTGATCAGTATTCAAAAATCCAGATTGAGAAATCAAAAGACATAAGGGGGAAAAGTAAGGTAAATATATGTTCACCTGATTAACGTAAGTTGCGATGGGTTATGTAAATTAACTAACTTCTCTGCTCGTGAAATATATGCGAAAGAAGGGGACTTGGAGAAGAAGAAATTGAGAATGTGTTGGTGAAATTTAGTTTCCTGGGAAATTTTAAGGAATGTATAAAATTGTGTGTTGAGTGAGTTAGAAAGGGGAGTCGTTGGAGACTTGCATGTTTGGTATTTGATTGGGTTAGTACTCAATTAATAATGCTCTATTGCCTTTGTTTGTTTCTAAAGAGATTTATTAGTTATTTTAATCTATAATTGCATTCTTCCAAATCTTTATTTTAAGAGCCCCATTTAAGGTTTATTGTAACAATCTTTTATATATATATATATGTAAGCATGACTCTTTGGTGAGCATGTGAGTATGGTTTGATATCTGGCGAACATC
This sequence comes from Portulaca oleracea, assembly GCA_029582165.1. Taxonomy (NCBI): domain Eukaryota; kingdom Viridiplantae; phylum Streptophyta; class Magnoliopsida; order Caryophyllales; family Portulacaceae; genus Portulaca; species Portulaca oleracea. Next base: position 32,391,835 of record CM055886.1, read on the forward strand.
AAGTATTATTTTCGTGGATATCAAGTAAGAAAGGTGAACATCAAATATTATTTTCGTAGACGTCAAGTATGAAAGGTGGACATCAACATTTGATGTTCGCCAAATAAAACCTTTAAATTCCCTTTGCTAGCTTGATGTTTACGAAAACATTACTTGATGCCTACCTTTTACACTTGATGTCCACAAAAATAGTACTTGACGTTCGTCAGATATCCAACCATACTCACATGTTCACCAAAAGAACATGCTCATATGATCGATTCTCATATATATATATATATATAAAATATCTTAATTCATCACACTTTTGACTCACCACATGGAAATTGGTAATTTATAAATAAGTTTATGCTCTCATTTCATTATGAATCGCTATTTTCATTCTCATTATTAATTCTCATCCCACATGCCAAACATTATTACTTGAATGTTTTTGGTCATTACCGATTACTATTTGCTCAATTGTACACTGTAGTTTATTAGAAATGTTACACGAATATGAAAGTTCAATTTCCCTCTCAACTTTCTAAAACAACTTGTTTAGGGGAAAATGAAAGCTGAGCTGTGTATTATAAATCAGGTTAAAATAACTCATTCCTAAACCATCATGATTACAATAATATTGAGGAGGTTAAGATGTTTGGATTATAGCATATACTGTAATTAATTATAATCAATAATAGCAATATATAGTTTACTTATATCATACTACATCGATGTCATTGGTGATATAGATGACTACTATGGTGACTCTTTCTGCTTCCCTATTTTTTATTAATAGTTACACTAATCTACTTCACTATATTAGTGAATATTTGACTAGTTACAAATAAAAAAAAGCACTAAAAATCATGTTATTACACTTATAACATGTCACCATAGTCACTATCATAAGTCACCTAATTCGTAATTAACGATAAAAAAAAATTATAAAACAAGATGTTGTCAAATGCATGAAACAAATGAAAAACAGACACCTATAATCCATTGATAATGATATAATTGCACGAGTTTGAAGTTCTTAGTTCAATCGATAATTTTTAGTTCTAACCCAGGCAAAAATTGAGGTATATTTTCAACAAAAATTAATGCAAATAAAGGTTTCCAAATTATTTCATTGAGGATATTTTAGAATAGCTAATTAGCGCAAAAAAAAGTTGATAAGGATAATATTTACAGACTTTTATTGGTCAGATTAACTAGTATGTGCAAGTTAATAAAGTATATTATAAGATTGGTTGATGTGTAGCCCAAATTATGGTTTGAGACTATAATTTTGTTCTTTTGCTAAGGTTAAACCTAACTTATTCTAACTTTATCTTAATTTATTCTAACCTAACACAATTCTCTAAAAAAAGCATCCACACTAAAAACACAATTCCCCAAAAAAACATTCTAACTTATCCTAACTTAACTATTCTAACTTGAAAATAACTCATCCAAAGAACAGGGCCATATATATTGAGTCAAACTAAATACATAACCAATACTATCAAGAGGGACTCACATCGTAATGTGTTGTGTTTTTCTGTAGCAACATTCTCATATTTACAAGCTTTCTTCTACTTTCTTCAAACTGTGCCCTGTCTGCTAGCTCGCCTGTTAGCATGTTAAGAGTGGATAAGGAGTATGGAAGTGTGAAAACAATAACTCAAAACAATTATCTCCTACAAATTACTTTATGTTCAAGAAACCCATGTTTGATTTCGGCCTGATCCAGTGAGTGATTCCGCATAATCTAACACGTCCTTCTCGTCCAGCACAGAAATCTATACTTACATACATACATGCATACGTACATACACTTACAGCAGCATATGTAACACATCACAGTTTGTATATCCTGCACAGTAGTTTGATATAAAAGTTTGGGTGTACTTGTTAAACTGTTAATCTGTAGATAGCTTTCAAATTAACACATACTACAGTAACAGATTAACTGTCAGACCCAGTATGCTGAATGCATGGAGGATATGCCACATCCATCCAGAATAAAAGAAAACCAGCTGGGGTAGGGGGGGACACACACCCGTCGCAGTTTGGGCCATTTCAATCGTAACCCATCTCTGCAAAATTTTCAGGAAAATCCAATCCACAAAAACGTAACTGAAAAGAAGTACAAAATCCCATAAACAAAGACAAAAAACAACGACCTGATCAGTTTTCATTTCTGTTCTCAGGGCCAGGAGTGTTGCTTTTAGCTGCCATACGTTCCTTAGAGGAAGAATCAGCAGTCCTCATAAAAGGGCAAGTCTCGCTACTAAGTCTGACTCCAAGCCCGATAATAGGAAGCGAACTAGACCCTTGCTTTGGTTGTGACCTCGGTTTCTTTTCCATAGTTTGATCAGAAGGATGATTCATATCATCCCTCGGAGCCTTACTACTACTCGGGCCAACCTCCTTCGAAGTTCTCACCTGGGCATCCTTTTTTTGGGAGAAAGGACCCAATGAAGGCTTCGGACCATCTGAACCAGTTTGGCTAGTCCTCGGCTCCTTGATGGTAGTGGTAGTAGTATTACTGAAAGAAATAGGTTTAGGCGGGTCTTGCTTCTTGAGCATAGTATCGATTGGCAGGATCTGTGAGATGCTGAACGAGCTGCTGGTGGTGCTACTTTGACCACCTACGAGCTGGGTCCACGAGGATTTCTGCACCCATGAACTCCCCTTCGTTGGTTTATCCACACCTGAGTTTTGCCCGGTGGGCCCACCTTGATCTTTGGGCTTCTTCTCTTCATCGTTGGACAACCCACCAGATGTAACTTGGGGCCTACTGAATAAACTGCTGGTGCCATCGCCAACCTGTTCTTCTTTCAATGCGGATTTCTGAGACTGCGGATCGTTTGTGCCTGATCTCTTGGTTTCAGTTTTGGTTACACTCTTCAGATTCTCTACAGGCTCTTCTTCTTCTGACTTGTCTGATTGAGTTTGCAACCTTGCCTTCTTTCTCGGCATGGGAGATGATGCCAAGTCTTTGTCAGAAACTGACTTCCTCTTGTTAGAAATTTTGACTTTCTTTTCCGGCTTTCCTCGCTTGCTTGCTGTAGCCAAACCATCAATAGTAGGCTGCTCATTTGACCTTCTTGTCTGCTTACAACACAAGAAACCAAGGTTAACTCTAAGCAGAAGCAAAAAATAAATAAATAATAATAATAATCCCCCCCCCCCCCAAGCGAAGTATTGAGGAGTTGGATGTAGCAATCTTGCCCCTAAAGTTAGCAATTGATTTAGAGAGACTGGTTCCAAGTGACCCAAGATCTATAGAATTCACAATACTGATTCACTGAAAAACAGAAGTACCTCATTGACCAAATTTGCTTGAGACCCCCAGCTCTCGGGGAATGCTGCATCATTTTTCCCTGTGGCCAAATTAATTTTTATGTCGTCATCATCTGTTTCATGGTCCGTTTCATTATCACCTGGCAAATTTGTTTGACTCCCCCAGCTCTCTAAGAACGCTGCATCATCTTGCCCAGTGGCCAAATTAATTTCTATGTCGTCGTCATCAGTTTCACTATCAACTGGTAAATTGGTAATTGGATCACTTTGCTGCGAGTGATCTTGAGAGCCTTTATTATTATGTTCAGTTCTCGAGGAAGATCTCTTATTGAAAACCTTGTTCATCACGGAGTCCATCAAGTTAATCTCTTCCTCAGTCACAGCATTATCATGCATTTCTGAATCCTGCACTTGTGTTTCCCTGGGGAGACGTGAAGGTTTGGATGAAGAACAAGTTTCCCTGTTTAGAAGCTTGTTCATTACCGAATTCATTACGTTAATCTCTTCCTCATTAATCCCCTGATCTTGTATTGCAGCATTGAGGAACTTCTCTCTTGGGTTCTGTATGGGATCAGAATCCTTCAAGCAGCAATCACACATATGAACAGGAAGAGACGGCACTGGAACACGCTGGAAGCTGTATTTGTGTTTACCGGTTCCTCGGAGAGGCAGTGACTTTATCTGAATAGAGGCCCAATTTAAGATGTGATTATCAAAGAAAAAGCACTAACCACACCATAACAAACAACAAAACCAGCCAAAACAGATACTGCATAGGTAACTAAACTAAGCAGAGGCGTAGAAGACCTGAAAAAGATAGAATTGAACCACAAGCACTCAGAAATCCTTTCAACAAAATATATAAGAATCAGCTAAAATTTCCAAGACTATACTGACTACCTATGATATCTTTACCGAAAAATGAGAACGCATCATTTATAAATTTATACTTTCAAGTTAATCTTTACCAGAATACAAAAGCAACAACAACAACAAACCCCAGTATAGATCTGCTAACGCGAGATTTGAGGTGATCCATATATAGGCAACTTCCCATGCACCGGAGTGCATGAAGAGGCAGATTCTGGCTTTTACCAGAATCTATTATAAGCTTTTTTACTTATCAAAGTGTTAAAACACTAAAGAGCTCTCAAATATAATCATCAAAGGAGGAGAAAACTATATATTCCTAATCTTTTGTTCCACCCTACACACTTCAGATTCTAGATACATGTCAAATATCGGCACAGTGAGGCAAAGAGGATGTCCAGGCAGCACAGGTGATGACAACAGCATGCATGCATGCATGCATGCATAGCATTCAGATCAAATCGACTCGAGACATTCATTTGTAAGATGGGGCCACAAAAGGGCAGTCATTTTGAGAAATGTTAGTTACCTTTCTCAATTTAGGGAAGAAAATGTGAATCTGCCCCTTTTCAAAATCAAGGTTGCTCTTGGGCTCCACTGAGGCAACCACATTTTCATCAACATTGCTATGATCAATACTTTCGCCATTTTCCAGCGCAGCATCTTCTGCCCACTCCCGTTTCAACCGATCTACATAATGCTCCTTGGCCTTTTCGAGTTTCAGTTTCCCTCCTTTCCATGAACACCCATTGTACTAAACAAAGCATATCAAGCAACAAACACTATAAGAAAAATAACAAAAACAATTACTTTACAAAAAGATGTAACCACACTACTTGACGCAAACAAAGCCAAGAAGAAGAAGAAAAATGCACAAATCAAAAACAGTGCAAAAGGAGACACCGCCCATGGATGTCCTAAGCAGAGTTATGTATACATAATAACATCATCGAAGCAGCACAAAATATGAGCTATTTGTGTTCTAAATTAGTGCTATTCGAATTCGATACCTATCTTCACTTTCTCAGAGATAAATAACACATAAGAACTAAGTTAACAGTGAAGAAAAATGAATGAACTGTAATATGAAGTTTGCAACCATGACGATTGCAAGAAAATTTCCCATTTCCTTCGTCAATCCCTCCCTTCATTTTCTCCATCCCCAATTCTTCCTTTTCATTTAGCCAACAAGGAAAATGTATATGACACAAATCAATCAAATTCTTCACTTTTTTTTTTAGCCAACTAAAGAAAAGTACTACCCCTCCCTAAATAAGTATCAATTTGACTAAACTTTGACCGCTGATTACTCACAAATTACAATGAGTTACAATATGAATCACCATCGTTAGAAAGATATTGTACTAAAAATTACAATGGTGTTAATTTTATGTCGTAACTCATTATAATTTGTAAGTAATCAGCGATCAAAACTTAGTCAAATTGACACTACGGATGTAGTATGACAATTTTTTCATCTCATTTTCCAAGAACCAAACGGAGCCCTAAACGCAAACTCAATGCATAAACTCAGCAACCAATAACCCTAGCTGAATTCCTTCCCCAAATCACTTACAACCAATAACGAACTACATACAAAGAATCAAATTCGCACAACTCCATGCAAAAATCGACGACGAATTTGCTGAAAACATCGAAACACAGAGAGATTGAGGAAGAGGTAGAGTGATACCATACCATACTGAAGAGCTTGGGAAGAGAGTTCTGTGAAGAGGGGACGAAGTTGATGTAAGCAAAACTACGGTCCTTAGTTCTGATGATATCGACGGATTCAACTGAACCCAGATTAGAGAAAGTTTTGCGGAGATCATCCTCCGTCACTCTCTCTCCTAAACCGCCGACGTAGATCCTAACTTGCCCTTCCATCGCCGCCGTGCTCCGGTGAGGTGGTCGCCGGGATTATGGTTGGACTCGATGGGATTGAGTTTAGAACGAAGGTGTACCGTGGGGACGACGTCGTTTAGTGGGGTTAGAACAGAAATTGCAGCTTTGGGCTGGGCTAGGGTTTCATGACCAGATGGGCTTCAGTTATTCATCTATTTTTTAAAAAAAAATTGTTTCATCTTTTTTCTTATTTATATGTGTCACATTCATGGGTAAAATGTAGTTATGTAAAGTTAAATTTTGTTAAATTTTGGTAACTTTTGTCAAATTTACGCTAATATATTAAAATTAAATTTTTTATAAAAATAATTTTTTGTAAGTTTTGGTAAATTTAGACAAAAACTGGTAAATATTGATAAATTGAAGTCATTCATGAATTAGACAAGGTAAATATGTCTATAATTTTGCATTGAAAACTTAGATGGTAGGGTTATTGACCTTTAAGGATGACTCAACTATCAAATTGACCATAAAAGATTATGAGGATTATCAGGGTCAAATTTATAAGATAGAAAGGGACCAACAGACACTGATGTAGCAGAACAAGTGGACGGTCAACTTTTTCTTTTTTGTTTCAATTGCTTTGTCCCTCTCTCTATTTGATTCACGCACAAGAACCTAACTATTGTTCGTCTTTGGAGACATTCAGAAAAGAAGTCCCTTGTTCACTCACTCACTCTCTCTCTCTTCGGACCCCCAACCCCTACCCCCACCTTCGTACTCCCTCTCTTTCGCTTCCCGAACCACCAGTAAATCAACAGTGATGACGAGGGAGGGATGGACGAAAAGGAGCTTCTCGACCTTACAGATGCTCTTAAGAGCAATAAGGCCTTGTTCACCAACTTGGACGTTGTCAATCTTCATCTTCTAAGGAGGGAGACCCGAGGCATAAATCCATTTCTACAAGGCTTCAGCATTCTCGAGCGAATCCACCTCACCCTATGGAATCGAGCCCGTAGTAGTAATAGTTGCTGAAGTGGTTGAAATTGAACACCGAATTAGGCAACTACTTTTCTGATCCGGGAACGACTAGGGAAGTAGATTAAATACCCAAGGATCATAAATACTCTAGGGTTTAAGAAAACCCAAAATTAGAACTCAAGAATAAATTCTATTTTTAGGGTTTTGAGGATAAAGATGAACAAGAACAACAAAAAAAGATATGACTAATGTGAAGAGTAATTAACTCACCCAATAGCCTAAGAATCACAAGAGGTTGCAAAGAAAACAAGCAACCACACTTGTTCTTCCATTAAATTCCACCAAAGAGAGCTTGAAAGATACACAACAAACTCACAAATCAAAAGGAAATTGATTAAGCACACCCACAAAGGATTAAGCTTAACTACAAAGAAATTAGGGTTTGAAAACCCACAATTACAAACTCTCCAAGTGAGAGTAATTTTGAGTCTAAATCTAAAAGCTTCAAAAAACTACTCTAATGGAGGGGTGAACATGTATAGAAAGGAAAGGGGGAGAAGGGGAAGAAGGAAAACAGCGAAAAAAGGTGGAAGAAACGCGTGCTGGGCTGAAAAGGGGAAGGCGCTGCCAGCATCTCAATCAGACAAAAGGGTTGGAAAATCGCATAAAACGCTGCCAGCGCCTATATGGGGCGCTGCCAACGCCTGGCTGCGCACACTAATTTATGCTAACTTTCAACACGCATAACTTTCTCGTTTTAACTCCGATTTGGGCATATAATATATCTATGGAAAGCTCTCAGTGTGTACTATAAGCTCGTCAAATTTCAAGTTAATTGAAGTTATATTGAAGGAGTGATAATCAAAAGAGTGAAGTTATGTATTTTTCTTGTGCCCAATTTTACCCAATTTCTTCATTTTCCTCCTTCATTCTACTATTCCTTCCTTGACTTTCCTTCTTCTTTCTTCTTGGTTCCTTGGACTCGGTTTCTTTAGTGTTCTTCCTTGATGCTCCACGAACCCAACCCTGACGCTTGTGAAAAGACTAATATGCCCATTTGCTTCCAAAATAGTCGATTTGAGGCTTCAAAAGCGACCCAAGCTCGACTTGAAGGAAAATAACTTGGATCCACTTTCGTTATTTTTTTCCGATGATAAGGACCCTCGGGAAATATAGTTCATACTTCCCTTGTTGGAGAAGAGTTGCCCTCAACTCTTGGGTGTTCAAATCCAACCGACCGCTCACGTAAAATCAACTCAATAAAACCCATTGGCCGGATCAAAGCGACACTCATCAACCCCTTCTTCGTAAAGGTGTAGCAATTTTGGAAGGAAAAAGGGACCAACTCACCATCAAGAGGGACCTTCACACGCTTAGCATTTATCATTTTGTTGAAGGCCACAAGGTAGTCGTCACAGGATATGTCCTCGCCACCAGTGACCAGCCATACAAAGGCCAACTTGACCCAAAATAACTTTGAGGCGGGAGGGGATGGAGGGGGCCCTTCCGAGTGTGATGGCAAGTACCACTCGGACAAGACCCCCGTTGTCGCCCTCTCCACCGGGTGGTACGATGGTGGGTCCCGGTGTGGGAAGGAGATCATCATCCATGGGAACGGCCGGACCACTAGAGCTAAGGTGGTTGATGTGTGCGACTCCACCATGGGGTGTGACGCCGAGCATGCCTACCAACGACCCTGTGCATACAACACTGTGGATGCATCCGACGCTGTGTGGAAGGCCCTTGGTGTGTCCCCTAACAACCCTAAGTATGGATTGATGGAAATCACTTGGACCGATGCTTAAAAGTCTATATTATCATCGAAACATATACTTTTAGTATATTTAAGCATGTTATTAATAAGAAGTCCTTACACTAGGAACTTCCACTATATTCCACCTGTTATTTCTCTATTTGTTTTCCCATGTAACACGTGATGTATCCCTTGAGTTCATTCACAACAACACCCAGTATAAACCTTGCTTACGCGGGATTTGGGAAGATTTAAATGTCAGCAATCTTACTACGTTACCAGTTTTACAAATGCAAGAAAGAAACACATATTACATATGCAGTAGACATAGCAAATATAAGCTTTACCAAAGTTGAACACCGGGTGAAAATGACAAAACCAGCTGTTATGCTCAACTGGCAAAATGTATGGAGAGTATCAAGCCTAAACAAGCTCTACTCCTTCCTTTTGGGATGAGCTATAATTCTAGTTAGATTAGACATTATTAGTACTATAGTGGTTATTTTTATACCGTACACAGAAACAGATGTATATGTATATGTACACAAAGATACATTTTTACCCATGCATCAAATTGATACCAACATGGGAGTTCCTCATAGTAAGTATTATAACTCGGAAAAAGAAAAGAAAGAATTTTAATATAGAAAATGAGGGTGAGCTATAGGTCGGGTTCCCATAGGGTTAAGAGGGTTAGACATAAAAAAAAAATGGGAGTCGGCAAAAGGTTGACTTGTTAGGGGGCCAGCCCGGTTAACAATGTGAAAAGTTCAGAGAATGGGTCAGACCACGTCTGCATTTAAAAAACTCAAAATAAGTAGTTTTTGAACTTATGCAGTAACTTGTGGTGCGGTACCGCACCATACCGCATTACTCAATATTCTACCACACTTCACCACATTGCACCACACTTTACTAGTCTACAATCATTACCAAAATATTTTCTTATTTTTCTCTCTCCTCATTTTTCTCTCTTTTTACATTCTCCCTCCTCACCTACCCCACCTACTACAACTCCCAACACAACTCACCACATTTTACCACACTTTTTCAAATTCCACCGCACCTCCCCATTAGCACACCGCACCGCATCGTACAAAAGAACGGAGTCTTAAATATATTATTAGTCCCCTACTTTAAACAATAATTAACATAACTACTTTCTATTTGTACAAGTATCCTTCATTTTAATTTTAGGATCGAAATGTCGGCCAATAAGCCTATCCTTATTTTTGCTAAAAAGTCATGACCCAACCCACAACTTCAATAAGTCGGCCTTGACCGGACCCCACATAGTCAATGGGGCAACCCGGTCCAACCCATTGCCAATCCCTATTTGCAACTCACAAATTCGCAATGAGTGTATTAGCGGTGTGTATAATTCGATTTGGTTTCTGTTATCATAATTCATTCAATAATTGATTTAAAGATGAGATATCTAAACTCTAAGGATGTGTTTAGTAATGACGTTTAGGGTAATGTTTATGGTTTTAACAAAGTCAAAATTTTATTTGGATGAATATTAAGGTTCGGTAAACTAACATTTTAAGTACATATGCATTTCAAGTAACTATTTTTAAGACGTTAATGAAGTTAATATTTAGTGTTTAGTTTAGCATTTCATATTTTTTGGTCAAAAGATACTCTACGAAAATTTTATCTTTAAAAACTATCTATATCTTTTTTTTTCAAATCTCATGGGTCAAAGACTCAAAGTCTAAAACTGAATACAACTATACTTGTCACTGCGCCTGAAATTAGCCAAAGTCTCAAATTAGGTCAAGTCTAAAATTGAATACAACAATTATTTTTGTTGGGTCAAAAGGGTCAAATAACAATTTTGGTGATATACATAAGTTGCATTCTTGCACATAATAAGCAACGCCTACTTAAAAGTATAGATTGGAGTAGATTTGGTAATTGGGTGATTTGGGCTTAGTTTAGGTTTCACTCATTTGAGCTGGGTCAATTTGGGTAAATGATGTCCGGGTTTGGGTTGGGTTAGGGTTGATTTGGGCTCACTTTTTTTCTGTCAGTGAAGACTATCTTTAAAAAATGAACGGTTTTGAAGAAAGATAAATTCAGGTCAAGTTGAGTAGGCTCAAGTCAAGTTGGGTTTAAGTCCATTTCGGGCAAAAATTACATTAAGGTAATCTAACTTTTGTGATAACTATTTCTCAGCGCACAGTTTTCAAAAATGATTTTGGGGTAATTTAACTTTTTTGATTAAACATTTTTGGGTATCACTCCCACGACATCTGGCCAAAACCTTGCTGGAGATTCTATAATTTTAGGTTTTGAGTACAAAAAATGTATCACTCCCACGACATTAGGTTTTGAGCTGGGGCTGACTGGGAATTTTACTGTATTTCTTTTAAAGAAGTTTACTACCATTTCTAGTTTTCTTCTGCATAATTCAGTACACAACACGATCCTCACCAATCGACTAAATTAGTTATAAAACTACTTTTGCTTATTTGGTTGGATCGCTCCAATTAGAAAACAAGAAAGTTTGATTGGTGTTAGGGAGGAAGAGGAAGAAGGATGGCTAGGTGCTATGGCCATGGAGGCTCAAATGTTCAACCATGGAAAGCATAAGAAGAATTGAATAAGAAGCACAACCATGGTCGATCGTGAATTGGGGTTTGTGAGTAGCATCAATGGAAAAGAAACACAAGGTAGAAGATGGAGAAGAGTAAGAGAGAATGAGATCGAGTGGTAAAGAGAGAAGTATGCTAACAGCTATAGCGGTCCATCCATGAAAAGAAGAAGAAGAAGAAGGGTATTTTAGGAAGAACACATTTTTTTATACTCAACCTAAAATAATAGAATCTTCGGCGAGGTTCTAGCTGGATTCCGTTGGAACTCATAATGGTACCTAGATATCTTTAGCAAAAAAAGTTAAGGCACCCAAAATCACTTTTGAAACCCATGTGTTTTGATATCTTAATAATAGTGATTATACATGCCAATGCTCTACAAAATTATTAAACAGATAATCAAAATGAGAGGATTTATTTTACAAATAACCTAAAAATATTAATTATACACGTAAATTGGTAGTCGATTCTCTGGTCATCACAACCCGAGCATTCATCGTATTTTAGTTGTTCGAGATTGAAACCCTAAATACATTAGATAACATATAGCTACAGTTTTATTATATTCATTTTTTTTTCCTTTTTGATTTATACCTATTAATAACGGGAAAAATCTTTGATGGTCATATATCACAATTGTAATATATAAACTCAGGAACATATGAACGTAGCTTTGATGGTTACATGTCTTCTTGTTTTGGATGTGGTTTTAGGATGAAGTTGGATATTGTTGCAAGTTCTTCAATTGTGATCAACAAATTGAGCATCATGCTTCATGTAAGATTGAAATTTCATTCACAAAATTTTAAATGGTTAAGCAGATACATATTTCGAAAATAGATCTTTTAATTTTAGATCTCTTTCTTGGGTTGTACTTATGGAAAATAGTGGTTTATATGACAAGATCGATCAAAATGAGCATTCACTATGAATCATGTTTGGTAGACTTATGTGTGACAAACTCTAACATCCTCATCAACTTGCATGCTTTTTCTTACCAATTTGCATGTCCTTATGTTCACAACTTTAATTGCACGTGTTTGTTCTAACTATTAGCTAGATCAGCACAATATTCATCGAAAACTTTAATTGCACAAGTTTATGCTAGCATTAGCTATTACACCGTACCACAATATTCATAAAAAATATATTGTAGCGATAAGAATTCATCAAAAATATATATGTGTATGTGTGGGCACGTGCGCGATCATGCGCGTGCGTGTAATAGTTTGTTAGAAGTAAATGAATGTGTATGAAGTGTTTTAAGTCCTTTTGTTAGGCTCTCACGCGAGTGTGTGTATGATAGTTTGTTAGAAGTAAATGAATGGGTGTGAAGTGTTTTATGTCCTTTTGTTAAGCTTATTGGAAAAGAGATCCAAATTGATAAATGAACCATATCCTTTACTCTTAGCCAACCCTACTTCTCTATAAATAGCCTCCTTCTCCTCCTCTTCTTCTTCATTCTCCAACCATCACAATCCTCATCACCTATTCCAAGAACCCAAGGAAGAAGAAAATAGAGAGACATGGGCAAGCTAACCAACCACTATGCCCTAATGGTTCTCATCATAGCCATCCTCACCACATACTTCTTACCCATACCAACCCATGCACAAACATGCCTATCCTCCGGCACCCTCATAGGCAACCAGGTCCCTACGTCAGAATGTGACCCAAACCAGGAACCTTGCTGCGTGGCCGGTCAACCCTACAAGACCTACCAATGCTCGCCACCAGTGACCAGCCAGACGAAGGCCATCTTGACCGTGAATGACTTTGAGGAGGGAGGGGATGGAGGGGACCCCTCCGAGTGTGATGGCCAGTACCACTCCAACGATACCCCAGTTGTTGCCCTTTCCACGGGGTGGTACAAGGGTGGGTCCCGGTGTGGGAAGGATATCATCATCTATGGGAATGGTCGGACCACTAGAGCCAAGGTGGTTGATGAGTGTGACTCCACCATGGGGTGTGATGCCGAGCATGCCTACCAACAACCTTGCAGGTACAACATTGTGGATGCATCCGATGCTGTGTGGAATGCCCTTGGTGTGTTTCCTAGCAACCCTAAGTATGGGGAGATGGCAATCACTTGGACTGATGCTTAAAACTTTGAATTACATCACAAAAAACTTATAGTGTTACCATAATTTAGCACATTATCAATAAGAAGTCCTTACACTAGGAACTTCCATTATCCCACTTGTTTTCCTCTACTTGTTTTCCCATGTAACACATGATGTATCCCTTGAGCTAATTCATAACAGCCAATACAAATCCGGCTCTAGCATGATCTAGGAAGATTCAAATGTCAGCAGTCTTACTACGTTAGCATGCTAGTTTTACATACAATGCAAGAAAGAAACACATATACAATCGATATAACAAATATAAGCTTTACCAAACTTGAATGCCGGGCGAAAATGACACAAACCAGTTGTGTTCAACTGGCAAAATGTAAGGAGAGTATCAAGCCTAAACAAGCTCTACTCCTTCCTCTTGGGATGAGCTATAACTCTAGTTAGATTAGACATTAGTAGTAGTACTGTTGTGGTGATTTTTATACACAGAAACATATGTGTATGTTTGTACAGGAAGATACATTTTTACCCACGCATCAGATCGATATCAACATGGGAGTTCCTCATATCCACTGCCTGTGGGCTCGCCCAGGCCCCCATCGAGGCTCCCGGGGACAAATTTTGGCTCTGTCTACTGCTCGGTGGAGCCACCATCGCACTGTCAGATGAAAACAGCTCTGAATCTCCGCCACCTTCAGTTCCTTTTCCGAGTTTTGGCTTTGTCTTTGAGGTTGCCCACATAAAGCTCCCAACTATGACCTGAAATACCAACCAAAGGGTACTGTTTAGGGAAAAGAAAACAGTTCACGGACCGCTAAATTAGGAAATGATCATTTGTATATGGAGGTTTTTGCGGTTGTGGGTTTTTCGGAATCAGTCTCACTAAGACTGTCTACATCAGGATCTCTCCCTAGACCCGCCAAAGCGGGACCCACACTGGGAAACACATCAAACATGAGGAGGATGATATATAGTAGTCACCTGAACAGGGGTGGCTGCAATGAGCATCCCACCAACTCCCCCACCAATGACACGACCGTCAGGGCTAGCAAGCGAAATGCTTAGACCGCCACTTCGGTTGCGAAAACTGTCGTTGCCAACGAGCAAGAAAGAGCCTGACATGCATAGTATGTCAAATCGTCCCTGCAAAACCCGGTATTTGACATTCAGCACTATAAGAAACATAAGAAATGTGTGTAGGTCTACCTGGCTATGTAAACCAGGGTCTACCTAAGGATCATATATCATAGATCCATGTTGGGCATATTCATGCATATTTGTTAGATCATAGAGAAAATGTGTTATGGTCCGGACCGGACCTCATATGTGACGGTGCCACCAGAGGTGGATGGCTGGCATAGAGTGACTGTAGACAAAGAACCATTTGCTGACAAGATGCACACAGTTCTAGGGCCTTGTTGTGCGAATGCCAAGAGTTTTGCTGAAATATCCTGTTTGTCACAGACAAAAAGAACTAGTTTAGGGCTCAAAAACTGATAATATGAACATACTGCTATTTTCTGTCTGCTAAAAGATGATAAAATGCATCTCTTAGCAGGGAGATAGTATAGAACAACAGCAACAAACCCCAGTAGCAGGGGATCGTATGCAAAAAAGGAAAAAGTGGGGTGAAAGAACAAAAGCACAGGGAACAAGAAACACAAGATGTTGTAAACAACCGAATTTGACGGGTAAGATGAACTCCAAAGACCAGGTAATGCAGGGATAATGAAATATATTGAACTCTGCCTTGAGGTTAACCCTAACAAGAATAGGATGATAATGGCGAATATCATACTTCCCCAGCTTCAACGGTGATGACATGAGGAGTAAAACCCACACCGGCTGTACCAGACACCAGTTCGCCTAGCAAGAAAAACAAAACAGCAGTCATAAATCAACAATAAACTACATAATATTCATTCATATATCAGGTCTATATGTGATCAAATTTGCATCAATTTAGTATGTGGGTATACGGGCTGTTTAACATCTTCATGAATCCATAAGATGCAAGAACTGAATTAGGAATTACTGCTGTATTGCTCAGTAGATGATGGACTACCTTACTGATTCAATGCTTAATCAGACACAATGGAAGTGTATATGAGATCTTAGCAGCATTTCAAATCATCTGCCATGGCTCAATTACTATAAAAAAAGCCTAAGCAACAAAGACCCATCATCCAAAATGCAATCCATGAAGAAACACACAATTATTTCGGACATAGAATGAAATCTAAGTTTGCTGCTTAAGCAAATGACCGAAAAGCATCATGATCACTACCAGCAAATGTGGATCTACAGCCTACAATAACAACAACAATCCCCAATGTAGTCCTACTAATGTGAGGTCTACAAAAATCCAGATGCAAGTAACCTTCCTCCATGAAGAGGCTGACACCAAAAAAAACCCTTTGAAAACCGAAACCAAAACCAATCGGAAAACTGCTTGGGAGACCGACACAAACCCATTAGTGACAAACTAATAAATCATCAAAAATCCTCACCAAAAGGAACAGATTGTTGCTTTCTGCCACTCCCAGGAGGGCGGCCTCTACCGCGTTTCTCGGTGATCCCCTGAGGGGTAGCCATGGTTGCAGCAGATGACAGGGCCAATGCGACTTTCCCATCGGGCCCATACTTCCTGGGCCTTCCTCTCTTCCTCCTCAAGGGTGGCCCGGTGTTTTGCTGCTGCTGCTGCATTCCCACACCCACGCCACCGAGGCTGTCAGATAGAACACCTCCTCCTGCATTCGTGTTCGTGGGCTCCACTACTAACCCCGGTCCTGAGGAACTCCCCCCCATAATGTTGGACTGAAAAGGCATCCCGGGGTTTGACATGGAACGAACCCCTTGTAACTCGGACATGCCCCTCTGAATGTAGAAGGAAGCTGGTCCTGACATTGGCATTGCTTCTCTTCTATCCATGCATTTAGTTCCAGAAACACACACTCGCACGGGTATTGAAATAGACCTCGCGTTAGCCGGACCACACTAAAATAGCCTTGAATCTTCAGTGTAAGTGCAAGAATGCTTCTGAATCTTGTTCTAGGTATGCCCCCTGTCCTACCCTAGCAAACTTTTGGTTTCCTTGTCCTTTTACAGCCTTGTTTTTCCTCCTCTGTTTGAGAGAACTGAGAAGTTGATTCCAAGCTGTTGGCTTGTTACAGATGACAAGAATTTGATGGAAACTTCACAACTTAGCCCAAAAGTTGAACAGCTGTGGATAACAAATTAGAGAGATTCTAAGCCATTGGCAACAAAATGCATCAGAATAATGACCCATTTGAGGATTGTATGAAGTAAGAGAGCAAAATTATGCATAACTGTATGTGATTCTATCAAAAACAAAGGCAATAAAATAATCAGAAATGGTATGCAGCACACTGACAATTGAGGGAACATAATCAAGGGCCATATTAAAGTATTGACAACCAGAATCACAGAATAAAGTAGTAGTAAAATACAACTTTCAGGTAACCCATCAGAAAGTATTTGAAAAGACAGACAAAAGTTGGGAAGAAAAACATCAAAAGTCATCAGAACCTACCAATCACTAACAAGTCCTTCAAAATAGCACAAGGAGCTTCAATGCTTGATTACACCCATCAAAAATTATGATGCTGAAAGTGAAAAACCTGACAAAAAAACCTAAACAAAAGGAGTAACAAAGCAAAGAAAAAGGGCATTTCATACACCACACACACTCTTGAGAACTTGCAGAAAACTTCAACTTCTTTTTCTGGGTTTGGATGCAAACAAGGATAAGTGCTAAAGGGTAGCCCTAGTTTCCAAAACTGACCCAAAACACAACAACACAAAGGGCACCACAGTGATGTGCCCTTTTCTTGTTCTTTTTTCCCCTATCAACTCCTCATACACAAGTGAACAGTCCTACACCCCATATGGGTAGAATGTAGTAGATAGCATATAGATGGGTCATGGGTTTTTGAACAAGAATCCAATGGTGGAGAAAAATCCAATCTTTCTATCTATCTAACAGTAGTACCCATGATGTGATTTTGAGTTTGTGAAAGAATTGAGTGTTGGGTTTACTTTTACAAGTGAAGAAGAGGAGAAGGGGGGCCAGGAAAAAGAAAGGAAGGTGGGATTTTTGGGGACTATCTATCTAAGAAATGTTCAACCAACAAAAATAAAAGGCATTCATTGAGTTGGATAATCAATCTCATCTAAATTCTCATCATAATCTTCATCCATCCATACATCCACTTCTTCATTTCATGTCATCCATAGCTTTTCTTTTCAGCCTCTTGTGTAGCCCTTGTGACTATCAGTATCAGTATCACTATCCACATCAACATCAAAAGTTTCAAAACCAACACCAACACACATTAGAAGATAGGTACTCTTTTTCCAGAACAAATTTTTTATTCAGAAAATGAACATACCAAGAGGGGGGTCCAGATATTTATCCTCAACTCCTCCACATAATTCGCCTTCCTATTTTCATCTTCAACATTTTCTTTACAATTTTTTTTAAAAAAAATAGTCCCCCCTCCTGTGTTATCTATCTCTTAAATCTACGTATCAATCAAATCTTGAAAATTTTGACCATTAATTTCTCAATATATATAATGTTCACTTATGTAAAAGTAATATTATTAAATTTATATCAAAAAATACTACCATAAGAATATAACTATAATTTTGTTGATAAAGTAGCAAGCAAGAAATTGTCGATCGAAGATATATATTGAAACAGGGGCGGGTCCCCATTGATGCTAAGGGTTTGCTTGGGAGAGGGGTAGAGGGGAGTAAGGAGGGGTTAAGGAAGGTGCCTACTCCTCCTTACTCTTGCTTGGGAATAGTGAGGGAGGGTAAGGGAGAGTAGGGTTTACTCTCCTTTACACCTCTTTACCCCTATTTTTTTAACACCCCAATTTGGGGTGTAAACAAGTATTCCATATAATTACATCTTTCATAACATAAAAAATGATCATTATACCCTTAACCCTAATTGTATTATATTGAATTACATATAATATAAAAGGGTAAATATGTCATTTAACACTTTACTCTTATGAACTCTCCAAAATGTTATCAAGTAGTAAGTTACCCTTATGAACTCTCACATACTCTCACCCTCCTTTACTCATATGAAGTCCTACTTCCCATTTTACTCTCTTCTAAAAGCCTAAGCCTATTATATTTTATGAGGTTATTGTATATTTATGTTAAGTGGACACCCTAGAAAAGATCGAAAAAATATTAATAAGAGTATCCAATTTAACACAACAGTCCAACTATCTAAAATATTATTAAGTAGACACCACTAATTTCGTAATCTAGATCTGTCAGTGTATTGAAAACCATGAAACAATTAATACATAAAAAATAATATGGGAGCAGGGAGTATTATATTAATTTGCAATATGAAACCACCAACCTTCAAAAAAAAACTAGCAAATATAGTTATTAGATAGTCCTCAAGTCCTCCACATAATTGACCTTCCTATTTTCATCTAATAATAGTTCAACAATTTCTTTACCAAATCTTTTTTAAAAATATTACCTGTGTTCCAAAATAATGTTCAGTTTGATAAAGTTGACTGATTATTAATAATAAATTATAATATTTACAATATGAAATCACTAACCCTGAAAAGATAGCAAATATCATTATAAGTAAAAGATTTTATAAATTTTACTGGAAAAATTGAAGAAAAAAAAGAATGGTCAAAGCTGGTCAAATAGAACATAATTTGGGATAGTTAGATGTTGTATAGCACAAAGTGTTGGACGACAAAAAAAAAAACATTGTGAAAGGTTGAATGTGGGAGAGATGAGGATGGTTTACTGGATTGCAAATATATCGAATTGGATATGATTAGAAATGTCATAAGTCCAAAAAAAATAGGTGTGGCAATAATTGAAGATAAGTTGAGAGAGATGAAATTGAGATGATTCAAACATGTGGAAAACGTACATAGATAACGGTTGTTAAATACAAGGATTATTGGATGATAATACACTGAACTTTAGGGGTATTGGACAATAATGCACTGAACTTTTTTCTTGGACTCTAATACACCGAACTTTGAAGGTATTGGACAATAATGCACTCAGACCAATTCAGCTGGTGGTTGACGCGGTGGTTGTCCTACTTTGAGGTATCTTTTTTCTATTTTTTTCCAAAAAAAATATATTAGGCATCATACTTATGTGTACTTCCTTACACGATAAAAGTTTTTTTCTAAAAAAAAATAGAAAAACCACACCTCAAAGTAGGACAACCACCGCGTCAACCACCAGCTGAATTGGTCTGAGTGCGTTATTGTCCAATACCCTCAAAGTTCAGTATATTAGAATCCAAGAAAAAAGTTCAGAATTATTGTCCAATACCCCTAAAGTTCAGTGTATTATCATCCAATAATCCTAAATACAACAAAGAATTTTGGCAAGCTAAGATTAGGGTAGTAGGTTAAGCGTTTCTAATAAGGTTTTGTGCTTTGTCTAGGTTTATTGTCTCATATCTTGAATTTGATTATGTTGTCTATGTACATTTAGTTATTCACTAACTTCATGGAGGCACACAAATGTAGATCTTTATGTTTCGCAAGCTTACCGGTCTTGTGGTCTGTCAATTGATTTTCTAAAAGTTTTTAAAATTGATTTCATTTTGGGTTTTTTTTTTCAAAGTGGTTTTTCAAATAGTCTGCAGAGATTAATATCTCTATGACACTCGGTTCAGGGGGCAAAAAAAAAAAGCTAGTCCATATCTAAATTCCTTAAATACACTCATGCATCTATTTTTTTCCCCCCCTCCAAGTGTGTTATTGTCATAGAGACTCACTTTGACCATAGGAATAGGATGAAGACGAACGTGAAAAGCAAAAGGAAAAAAATTATATAGTCTTGGAACATTCTAGAAAATGGGATTAAGTATCCATTGTAGGCACAAGAGCATATTTAAAATATGCCATATTTAGACACACAACAATGATTATATCAAAATCACAGTGATGTGATATTCGTAAATGAAAGTAATAGAATCTATATGTTTCTATCATAATGATATAAAATAGGTTTTGTAAATGAGTTGAAAGTACATGTTAGTCCTTTGGCATTATGATAATAATACGCATATATAATAGGCTACTTATAGTTAATAAATGACGAACAAACATTATTACGTTAGCCACTCTTTCTCTCTTCGCGTTCCATGGAAAAATTTTAGGAAGTGTTTGGTAGAAACTTCATGGGAAGTTTTCCATGAGAAAAATTTTCCCGGAAAAAATTTCCTTCAACCCCCTGAGGGAAATTTTTTCTAGAAAAATGGAGAAATTGGTGGGCCCATCGTGAAAACTTTCCTGAAGTCAACCTGCATCCAAATATAGGGAAAATAAATCAACCTGAAAAAATTGATCATTTCCTCGGGATTATTGACCAACCAAACGCACCCTTGAAGAATATTGTGTGAGAATTTA
The DNA here is from genome assembly GCA_029582165.1 of Portulaca oleracea. Classification (NCBI taxonomy): domain Eukaryota; kingdom Viridiplantae; phylum Streptophyta; class Magnoliopsida; order Caryophyllales; family Portulacaceae; genus Portulaca; species Portulaca oleracea. The sequence goes on from CM055886.1 coordinate 32,412,689, forward strand.
GTTACATTAGAATTTAGTTACATTAGATCTTTCAATTTTTGTTAGGGATTTGCAATCAGTTACATTAGATCTTTCTTATTGTGTGAGAATTTAGTTGTTGATTTGGTTGTTTGTCACGTGTGAGTTATCTTTCTCGTTTTCAATGTCTGCTGTTGGTGCAAGTCTAGAAGATTTGAAGATATGCGGTTGAAGAGATTATATGGATTGATGCTGCTAGTCTTTCTTTGAAGATAATTTAACAACAGAAGTTCAAATGGTTTTATCATTGTAGTCTTTCTTTCAAGTATCATTCACTACATAAGATAAATTTCTATAGTTTTAAAACTTATATTATAACTCGTTGTAATTTAAGAAAAATTCAAAGACGTCGAAGAATGCGATTGATGCCTTGAAGAATATTATAGGTAAATGCTTTCAGGTTGTTAGTTCGCAGCGAAGGTTCCAAATATTTTAAATATAATTCGGGATGATCAAGAGAATGTGGCTAAGCTTTCAGGGATTTGCTGGAAAAAAAAAAGAAAGAAATTTGTTAGTTAACCGTTTTTGTTACGGTACTTGGTGACCTGTTTAATTTTTAACCTTTAATAATCAAAAAAATTACATGTTAATGCCCTGTTATTTTGTACGGTTGTGCGGTGCAGTGTGGTGAAAATTTAACAATTATTGTGGGTTGGGGCAAGTTGTGGTGGATTGTGATGGAATATGAAAAGTTGTGGTGCAGTGTGGAACCGAAACCAACCAATCAACCGCATAAAAGAACGGGTCAGAGTAGGTGGATATCATAATATTTATTAACTTTTTAAAAATAAAATTTTATATTTATATTATAGATATGTTCTTGTTAAATTATTTTCGTTTTAAATTATTATTATTATCTGAGTTTATGTTATTGTCAAAGTCATTGTAATTGAGACAAACCAATTGCCAGTAACCTCAATGCACAGACAGATAAGTATGACCATTAACCAATTTCTATTATATGCTGTGCCTGTGGGGTATCCTAATTCTATTTTCTTCATGAATATTTGCCCTCATGAGACTAATAACATTGCATGCCCTGACAAACATGCAGGTCCGGGTAATTCTGGTCCAGTCAAATCGGTCATTCGGTAAAAACTTATTACCCGAACTCTGTTCCATAAGCAAACTGAACAGTGACCATACCCTGACCTAAACCAAGGCCTGAATGTCCGATGTCCAAAATGTATACAATGACAAGGTCATACTGAACCCCAATTTTTCCCCAAAATTTGAACAACCCAAATCTGGTTGTCCTTACCCGGACACGACCTGTTTTGGACCGTAAAATGACCGATTGACCCAATGTTAAACTCGAACGAACTTTTGGTGACCATACGTTGCACACTTGCACTACAAGGATTAAGGATTGTCAATCTCAGGAAATTAAGTCTCACAAATGTCTACGGTCAATGTCATCTCGACTTGCGAAGAGAATCACTTTCAATGATTGGGAATTTGGCATTCAATAACACAGCTGAGGTCATGTTCTTTTATGCGGTATTTTGCGGAATGGTGTGGTGGGGTGTGGTGGAATTGTGGTGGTGTGTGGTGGAATTATGGTAGGTTATTAGTATGTGGGGTAGGTGAGGAGAGAATGTAAAAAGTAGAGGAGAAAAGTGAGGAGAGAGAAAGGTGAGGAGAGAGAAAAGTAATAATTTGCGGTAAAATGCGGTGGGTTGTGGCAAATTGTGGTAGGCTGTGGCACCGCAATTTGCCAACCGCAGGAAAAAACACGGCCTGAATAAACCTCAATGCCCCTGTTTGTTGCCGGATGCAACTGTTTACGTAGGACAGGTTTCAAGTGATGGTCAATCACCATGGAAAATCCCTCTTTGCTCTCCTTGACACTGCCCGTACCACCATCAACAGCCCAGCCAACTGGTCCGACGAATCCTCCATGACTCAGGATCGGGGCAATAGCCAAACAATTGTTGGGGTCGGGATGTTTTTTCTATTGACAGCCCAAACAAATGATAGTTACACTCGAGGGTTTTCCTTTTGGATCACCTCAAGACTCGGGCTTACCTTCTTTGGGCTCTTTCACACCTCGTTTTATTCTGGTTTCTTTACAGCTTCCACATCTTACACTCAATGATCACAAAACGGCGCAAATCCCCTAGAATTGACAAGATTAATCACTTTTAGTCACAACAATCAAAGATGAGCAAACCTAGTCGAAATTGTGGCAAAATGGGTTAAACAGAGTCTCAAAACAAAACAAGAAAATTGAGGTTTATCATCATTCCCAGTTTTTTTCGGGTCGGACAAAATCAAATTATCGGATCGGTCATAATTCTGCCAGGCCTTTGCATCCAACCATGTATACACAGGAGCCAACTGCACCACCAAATATCAGTGCAGAAAACCTTGGGAAGCAGCTACCCTATTTGGCAGCTAACTGTTAGCTTCTTGGCTTATCAGATTAGTTATTTGCAGGAAATCTGCTTATCAAAACAGTAGTAACAACTAACAAGGCAATCATTATGTTAATCTTAAAGCTGGAGCTTGGAATACACACAATTCACAGGCCTGCAACTCTACCCACACAAAATGACACAATCAACCCAACAAAAGAGACTTTTAAGTTCTAATCTAGGACCTCAGAACTTCAGCTTGACCAATTTCATCATATGAGCGAACTATCACCTCATCCACGATAAAACTCAAACAGGTACACATTGTAACCTAATGCCAAGATCCTCAATCATAAGTCCTCTCAAACTCGCTCGTAACTCTTACAAATTTGAAACTGTATTCAACATGATTATCAAACTCCCTTTGCAGCATCAAACAAAATGCTCATAACTGAGGCCATAGCATGAAGCTCTGTGCACTAAGATAGCAATGGTTGTTAGACTATAAAACCATTCCTGGGACTTCAACCATCACCAAGCTTTGGTTGAGGTGGTACACAGACGTGTATCGGACCAATAAACAAGAGTCTGCGTTCGAATCTCAAGACTTCATATTCATTTGCGCAAGGTAAAAAAAAAGAAAGGGTCTTTGCAGCATTCGCGTGACTATAAAACCATTCCTGGGGCTTCAACCATCAGCTTAAACTTTTGGTTGAGATGGTTCCACAATGTCAAAACATAAACACTTTTATAACATTCATACTTCTGACAACAATGCGGGTCTAGGCATCTAGCTGAAAGTCACCATTGATACTTCTAACAACAACAACAAATTGCAGTATAAACCCTCATATAACATCCATACTCCTATCAACAATGGGGGTCTAGCCATCTAGCTGAAATTCGCCATTGTTACTTCTGACAAGGAAATCTTAAATAAGTAAATGTGTAGAATAAACCATAATTGTCAAGTTCCATGGTTTGGACAGATTTAGCTTTCACTGTTGCTGTCAATTTCGTTTTCAACTTTTTCTTCCCCAAATGGAATTTGCTCTTTTTCTTCTTGTTTCTGTCACCCATGTCAACATTCACACATCAAATTCAAAATCCATTTCAGGAAGGGAAAGAAAAGCAGCAGTTTCCGATTGAATCAACCCTAATTTCACAAAACTAAACAAAAAATTGGAAATCGCACACATCATAACAAATTGGCCCCAAAAGTTTTAACTCTTATCAAAGAAAATCCCCATTTCCCGATTTACTGAAGCTTATTTTCCTTTTTTTTCTCTTTTTCCTCTTTTTCTACTGGGACAGCAACCACCATTTGAGCAAATGATAAAAATCCCAAATCATACGACAAACAAGTAAATTTTACAGAGACGGAGATAAAGACTTCGGAAATCGAATTGAGAGTTCTCCGAATTGAGAGTTCGCTCTTACAGTGGACTTCGAGGCGCGAAAAAATCCGGACCCGAACCCTAACCCTAACCCTAACCCTAGCCCTAAACCTAAACTCTCCAGATTTTCTCGGCTGTGGCCCAATCTCCCTACTACCTATTTGGGCTTTGTCCAACATGGCGAGCCCAGCCCATTTCATCTACTTAATGGCGAACACCCTCGATTGGCCCCGTTTACATAATTTTCCTACTTTCTCACCTTTTGCTGCTAAATATACTCATTAATTTTTGGCCAAAACCAAAAAAATTTTAATCTTACGAAGATGTATTGTATTTTGAACTAAATGATTATCCTACTATTAGAGATTTAGCGTGATATTTAATAATAATATACCGATATCAAGTGAAGTAGAAAGAATGGATTGATTAGTGGATTGCTATTATATATTAGTGGATAAATGATAATTGATAACTGTTAAAGAAATTTTTTTGTAAATAATACATTCAATAAAATTAAATATTATAATAGCTAATGAATATTCATACCACATCAGACAGTATAAAATAATAAGGCCTAAGTCAAGAGTGTTTATACTTTTTCATCAAACACCATGATAGTTTAACTACCGACATAGAAGAGTGCTTGGATAAAAATGCCACTAAACTTTCCAAAATAATCAAAAATGCCATTGATTTTTACAAACTTTCATTATTACCACTCAACTTTTCAAAATAGTCAAAAATGCCACTGAAACATGCTATAGCAGGTTATGAACCGGTTAAAAAATGTTTTGATAAAAAATGCCACTCAACATTTCAAAAATGTCAAAAACGCCACTCAACTTTCCCAAAAAGTAAAAAATGTCACTACCATCATAATTAAAAAAAATGTTATTAGCTTTCAGTTATTAAATTAATATATAAAAATATTTAAGTTTCAACTGGAGATTCGCTTGAAAATAATTTTTTTTATAAATCATGTAATTCTAAATTTTTTATGATTAAGATTTTATATAGTATTGTTGAATTTTTTATGTTTTCTCTTAAAATTTTATTTTATTTTATTTTATTTTTTATTATTAAAATATTTATAATAATATTTTCTATATCACTTGTTCTCTATCACCTTTGTCTGTATGTAACACATCACTTTAACATTAACTTATATACACGTGCGTGTGTGTATATGTATATCATTTGTATGTATGTATATTTATAGTAAATTAACTACTTGTAATTTATATATATATATATATATATATATATATATATATATATATTATACAATTATATATATAATTCAATGTTAAAGTGATATGCTAGAGACTATAGAAACGCTAAGGTGACAGAGGTCAAGTCATAGAAAAAATATTATTATAAATATTTTAAGAATGAACTAAGAAATAAAATAAAATAAAATTTTATAAAGAAAACATAAAAAAAAGGTCAACATTACTATATAAAATTCTAATGGTAAAAAAAATAAATTTACAATTACATGATTTTTAAACAAAATTTTAATTTTTTAGCGAATCTCCAGTTGAAACTTAAATACTTTTATATATTAATTTAAATAAATGAAAGCAAATAACATTTTTTTCTATTGTGATTGATGGTAATGACATTTTTGACTTTTTGGGAAAGTTGAGTGGCGTTTTTTTACATTTTTTGAATGTTGAGTGGCATTTTTGATCAAAGAAACTTTTAACCGGTTCATAACCTGCTATAACAGGTTTCAGTGGCATTTTTGACTATTTTGAAAGTTTGAGCAATAATGATTTGTAAAATCAATGGTATTTTGATTATTTTGAAAGTTTAGTGCATTTTATACAAGCACTCCACATAGAAACCTAAAGTGTACTCCTTCTCCATATTAATCGTGCCTTTGGAAATCAGCAATAAACTCCAAAAATTTTGACCTTAAATTTCTCAATATATACAATGAATTGCTATATAAAATTATTATCATTAGATTCGTAACGAAAAATACTATCATACAAGTATAATATTACAATTGTTAATAACATATTATGCAAGAAATTATCAATCAAATAGTGATATTGGAGACCGTAAAAGTTAAAATTATGACAATTAATATGGAACGGAGGGAGTAATATATTTTCATCCAACATTCTCAAAATTTGATTTGTTTTTAACCTATTTTCCCTTTCAATAAAGTAGTTTAACAACACGTTGTTGGTTGTCATGTTGTGCGATGGACATGTAGCTAGTTACTAGAAGTTTAACACTAGAAAACAATTTGACTTGTGCATGTAAACATGATTTGGTATTTAAGATGCCCGAGGATGTTCAAACTAAGAATAACGACAGTTTGGTATTTGTTAATTTCAATTAGGCATATGCTACGCAACTACTACCATTTGCATAGGTCAAACTTTATTATCTTTTAATTTTTAGAATATGGTAATAAACATTACAAAGTGTCCCCTCGTTCCTAAATTAGTGTCAGTTTGACTAAGTTTTAATTATTGATTATTTATAAATTATAATAAAGTTATGATGTAAAATTACTATTATTGTAATTTTTAGTACAATATTTTTCTAATGGTAGTAATCTATTACATATATTAAAACAAAACCCTCTCTAACAAGGTAGCGCCATGTGTCAACATAATTAATGCATAACCATGTAATTTCTTCAAAAAAAGAAAAAAAATAAACATCAATCATGGAGCAATTAGAAATTTTAAAAAAAAAATCACTCATTTTGCAAAATGATGTTCGTTTCGAAAAAGGTATTTATAGTTGATCATCTTTACTTTTAAAAAATTAAATACAATTGTTATTGTCTATCAATAAAATAAAAGAATTAAGTTGGTAAGTTACTTTAATACTTTTATTAAAATTTACAATAAAATAAAATAAATGTGCAATTCACTCTAGGAACGATTAATTCTTAGTAAGCAAACTTTATAGACAATTACTATGCATGCAATAAGTAATTAATTATAGTTTAACGGTTACATTCTATTAATAAATATTTTTTAGTGAGTAGTAATTTGTTATTAACACTTTAATCTTTATATTGGGATTGTCAACATACCTTTCCCATTAACCTTTTTTTTAGGAAAATTGTTGACATGAAAAATGGGAAATCATTATATATATACACGTACGAATATTTTAGACAATGCATCAGTTCAAAAACTGTATGAAGTACGCGTTTAGTTAAAATGGCGACATAAAAGACAGATTAACCCATGCATTGCATGGGCACAAAAACTTGTTTTATATTGTAACTCAACAGTCAAAGCTTAATCAAATTGACGCTCATTTAGGGACGGGGTAGTGTTTCATGTACAAAATAATTGAAATGTATATTGAAATTTAGCCATTGTCTTCCTTTGAACGTGTAAAAAGTAAATCAAAATGTCATTGTTAGGGTGAGTTTGTTAGGGAAAGGTAATAAGAATGAGAATATATTTTAGAAGGGCACCAAATGAGGGATAAAACTTCCATTTTTAATAAGAAGGGGGGGGGGGGAAGATTAAGAGGGGTAATTGTTAATTATACTCTCAAATTATTTATGTCAAATTAGTCAAAAACCCTCCACAATTACCTATAATAGCCAGTAAAAATTACACACTATAGAAACTTTAAACAATACTTAAGAATTTAGGACCTGTTTTTTTTATATGGTGTAGTGCGCTACAGTACCATAACTCACCATACTTTTCACAAATTTTATCATACCATTCTACATTTTACCTCATTTTCTACAATTTCACAATATCGCACCATCTCCACATCTTATCAACTGCACAAAAGAATATGGTGTTAATGACATCAAAATTTAAACTTCCAAACAAAAGGCATTTGATGGAAAGTGCTTTACAAAAAAGAGAGGAATGATAGATAGCAAGGTAAAAAGGTTTACCAAAGCTGAGTACTCCTACTCGAATACTACCTCATGCTTCACAGGCATGACAACTGAAAAAAGATCCGAATCTCTGAATTATGTATTTTATGTATGTTATATCATATCATATCATATCTCTCTCTGAATTTTGACCAATTTAACTCAACTACCTTCCAATCAATCATCCGGCGCCGCTCTGTAAATTCTTCCCCCATAATTATTACCTCCACCCTCTATCTTTCTATCAATCAATCCAGCTACCATACACTACAAATTTGCTCATTTGCGTGTCACCATAAAATTCATCCTTTTACTCAGTTTTGGACCATCTTTTTTCAATCCTATTTCCCCGTGATTTTAGTATCTGGGTAGGTCTATTTCGCACATTTTCAAAGCCCCACTTAGCAAGTCCACGTCCTTATCACTTGATCTGTTCTTGTGTTTTGTTATCACTTAATACAGTTGCTGAATGCTTCTTGATTGATTAACCTGGGGTTCGAATTTTGGGTACCCATCTTCATCAGGTGGTGATTTGTTTGTGGGGATTTTGTTTTGTGTGATTTGGTTTTCTGGGTGTGGAAATTGTGGATCTGGGTGTGATTTTCTGATCGGAAAGTTGGTTGTTTCTGATTTTGAAGCTGTGGGAAGAAGGCACGTAGAGTGAAGAAAGAGATCGTTGGATTGAATTGAATTGCCTGGAAAGGTAAGTTGGATTGTTTTCTCCCTATATTTTATGGGCAATTATAGAAAGGGAATGTAGATTTGGGTCAATCTAGGTTTTGCTAGAAATGGGTTTATGTTGCTAGATTTATTGCTATGTTTGATTGATCTGCCTACTATTTGAGGTTTTCTTTGTTTTGGATAAACTGTTGAGACATTTTTAGGTTTAATTATGAAAAAGAGTAAAGATCAAAGGCATTGTGGAATTGGTGATCATTGATTTAACGTTAGGAATCTGGATTTTGCTTTGTGATGATTCTTGCTGCCAGTTTTAGGGTGATTTTGAAGGGGTAGATTTAGGTTGGATAAATTTTTGGTAAATGTTGCTTGGCAAATTATTGGGAGGACATGTAAAATTTTGTAAATTCTGAAAAAGTATAACAAATACTCAGATTAGACATTGCCCAAATTATGCCACCTTTCCAAAATTTACATGTTTTCCCAATATTTTGCCAACTAATAATTATCCAAATTGACCAACCTAAATCTATCCTCAAACAACACACCTAATAATGTCTCTGACTGTTGGTGCTGAAGTCTTGAAGATGGTATCACTTAAGAGATCAAAATTCATCTAGCAACTCCGAGTGTGAATTTTGCTTACGCGGGATGTGGGAAGATTCTAATTTCAGCCTTATCTGAGATATTGATTCCAAAAGACCCACAAAAAGTTTTTGACAATAGTTGATTTTTTTTGAGGAGAGTGGTTAATCAGAAAGAATACCAATTATAAATTCAATATGAAAATCATTACTCAATGAGCAAAGGTGTATTCTTGGATCATGTCTTCATCTGTTGTATCAGTTGACTCAGTCCGTGGGTGCGCTTTGGAATTCCGGGTAGGGGTGTTCAAATCAATCCATATTCAAGAATCATCAATTAGTTTAGCTATTGATTCGCTGCACGATATTTAAAAAGCGCAGAGATTATAATGTTTCCTATATGGCGATGACTGGATCTTCACTAAGCGTGAACGCGGATGTAGGGTTAATGCCAACAGCGACTGTCAACTTGTGTTTTTGTTACTGCATGGTTGGACTAAGTGGTGTTAGTTTTTACTGAAAACTCTGAACATGGCTTCATTTTAGAACTTTCTCACCCATGCAGGGTTCAGAAAGGAAGATCTTGCTGTTGGTGAATCAGAATTTTGTACAAAATGGGAGCTCTAGGATCGAAACTTGTTCCCTGTTGCCTGGGAACACCTAACAAAACAGCAGTCCTTGAAGGCCCTGATGTGGGTAAGTTACATGTTATTTGAAGTCCTTTGCTTCTTACAACCACAACAACAACAAACTCCCCGATGTAGGCAAACTTCCCCCATGAATTTAAAAGTTCATCGAGAGGTTGATCCTTGTGGACCCGCAGAAAAACTTTCGAAAACCCACTTTGAAAACAATCTTTAAACACAAAATGAAACCATTTTGGAATACCGATTGAATCGAAGAGACAGAGTCCTTTGCTTCTTGATCAAGAAAACAAGGCAATTCTTATGGCTCATGGCTGCTAGTCTTTCGTTGCAGGCAATGTACAGGACAATGGGCTTGGCATACCGGCATTCCGTGAGTTCTCATATCAGCAACTTAAAAATGCCACATCGGGTTTTGCAGTTGAGAATATTGTGTCAGAGCATGGTGAAAAGGCTCCAAATGTGGTATACAAAGGGAAATTAGAAAACCAGACAAGAATTGCTGTTAAGCGTTTCAATAGAACCGCATGGCCCGATGCTAGGCAATTCCTGGTAAAGATGGTTTCTCAGCCTGGTCACTCTGATCAGATACATTGCCTTAATTTCCCTTTCGTGAGAGTATATTAGTTTCCTTATTAAGTGTCGTAAAAGAAAAACCTAATTCATGTACTTGCTTATCTCTGACATTTCACATTCCCTATAATGACGGATCAGATGTTAGTTTGTGATGGTTATGTCCTGTAGATTAATATTTCTTTGCTAGCTTTTTCTTGACTCTTGAGTACTAGTTAACCTCATGTTTGGATGTAGTTTCTCTTCTGGGATATAGTTTTTTTTTTTAATAGCTCCTTTTTTCCAAAATTCAGGATGAGGCGCGCTCTGTCGGTCAGCTCCGGAATCAGAAATTGGCCAATCTTCTTGGCTGTTGCTGTGAAAATGACGAGAGGCTGCTTGTGGCCGAGTACATGCCCAACAACACACTTGCAAAACATCTATTCCATTGTGAGCCTTTTTCTCTACCTCGCTTTCAAGTCTATCTCAATTGTGAAGCCTCAAAACACACCGCTTATGGTTGATTCATTGCTTTATTTCTGCTGATATTCCCTTGTATGCTCTATATTTAAAGCTATATATGCTATATTTTGCTCATCGTCACTGAACCTATGTACTAACTCAACATCATGCAGCTTCGTCAGCTTCGTAAAAGCTTAGAAATGAGTAAGTGTAGTTGTTTATCCTGAAAATGCCGCTTAATTTTCCAGGGGATACTCAGCCAATGAAGTGGGCGATGCGACTGAGGGTTGTTTATCATCTTGCACAAGCTCTAGAATATTGCACGAGTAGAGGACGTGCCCTTTACCATGACCTTAATGCTTATAGGATCTTGTTTGATGGGGTAATGAATCTTCACCTGATTCAGCTTTTGATTACAGTTTTCCTTATCATAGGACATATGTTTTCGAAACTTATGCTCGAAACCATGCATTGATTGTTTTCAGGATGGTAATCCAAGACTTTCCTGCTTTGGCTTGATGAAAAACAGCCGAGATGGGAAGAGCTATAGTACAAATCTTGCATTTACTCCGCCAGAGTATCTAAGAACCGGTATGTCTAGTCGCCCACTACCCTCTACCCCTTCACCTCCTACTCTTTAGGGGGACAATGAGTCTTATGTCAGACCGTCTCACCATAAATTTATCATGATCCGTACAAATTTGTGGTTACTTTTTATTAATATAAGGATGACTAGCCATTTATTTGGAATGATTTGTCACGTTAGTATTAAATCTAATATGACTTATTAGTTATAGTAAAATCTTGAAAGGGTCATCCTGGAAAGAGTCCGTCTCGTGATAATTTTATGTGCGACGGTCTCATCCTAGAATTTCCGTTAGAAGAATTAGTAGCGCTAAGCAGTAAGCCGCTTGTCCCCAGGTTTTCGTGTCCCTTTTGCTAACTTTTTTGTTCTGAGGTTAGTAATATATCCCTCAATCCTCATTCTACTTTTTTTTTTTTTTTTTGATGCTAGGGAGGATTACACCTGAAAGTGTAATATACAGCTTTGGGACTCTGTTACTTGACCTCATTAGTGGAAAACATATTCCACCCAGTCATGTAAGTATTCAGCTCGTTTGCTCATTTATTTCTAACTGTTAGCCTGGTTATCGCTTTCTTATTCTTACACTGACTGAATGCAAAAGTGAAAAGAAAATACAAATTCCTTTTGTTTTTTAGCCTATGGTAATTTTGGTTTCGGAAAGGTTCTTTTTGGGTCTGCCTGAAGCCGCCTCTTCATGCACTCCCATATGGGGAAGTTTGCATGCATCTAGATACGTACTTGTGCTTATGCTTAACAAAAATCCAAGACGAGACTTTGATTGCGAATAAAATGATAAGATCTTTTAGTTCTGGTTATTTTCAGTTGGAAACTCAATTGGGATAACGTGTTTCATTTGTATAGGCCCTGGATTTGATACGGGATAGGAATCTTCAGATGCTGACGGATTCTTGCTTAGAAGGACAGTTATCGAATGATGACGGCACAGAGATTGTACGCCTTGCTTCTCGGTGCCTGCATTATGAACCACAAGAACGACCAAACACTAGATCGCTTATTTCAGCTTTGACCCCTCTTCAGAAGGAAACAGAGGTTAGTTACTGTTTAATGTAAGATGATAACTAAAACCCTGAAGAATGACAGCATCCCCACCGTACATTTTTTTTGAAGCTTAGCTTTCTGTGCCCTGTTGTGCGACTTCCAAAATCATGTGGTCTGCTGATTTGTTGATGTGATCGGCACTAAGTTGTTAACCTGTGTGCTCATTATGTTCCTAAAACCCTATTATGGTAATGACGTAGGGGATGTTTGGCAAATTGCCTATTCAATGACCTATCGGGAAAACACGGACTATTGGGATATTTTGGTTTGTTCTGACCCCAGTGACCTAATGGGAAAAGTCGGACTATTAGGATAAACATCATGTTTGAATTGTTGTTTCAACCCTAACAACAAAGTTGCAATTGGTTGAAAAGAACAGGTGAACTGCAATTTATTAGATGCACCTCGGAGCATGTGCTCCAGATACTATGATTGTTCATCCATGGATACTAAGTTGTTCACTCTTATATTAGTATTGTTCACTCTAATTATTACAATTGTTCACTCGCAAATATGTGGAGCACATGCTCCGAGTGCATGTAATGTGAACCTATTGGAAACAACTTATTTTGGAAATAAATTATTTTACCCAAAACTTTACCAAAATGACGTGAAATGGCATCAAACAATAATTGATGCGTATTATGTTGAATTATTGATGAACATAAATGGAATTTTACCAAATACCTTCTTATACTCATGAGGGATTGGGAAAAGATAGTTAGTTGGCTTGGAATTGCATGCTTTACCCTTTTGGCCTAATAATAACCTTTGTATCTTATACTCATATATGCAGGTACCGTCTCATGTTTTGATGGGTATCCCACACAGTGCATCATCCTTGCCGTTGACTCCCTTTGGCGAGGCATGTGTGAGAAGGGACTTGACCGCCATCCATGAAATCTTAGAAAAGATTGGATACAAAGATGACGACGGGGCAGCAAATGAGGTTCGGCTATACTCTCTATCTAAACATTGAGATCCTTCTGTTCTCTATGTCCTCTTGGAAAAGCTGCTAATGAGAGATTTTCTTGCATTGCAGCTCTCTTTTCAGATGTGGACCGACCAAATGCAGCAATCTTTGGAGTCGAAGAAAAAGGGTGATATTTCCTTCAAGCAGAAAGACTTCAAATCTGCTATAGAGCAGTACACAGAGGTGGGTTTTCCTTGCTTGCAATGTTTCACGAGATCTCTCATGTCCTTGTCAAATTTAGCATGTTTAGATTGTGACCACCTTGCCCGGAATCTTACTTTCACCACAACTATGGACACTTGATCCCCCATTTGAACCAAAAAACACAATGTTTAGAAGAACTTGGCTATTTAGAGGACTGTTGAAACCTGAACTGTGTCGTATACACTATACGATACCCTTTACCTTGCCCCGGTAAAGAGCAAGGCATTCCGTGTTTAGAACCCCAGTACGCTTTCCGGGTTGTTTTTTCCATAACACAGATAGCCATCTTTTGTGCAATTTAGCCCTATTCATTAAGTGGGTAAGGCAAGGTTGGGTAAAATAATGTTGTGTATATTAGGGTAAGATTTGGTGAAGATTAGAATATCATAAAACAACTCAAATTCTACTATATCACCCAAATTTGCTCATTTTCACCAAAAATTTAGCAATATTTATCCTACTATACACAACCTTATTTTACCCAAGCTTATCTTAAGGGTAGTCTTGGCGAGAATACATTGCTTGCAATGAACTTAATAATGAAGAATTAGATAGTTGTGACTTGTGAATTCCACCATTACTAACTCACGAAAGGATGTTCTGAGTATTTCGATAAACTGTACCTGCATTCTCCTGCACTTAATGCACTGAACTGCTAAAATTCAAGGGCTTTCGATCTTTTTTTGTACAGTTTATCGACGGTGGGATGGTGTCTCCAACAGTCCTTGCACGACGCAGTCTGTCATACCTAATGAGCGACATGCCCCAGGAAGCTTTGAACGATGCAAGGCAAACCGAAGTGATCTCCCCCGTTTGGCACGTTGCTTCTTACCTTCAAGCTTCTGCCCTTCTTGCCCTTGGCATGGACAACGAGGCTCAACAGGCCCTCAAGGAGGCCACTACCCATGAAGCCCGAAGGAATGCTTCTGATTCAAAATGATCTCATCCAAAATCCGACACTTAAATTCCATTAAAACTGCAATTTACTAAGCGCTCCCGGAATCTGAGCTCCAGATAGTGATTGTTCACTTGCAGATATGTTGGAGTATAAACTTCGGGTGCATGTAATATATATTGCATTAAAACCGTCATCTGACACTACCAGACTGCCCTAGTCAGAAGCTTACTCTCTTGACACGAGTGATTTAGTTCTGAGGCGAAAAGGCAAAATTTCTTTGAAGTTATTCATGAGCAGTTATTGTCAGCTTTTCCGGGGTTTGCCAGTTTGAGGCTTCAGGATGCCGCAGCGAAATATGTAATTTGTGTATAGTGGAATGATTGTATTCTGGTGGACTACTATGAATCTTAACAGAAAAAAATTATCCCTAATTGTATGTTTGGATGGAAAAAAAGAATATATGGCTTCCATTTTTCTGTTGAAGCTTGTTTTACTAGGGTGAGCAATTTGGATGTTGAATCAAGTGTTGCAATTTAAGGGTCCTTGCTGATTACTTTTTGTCTTTCTTTTCATTGCCCTTGTATCAATTTGCATCTATATAAACAAAACAACAAACTCTAATTTCTAGACTATAATTACTTGACAGTTCGAATTATCGGCACATTTCAGAAATTTTCCAATCAGCAAACTCCATTTAACATTTCAACCCAAACTCCCTCCAAACACTGATGTACAACAAAGGACAATGATAGTAACAATACCCATCGGCTGACGATAATAATGGACAAAAATACAAGGCAAATCTTCTCAATTGTTTCAACATTAGCAACAGCAAGCGAACTCAAGAATCGGTACATAACCTACTGATGCAGGTCAATCAGCTGAGGACAAGAAGCCCTAGTTCTAACTGGCTTACAAAAGAGCCCGATGTACAACAATATGAGGGGCTACAACATCATATCGGAATGGGAATGCTACGCATGCGATGAAAACACTGTAAATTTCCCCCAAAAAATAACAAAAACCCGGGCTGATACCCCCCCCCCCTTCTTCCCAATGAGTAACAAAAATGCATCATTTCCAAGGTCGAAATTCCTCCTTTGTTCCGCCAGAAGCTCGAAATTCCTCCTTTGTTCTGCCATAGTACTCGGGTTTAGTTCCATGAAATGTGATGAAATTCCAGCCAAAAGCGGACCCCCCAACAATGTACGTTCCACCGATCCTGTTTGTCTCGGGTTTTTCCAGATTGTTTCCAGCAGCTGGTAAACGCCGTTCTTCCGCTGCCCTAGTGTTCCGATTGAGTGGGACGGATGCACTGTTGCATTTTGCCATCTGTGCATTTTCTGCTGCCTGCTGTTTGCATAGATCCACGACGAGCTTCAGTTCTGCAGTTGAAAAAGTTGGTATTAGGGAATTAGCATCTTTTTGCATGAGGAAAACAGAATGTAAAGATACGGGGAAAAAATGATTGTACTTTGTTGTATTTCTTGAGCAGCTTCGCAGTTCTGGAAATCAGGAGCACGGAGAACCTTAGATAGACAAGAAACGGTCATCAATGGCATGCCAGTGATACAGTAAAAATAGCGCATAATCTCTAAGTACCATTCTTAAAAAGTCATCATCCATAACAGTAGTTGCTGAAAGTTTCAGAAACATAATAAACTTTGACAACTAAAGAGAAGGTAAAAGGAAAGAGTAAGCATATCGTTAAAGCAACCAAATTCAACTAATGATATGGAAAACAAATCTATGTTATTGAAAAAAAGTTTGATTCTCAAGCAAAGCAAATGTAAAACAGCAGTACAGAAAATTAAAGAAAATCAAGACTTGACATAAGAGTGTGAGGTTCACACCCAAGATCGGGTAATTGCTAATCGATGACAGTAATTTCGTCTCCACTTGTTAGACTTGGCTAAAATATCAATCCTTCATCATTTAAAGCACGCCTAGATATTTAAACACAAACTACTGACAGGACAAACAGAAATTCAGACCAAAATCAGACGAGATTTCACGAGGTTCACGAGTATATTGCTCACAAAGTGCGCGCCTCATCCCCTCCGCGCCTTTTGCGCCTTATGGTGCGCTTTATGGAGCTTTGACTGTTCAACTCATTTAAAAATATGGAATGTTTAGTGTACTTTTAAAAAACCCTTCTAGGCTGTGAGGGAACCCTAGACCTCACGATTCCCTACCCTTCTTGGGCTTCTTCCTCTCTTCTCGTGTGACTTTGTTTGTTTTATTTCTTTAGAAGAATATTTTGGTGTTACATCTTATGTTAAAGGCAATTTGCGTGATTTTTCGTCATATTACTTGTGTCTAATCCATTATTTGATACGCTTTCTGAGCTTGTTACGTGAAAATATAGCTAAATAAAAACTTTGCTTTGGTGCGCCTTGCATGCATGAAGCACGCGCCTTTTCTCTGTGCTTCGTGCCTCACGCCTCAGGGTCTTGTGCGCTTGTTTGTGCCCAGCGCTATTTCAATCTAAGAGCATATGTAAGTCAATCCATACACATATGTACTCACATAATCTTAACCTTGAATCTTATAGTTAACAGTACTGTCGGGAGTTCGGCGTTTCTTTGCACCTACTACTTTTAACACAGACCGCAAAAACGCAATAACATTTAAGCAATTTGTGCCAAGACATTCAACTTTTACACTTTCCAACATTCCTCACCTCAGATATGAAGATCACTTAGTGGTATTCACTCAATGAAGCTCGTATCAAGAACTACGAAAAATCTTAGCCAAACAACACACATGTCAAAGTCAAAAAACACGAATTTCCGGGCAAAACTAAAGCAATTCAGCAAACTGTGAGAATCAACCAACACTAATCAGCAACAGCATCATCATAGAGCTATAAAACCACAGTTCATGCACATCAAAAAGGCAAGATAAGAACAAAAGTTGAACAAGATTGAGCTCTATTGAGGAGGGACCATTTTAAGTTATCCTAAGTTCAGAAGATATGCCCTGTGAACAGGATAGCTAAGGGTCTATTTCTGACTTCTGACCATTAAATTCAAAAAGCACACCAACTTTTGTCCCTAATTAATATACAACATGATTCTTGAACACAATTAAAAGCTGTGACTCAAAAACCCACAAAACCCATGAACAGCTTCAAAATTTGCACAGTTAAATTGTGACTATTCCTGGGTATTGGGTAAAATAAGCCCTTAAGATTCAAAAACATCGAATTATCCCTATGTTACTCCGACTCTTTATTTTCCCTGTCATACCTGTGTCGGACCCTTGATACCCGGACAAGGGTAGGACACTCGACACTTCAAATTACAATGAAAATGTATAAAATTTCTTTAAAATAGCCGACTCCGACCCGTATCCATGATAAGGACATGCGTACCGGAGTCCGAGTAACATAGATTATCCCCCATATATGTTCAGGGATAAGGAATAGAGCTGATTTACAAAAACCAGGCAAATCTAAACAATACCTAATACTAGATCAAATGCTCAAAAATGCAGTTGAAGTTCAACATGGACTAAAAATCAACCAACATTTGCAAGCAACACTGTGCGCAGAAACTCAGATCAATAAACAACAAAAGACCCAAGAACTCCTTAAGATTCAGACAAACAACCCCAGAATTCAAAACCACGATCTACAAAAGATCAAACCACAATAAACCATCCAAAAAGTGAACCAAATCTACAGACAAAACAAAACCCAGAAAACCATGGGCAAACATTTTTACCTGAAGAACAAGTGGGCGAATTTCTTTGACAATCAAGCGCATCTTGAAGTAAGGAGAGCTCTGAACAAGCCCCTCGCAATCGAGAGCTCTTTTTCTGCCATTGATGCTGCTTGTAGTAGTCGTAGCAGCAGTAGTAGTAGTATTAGGAGCAAGAGCAGAAGAATGGAGAGAAGAATTAGAGAGATGGGTAGTTTGATTTTGAGTTTGAATTTCATGGGTCGTTGTTGTTGGTGGTGTTGCTGGTTGTTGGTGGTGTTGTCCACCGCTCGACGCCATGGTTTCTCTCTCCTGTTTCTTGCTCTTCACACAAACGCAAAGGTTGATGAGAGTGAGAAATGAAGTTGGATATTTGCCCAGAAAGAATGAAAGAGTTCAGACTCAGAGAAAGACTCTCTAAATTGCAAATCTGAATCCAAAATCCAATTCTTCCAAATTTTTCTTCTTCCCCGCTTTGCTTTCCCTCTCTTTCAGCCTTCGGGCACTTATGCACATTTTACCTTTTTCGTATTTTATATTTTGGTGTCTAAACAATTTTTATTTCCAAAAAAACATTATTTAGTGTTTTTTTTTCTTTTTCTTATTTTTTTTTTTTAAAAAAAAGACTCCCTCAATTTTAATAATGTCAATTGTCAAGTAAGATAGAGTAGGATCCCTTCAAAAATCAAGAGCCTAGGGCTCCAATAGTAAGATAATTTGAGTTTTATCTTACTATCACGATTTAGATTTTGGTGTTTTTTAACATTCTTTGTAGGCATACTTTTAAGGTTAAGTTTTGATTGGATTTAGTTTGGTAGTTTCTACTTGTGTGTTTTACTACTGTTTATTCCTTAGAGGAAATCTTATAATTATAGAATTTATAGATGCTACGGAGTAATATATTAAATATTGGATATAGTATATGATAATATACCCAATTTTGCATTTAAATATTAGTATCATTGTATTGTGATTTCGTTATTGTTTATGCACTAATTTTCTAATTTTTTTAGACAAATGCCCACAAAAATAGCTTGCTGTGTGTAAATAATAAATAGGTGTATCATTGAGTAATGTTGATGACCAAGGGTAAAACTGGATATACCATTGCGCAACATCTCCATATTTTAGAATATTAGCATCTAAAAATCCTTAATTATATTGTGGGCCCATACCACCTTGTTTTGTTGTTGCCTTTTGTTCTCACCGCATTTTTTATTGTTTTTGCTTTTGAATTGTTATCAGGTATTCCTTGATCTATCTAGCAAAATAGTCTCTTTTTTTAATATACAAAAAAAAATTCAAGAAAAAAGAAAAGGGAAAAAATAACTTATAGTTGGATACTAATGTCCATCGCTGAAATTGGATATATCATTGCCCGACACCTTCAAATTTTATTAGCATCCAAAATCACTGAATTATGTTGTGGGGCCCCACTACCCTAAGCATGCGTACCCTCCTTTGTTGCTGCTTTTTCTTCCCACCACATATTTTTGTGTTAGAGTTGCTATCAGGTATCCGATGATCTATATAACAAGGTAGTCTATTTTATTTTTTCTCTAATATGCAAAAGAAATTAAAAGAGCAGGAACAATAAGGGGAAAAACACTAATAGTTGGATACTAATATCCAAGGGCAAAATTGGACATATTGTTGCCCAACATCTTCAAATTTTATTAGCATCCAAAAACTCTGACTTATATTGTGGGTCCGAACTACCCTAAACATGCGTACCGTACTTTGTTGCTACTTTTTCTTTCCCACCACATATTTTTGCTTTTGAGTTATTATCAGGTGTCTCATGATCTATCTAGTAAGGTAGTCTCTTTTACTTTTTTTTTGAATATACAAAGGAAAAATAAGAAAAATTCGGAATAAAAATAATGGAAAAAAAGAACTCATGGTTGGATACTAATGTCCAATGGCAAAATTGTATATATCATTGTCCAACATCTTCGAGCTCTATTAGCATCCAAAAACCGAGAATTATATTATGGCCATGGACTACCCTAGGCATGTGTGCGTTGTTTGCTACTACTTTTTCTTGTGTGCTGAAGGGATTTATTTGTGTGGCTTATTTGATGTTGCTTTGAACAGTTTCAACATTTTCGAGGCTTTTGAACAATAAAAAAAGGAATTATTTGGTCCCTCTATGACTAGATTTCAAATTACTTGTAAGTTGTACACTCATTCTCTCTACGATCAAATTCTCTCATAAATAGTTATTATGCTTGTTTAGTTTTATTTGAAACATTAGCAAGCCTTGTTATCTAAAGGATTGGAGCATTGAAGTGGGAGCAATAGATGTTGCTAAAGAACATGCAAAAAACAAATACGCTAATTTTGAGATTACCATTACAAATGAAGTTCCTTGTTAGTTTTCCCTCCAAATTCACTTATTTATAAAAAGATTTTTTCACATGACTATTAATATTTGAATTTTATTTATAAATGAAAAACAAACTAAGGAAATTAGAAGCCTTTTTTATGTCACCCAGGGCTTTGTAATTCTCTGCAAAAATATAGCACTCGAGTTCTTATCATTGATCAAAGCAAAGTAAAAACTTAAAACTCACGAAAATTTCAGAAAAAAATCACCTATGATTCTTCAAACATGAACAACGACGACTTGATCTCAAAGCTTGACCACCTTTAGTAAGTTCCCGACGAAGAAGCTCTTCACTTTCCTTGTGGAATAGAATTCCAACCAACACATTCCTTGTTTGACCATCCTCAACTGTTGTCTATGTTATAATTTCAATATCAAACTTAGATAGACCTTCAGTAGTAGTAAATCTGCCTGGTTTAATGCTCAATGTCTCAAATAAACAAACAGAAAGATTAATGCAAATACGCAACCACCATTGAACACTGTCTTAAACAATATCACAAAGCAAGTTCTAAGAATTAATTTTGATTCTCTTGTTCAGCTATTTGTAATGAATTGTTTCTTTGTTGGATTTTGTTGTAATGTTATTTTGCTGTTTATGTTGTTTTAGCACTACTATTATAGTCTTTTCGAACTTTGAATAATAATATTATAAATAAAAAGTTCAGAAAGCAAAACACTAAATCACTTTTAGCCCACCCTTTTTGAGACAGTCAAGCCTCCAACCTCCAAGCCAAAACAACTTGGGAACCAGCTGCCTAAAGTAGGAATGGTACATACATAATAACTTTCATCAGCCTAGATGACTCTCTTATGAAGTCATCTTGGATGGAGCTTTTCAAGACATTAAATCTCACCATGGTACATGTCACAGGGAAAAAGTCTCTCGGCGTCATTCCCATGCCCAGTATTAGTTTTGGTTTTGATTAAGTTCAAAATATCCATGCTCCTTGTCCTCTCAAATTGCTAAAATAGGCATGAATTCATTTGAGAACTATGAAAACTAAACTTCCAAAGTTCAGCTTAAGATAAAATAGTTTTTCACAATGGAACCAATGTCACTCACAAGTCACAATGATGCCAAAGAAGCAATGGACACCACAATTAACAAGAGGACTAACACAACGGTTCTATATTTAACTCAAAGTAGCATCAAAATTGTATCAGTTTGTCAAGCAACTTCCATAGTTCTTGAGACAGTACTAAACTCAAATGGCAACTCCAATCCAAACTACAATGGGTTCAACTGCAAAATCTAAAAATGAGACTCCAACGGCGTTTAGAACTATTCGAGCCAGATGATGGTAACAGACACAGTTGAATGATGGCCGATTGAACTTACAGCCTCCTTCCCCTTCTACCTCCCTTTCTACGAGTGCTGTCTGTTGGGATGGGGGTGACATCCTCTGAAAACAAGGAAACCATGAATCAGTGATCATGTACAAATAACTAAAAAAACCACATCAAAAATAGTTATGTATTTTCCTTTTGGGGGGCATTAGCAGCATGATTCCTGCTAGAAGATAGGAACAATAGTTTTCCTTTGCACGGTGTTGAAAGCCATTTGCAAGAGGTTGTCTCACTCAAAACAGGATTTTCTTAAAAAGCTAGGAGCACAAAGGTCAGCTCATGCGGATATGTTCTTTTGAGTTATAAGAGTAGATTTAGGTTAGGTAATTTTTAGTAAATATCAATCGTTAAAATATTTAAAAAAACATGTAAAATTTTGGAAAAGTTGCATAATTTAGGTAATGTGTGAGATGAGATCACTACTTGTTACATATTTTGTATAAATTTTCAATGATTTACACGTTTTCCCAATACTTTTCAACCAATATTTACCAAAATTTACTCAACCTAGATCTACCTCTCAATAGAACTCCGAGTAAGAAAGTTTTGCACCACCCTTTTGCCTCTTATGGTGGTTGCTCTAAGCGTATTGCGTTAAGCAAACTTATGGCAGTAATTGCTAATATTGAATGGATGCTAAGGTGGCCTCGGATTTTGTTTTTTGTTCCCCAGCACCAACTACATAGTATGTACTAACATTCTTCTTAAGTTAATAGTATTCCTTTTCTCCCAAAAAAAAAGCCCAGCTCGTGTTCAAAGATGCAGCATGAGACTCAAGTAGAGTTAAAGTACTTACCAATGCGACCGATTTTCATCCCTGAACGGGCAAGAGCTCTAAGAGCAGATTGAGCACCGGGACCAGGAGTCTTGGTCTTGTTCCCTCCAGTAGCTCGGAGCTTAATGTGGAGAGCAGTAATACCAAGTTCCTATCAATGACAACAAAGGGTTGTTAGCAGACAATACAAACTAAAAAGTCAAAACAATATGCACACTAACACTCAGCAAAAGCAAATAGCATAAGTTGTAAAAACTGAAACATGAGCTCAGAGGAAACTACAAATGTTAGCAAACATGCACCTTGCATCTCTGTGAAACATCTTGAGCTGCAAGCATAGCAGCATATGGGGAAGATTCATCTCTGTCGGCCTTCACCTTCATCCCACCTGTAACAATGGAAGAAAACTACTTTATCAAACCAAATAATTGACATGCCAAAGGAAAAAATGAGAGCACATAAAAGATAAAAGTAAACCTAAAGCAATAGTGGTCTGATCATGAATTGACAATCGAACTAAAACAAGAGAATATTTCAACTTAGTTTTACAGCAATATATGTACGAATCAAACGGTACCATCTTATGAGTTTATTCACTAAGAGAACTTCTCACTTCATATAGCTTAAGCCAAGAGCAGCAAGCTATCTTCAACAAATCTTGGAGACGAAACATAGCATTTAACAAAATCGATCGCTAGCATTTCTTGTATTCATTACCCACAATACAAAACCTTTCACAAATGAATTGTAAAATGAACAAGTACTCATACCCCTGTTGGAGCTTATCTTTTCCAACAAGAGACGTTTCAGATCAAATGAAGTGTTCTGAGTTAAGCTAAAAAAGGTGGTAACATAGTTACTAGGAATTCTTCCCGGGTCTATAGTCCAGGAACACGAGTCACTAACTTTTACACAAATTTAGTCTAGTTTTGACTTCTGAACGCTTGTTCCCGGGACGCTGGTCGCAGGCATATGTAGCGTTCCCAGTAACTAGGGATGGTAATGAAGAAGAGATGACCAAATTATGTTGGAGGTGTTCTCAATTTTAAGATGTTACAACAAAGGAATCACCAACCAAAACATCAGCATAAGCAAAATGCAACAGATACAGAACTGATCAACTCCTATTCTCCGATAGTATCACAAATTCACAATAGCAAATCCAATAACCCTAACGAAACAAATGAAAAAGCAACAATTATCCGATGTACAATGAGCAACATTAATCATTCGTACAATCGTACCTGTAATACGAACAAGGGTTTCTCTGCCAGACAAATCAGTGACATGCTGAAATCCAAACACATTCAAAATCAAATCAAACTTGAAAAACAAATCCACATGTACTAATCTAAAATTACGCGATCACCAAAACAAAATCGAACCCTAAAACTTACGATGAAAGTGTCATTGAAAGAAGCGAAAACATGAGCAACGCCGAAGACATGTTCGCCCTCTCTTACAGCAGGGCCAAGAGTCACATTCTCTTCCTTAGGCTCTCTGGTCCTTCTCTTCGACTATTGTCGCCATGAACAAACCAAAATCAACAAATCAAACAGTCGAAACACAGAAAAGTACGTCGGAATTCGAAGAAAACGTTTGATTTTCAGAGGGAGGCAGCTTACCATGGTTGCTGTGGAGGGAAGAGACGAAGAACAAATTTAGGGTTTGGTTGGAGGTCCCTTGATAGCTGAAGCAGACGTCGGCAATGAAGAATGGAGGGAATTACATTACTAGGGTTTGGTGAATGGTGACACTCTTGGGCTAATTGGGCTGAGACCGATCTTAAAGCCCATTTACAAAAAAAAAATGGAAAATTTGAGTTCATGGCTAGTGGTCACATTTAAAATTTTGACACTTGAATTTTTTCTTTTTTTAATGAATTGTGAAATACTGCAATGATCTAAGTAACCATGTACATAATCGATAATTGAAAAATATTTTTTTTCCAAATGCATCATTAAACCTGCTTTACTTCTTTCTCGTGGAGTAGTAATAGCGAATAATAATTAAATACTGAGTCAATTAAAATTGGCCTCTCTAAATTGTAAAAATTTTGGCGTAAAATTGTTATTTATGCCCTTTCATACATCACTTGGTGAAATTTCAAAGTATTGGTTTTTATTTTGGATTTTTGAATGATCTAAATAACCCTTTTCGCATAGGATCTATCAATTTTGTGCTCCCAAACAATATAAAGAAATTCCTTTTGATCCAAATTCCAACGCTTAATAGAACTATTAACTTTATGCCCTGTTTTGACAAAACAATTCACCGTCATATTATCTTTTATCTTTTTGTAAGATATATTACACTGCTGCTATTACCAAGAGAAGAAAAAAAAACTTATTATATCAAACACAAATGTATAAATCTCCCATGAAATGTTGCACTTGCCTAAAACTACACCAATGAGAATTTTGTTATCGCTTTCAATGGTTATATCTTGGAATTCCTTATTATTTGTTTCCTTTAATCCATTACGTATCGTCACTGTCCCGACAACAATGACAGGAACTCTCCTAAGATTAAAGAATTGTGCATCTACTACTTCACCCAACCAATCTCGTATGATGAAGCCTTTAGTTGTACCCTTAGAAAACCGTAAATCATCAAAAATTAATCTTGAATCTCTCTCATCCATCACCTCCCTCCACAGAAAATGCACGCCACAACAACCAGACACTTTCTCCCTCGTAATGATGATGTTTTGAGCAATAAAATCAAGCTTGCTTGTGGTTCTCCACTTCACATTCACCTTCTCTGCTTTCGAGATTGTTGCAAAAAGTTTTTGAAAACTACTACTACACCAAAAAAAAAAACCCCTAGAATTCACGAGATGTTATGAAATAAAGCAACAACTCAGTATAAATTAACTGATTTAAAGATCCTCCTATATCCATAGAAAATATCATCAAACAAATCATGACTGTAAAACCATTGTTGGAGGAAAGGGAGAAAACGGTATATAGAACAATGAAAACTCGCTTGGATAACGCTAAGAGTCGTGGTCTAGTACTCACTTTCCTTAAGAACTATTTACTATACCGGAAATGTTCAAATGAATAAAACTTAGCTCTTGTAACACTCAAGAAATAGATTCTCACTTGAATCACTCAAGATAAATGCATTGAAACAAGAATGAGGCCATGATGTCGAATAGTTTAGAATGCCTCCTATTTATAAGAGACTTTCATCCTCTTAGGATACCCTTTAGTCAAAGGACAATTAAGAGTCTTAATGGAGAATCATCTCCTTAATATGACCTTGACCAAGTCAAGTCATATAGCTGTTGGGATATCATCATAATCGTGCTTAATTACAATATCAATCACTAATTACACGAAATCATATAGCCTTAGCATTTAAAACTGTTCTGGGTTCCAACACGGTCCGTGTTGGGTGCAACACGACCCGTGTTGAGCCCAAAAACATTTTCCTTGCTCTCTGGAAGCCAACACAACCCGTGTTGATTCCAGTTTCACCCGTGTTGATCATATTCTTGACGTTTCACTTATATATGATCCTTATACTTGTTATATATATATAATTCTTTAGGCTATATAATTATCTTATACTCTTAAAATATTTCCAACAACCATTAAGCTCTTAGGTATACCCTTGAGCAGTGGTGACAACAACTATTCTCGAGCAAGAGGGCATACGGTCAATGATTTCTTCAAGAGCCTCACACGTAAGGCATTTAGGGTCCGTTCCAACTCCATACTTAAAAAATAGCTACTTTTGTAAAAAGAATAGATGGACAAATGAATCGAGTTAACTAGTCCAACCCAATCTTAGGGGGTTTAGATCGAACCAACCCCAAAATCCAATATTACAAAAGTTACAAAGCAAGGACCAAACCGAACATATAAGATTTTTGCTGGTCTAACCCAGAATATGCACACCACTAGACCTGGCCCATTAACATCCTCGTTCAAGGACATCCCCCCCCCCCCCCCAATAATTGCAAGAGAAAGAGGACTTTATGATTGATTTTAAAAAACTTAGGTCCTAAAACTAGTTTCCAAACTAAGGTTGGCATCTATCAATCGGAATAAGTGTTTTTAAATTATAAAATTTAAGATAAAACTGCTACGTCTGACCCATGGTACCCATGCCGTTTGTTTAGATTTTGGAGTATTTTATCGAGGTTGTTGTCAAGTTGATTTAAATTATATTTGTGACATATAACTCTTAATTTTTGTCAGTTTTGTTATTGAATTTTCAAACTTGTCAAATGTACTACTCAACTTCCAAAATTTATCAAATATGACACTTGACTTCTAAAATTTGTCAAAAATGCCACATGGAGTAGAATGTCAAGATTAAGTTTTGTGACATTTTTGACAAACTTTAGAAGTTAAGTGGCATATTTGACAAATTTTGGAAGCTAACTGGCGTACTTGACAAATCTTAGAAGTTGAGTGACCCATTTAACAAATTTAAAAGTTGGGTGACAAAAGTAACAAAAATCAAAAGTGACGTGACACAAATATAATATAGGGTTTTTGGCTCAAAATAATCCGAAATCGGAGGTCATTGATTGAAAATAATCCAAACTCACTTTTTGGCTCAAAATAATCCAAACTTGTAACCTATTTACTCGGACTAAATTGAAATCTATTTTCAGCGTCGATGCTGACTGGGCAGCCTGAGCACGTGTTTCTTTAATTGATTTTGGTTTTAATTTTTTTAAAGCTTATTTAGATCCCAACTCACTTAAACTTATGATGACATGGCAATGGATTAAAAATAAAAACACTCGGACTCAACTTTTATTATGTTAAAATATTTTTTTAATCTATTGTCATGTCATTATAAGTTTAAGTGAGTTGGAGTCTAAATAAGCTTTTAAAAAAAAATCAAAACCAAAATCAATTAAAGAAACACGTGATCAGGCTGCCCAGTCAGCATTTCGATGCCGGAAATAGATATCGGTTTAGTCTGAGTAAATAGGTTACAAGTTTGGATTATTTTCAGCCAAAAAATGAGTTTGGATTATTTGAGTAAATTACATTTATCCTACCTGACTTAAATGACCCTTTCATTGTTTTGTATGGAAAAAGGTGTCTCGAAACTCTAAATAGAAAACACCAATAGACAGCAATAGTTGATTCCTCTCACACTCCTCTTCTTCAACACTCCCTTGTTAATGCCATATGAATTAATATTAAGGGTAAAACTGTCAATTCATATTTATCTTTTTAACATTACGCCGAAATATCCAACAAAAATCAATTATAAAATGTTTTAGGAGGTTTAAATTTATAAATATTTAATGTCAGGTAAAGTGAAAATTATTTCACAAATGTAGGATGTGCAAAAATTATTATCACAAATGTCAGGTAGGATAAATGTAATTTATGTAATTTACTCATATTATTTTCAGCCAATGACCTTCGACTTCGAATTATTTTCAGCCAAAAATTCTATAATTTAGGCCCAGTTAGGCAAAATTAGCGTTTTAGGTAGCGGATAGAGGTTTATGTAGTGGATAGCGGTTTAAGCAGCGGATAGTGGTTTAAGTAACGGATAGCGGATGACTGTTCAAATGAAAACTGTGTTCGGTAAATTTAGCGGTTGAATTAACAGATTAATGTGAATTGACATAAAAGGATATGAACAATTTTGAAAGATAAAATTTTCAAAGGGTAGTTTTTGACCGAAAAATATGAAATGCTATACCCCAAACGCTAAACGTTAACTTTATTAGCGTTTCACAAAACGTTAATTAAAACGCTAGTTTACCGAACACTAATATTTTCGCAATTAGAGTTTTGACTTTGCCAAAACGCTAAAGGCTACCCCAACCGCTACTGCTTAACACATCGTTGACTATCGTCAAGTTGGGCTTGAGTTGTTGCATTTGAAGTTTTCAGGGGTTAGTTTTCTTTCCTTCCTAGTTCCTACATATTCTAGACTTTTACTGCGTTGTGTAGGTGCTCACAGAAATCCCAGAGAGAAAGAGAGAGATGGATCCGTACAAAGACAAGCTCATAAGGAGAACCACCATGGTCGGCACCGTCGTCGCTGCTTACTTTCTTCTAACCGCCGATTATGGCCCTCAACCCAATGTCCTCGACCCAGTAAGCCCTTTCTTCCTTTAATCTTTCTTATATCTTCTCGGAATAACTGGAATCAGATGCTAAATACTCCAATTTCAAAGAAAAAATCCATGTTTGATTGTGTGTTATGATGATATAATCGGCTGTTTATGCTGTAATCGGTGGCAATTTTCTTATGGGTCTTATTTGGGGGTTGTTGTTCATTCAAGTCTCGAACAATTCGTGTCTATAATCAATTGATGTGAAGTTGTTCATCTGAATTGAAATGGGTTCCTTACTTGCATGCTTGACTTTCGGTTTAGTGAATGTCAGTTTGAAATTGGATCATAATACAAGAACGCAGCTACAGTTGGGTTGATTTAGTGCTGGCGAAAATTCGGGTTTGACAAATTCGGATAATGGCAAAATTTGGACGAGAAATTCATGTCCGGACCCGATTATTTTGGGTCAGACAATGCGGATGAAGCTAAATTCGGGTTGAAATCGGGTTCGGACAATAGAAAAAGAGAAATTTTATGTCCGAATATTTGGTCAGTATCGAAATTCGGATGAAAAATCCATGTTCAAACCCAGTTTTTTCCAGGTCAGACAATTTAGGTATTCCGAGCCGGACAAAAATTTGGCAGCTCTGGGTTGATTGATGACCCTTATTTGGTTTGATTTGGGATTCTGGATTTAGATTGTGGGTTGCAGTTTGTTGGCCAAATGGTAATGTGGGATTTGAAGCTTTGACATTCCCTAGAGAGCTGTGACTGACTATAAGGAGATAGGTGTTCCAATTGATCACAGTGGTTAGGGTTTGTAGGGTTTAGGGTTTTTGACTTCCAGCATAGTTGGGGTAGTGTTGCATTGTCTGGAAGATGATGTTGCGTCTCAATTTGGTCATGAATGTCTATGCGACGTTAAATCTGACCCAATTTAGATATGGATTCTACAGTTGGGTTGGGGATTGTATTGTTCCCTCCCGTTGTTGGTGTTCATCTTTTGACATTTATCAGTGTTAAATGTTACTATGGCTAATTGTCAAGGGTTAATGAGGGTTTGGTTTGGGCATAAAACTTCTTGTGTTGAACTCTAGTCTTTTATTGGTGATTTGATCATATCCATTAAACCTATTGTTACCCGAGTTCTCATCTTTTTCTTTGAACTATATATTGGCAATCATATTGATGGCAGATCAAGAATGCGATTCTGTCAGTCGAACGTTCGGTGAAGGAGGCCATATTTGGATCAAAAAAGAAACCGGAAAGAGGTGACATCACAAACACAACCTCGGACAGTGCTAAAAGGAATCCATAATGACACTACATCGAGGGCTTGAAGTTCCTGATTTGGGAGAAACACCACTTGCGGAAGGCAATGTTGAAGTTTACTACCATTGACATCCTTGTACATTTTTAGTCACCTTTGTTTAGTTTAGCAGCTATTTAGTGTCCATTAGGGCTATGCCTGTGTTTTGGGCATTTTGTTAGGACATTGCTGGGGTCTTGTTAGATATCAAAGTTAGAGCCTCATTGAATTTGTCTTTTGTTCTTTTTGTTTTGCCATAGGAGTCATGTGTTGATAGTACAGTGTTCACTTGGTTCTGTTTCTCTAAGGTGTTGTCAATGATATACAATGTTTCACAATAGGCTTTATGTATATGTTTGAGCAATGAGCAACTCATCCCTAATGTGGGTCTTGCTTTTGCGAATTTAGATGGTGTTGCATTGACAAACATTTACTGCCCACATTTGAGCTACTAGCTTCGATAAAAATACCTTTATAGACTATACCTACAATTGGGTTTCACTTTTGTGAATTTAGACAGTTTTACCTCGACATACAGTTTTACCTACAATTGAGTTGCTAGCTTCACCAAATACCTTTGTAGACGATAGCAAATGTAATTTATCAGTTGAATTGATCTTATAGTAGTCACTATTCATCACCTGATAGTTTGAAAATACTTGCCTAATAAAAAACTACTTCAAAAGCACCAATACAAAAGCACCTACAACTCTACAAGAGGTTTTGAACCCTTTATTTTTTGGGGTTTCCCCCTTATTACAGCTATTCAATTTGAAATGTTTACATACAGCTAATTTCGATGTAT
Source organism: Portulaca oleracea (assembly GCA_029582165.1). NCBI lineage: Eukaryota > Viridiplantae > Streptophyta > Magnoliopsida > Caryophyllales > Portulacaceae > Portulaca > Portulaca oleracea. Next base: position 32,443,362 of record CM055886.1, read on the forward strand.
TTGCTCGAGCTTCATTATCAGGAGCAACATCATAGGAAAAATGCTGACATTTTCGTCAAAACTATCACCATCAATTGCACCCATCAAAAATACCCTTCCAACAAGATTGAATTGCCCGAGTTCACCGGTGATAAACTCTTTAACCTTTTCCCCTGAGTTAGACCCTTTACTGCCGCTGAAGAGCCCGTCTTTTCACCAGCAGTCCAAACAGGCAGCACCTCAACCACGACCTTCTGCATCAAGTTTTGCTCGAACCCTTGTTGCAAAATGCCCCCTAAATTATCGGTGTCTCCCCTCAAATCGAGCAAAACATTACAGCATCCTTGCTTGCTACAATACTCTAGAATAGCTTGCAAACTTAGTTCATCCATAACCACGGTTTCAATGCCTATTTGAGACGACGTCTCTGGTTCTAAAGCTAGCTCTTTGTCTGAAAATATAATCGCCTTCTGATCTGCACTTGTCAAAGGATTGAGGACCCAGACTGGGGATTTCGGGTTCTTAGCCACGAAAATGTGGAGAGGTTGGCGGGCGTTGGGTTCTTGAGATTCGCAAAAACAGAGCTCTTGGGTGGTTTTGGTGGGTGCATGTATCACTGCATCGTACTCTTGTAATAATTTTGAGTAATATCCTCCGCGATTCGTTGTTTCATCTCCCAAATGATCCAAAAGTGTGCCATTGATGGAGATGGAGTATCTGCAGGTCAGAGGAAAGAAAGACAACTCAAACACAGACACGGCCATGGATTCTTCATATTCTTCAGCCATTAATATCCATGGAGGATGTTAAAAAAGTATACTTCCACCACAGTAGAAGCACTTCACCCAACCCAACCCAAATTTACCTATTCTCCCCATCAAGTGTTGAAAGTATGGAAGAATGGGTAAATTTGGGTTGGACTGGTAAACCAAGTAACAATCTATCTAAAAGAACATGGCCTAAACTTTTCAATTTTCAATTTTCAACTTTTACTCAAACTTACCTATTCTTCCCATTCAGTGTTGAAAGTATGGGAAGAACGAGTAAAGTTGGATTGGATTGGGTAAAACGAGTAACAATCCATCTAAAAGAACATGGCCTAAACTTTTCAAGTTTTACTCAAACATATCGTCCTTACTTTACCCAACTTTACCTGATCCCTCTAAAGAACAGACTTAAAGTTCTAGTGCTTCCATTGGACTCTCAACACTCTAACATAATATCAACATCCGACAATTAACTTCAAGGCAAGGGTGTGCAAAATGTTCAGAAAAACATGCAAGTATAGGATGTGTATCTATGTAATGGATGTTTAGAGTTAAGTTTGAGGGATCTTACCTAATTGTAACAAAAGGATTCCCTGAAAGCATTTTATGGATGAAGGCTTCATTGAGCTTCTTGCACAAATCCTTCTCAACACCAACGGTAACCTCGATTCCAGCTTCTTTGAGTCGATCAATCCCCTTTGAAGAAACAATGGGATTGGGATCCACCATGCCGACTACAACTTTCTTCACTTTGGCATTGATTAAGGCTTCTGTGCAAGGCGGTGTTCTCCCATAATGATTGCAAGGTTCCAAGCTTACATAAGCAGTTGCATTCTCAGCTTGTTCTCCAGCATTTCGCAGAGCAAAGACCTTCAAAATTTTAAACCCAATGCATAGCAATCAGCAAGAAGCGCTCATGCCATTCACAGCTTTCTAAGAACAACAGAGAATGAATCCTTCATACACATCTTAGTAGACCTGTCAATTCGAACGGACGGGCGTGTTAAATATGGGTTGGGTTTGACACGGATCGGTTTTGGGTTTGGAAATCGTATTCAAAACCCTAAACTTTTGGGTAGGTTCAGGTCGGTTTCCAAGTTGGGACAACTTTTGTTAAGCCTTGTTCTTAGCATCTAAGTATCTACCAACTTGATGAAGAGGGAAAACACCCAAAAATTTCATCAAGCACTTCAAATTTGCTATCAAGTACTATGCTACTACAATTTTCCTATAACAATTTGACCCAAGAAAAGGAACATCTTGAAAACCAAAAACTACACCAATTTGAAAATCATTTGGAAAACCAAGATAACAAACAAACCAAGGGAAAGGAAACTACATATCTGCATTGTACATATCCTTTTTCTTGTGTGTTTTCTTACACAAGGAAGCTCATACGTGCATACCTAAAAGTCTAAAACACAGGCATAGTAATATGAAACAATCAAATTTTACTTCAAACTAAACATCTAAGAGCAAATTAGAGTTCATGGTGACAGTAAAAATTAATTACCTCAGCATGGGGCTGGCCAGCCTTAGGATGAAACCCTTCACCCACAACCCTACCCTCCTTGACAATAACACAGCCAACCATGGGATTAGGGCTTGTATGCCCAACTGCCTGCCTTGCTAGCTCCACACACCTTCTTATGTAATGTGCATCATCCTCACTTTCTCTCTCTAACCCTCCACATTTAACCCTAAAACACCCAAGCTTTCTACTCCTTAAACTGAAGCATTCAGTGGGTACCCATTTACCCGCAGTAAAAACCCGGAGATTGAATCCTGGATCCTGGAGAAGTTTTCGATGATTCCTGAGGTTGAATTGCTGCGAATTGGATACCCAATTGGGTGAATTAGAAGACCCAGAAGGTGAGTTGCGGATTGAAAGGGTTGCAGTGGATTTTGATGGAGGAAAGGATGGGTTGAAGATGAAATTGGGGTTTGAGAGAGCTTGAAGCCTCATATCAATGTCTGTATTATGTGAAAACTGTCGCTGGGAAGTGAGAATTACGCAATTTGTGTTGCAATTGAAGAGACTAGAGAGTTAGGGGTCCGTATGGTATCTAAGAGCATGTGTACTGATAGTACTGATATTTGTTTGTCAGTTCCATTTTGAAACTCATCCTGGCTGTAAATCATTCTAAATAAAATTCACGTCTCACATCTTATAACTCATTGTCAATTGTAATTAATTAATGGTTAAAATTTAGTTAAAGTGTCAATTAGTTTGGAACCGAAGGAGTAATAAGCATGGGAATGAGAATCGGAATTAAGAATGTGAATGGGAACGAAAATGAGAATCGAAATTAAGGCCCTGTTCTTTTCTGCGGTATTTTGCGGTATGATGTGGTGTGGTGGAATTGTGGTGAGTGTGGTGAAATTGTGGTAGGTTATTGGTTTGTGGGGTAGGTGAGGAGAGATAATCTAAAAAGTAAATGAGAAAAGTGAGAAGAGAGAAAAGTAATGATTTGTGGTAAAGTGTGGTGAGTTGTGACAAACTGCGGTATGAAAATGAGAACGTGAATGAGAATTGGAATTAATAATGTGAATGGGACGAGAATGATAATTCATAATGAGAATCGGAATAACAATCAATTTTTGAATTCTTTAATAAAGAGGGGTGAGATTGGAAGTAAATGAAAGTTGTTACAATTCAAATATGTCACTTCTAAATTTGTCGGAAATCCTACAAATTTTAATACTACCCATCGTTCCATATTAATTGTCGCAATTTTGAATTTTATAGTCTCCAATGTCACTATTTGTTTGATAATTTATTCCATAATATGTTATTAACAATTGCAATATTATACTTTTATGATAATATTTTTCGTTACGAATATAATGGTGATAATTTTATATAGCAATTCATTATATATATTGAAAAATTTATGGTCAAATTTTTTGAAATTTGACTGTACAATTTTCAAAGATGACAATTATTATAGAACAGACTGAGTATTAACTTGTTCAATGTGGCGTTTTTGAAAAATTTTAGAAGTTAAGTGACATATTTAACAAATTTTAAAAGTCAAGGGTAAAACACAGTTGAGTAAAAGTAAAATTTTGGTAACTTTTGACAATTTTTTGTAACTTTGGTAAATTCTAGTAACTTTTGGCAAATTTAAGCCAATATATCAAAAATATTATTTTTTTTGTTTTTTTTAAGTTTGATATTTTTTTGGTAAATTTTGGTAAATTTTTGTACATTTAGGCAAAAACTGATAAATTTTGGTAAATTGGAGTTACCCATGAATTTGATAGACTTAACATGTTACAATTTACAAATTTGAAAGTTTAATGACAAAACTGACAAAAGTTGAGAGTTTTATGACATTTATACCATTTAACTCCAATTGATGGCTAATCATTTCATTGGATTGAGTAAAGCCTTTAAAATTTTGTCCGACCTAAATATTCAAATAAATTATTGACCCAAGGGACGTCACTCTGTTTCTTGGATTGGTAACTCTTTCCAATCAAATCCAATCCAATCCAAACCTTGCGCAATTCCCCAAAAAGATCATTTCTGAAAACACATTGTAAACACAAATTTCGAGCCTGAAATAAATAAAGACAAGAAATATGAGAAACAAATTAATTTTTATTGATATTTGAATGTAAGCGGGTACAATCTCTGTATTAAATACAATAAAATAGTCCTCTGATTCAATCTCCTGAAATTTGGGTGAGCCGAAGCGCGACGCTGATCTCGATCTCAAATGCAGGTCTAATTGAAGAACTCTTGTAGCAGTTCTTGAGCTGAAGGTTTTGAACGTTGATCCTTGCTTGATAGTTGAAGATCTTGAACAGTAGTTCTTCAGGTTCTTGGATGCGAGGGCTTGAGTGATTGGTCTCGATCGACGAACCAAACGAAGAAGATGACTGCAGTCTTTGATGTGAAGAATGTGTCGCCGAACTAGCGCACGTTGGTCCTTGGCACTTGGTAGCCGGAGGTCGCCAGTAGTTCGATCTTCCAAGGCTTTGCAGTCTTGGTGAAGAACTCAAGCGCTTCTTGATCTTGACGTAGAGGCTTGAGACTCGATCTTGAGCTTTTGCGACTTTGATCCTTGGCGCTTGTAGGCTGGAGACCGCCGCGCTTGATCTTCCAAGCCTCCGGAGTGCGAATGCGAATGCCGCGGGGTAGCTGCGGTGTGTTGAAAATGAGGGAGAGGACCCATATTTATAGGTTCTGAAGGCCTAGGGTTGCCTAGGGTTTGAGTCGGGCTTTGGGCTTGGGCCCAAATTAATTAATTATCCCTTTATTTGAAATAAAGAAATAATTATTATTTTCTGCATCATAATTGACACGTGTCGCGACGCTATTGGCCATGATATATTTCCATTTAAAATTTAATTAAATAGATCGCCGTAATTAATTTAACACGTGGCAGCTAAATAAATTTAAATTATTTTCCACGTGTCATTTTCTGATTTGCCGACAAATTTTTGCCTTCTACAAATGCCCCCTTCGAGAGTCAGCCGCGGACACGAATTTGAGGTGTTTGAAGCGGTTGAGTCTCGAACATAATTTGCAAGATTTGCTAGGCAGACTGATATGTCTAAAATGTTTTCTGGGCCGCATGGAATGACATAATTTTCCTTTCCAACCCAAAGTTGTAATCGCATTTGGGCCTCTTAGTTGAGCCTGATTAATTAACAACCCAATTGTTATATGCTTGTGTACGTCTTCTTGTTCCCCTTTTTTTTTCTCATTATCTATGTGGATAGAATTTTAACAAGAATTAATCATATAAAATTCTTAATATCACAATTAGAATTGGAGTAGGATAACAATTGGAGTTGGGGTTGAACTAAGAGTTAGAGTTGGAATTGAAATTGGAGTTTAGAGTCAGGGTCGAAGACTTGCTGATAAACTACTATAAATTAGCCCCTGATCTGTTCAATTCACCACCACTGAGCTTGACTGCCTTGTTGCTTTGTTAAGTTGTATCGAACCACAATCTGACTCGAGCTTCTTAGTTTACAACTTTGCAAGAACAGGGGAGATTGTTCTCGATATACTTCTTTTTCAGCAGCAAGTCTCGACTTTTCATCGGCCAACGAATTCCAGCAGGTATTCTTTCTCATCTTTCATGGTTGCACCTCTTTTCCATTCTCTTGGCCTAATTTGTTTGAGTTTCTTTAGCATAGGACTGCTCTTGCAATGCCGGACGGGTACGAACCTCCTTAACCTCGGCAACCAACGACACCACTTTCTTTCGAAAGCTCTGTTTCCTCTCACTCAAATCCTTCAACAATGGATCAATCTCCTTCTCATATGAGAAGTGTGATGGAAATGAAGACATGAGCCTTTTAGGGACCAACATGAACCTTTCAGGGACCAATTATACTGTGAATGAGTCTGATAATGCAACTTCATATCAATTTTCGCTCAAAATCGAATCACGGTGAATTTCGAACTTCCAGCCGATGGATTAGGCCTTGATACAATCAGGAAAAAAAAAACTACCACCATTGATAACATGTTCACGCAACTCCGAATCCCTAATCGAACGCCATAGATGACACTGTAGAGAGAGACAGTAGACAGTCCATTTTCTTCTTTGACTCTTCACGTGTCGTTTTTGGGCTTGGATATTTCATCAATTAAAACAATGCTCCCACCGCCATTCTATTTCTTGTCCTGCGTGACATCAATTTTTCACCCCTTTTTATTTGATTTAATGGTGGGCCCCATCTAAAGATAAAGTATAACATCTTTGTGAGTGTTGAATACTCCCTGATGTTACCCTTACTTTCGTGTTTTGGCCCCTTTTTGTTTCTTTATATATATATATATATATATATATATATATATATATATATATATTAACACTTTTCCTTTTGTCATCTTTTTTGTCGCAGGGAGCTGAGATTAATTGTCATCGTGTGCTTCAAGTTGTCCTTCGTCATCGTCACAGTCTTGTTTACTCCTCAGCGTGCTGACGTAGAATAGTCTTAGACTATTCTATTCAGGACTGTCTGAGTCGACAGTGTCGCCATCGCGTTTATTCCTCAGGGACGTTCTAATGTATTAGACATCTTTGAGGTGTCTCTTTTCAGAAATGACCTGGGTCGACAGAGCTGTCATCGTGTTTACTCCTCAGGGATGTTCTGATGTATTAGACATCTTTGAGGTGTCTCTTTCGAATCCAGGCTGGTCGATAAAGCCATCGTCTCGCTGCAAGTGAATCACTCCTCAGCGTACTGACGCAGAGTAATCATAGACTACTCTCTTCAGGACTGTCTGGGTCGACTAGGTCATGATCTCGCCACAAGTGAATTACTCCCTTGGCTGCTGGCGTAGAGTTGTTTTGAACAACTCTCTCAAAAACGACAGTAGAGTCAGGGTCGACTAAGTCATCGCTTTGCTTTAGATGGACTACTCCCTTGGCTGCTGGCGTAGAGTTGTCCTGAACAACTCTTTCAAAAACGGCGCATACGTGGTCGATCGGATCATCGCTTCGCTTTAGGTGGATTACTCCTCGTCGGGCCGTAGAGTTGTCTGAACAACTCTCTCAAAACGATGCATGTCGTGGTCGATCGATCATCGCTTCATCGGATCACTCCTCAGCGTACTGACGTAGGGTAGTCCTAAACTCCTCTCTTCAGGACTGTCTGGGCCGACAGTATCGTCATCTTTGCTTTCGTGGACTACTCCTCAGGGACGTTCTGATGTATTAGACATCTTTGAGGTGTCTCTTTTCAGAACTGACCTGGGTCGACAGAGTCGTCATCATGTTTACTCATCGGGGACGGTCTGATGTATTAGACATCTTCGAGGTGTCTCTTTTCAGAACCGACCTGGGTCGACGGCGTCGTCATCTCCGCTTTCGTGGGCTACTCCTCAGCGTACTGACGTAGAGTGGTCCTCGACTACTCTCTTCAGAACTGTCTGAGTCGACTGCATCGTCATCTCCGCTTTCGTGGGTACTCCTCAGGGACGTTCTGATGTATTAGACATCTTTGAGGTGTCTCTTTTCAGAACAGACCTGGGTCGACAGAGTCGTCATCGTGTTTACTCCTCGGGGACGGTCTGATGTAGTAGACATCTTCGAGGTGTCTCTTTTCAGAACTGACCTGGGTTGATGGCGTCGTCATCTCCGCTTTCGTGGGCTACTCCTCCGCGTACTGACGTAGAGTGGTCCTCGACTACTCTCTTCAGAACTGTCTGAGTCGACTGCATCGTCATCTCCGCTTTCGTGGGCTACTCCTCAGCGTACTGACGTAGAGTGGTCATAGACTTACTCTCTTTGGGACATTGTTTAGCCTCATGTAGAATACTCCTCAACTTACTGGCGTAAAGTTATCATAGATAACTCTCTCAAAGACGTCAGTACGGTTTGAGTCGACGGAGTCAGCGCCTGGCTTACTACTCATGGACTTTCTGCCGTCTACAGGTTATGAAGACAAGACTTGAATTCTCTATCGAATCATGATGAGCCACCAGACTTTCTTATGAAAATCCATGACAAGTCAGCTAAACATTTTCTTGGGTGTGAGCGTCATGGAAGGATACGAGGACATCGCGCACTAACTTGCCCCCAATATTGACCTGAACAAGACATCGATATCGCTAGCTTGAAAGAGTCTACCACTTAGCCAAAGGAGTGCCCTGATGATTTGAAGGACGATGACGTCGTCTTGGAGCGGAATTCAACCAACACGACTAGGATGCCCCCACGTTGCATGCTTGAAGGAAGTTATCAACCGTCCTGAGCATTTCGTTGATAATGTTGACTTGAAGCATACCAGTGACATGAAGATCTTAGCAAGCTAGGGTGTGACTTGAAAACCTACAATCATAATGACTTGGAAGTCGGTCTATTTTTTGTATTTTTGACTTGAGAGTCTTCATTGTGATGACGTAAAAGTCTTTAAAATTTGATTTTGACGACTTGGTAGTCTGGAATTTGGTTGACTTGGAAGTCTTCATGTAACGCCCCAACCTTAATCACAAGATTAAGACTATACTTAGAATCCCAAACCTGTGGTTAGCGCAGCGGAACACCTTAGGTCGAGGCATTACCGCCGTCTCCCAAAAGAGACAAGGCAACAACACTAAAGAAACTTCCAAAACCACAAGATAACTTACTAGCTTAAAAACCTTCATATATAAAACTTATACAACCTTTGGATAAACTACATAAACTTAAACATAGCTTAAATTCTAAAACAACTTCCAAAATCCTGCTCGCCCTTGTTAACCGATGATTTTCTTAGAGAACTACCTCGAGAGCCTTGAATTACTTGGGAACCGACTTGTCCTTTCCTTGGGAGCTCGAGCCTCCTAAAAACAAAACCATAAAACATCGCAAAAGTGAGTGGGGAAACACTCAGCACGTAAACCTCCAGCACGTAAACCGTTCGAAAACGGTTTTAGTGCCGGCATTTAAATTCATTTTGAAAACGGGAAAAGGGGATAAAACGATAACTTGCTATGATGTGCATAAAACATAAACATGAATAACATAGAATAGAGGTATATAGAAAATACGTGGAACCCTTATGATCGGTGGAAGCACCTCAGACACGCGCATGCCCAAATCGATCTAGATTTGGATTGGGTGACGCTACGCTGCGACAACGTGCAGTCTAGGACACTCTGATCAGGAGCATCTAAAAGGCTAGCACTTCACGTAACTAGCTAAAACATAAACATAGAATACATAAAATAGGTCCACTTTCGAACATAATGATATCATAAAACATAAAGCTTGACATGTCATAAATTGAATGAATCATGAATATAACTTAGATCGTAAAAGCTGGACAATTTGCGTACCTTGGAACGCTAAGACCTTGGCGGCGCAGCTCGGCTTGGAGATGACTTTCAAAACTTGTCAACTAAGATAAGAATAAATAAAAATGAAGAACCGAATCAGGTTCTAAATTAGATTCATAAGTTTAGAAACTTAGTAATATCCATGAAATAACTTTAGGGATAAAAATTTCAGGTTTACATAAAAATAGAGTTTGAAGTATAACTTGAGTTAGAAAAATCGGAATGACATAAAAGAGTACATTTCGAAATAGGGAAAATCATGATCTTTACTTTTGTCAACAGAACCAGAGGCTAAAACGCAGTGGAAGGCTTCAAACCGGGCCCGGCCAGCAACTGGAGTTTAGAAAACTTAGGACTTTCGGGTTGAGATGATATAGAAATGGAGAAATTGGAAGGTGAAATCAGTGAATGAACTTGGACCTTGGTTTGACGGATTAGATTGATGAAGGATGACCCTTAACGATTAGAGATTAGAATGGAAATCATTGAACTCAAAGATGGCTTAAAGACGTGACAATTGAGATGAGATATGACGAAATGTGAATAAATTGTCGGTTTCGGGATGTGGTTGAGCGACAAAGATTGAGTCGAATTGTGAGAGAATAAAGCCTTAGAGCTACTTATAGCTTGGAGGTTGATAAAATTAGATGAGAGACTTGGTTAAATCAGAAACCTTGAGCTTTCATTGCTAGAACTTAAGAAGAGAATTTAGAACTTATATGTAATTTATAACTTCTACGAAAGAGACCTTAGGACAAACTTAGGTCTTCAAACCATGCTTTTCACTCTTAAACTTATACTATAAGGTCATGATATATATATTCGTAACTTATCACATCTTAAAAACCTCTATTGAAAGCATTTAAGACCCTTAAGATGGAATTTTACACAACCCAATCCGGGCAGAAACTCGATTCTGGACAGCCCTGCTTCCCGGGCTCATAACTCATACTCCCGATATCGGATGACTACGAACCATACCTTTCTGGAAAGCTTGCAATATGACCTAAAACTTTCATGTTTACCACAAAAACTAGAAAGATCTCCAAAGGGACGAAAAACAGACCTCAACATACTGATCCAGAATTCGTATATAAAAACGTGAGGTTACGGTTTTTGCTATAACTCGGTCTATACATGTCGGAAATTCGAAATTCCAAAGTCTATAGTTAGCTAACACCTTGAGCTATCATATGGAATAAAAATATGGGCTAAAATCACACTTTCATACCTCTGTAAATTTCCAGAAACTAAACAGAAACTTTAATCACCCATAATTCAGTTTTTAATTGGATTTTTCTCCCTTAATTATACCAAACATAACCAAATCTCACTTAAACTTTAATCCACTATAGTTCCAGAATATAAACCTTGAAAATCAACTTATCAAAGGCCTCAAAAACCACATGCATCCATGGATTAAACATAAACTCAACATATGAGACATACTCTTGAACTCTTGCATCAAAACCTCACTAATTCACCCAAATTAAACATAATAACACTTAATTCATAATCTTAAAACATAAACTCAGCCCTTGAATACTCAGAATCTTTCAAGTAATTCACATGCATTGACATATAATTATCATCCACCATGAATTCAACCATAAAACCTCATAAACACTTAGAAATCAACATGCATGTACTTCAAAACTTAACCCTAACTTAACCAATACAATTATATACTTGAATTCATGAATAAAGAGAGTAAAAGAGATGGAATTTATAAAAGAAACATATATAAAACATAGATTGTCAGATTAGGGTTTAGAGAATTTGAAATTGGGGGTTTTGAGAGATTACCCTTGGGGTTAAAAATTGATGAAAACACAAGAGAGGAGGAAGGAGGGTGGCGGCCGGCGACCTCCTGGCGGCGGCGACGTGCTCCGGCGGCCGGAAATGGCGGCTGCTGGTGGTTCACGGCAGAAACAGGGACAGCAGGGGGGTGAAGGAGTGTAGAGAGAGAAAAGGTTTGGGTGTGTTTGAATTGGAATGATAAAATGAACCTTCTAACACTAATGACATAATATATACTCCCTTCACTTAATTAAACACTAATATAACTTAACAAATCTGAAAATATAATTAAGTAAGCTAAATTATAAAAATACCAGGTTAACAAAATTAGCTTGTACTAATTAAAATTAATCGTTAATAATTTGATTGAAATAAAATAGGACTTAAACATAGAAAATCCAAGTAAATGAAACATAAATATTACTTGTACCTCAATAAAATAAACATAATCCCAATAAAATAAATTAAGGTTTGGATAATAAAATATAAACATTAAGAAGTGAAATAATTAAACTCTTTCCGGTTAAAGAAATAACGTAAACGGTAAAACTCGATATAAATCACTTTAACGAGTAAATAGAGTAACTTAAAGGTTTATAAACCCGTAACTTGATATTCTTTGCCATCTCCTGCACGAGACTTGACACCGATAAAATAAATAATTAGAAGTAAACGCGAAAAATTTATACGCAATTTAAGTAATTACGGTAATTAGTACTTAATTAATCATGATTTTGGGGCGGGTTGTTACACTTCAATTTTTTATGACTTGGAAGTCGGTAGGTTTGATGACTTAAGAGTCTTGAAGTTTGTTGACTTGAAAGTCTTTGGATTTGCTGACTTGGGAGTCGTATACATTGTTGACATGGAAATCTCGAATATTAACTTGGGAGTCCTGATTTTTTTCCTTGACTTGTTAGTCTTAACATTTTGTTGATTTGAATTTGGTTGAGTTGTAAGTCTTTCATTTTATCGACTTGGGAGTCAAGAAACTTGTTGATGCGTGATTTGACTGACTTGAAGTCTTTGTCTTGTTGTTGACTTGACAATCAAGGAACCTGGTGACTTAAGAGTCTTGAAATTTATTGATTTGAAAGTCTTGAATTTTTGCTGACTTAGAAGTCTTTAATTTTTGTTGACTTGGAAGTCGGTGAATTTGGTAACTTCAGAGTCTTGAAATTTGTTGACTTGAAAGTCTTTTATTTGATTGACTTGGGAGTCATTGACTTGAAAATCTTCAATTTCGACTTGGGAGTCTTTAACTTTGATGACTTGAAAGTCTTGAACTTTGACTTGTGAGTCTTGAAGTTTGTTGACTTGTAAGTTCTTAAAGTTTGATGACTTGAAAGTCTTGGAGTTTTTCGACCAGGAAAGTATTCAAAATTTGGTGACCTGCGATGGATTTTTTTCTTGGGTATGACTGTATCTGGGTTTGGACCCAAACTGCCTACGTACCTTAAGGGATAGGATATCCATAAGGATCAAGCCAAACGTAGTTCAAATTTAAAAGAGAAATGGATATTTTATTTATTAATTTAGCCGTACACAGTTTATACTCTTGTGGGTCAGGAGTATTACAATGATGAAAATGAAAGGAACTGAAACTGAAATCTTTTTTTTTTTTTGGTGAACAGTTTAGGCTCTTGTTCAGGAGCTACATCTTCACTGTCCTAGATTTTGACTTGGGAAGAAGAACATGTCTCCTCTTGCTCAAGTTCTTCGTCGTCATTGTTTTTGCTTTGATGACCGGTGAAAATCACAGTGCATCTCTTCACTCTCAAGGATCCTTCAGTCTTGACCTCCAATGTTGAACAACGCTTCATGCGAGATGGGATGGAGCTTTGAACTTCGTTGATGACCCCAAGGCGGCTGAATGCGGAGCTCTGTTCCTGGCGGGGTGTTGAGCTTGACACATCTTCAGCTTGTTTGATCCTTGATAATACAGAAGACTTTGGTCTTGAACCATCCTTGATCTTGCGGAAGACCGAGGCTTTGCGCTCTCCTGGAAACCTTATTCACTCAAAGGCAGATGCTTGTTTGCGGGAAGCTGGTTGTCCCAACCTATCAAACACAGAGAGCTTTGACTTAGGCTGATACTTCATTCCTTCATTATCATCTTCTTTGATCTCGAAGCAAGAGACCATGTTCACAACTGCAACATTATTATCTTCTCCAAAGAAGTACTTCGGAAAGTATTCCTCCAATGTGACAGGAACACGAGGGTCTCGCTTGAGCAACTTAGCTGAACAACCGACTTCTTGTTTCTCGATGACTTCAAGCCTTTTCTTCTCAGCTGAAGGTTGAGGATTTCTCCTTCTCCATTGCTTCCTTCGAGGTGGTTGTGTTTGGACTTCCCTTTGCCCCCTAGTCTTTTTTCGAGCCACCGAGCTCCACCGTTCGTCTTCACTAAAAGCTTCTGGTACTTGCTCATGTTCATCTTGAGGGGCTTGAATTGGTACAGAAAGCAGAACTGGTTTTTGACATCCAAATTGAATCATCAAGAATTCATTTCTCTTGGCTGGAATCGGCTGTGCTGAAACATAATTGGCTTCGACGTTGTCATCCAAGTCCAATATTATTTTCCCCTCCTCAACTAGCTTCATGATCCGCTCCTTAAGTGTGACACACTTCTCAAGAGGGTGACTGAGTACCCTATGATAGCGACAATATCTTGGGTCTTTGGTTCTTCCCGCTTCTTCTGGCCTCTTTGGTTGTGGAAGTTCGATAACTCCCATCTCTAACAAGTTGTCGAGCATTCCTGACAGATCGGAGTCTGGAAATGGGTACTTCTTTTCTTGAAGCTCCTTCAGTGTAGGGTGCTTTCTTTCAGCATCTTTCGAAGAAGTGGCTTTCTCCCTTTTAGGTTTAGGTTTAGCAGAGATTCGCACTGGTTCGCTTGTTGAAATAGCCATTGACTCTTCTTTTGAAGTCTTTGGCCACTTGTCGTTATTTTTATACCTATCGTCGTTCCTTGCATCATATGAAGATGAAGACCTTCCTCGTCGACTTGCTATGGTGATCTCCATATCATGTGCCTTAGTTGCCAACTCCTGAAAGGTTTTCGGCTTGACCATCTTGAGGACGTAGAGCAAATCCCAGTGCATACCTTGAGCGCACATATCGACAGCTGAAGCTTCGGTGAGACGATCCTTGCATTCAAGACTAAGAGCCCTCCAACGATGGATATAGTCAAGTACTGGCTCGCCCTCCCACTGCTTGGTGTTTGTCAACTCTGTCATGCTGACGACCAGTAGAACCTGTTGAGAAACTCTTGCTCCATTTGTTCCCAACTGTTGATAGATTCAGGTGCTAACTCCGTATACCAGTCAAACGCGATTCCTCTCAAAGAGCGAACGAACTGCTTGACTAGTCGATCTCCTTCTGTGCCGGCGTTGCTACATGTTTCGATGAAGTGCGCGATGTGCTGCTTAGGATTACCCTTCCCATCAAATTGATTGAACTTTGGGGGTTGATATCCTTGCGGCATTCGAAAGGAGTCGATCCTCTTTGTGTATGGCTTTGTGTAAAAGTGGGTCTTGTTTGATCCCTCTCCGAGTTGAGCTCGCACTGTATTGGCCACCAAGTTTTGAATCTGCTCCACAGTCAGTGATTTTGAAGATGAGTTGCTCTTCTTGTCTTCCTCATCGCTATCACCTTTGGAAGACTCTTTGTCAGATTCCTCTTTGTCAGAATCTTCATCGGAGTCTTGATGCGGGCGCTTCTCTATTTTCTTCATCAGTTTTGCGATCTGCTCACTTTGTTCGCTGATCTTCTTGTCTTTCTCTTCACTTTCCATGGCGAGCTTGTTTAACATAACTTCAAGTTTAGCTATCTTTGCTTCCATGTTAACAGCCATCGAAGGGTCGAATTTCACTTCTTGGAGAAAGAGATGAGAGGCAGAGATGTCCCACCGGGCGTGCCAAATTTGTAAACACAAATTTCGAGCAATAAAATAAATAAAGACAAGAAATATGAGAAACAAATTAATTTTTATTGATATTTGAATGTAAGCGGGTACAATCTCTGTATTAAATACAATAAAATAGTCCTCTGATTCAATCTCCTGAAATTTGGGTGAGCCGAGGGCGCGGACGCTTGATCTCGATCTCAAATGCAGGTCTAATTGAAGAACTCTTGTAGCAGTTCTTGAGCTGAAGGTTTTGAACGTTGATCCTTGCTTGATAGTTGAAGATCTTGAACAGTAGTTCTTCAGGTTCTTGGATGCGAGGGCTTGAGTGATTGGTCTCGATCGACGAACCAAACGAAGAAGATGACTGCAGTCTTTGATGTGAAGAACAGAAGCTGTCGAACTAGCAGACGTTGGTCCTTGGCACTTGGTAGCTGGAGGTCGCTTGTAGTTCGATCTTCTGAAGGCTTTGCAGGTCTTGGTGAAGAACTCTGAAGCAGTTCTTGATCTTGACGCGGTAGAGGCTTGGAGACTCGATCTTGAGCTTTTGCAGACTTTGATCCTTGGCGCTTGGTAGCTGGAGACTGCTGGCAGTTTGATCTTCTGAAGCCTCTGGAGTGCAGAATGCCGAATGCCGCCGGGGTAGCCTGCAGTGTGTGTTGAAAATGAGGGAGAGGACCCATATTTATAGGTTCTGAAGGCCTAGGGTTGCCTAGGGTTTGAGTCGGGCTTTGGGCTTGGGCCCAAATTAATTAATTATCCCTTTATTTGAAATAAAGAAATAATTATTATTTTCTGCATCATAATTGACACGTGTCGCGACGCTATTGGCCATGATATATTTCCATTTAAAATTTAATTAAATAGATCGCCGTAATTAATTTAACACGTGGCAGCTAAATAAATTTAAATTATTTTCCACGTGTCATTTTCTGATTTGCCGACAAATTTTTGCCTTCTACACACATTTTCCAAAAAAAGTATCATAACTTATCCAATCCATCCAGACCCCATTTTATCCAATCTAAAGAACAAGGAGTAAGGCCCCGTTCTTTTATAAGGTTGGTTGCAGTGTAGTAATGATGCGGTGGAATTTGAAAAAGTGTGGTGAATTGTGATGAGAATTATGATAAGTGAGGTATGTTAGGAGAGAGAATGTAAAAAGCAGATGAGAAAAGTGAGGAAAGAGAAAAGTGAAAAGATATATTGGTAATTATTGTGATTGTGTGGTGAAGTATGGTAGAAATTAAAGAGTTGCAGTACAGTGTGATACCGCACCGCAATCTACCACATAAAAGAACGATACCTAAATGGAACATAAAATTTCAAACAATACTATGGGATCTCAATTTGTGAGACATATCCATTTTATTTTATTTTTATTTATATCTAGATATACAATCATGAATCATTGGTATGAAATCATTCATCTTCTTCCTCAAATAACAAAACAAAAACATAAAAAAAATTAAAATAAATATTTTTCACAAATTAGAATCTCATAGTTCTGTTTGAAATTTTATAGTCCATTTGATGCATGAGCAATCCCTTAGGGTCAGTAATCCTATTCAAATTTATCTTATCCACAAAACTTTAGTCTAGTCACGTCAAAATGTTAATATTTATCATATTTTTATTGTCCAACCCCAAAAAATTAGATAATTGTCATCAATTTTTCATCAAACATTAACATTATAAATTTGACCCGACCCCAATTAATCCAAACCCGAACTTGACCCATTTCTCCGATTCAAGGAGGGTCGTCTTGATAGAACCTTATCTGACATTTTGAAGACCCTATACTGGACAAAAATAATACTCAAATAGTAAAATCTGATATACTTTTTTAGAGAGGGTAAATGTAGGATTGGGTGAATTTTGGTAGGAAAATTGTTAATGTGAAAATTTTTGGAAATATTGGATCTAATTTGGGTAAAAGTATAATATGAATATATGTTATATGCTTTATATATATTTTTTTACATTTTCTCAAAGCATTTTCAATCAAAATTTACCCTTATTTTCTAAAAGAACAGGAGTGTTGCATTTGAGTGCATTTGGTCACAACTCAAGAGAAGCTTCATTGGGTTTAATTAAAAGTGATTTAGGCACCGTTCTTTTGTGCGTTTAATTTGTGTTGCGGTGCATTGCGTTGCGTTGTGGTTAGTTGCGGTAGATTGCGGTAAGTTGTGGTGAAAATAATAAAAAAGTAATGGTATGTTGCGGTAATTTGCGTTGCAATTAGTTGCGTTAACGTACGAAAGAACGGTTAGTATTGTTGATTGCCCCCTATTGACATTTTGTGTATTGTTAATTTTGTTGCTTTTCATTTATTGTTGTGTAGGTGTTTATTTTATAGATCTATACATTAATTAAACAGAAAAAAGGCAAATAAAAGTAGTCATGGACCCAATTGATACCTAACCAATATGAACATTTTTTCATCAAATTTATATCAATATTTGTATATGTAATAAGAAAAAAAATGGTATTAAAATATAGAGCAATAGTATCAACAAGGTAAGTAAATAGATTGACCAATATGGTGCAGCTTTTGAAGAAAGAACGGACGTAATAAAAAAGAAAATGTCTGAGCCCGGGTTCGAACCAGGGACCTCTAGTGTGTGAGACTAGCGTGATAACCAACTACACCACCCAGACTTTGTTGTTGCTGGTCTTCACATTTTTAATTTATTAAATCAAATATTTTCGGATTTGGGAGCGTTTTATTGAATTTCAAACCAAATCCAAATTTCGCGAAATCGAATTTGAAATCCCTAACATCAAATTCAAAACACTGACCGAGAAAAGAGGAGAGAGAGAGAAAGAAACCGAGTCGAACTCCGGCAGAAATGGACCGAAGCGGCGACCCATCTCCGGCCGCCGGCGCCGACGAACTCACCCACGCCGTCGACGGAGAAGAAGAAGACTCCGGCGACGACGAAGAGGAAGTGGAGAAGCTCGAGGAAGAAGTGAAGCAAATGGCGGAAAAGCTGAAGGAGTACAGATCTACTTTGCCTGATCAGCTCAAATCCACTTTAACTTCAATCCTCGCTTCTCAACGACCCGTTCTCTCTCTCCCCGACCATGGCGGGTCCGAACCCGGTACTTCCGGAACATCGCACGACGGTCAGCTCTCTCTTTCTTGGGGTTTTCTTCGTGATTTGGGGTTGATTTTGTGGAGTTGTGTTTGTGGGGTGTTGTTTTTGTGGTGAATTGTGGTTGTGTTTGGGATTATATTTGTGGGGTTTTAGCTGGGAAGGGAAGAATAGTGCTGGGTTTTGAATGGGGTTTACTGCTGATTTCTTGGTAAAAAAAGGAAAAAGGATGTGTTTGAATTCTGTTAGTTTTGTTAAATGATGAATTCTCATTTGGCATTGTGAGGGAATGTCAGTGAAAAGGGCATATTTTTCTTGGTTTAGTTGCCATTTCTGCATAGTTTTTACTGGCATATTGATACTGGATTTCATTGAATATCTGTTGGGATTATTCACTGAAAATGAATTTAACATTGCCTTGATGTGTTTTGTTGTTGAGTTTTCATGTAAGCATCATGAATGGATTGCTTTTTGGGATTACTTAGTGAAAAGGGGTGAACTTTCTTGGTTTAGTACAGCTTTTTGTGGAGTGAAAAGTTGTTATTGATTATTTGGGAGAATTAGCGAATTGTAATTTGATGTTTTGATGGTAAGCAATGAATGCATGGGTGGAGCTTGCTTTGCTGTTTTCAGCTGGAAGGAGTGAGATGAATATCGTCTTCATTTGTGAGTCCATAACATACCAATGGAAGAAAGTATTGTAGACTTGTAGTAATACTTGGTGTTTAGATGTTGATGGTACGGTTACCTTACAATAGTTCTTGGCTATCGCTGTTTGCATTTCAATGCTGCAATTCAATAGAAAGTCTTTCACATCTTGGGGAGGTTTGTTTTAGGTTTATACTTGTCCATGGTAACATCTTCTAGTGCCTCTGAAGTCCTCCTTTATTGTTTGCTTTATGGGTTCTACCATCTTCTGTTGTGTACTACCTTTTGGTATCTTGCACCTTCGCAACTCAGTTCCAATTGCTACTCCTTATCTACTGAGCTAAATATAGAAAGTGACCGAGTAAACAAAATAGTAACAGTAGTAGAGAAAACTTATGCCCGTTGTGAGTTGTGATACTTGATTGCTGATACCATCATGCCTCAACTCTTGACTAAGGCAGTGCAAGTAAAATAAGCCACCATATTCTCGTCGATCGTTTATGAATTTCTAATACTCAATATGACACATAGACATTGATCGAAATATACGAGTTTCCAGCCTAAAGAGAACACTTATGGACTCAAATACAGGGTCACATTAGCTGGCAGATGATATGCTTTGAATGGATTACATTTTATTTGATTTTTTCCCTTTTTAGATGCTTGTTTTCGTTTAAGATGCTTTGGCGTTGCATACTTCTTACTGATTTAGGTTTATCGTGTGTTTTAGGGCTCATGCTACCGAGCATTGACCTCTTTTCCTCATTGTACAGGTGCAGAATCAGGCCTCGGTAATCCAAGCGAGGGTTCACGTTCACCACACGATAATGATGAAAAGGATCCCGATGACGTCCAATTGCTTAGGGATAAGATTTCTAGTAACATCTCGGCCATGCCTAATGTGTTGAAGAGGATGAACGAGTGCATTTCTAGAATTGACAAACTTGTTTCTTCCAATGAAACTATTCATCCTGCATTCAAGAGAAAAAAGAGGTGACAAAATATAACAGTGTTTTTCCCTGTGATTGATTTTTGTTAGTGAGGCTTTGTTGTGGGTAGTGAATTAGTTTGTATAATGATTCTATGACAACACTAGTTGGTAGGGAGTTGCTGAAGGAAGCTGTATCACACCAAATTGTATCTCTCATTTGTAATTTGAGACACAAGATATGGTAGCTGCCCAATTTATTCTAGAAACAATATCTTCTGTAAATTGAATGTAACTTAGTGAAGTTCCCTTTTCTGGTATAGATTTGGATGTGGATTTGGATGTCAATATGGATTAGGTTTGGATTTCGATATGGATTTGATTGTGGATATAGATTCATTTAACTTTGGATTGGAATTATCAGACAACAGCTTCAATAGGTTATCCACCTACAAATACAATGTTGTAAGTTGTTCGTCCCTGGCTGGCTGAGGTGCCACACCGCACCACAACCCACTACATTTCATCACAATCTACCACAACCCACCACAATTTACTTTTTCTAATTACTTTATCTCACTTTTTCCAATAATAGTTTCACATTTTTCAACACATTTACAATTATTAAAACCAAAATTCACCACAACTCTCCCCAACCCACCATAATCCACCATAATTTTACCAAACCCATCACAATTCACCACACCGCAGTCAACCGTATAAAAGAAACGAGGATTCCTTTAGGAGGTGAAAGTTTACATTGGAAATTTTCGATTTCTGCAACAGTTGCATATGATTTGGATTTTACATGAGATTATCTCACTTAAACTTAAAGAGTAATAGCAATACAGGCTCATTTAGAAGTGACTTTTTGACAATTTTAATATAGTTGTCATTTGTCATGTTGAATGATGTTGATCTATAATGAATCAAGCGATGACTTTTACTAGAATCTTCTTAAGTAGATTATTAATCACCCTTAAATCTATGAAAAGTCGCCATAAAATAATTATTTTACAATAATTTCTATACGAGATGGTCTCATATATAAAACAAAATTCAAGCCATACTGTGCATTCATCACCAATGACTGATTCTTTTTTCTTTTGATCATACAAATGACTATATGAAATAATAGCTAATTCTTACGCAAACTGTATTATATATGCACCATCCAAACGGGGCTTACCATCGACCATATCACAATAAATGTGACTTATTAAGTAACCCCGACTATTTTACAAGAAAATCCAGTATGCAAACTTTATCTGCATCAATCTCCCACTTCCTTGTTGTCTGCCTTGTTGCTCAAATGCTTTGGGTTGTTTACTTTATGTCTGTATAGCAACGTTCGTGGGCTTTTTCCCACTAGTATTTCGCCCTGAGGGCTTGCTCTGGTCTCCGAGCCTCCCTAAGTAGACCCTCTTGAGATAAGGATACAACAAGCTGAAAGAAAACAAGAGATTTGCCTTACAGTCGTTCGAATAGTTGCAAATGATGACAACAAAAATCTCACTTAACTAGGGTTTGTCAAGGTTAACTATGTACATCTCAAAAAATTCGGATTTGGTCAAATTCGAGCATATGATAAAAGGTTTTGCACAAAGACCCTGTTCGGATTCTGATACGGACACCAGATGCCCGGATCCGGATGTCGGAATGCCGGATTGAGTTTTTCTCACTTCCTAAGCCAAAAACAATGCATGAAGTTGACCCACTTAAATATGGGTTCAGACAATGTCTGGTCAGCCAACGTGTTCAAAACCGGATTTAGTCCTCCAATTCGGACAAGCTGGAGCCGACCCAGTTTGCAATCCAGACATGAATATCGAGTTTTTTTCTTGGTTGGACTGAGCCAGATTTAGTGTTTAGGGTTTAGTGTTTAGAGTTTAAGGTTCAAACAAGCTATTCCCAACATACCGATCAATGATGAGTGAAGGAAAAGTCACAGGGATTCTATTATATGATAAGAACATAGACATGAAATTAATTACCTCTCCCTTTGTATTGAACATTTGACCTAAACATAAGCCGCGCCCTGAACTGGCCGCTGGGCTGTCTATCTGTTTGTAACGCTACACATTAGCAAATCGGGAAGGAAACAAGCCGACTCTGCATCACAAGAGTGGATTTTGGGGGCTTACCACAAATAATAACCAGTCATCAGCTTTTACAGGTTTATGGAACCACATCCTGACATGACAGGGACAAGTTAAAACCAACAAAGGATCAAATTCATGCACAAAATGGAGCTAATCAGAGTTATGTTGTTACTGTCGTATGCTCATAAGGATAAGGCTTTTGATCCAAAGAGTTATCTAAAGCAGGAGGCAGGTACTCACGTATGATTTAGACTAAGAACACTGATCTTCAGACCTCTTCTCCGATGAGGGTTTGAACTCACTTCAAGAAACATCAGATCTGAAGCATACGCTACCACACATCTGCAGGACAATTGAAAATCATTAGCACATATTACAGCATGTAGATCAGATAGAACCTAATCATTTTGATTCCACAAAAAGAAAAATTGCACAAGATTGAGAAAGGCAGAGGTGACTCCATCTGACGGTACTAGCTAAGTGTTTTTAATGAGTACGAGACTCTAATTGGAGTTTCTTGCCCTTGATATCATGATTTCATGGTTTTGCCCATATCTGACCAATTCATGTCTGATACAAGTTGTAGTCCCACTAACATGAGGTTTGGAATTCATGTCGGATCTATTCTTTTTTAAGTAATCGAAAACTGTATCAACATACAAAGGGATGTCACCCATTTACTGGAGGTAACCTCAAAATAAAAAAAGCATCAGGCCCTTAAACTCTATACAAAGATCATAAAAAGGCGACTTTGGTTCCATGATGGATCACTTCAGGGTTCTCAAAAAAATAAGTTTGAATTCATGAAGGGTTCTAGTCTTGGCCTCAAAAATTCGGGAATTCCTCTCCTTCCTAGTTCACGAATTATAGACTGTACATTCTAATTCATTACATGTCCAATTGTCCACAATGTTTTGGGATATGTGGCATTATTATCAACAACAAGATCTTTTATCCCAACCACAAGTTAATCTTTATACCTTTCCAAAAGTATTAGAATAAGCAAAACAAAACAAATGCTAGAGTTTATATCCATGTAGATCAAGCTGTCAGCTGATTCCTCAGCTTATTTATTGAAATGGATGGCCCACACAGCTCAACAAACAGAACACATAAATAAGCAAAGTTCATAAGAAAATTTTCACCTATTTAAGTTTTGCAAGCATGCACATCCACAACAAGAAGAGCTGAATAACCCAGAGAGTTCAGCGACTCTTACCTGTGCAGTGCCTGGTCATCTGATAGTTTTCCTTTTGCTCTGAACCAATACCTTAGACTGCAGTAAAATTTAGTCCATATAAGAACTAGTGATATGCATTCAATCAAGCTAATTCCACATCGGAAAGAAGTAACCTTGGAGGAGATTGAGTTTGATTGGTGGAAGCATTTGGCTCGCAGAATCTTATGTCGATGGGCCAAGGATCAAACTTTGACATGGCTACCTTGTTGCGGTAGGACCTGTTTCAAAGATCACGCAGATATAAAAGTACTATGAACACTGCTCCAAAACTGAATCAAACCAAGGCCATCAATTTAAGTGGCGGCTCAACAGCAAGTTCTCATATATTTAAAAGCTAAAGCACCCATTAATTCTGTCAGCATCTGTAGATGTCCTTTGTACCCAGGTGTTGTTTCCTTTTCTTAGTCTACACTTTTATAGTCATACCATTCACTAGTGTGTCAAATTCATGGGTAAAAAGCAGTTGGGTAAAAGTTAAATTTTGGTAACTTTAGGTAAATTTCGGTAACTTTTGGGAAATTTACGCTAATATATCAAAATTAAATTTTGTTTTTGTGTTTTAACTTTGATAATTTTTGATAAGTTTTGGTAAATTTAGGCAAAAACTGGTAAATTTTGATAAACTAAAGTTACCCATGAATTTGACAGCCGAAAAAAAGATCCATGTGGAAACCTTTTATTTGTGCTAAAAGTCGTCCAATCTACATATCTGTGTCATTCTTTGGCATTAAAGAATAAAGATCTCATTAACATTCTTATTCCTGAATCCTGATGTCCTTTTTATTAAATAACCTACTGAGACAGCATTTGATGCATGAAGGCTAGCTACAAGCAGACAGGAGACCTGTTTAATACAACCAACAACTACCAAAGTGTGCAATTGACCAAAGGAAAGATCTGAAGAGGCCAAAACAGCACATTCTTACCCCTCAAGCATAAAGCATACTTGGGAGATTTGCTCAAACAAGTGCATACCTAGGAAGCCGGGGATCAATAATGCGTCTTTCCCGTAATTCATCTAGTGATAGTAGCTGCAATGAATGGAAAAACAGTGCATCAAGAAAGGAATTTTTTTAACTTATATGCACCCTGAGATTTAGGCTAATAACAAAGTCACCCATGATGTTTCCATCTTAACTTTTATATCCACTAAACATTGACACTAAATACAGATATACCACTTTCTAACATAAAATTGATTTATGAGACCTAAAATGACCTATATTCCCCCAAAATTCATCTATTGACCAAATTAAAAAAAATTATTTGGCTTTCTTTTCATTTTCTTTTTGGCTGACTACAATCTTTTTTGTCTAAGACTGAAAAGGGAAAATGATAAAGCTTATGAAGAACTCCCGTAGAGATGCAAAAGCCTTCAAAGAAGAAGAGGCAGCAAAATAGTATTGTTGAAGAAACCAACAAGGTTGGGGGGGGGGGGGAGGGAGGAATTAGGTGCCGTTTATTACGTGCTCCTGGAGTTTGTGCTCCAAATAGTGTGATTGTTCACTTGCAGTTGCAGATATTAGGTTGTTCACTTTCAATGGCGTGATTATTCACTTGCATATATCTAGAGCATAAACTCTACTCTAGGTGCACGTAATATATATAAGTCAACCCAAAAGTAAAAGGGAAAAATTTTTTTGTATCAAAGTTGAGGGAGTATGAAAGTTAATGCAAACATCATGGGGAACTCTGTAATTAGCCTAAACCTGAGGGTATGTACATGTGAAAAGTCCATTGAGAAAGTGACCTCAATATTTCAGGTAGTAAAAAGAAGCTTATGCACTACCTTATCAGGATATGGCACCGAGGGCATAGAAACTTCCTGATGGTCAAACCCTTTTTCTTCTTTCTGCAAGATAAAATAACTTTAGTATGAATGAAGCACAGAACACTACAAGTATTTTAGCTGTCAGCTGAAATTCCAATCAAATGAGGCCATCATCAGATTAACTCCGCACACTCTAATGCACAAGTTTTAAATTTCGATCTAGAAAACAAGAACAATTAAACGCAAGTTGTAGTTTTCACGAAGAAAGAAATTTTAAGAATTGGCTGATTTGTAATACATATGATACGGTATTTGAAATGGCACGCAAACCATGAGGTACTAGCCATATGAAATATTACATAAAACAAACCACAACCAGTGGCGGATCCAGGATTCATAGTTAGTGGTGTCAGATAATTTCCTTAAAAAAAATTGAACACAAATGCATGTTAAAATAAACGTCAAAATATAACCAATTCATAATAGCTTAATACATAAATGTCAAAATAAGTGTTAAAAATGATATTAATTAAATAACTAATACATACCTACACTTGAGAAAAGAATAATAGAGTGACTTGCATAAATTATAATTTGATAATGGAGTTAAGATTAGAGAGATTGAAGGGACCGCTTGGTGGGCGTCTGAGCAAAAAAAAATGTATGGTTTGCAAACTGGCAGCAACTGCGTATTAGACCAAGTGCAATGGGTGATTGTTTATCTTGGCATGTGCATCATTCCTAAGTATTTATACAATGAGGAATGAAAATTTAGGAAAGAGGAACACTGCAAAGTTCCAGCTTTCATCACATTTTTTTTCTATTTCCTTTTTTTTTTTTGGAAATTTGTGGAATCACTCACTCAAGTAAAAAATATGTGTATTTTAACATGAAAAGTATTGGAATGGATCCAATAGAAAGAGAGTTTAGGTAGGAAGGTGAGAAGAGCAAATCATAGCCCTTGATTTTGCATCTGACGGTGTGTGGTCATGCATATGAGGGAGTATGGTCATGGATTTCAGAGGGTGTGGTCATGGATTTAAGGGATTGTGGTCACCTAATCCATGACCACACTCCCTAATATCCATGACCACACACCGTCAGATGTAAAATCAAGGGTTGTGATTTGCTCTTCTCATCTTCCTACCTAAACTCTCTTCCTACTCAGTGGCGGATCTCGACATTTTAATTAAGGGTGGCCAATACATTGTAATTTTATATGATAAACTTAAAATCTATAATTTTTATTCCAAATTATACTAATTTATTAATTAATTTTAGAGCTAGCGGTGGCCGTGGCCACAGTCACGGTGGCCCGGGATCCGCCAGTGTTCCTACTGGATCTGCTCCCGAAAAGTATAAATGAGTTCCTATCGTTGTAGAACAAATAAAATGGAGTTTTAAAAAATATAAATTATGGGTGATATGTGGAAAGGGTGGACCCTCCACTAACAATCCAAAACCATGGATCACTATTATATTTGTTTTTATAACTACCGTAGTGTAGCATAGAGCAAATGTGAAAAAAAAAATAAAACCAGAAAAAGGTGAAGAGTGCTGGTGCTAGGGATTGATCCCGTGACCAGCATATCTTGACAGTTCCAATTATTAACACGCGGACAACACCAGTGGGCTACTTTGCCATTTGTGATTCTGTGCGGTGTAAAATAGTATATAACCATAATAGTTTTTTTTTTCTTAAACAGATTTTTTTAAAAAAAATTTAGTGGTGTCAATTGACACCACAACTATACATGTGGATCTGCCCCTAACCACAACGGATACAATCCATGTAATGATTGAATGGATGAATACGGATACATATGTAGTAGAATCTCCTGGATATGACACAAGAATGAGAATGCAAGATGATAGAAGTTCATACAATCTAGAGCAAGCCAATATCGTAAGGGAGCACTATGAAAATACTAGTAAAGACAACAGCAATTAGCAAACATAAACTTACTTGAAATGACGCAAGCAATGTGAAGATGATATTTCCTTTCTGAATTGCATCTACTCTTCTGGTAGCGAAGCTCTTTCCATCACGTACACGTTGGACCTGATATATAATTGGTACTGCAGACAAAGAAAAATACAATTTTAAACCCAATTTTAATTACAAAAACTGAAAAATTAAAATCAATTTGAGGAAAAAATAGTGTGCAATGGTCGAATATCAACAATTGCACCCAGACTGTGCAATACTTGAGTACCATTGTCCATCATGCCAATAAGTAAAGAACTCCATATCAGTAAAGGTCCGTGAAAATAAAGTTTCAGTAAATCTCTGGCTCTATCAGTGGCAGTAATAGATAATCAAAGGTTTATCCATAACTCAATAAACTGGAAGGCTAATTTTCTGTAGAGTTGAAAAGAAAATGAAAAGCGAAAGCAGGACTCAAAAAAAGAAAGCAACAACCTAATGTGACAAAAGCTGTTTACATCAACCACTACAAGGCAAATCTACTGTTACCCCAAGGCTAAAAGAAACATGGGGCACAGCATCATTCTACTCGATATTTAAGTGACAAAATTTCTCATTTTATCAAATGGTTAGGAGAAATATACTTACTATCAGTATCCCCAACAAGAAGGAAATAACCCTGCAGATGGTGGGCAGATTTTAGACAATCAACAGTTTTACATGCTGCAGCCAATGCCTGCATAATAATAAAATTGTTAAACCAAACATAAAGTTGCCACTTGCCAGTGCCTGGCGAAGATTATGACACACAACAAGCAACATAAGAAACAAACATATCTATTTTCTTTGGACTTTACTCAGAAACTAACTCACGGGCTTTGCAGTAGACATATAAATAAAAGTTGAGTTCCTTGCGAATACACCCCCACTTATCAACATTAAAATAAATCACCAGTTCAGTGTCGTCACGGCTCATTCTCATTTATAAATGATGCAAATAAGTAGTAGAATTTTTTGCATTCCATTGAGGAAGATTATGTCTCTTCAAACTTATAGAAAATCTTCCGAAACCTCAAGCCTAATAAACAAATTAAAAAAAAAAGAATAGATAATGGGAATGTACAAAGCAACTGATGTAACTGGTAGGTCTTCTGGTATGTATTATGTGTGTATGAGCCTTCCACAATTATAGATCACAATAAGGTAAATTCGCGTCTCTGTTTTTTTCCCCTTTTGAAATATAAGCATGACTTGGGAACAAAGTAAAACCAATGGGGAGAAATCCCAATGGGGAGGTGTTAGTGGCTGCAGTGAAAAAGGTCACAGCTAGCTGGAACCCTTAAATTGCAGAGTTTGAAGCTGCCCTTTTTGCGGTACTTTTAGCGCGAAGATTTGCTTTTGAACTAGTAATTTTCGAGTCCGATTCACTCACTTTAATTCAGCGAGTGAGGAATCCTAGACCTTTTCTTAGGGAGTGTGATGTTATTTTAGACGATTTATTGTTTTTCAGTAGTTCTTTGATTGGCTGTAAGTGGAGTCATGTGAAACGGGAGGGTAATTTGGCCACTCATAATATGGCCAAAATCCATCCGAATGGGGAAGAGCAGATTTGGCTGGGGGTGTGTCCCAGACAGATCGCCCAGGCTGTATCACTGGATAAAATTGCTATATAATCTTCCTCTTTTTTACTGTCAAAAAAAAAAAAAAAGTAAAACCAAGAACAGAATATGACCTGTCCTAAAAACTGTCCTCCATAAACCTTTCCAAACTTTGGAGCATCAGGCAAGGTAATGCCTTGAAATATATTCACCTGTAAGCAACAATTAAACACAAATATTTAATCCACAAACCAAAAGCCCAAAATGCAATGAACAAATGAGAATCCAAAAACATCTATTGCCGGCATGAGAAAGGAAATCTTGATTGGGACATCAAACAGACAATTGACACAGACTAGTAACCTTCTTGCCATATCAGAACTTAAACTAAAACCCTTTATCAACTGAACCAACACAAAAACATAAACTCCCTCTGTTCTTTTCAATTGTCAAGTTAACTAACAGTTGGAGAACGAAAGAGCATGAGTATTAGAGCAAAAACTAACCAAATTGACAAAAATGTCCAAAGCATTAATACTATTGGAATTTGGAAGAAAAAGTGGCCGAAGTTATCTAGTTATTATTGAAATTCAGAAAAGGTAGAAAAAAGATTCAAATAAAAGCATTACTTAGTAGTGGTAAAATGGATATAGTAGTTATTGAAATTGTAAAATTGACAAACAAAAAGGGGCAAAGAAGGTAAGTAATTTGACAATTGAAATAGCATGGAGGGAGCAGATTTTAGTAAACGACAATACACAAGGAAGTTTGTGCTAGTGAACATACTTCAATCGGGTCTAAATGCAATATTTGTTCTACAGATGAGCTGGCTTCGTGCCCTTCGTCTGCATTCCAAATAGATTTTGGCCGCAGCAAGTAACAGTGCTCAGCGGGAAGCATCAGGCAGGTCAGCTGTCAAGAATAATGTAAGCTAATCACAACTCAGCAATCACTTTTGTTTCTCAAAATTCAAGCTTTCACAACATGCCATATACTGAAGAAATTAAAAGGCCCTCTCCTTAAAACTTGGTCAAAATGGAAAAAGTATCTTTCAATAGAATGCCTGCATCACTTGTAGGGAATTGTTATAGAAAGTAGCAAAGTTACTTTAATTTACTTACCATCCAGACCTCCTACATCGATGATTAATGATTATTAGGTTCTTCATTAGTTGAATGGGGGATCCTTAGTGATGTTATATTTTCCCCAACTTTTACCTGCACTGTTTCTGACCCCTCAACATAGATGAATCAAACTTTTGTTTTTTTTTTCTTTTTTTTTCTCCCTTTTCCCTTTCCCTACTGCCAACATCAGGGAAACGGGGAAATGCATACCTTAGATGAGGCAATGACGTCCACCTCTTGCTCACTTGACGGCGCACCTGCAAAATCACTCGTATTACATACAACACATTGCCAAGTTGGTAACCACCCTCATCTTCCAAGCTCCCCACCAAGGTTCAATTCTTGGTGGAGCAAATATTTCCCTTGAGTAGAAATCGCGGCACTGATAGGCCATGCCTGTCATGAGCAGTTTAATACCCCTTATACCCAGTCTATAAAACTTATTGGTGGTTACCCCCTAAGATAGAGCCCAATGGGCGGGCCTACTTACCCTTCATTAAAAAATATACATATTGTAGCCTATGGATGGCATGATGTGTGGAACAGATCAAAATTTAAGTATAAAGTCCAAATGTAATTATTCTGCACCCTTTCTAGCACAATGGCAGGAATTAGACAGTTAAAACTTCTCTTCCAAATATATCTCACTAGCAATATTCAGGTTACAGAAGCCCAAGGCCACTCCTAAGCCAAACCAACTTTATTGGCTACAAATCTGATTCTTTGAAATTTTATGCAAGTTCAACGGCCAGCTATCATCTTAACATAAAACTTTGTCATGAATTTGTGCTGGCTACTTCCAATCACTTTGCCCAATTCCAACCAACCCAGTTTGGAGTTCTTGTGTCACTTAATTCGTGGCTTCGCTATGTACCCATTCAAGGCTCATACTGTTTGCACCTCATCATTCAAAAGAATAAGAAAGAAAAGAGGCTATGTGCACAAACTGCAAGTACCAAACTACTCCATGACAGTTCATACTTCTGATTTATGACTTTAAATTTCTGTTCTGGAAGTTGGAATTATAGGGAGGGGAAGATGTGGTTTTGCGCAGTTGATTCTTGTTTGGAAAAATTCACTTCTTTTACCTTCTATTACGAGGTTAAGAGGTTCTAAGAAGAGCTATAAATGACATAGAAGGCAACAATCGGATCCTTTCCCGTACCAAGCTTATTCATTTGTCTTTTCTTTATGTTTCAAAACTTGAAGAGCAACAATTTAGAATTATGAAACTCACCATGGCCAAAATAGTCATAGGGTTTTAATATGAACTCTGGGTGACCATTTTCTTCCTCTACATTTCGACAAACTTCAGCCTGTAATACATACACAAAACATTTGAGGAAAAGTCCAATATTATTACGAACTAGTAAAAAAAGGTTCAAAATGGTAAGATCTCAAGCTTACCTCCCCTTCCCAAATAAAATAAACTCCATCTTCACTTTGTCCCTTGCGAACAACAAAGTCACCCCTGTCTATGTTTCAATAAATTACAAAAGTTAATTCCTTAGCTAACAGAGCAACAAACAATTAGGCAGTATATATAAGAAATTAAGAACCGTGTTAACCTCTATATGAAACATCAACAAATCCATGCTATCAGCTGCGGATCCAGAAATGTCATCTAACAAATCCCATTTTTGAGCTTACCATATGTTATTACAAGTAGTACACTAGTACTACAAGAATTGGTATTGTCTTTACTTTTGAGAAATTCATATTCTGATGTAAAGTTGCAAGAGAATGCTACATGGGAATGAGGTTCTTCAACATACTTTGCTGGGGGCTTGAGGTCTTTAATCTCTTGTAGAACATTCTGTCCCCGCTCCTTTATGATAGATTTGCAGAAGAGATGGAGAAAAGGAATGATAATGATAGATTACATAATGCAAAATTGTCTTAAACAAATTGCAACTGTAAGCCACTGGCCCGTAATCACCTGCACTCTCAACTAACGCAACTATGCAACAACACAGCAATTCTTCATAACGGATTCCTTAATCACCAGCTGAATCCACTGCCTCATACTATTCACTATGAAAGATAGCCCTCAGGCTCAATAAAGGGAATTTCAAGATCTAAGTTGCCCCTACTGCTGAACCAGACACTGCCCAGCAGCAGAATTGAATTGTATGACCATATTTCCACAGATCATCCAAGACTAGCTGCCGAAATATCAAACAGGGGGTTCTACAAGTACATTGCATTCTTAACACTTACACATGAAAGGCATCAAATATTTGGACCCAGGACAAAGTTCCAAATTAGGTCTATAATGTCAATATGCTACACTTCCACCTGTTTCTTTTGGGTGGGAGAGGGGAATGGATCCTAACAAATACTATTGACTCCCTCAAATGGTATTTTTGAAGGAGGCGAATCACTTACTAATTTTTCTTTGCTCATTCCCTAATTGCATTGCAACAAGCCAACAACTACAGTAGTAGGCAGCAAACGGTTTTCAAATCTTGGATCAATTGGAACCAATCTCTCAAAACTGAATAATCTAGTGGTAAAGACTGCTACACCTGACCCCTCCATTCGGAGGAGGGAAAGATTTAAAGATTTACTCGTTTTTGGTTTTTCAATTGGCCCATTGAATGAACCCAACACTCAATTGCACGTATCTGCACTCAAAATTTTCAACTAACCTAAAGAACAAGCCCTATGATCATAATGGACCATTGAAGAACAAGCCCTATGATCATAGTGGACCATTGAAGAACAAGCCCTATGATCAGAGTGGACAAGTAAATGAACCCCCTAGGTCATTTTGCCTGCGGTCCGTAACTACTTGAGTAAAACCCAAGCAAAGCGAGAGACATGAAGGACAATGAAAAACATATTATGCAATACATAAATCTACAGAACACAAAAGCAATACCAAAAGACACCATTATTTAACCCTAGTAGCATTAAGCCCTAACCTGTCACAGCAGCAACAATCTTCAACAACAAAATCAAACAGAATAAACAAATACCTAACATAACATTCTTATTGGGCACCGTGAATAATTGAACATCAAACATCAATAGTCATGATCAAGGTTCTGAAGCGAGCAAGGAGCCACTAATAAACTCATAACTGACTTAATCAAACCCTAACAACAACTTCAAACAACTACTAGTAAAATTCTAATCTGGTCGAAATTGAAAATCAATCTCACAATCAATTGAATTGAATTACCATAATGCTTGACCTTAACAAGTTCAGCAATTTTCTTGACAGACGAACCGGGTAGTCGTTGAAGCAGCGGAACTTCGCCCAGAAATTCAGCCACTGAACATCAATCATACAGGCAACAAAATTCAATCGAAATTTCGAAATTAAACAGAAAATATTAACTAAATCTCATAATCAAGAACAAAAAAAAGCTTACCCGATTCAGTGTCCATCTTCTGCAGAATCAAAAATGCGGAAAACTTGAATTGAGAGAATCAATAGAGATTGAAAGGATTATCAGATTCAAATGGAGTTCAATTAGTAAATGGGCGACGATAAGGGTCTTGCCCCAATACACGGTTTATATGTCTTTTCCCTAATGAAATCAATACTTATTATCGTTTTTAACCTCATTTTTTTTGACAAATACTATTAATTATCAATTATAAGAAGCTTGGAATGTGTTGGCTACGCCAACAACTAAAATTGACACCCTAATGAATGAACCCCATTCGTTGGGCATATTTTAGACATTTTTTTTGTAAATTTTAAAAATATCGATAAATGTGTGATTTTATACAATTAATATATATTATTATAGTTATAGAAGTTAATCATGTAACTTTTTTCCAATTTAATTTACAAATATATAGATTTTCTATAGTGACAAGACACATAATACGTGTCTTCCACAAGACATTTATCATTTTAAATAGCACTATACATGACATGTGAAAATTATGGGAGTAGAGATTATTTGATTTATTGACCCCTCAGTTTTTATTCATTTATTTATTTATTCATTTATTTATTTTTTGCTAATTATCGTTAGCAGGCCCACACCAGGCTTGGAAATGATAACAACTTCTTGGATTGGCCGACGACAATTTGACAACCAACAATACCTTTTTTTTTTTTTTGGTAAAGACCAAAAGTTTTCTCCCTCCAAATTTTGACTGTAATTTTCCTGATTTAATATTATTATTTCGTGGTTTTAATGATATATTAATTATTTAAATTATTTATATTTATAATATTTATTAAAAAAATTTTAAAATTAATTTGATGAAATATATTTAAGTAATTTTTCTAATAACTATCCCGTACATATGCAACTTCGATTTTACCACAATTATTCAAAATGTCAAGAAAAATGAAGGGAATACTTTTTATCTGTTAAAATTTGAGCATAAGCCAAGAACATGTTTAAAAGCAGTGTCTAATCTTTCCTTCAGTATATTTTGCTAATTAGTTACACCAAATCCTTAATCCTCCAAAATTACAATGAGTTAGAATTGAGGGAACATATAATAAACACTTTCTCCATTTGAACTAAAATTTAGAGAAACTGGTCCCTAAGATTATAAATTTATACAATTTCTATTACGGTTTGCCGACTCTGACAATGACCGCACTCGTAGTGATCCGATCAAATCCTTTAAAGATGCGGCTGAGTGTGATTTACTTGCTGATCTTGAGGATTTCATTATTGAGGTTTAGAAGCGCAAAGCCAGAGGTAAGCGATAGCAGAAGATGCTGATGAAATCTAGGTGACAACTTGTTAGAGAATTAACTTGTAGAGCTGTTCATGATCAAAAGGATAGTCAGAAGGTTAGAATGTCCAGGTGTGCGAACATTTTGAAAGATGTCAATTTTGACGATATTGATGTTGAGATAGATCGAAGGGAGGTGATTATTGACAACGGTATAGACGTGAGAATTCTTGATGACCCATCAAACTGAAGTTATGGTTCTTTTAACATCTTGATTGAGTTGTGATGGTGGTTTGGTTGTCGTGAGTGTGAAAGTCCTTACTGTGTTGTTTTTATTTAGCAGTATTTGATTGTAACCTTTATCGTTTAGAGTTGATTGTTTGTTGTTTGGATTGTAATTTGCTGTAAACTTTTAAGCCTTTTGACTTTCAATATAATAATCAGAAAAAAAAAACGAACTATAACACCATGAGTTGAATATGGGCATATGGCCGTGTACCGTATCACTTATTCTTATTCTATGCCATATCATCTAAGTAATAACTATATATACAAGCAATGCATAACTTCCCAAGCAAAATTCAACCCAGGAAATTGCATGTCAAACTATCTATCAATGTTCAAAATTTATATCCCAACATCAACCTGAAAATTATCAATTATATATGCATAGCCCCTGGATTGGCCTTGAAACTTTATTCATTTTTCCAGATTAATTAGCTGAAGCCTGAAGCTTGTCGATCCCGAGGATTGGCAGCATCTTTTTCCCTGTTAGAACTTTGAAAGCAGATAGCAATGGAGCAGAACTTACACAACCTGGTTCACACATTCAGCAGTGTCTTTGGACTCTCTCAGCAGAGAGTCATTCCCTATTGGTTATCTGGGCAATAAAGATCCGGGACTGCCTCGCCTGTTGAAAGAATTCGAACATCATTGTTAGTGTATAAAAATATCAATGGGCCGTCATTAAGCACTAGTTTGGCTTTTGGTAGAGATAGCTCCATCTGGTATCAGAGTCAGACTGAGTGATAGGTCTCAGGTTCGATTTTCAACCGCCCCCATGCTTATTTGCACAAAGTTTAGGGCAACTTTGCAACATTCATGCTTCAAGCCCAATCACGTGAAGGGGCATGTTAGTGTATAATTATCTTCATGTGCATTATCATAGGTGTACATCTCTCAATTCAGGCGGGCGTGTCGATTTCGGACCAGGCTGGGTACGGGTTGGTCTGGAGTTTATTTATATGTTTGGTTTGGAAATGTCGGGTCCAAACCTAAACGTTCAGGCATGCAAGGGGTCCGTTTTTTGGGTCGGGTCAAATTTTGTTAGGTGTACATAGGTGGGTTCTCTTTTTCTATTTGAAGGAGGGGGGGGGGGGTGTTCAAAATTGAGGATTATTCTTAATATCATTTGCACTAGGTAACAATGAACAACAACAATCCCGAGTGCAGTCCCGCTAATTAATGTGAGGCATGAGAGATCCAAATGTAGGCAGTCTTCCGCCATGTACGTCACGTAATAATGAACAGACGGGAAATTAGTCAACATGTCTGAATGTAACCGATAGAAAGGCATATGAATGAAGCAGACCATACCGTGCATTCTCTTGACAAATCTTCCGAATTCTGCCAGGTTGTGATTCTCCATTAGTATATGGCATAGCCTGAGGTAAGTGAAGGCTGATAGATGCTTCCCGTCGGGATCATTACGAGGCTTTGCATTTTCCAGAATCTTGTTGTACCCGTTTCTATCGTAACAAGGAAGAGCATTCTCACTAGCAACTGATATACAAGCATCCCATGCAGCGTTCAGCACCTAAAACAATTCAGGATCGTTTAGCTGAGCAACATCAAAAGCCTACTCTCGGACCGCACTGTAATTTCGGGTTACATTTTACACGCCAGGATCCAACATATGTTACAATTAGGCCTGGCAATTTTTCTGGCCGACCCGAACCCGCCCGAATTTTCTGGGTTTTGAACAAGATTTTTTCAACTAAACCCGAAGCACACCGAGCTCAAAAATGAGTGGATCAAACCTGACCCGCCCACTTGACCCGAAAAATTAACTTTTTAAGTTCAACTTTATTAAAATTTGTGACTTTTTATTGGAATTTTTAACTATTACACTATGAGCGCAACTTATTTATTTGTTATTTCTCTAATTTAAGTTAAAATAGTTACAATAATCTATCATTAGTAGAAGATAATCATATTTTATTATGTATATTGTACAAAAAATAGTATTTAGAGACCATTTTTTAAAAAGAAAAAATGGAAAAAGGTCGCAATCATAACCCGTTGGGTTGACCTGAAACCGAAATACACCGCCCGTATTTACCCGAACCTGAAATACACATGTCCCGTATTTACCCGAACCCGATATATGACCGACCCGAAACCCGCCTGACCGAATTGACAGGTCTAGTTACAATTGTTTCCAAATTAAAACAAGGGAAATTCCAAATGGTAGGCACCAACTATTACCTATTCCAAGTGGTAAACACCATTTTTATATATTCCAAATGGTAGGCTTAATTGCCAAACAATTCCATCCCGTAGATATAACTTAACCTACCGTTAAAAAAAAAAAGAAAAATAAAAATTTGTGTTTTGAGCTCCCACCTCTTCCACGCTCAACCTGGATATTTGCTCAAACTCAAACAAACTGGATATTTGCTGCCATTGAAGAAGAGGCTGAAAGGTCGAACAAATCCTTGTGGTCTGAGGTGGATTCGTTGGGACAGAGTCCAGAATCCAAGATTTTTTGGTTTAATGCGACACCGATACTGATTTTTGTTTTTAATTTTTTTCTGGGTTAGGTTGGTATCAATCAAAGAAAGTCCAGAATCCAAGATTTCTGGGTTTGAAGGCGAGAGAAAAGAGGAAGAAGCAAATGTGGAGGGCCAATTTACCCATTTCTTTTTGTTTTTAATGTTTTTCCTTATGATATTAATGAAGCTACGTGGGGATTTCCATGTTTATAAAGTGGGTGGAAAGCTAACGACTCAATTGGTTGACTGCTAATCAGGATTCATGAGCTATCTGAGAAGCAATTATCCAGGCTGAGCAAATATCCAGGTTGAGTGTGGAAGAGATGGGAGCACAAAACACAAATTTTTGTTTTTTTTTTTTTAACAATAGGTTAAGTTATGTCTATAGGATGGAATTGTTAGGCAATTAAGCCTACCATTTGGAATATATAAAAATAGTGTTCACCACTTAGAATAGACAATAGTTGGTGCCTACCATTTAGAATTTCCCTTGAAACAATCATGTTGCAGAAAAGAAAGACATAACTGAGATTACCGAAAAAATAAGACTATAATCCACACAGGGGGAGAGGGTAATATGCCAAAGTAGAATGTTTTGATGCTTTACCTGCCAAACCAACCCTTCAGGGTCTGCCATTGCCTCTGGGAAATCCTCTTGCTGGTCCCTTGTGCGTAATTCAACACACGTGAAGTTCATAGCAGCCCCATGCTTCTTCAACATGGTTGCGATTGGAGCATAGCCATCGCGATGGCAAGAATTGTAGAAGCCAGCAGTTAACTCTGATGCGTGACTTGCAGTCTTGTACCACCAATGAATACCTGACAGCTGCACATCGATAAAGGTTTGCCCTAGTGATAAACTTGTTAGAGTGTAAAACCATTATTGAACCTTCAACTATTTGCTTAAGTTTTTGGTCGGGATGGTTTCACATGATATTAGAGTCAGACTAAGCGAGAGGTCTTAGGTTCAATTTCCAATGCTTATTTGTAACATTTATGCTCCATGCCCAAAGGGCATTCGCGTGAGGGGGCATTTTAGAGTATAAAACCATTGTTGGACCTTCAATTGTAAACTTACGCTTTTACTTAAGATGGTTTCACAAATTTGGAGACAGAAAAATGAAATGTGCCAAAATGCTACCCCAAACTAAGAAAGTCCTGTGAGTGCAAACGTCCTTGCTGTGCTTTTTATGTTTAGCAGTGTTTGGTAGTTACTTTTTTCTCTTTGAGCTAGTTGGTTGCTGTTGTATTTTACCGTTTGCTGTACTCTATAAACTTTTAAGCCTTTTGGCTATCAACAATCGAAAAAAAAAAACTAAGAAAGTCCTATGAAATTTTGACATTTGAGGTTACAACATTGCTTCCTCACCTTTGCAGCAATGTGGAACCCTTCAAAGGCTAAGTTGGCCAGACCAAGAACACGATCTCCATGATCAATCAAAACTCTTGAGTACCAATTGAGAAAGAATCTACCATAGTAACTGTCATAGTCTCCACCATCGCGGAAGAAGTCTGTATCATGTGGGCAAGAATTATAACAACCAGCATTTTCTGGCACCTTAGCCCATGCCACATGCCCTCGAGCTTCTGCAGCCTTTTGTAGGCTCTTCATCAAATACTTGTCATAGCACTGCATAAGAAAATTGTTGGATCTTGTCAGAGGTGACTTTGGCATTAGCAACAACAACATGGTGGTGTACTGTTGTGGGAAAAAAGGCCGATAGTCGGTATTGCCAGTGTCCAAGAAAATCGTCTATATTATTAGTACCCAATACCCTCAAAGTTGATATTATTGACGTCCAAAAATCCAAATAAATAAGCACCAGCGAAGGTCAAATAAATGGTAGGAGATTACATATTAATAACTACTAGTCTGTTTTGGCATTACCTGAAATTCACCAATGCCGGGATACTTCCAACCTTGCTTTTCAGGATAGGATGGGTAACGTAGCTCCCCACATGGACCTAGCCCTACTTCAATCTCGGAGATAGTTCCACTCTCAAAGAACTCGTCAAATTCCACACGAAAGTTTCTCATAAAATCAAAATATACCTAGTTTGCCACAAACAAAATCTGTCAACATATGACTTAACCAAATCTATACATACTAGATAGGTAGGGGTGGCACTAGAAGCCTGATCAAAATAACCCATACAATCCCAACAGCATAGATAGACAACTTTTCCAGACTTCACTTAATCAACCATGGGAATGAATTATGGCCGAAGCAATAATATGTAAAATGGTGTGTTATACTTGTACAAGTCCAATACTCTATCAATGCAAATCTTCTAGAAAGTCCTAGAAATCACTAAGCCATAGAGAAACCTTAGCAATTATTTTCAGTTCCTCATTAGTCATTATTTATTTTAGAACAATGGAATGCGATACCTCAACAGCAGTACGGCCTCTCAGTACACGTTCTTTGTCTATTCCCCACGAAAGACATTCAGTGTTGCGAGTACCTTCTCGATTTGTGAAATAGATATCAGGATTCGTTTGACCAAGTTCTGTGATCCAATTTGGGAGCGGAATATGCACATCATCACCGACATTGCCTCCACATTCATGGAAAGACATGACAACCTGCAAAAGGATAACATTTGAGTGTATAGTCAATTAAACGTGTTAGAGACAAAAGATAGAATAAAATAGAGATACATGGCCATATTCTTTACGTGGGTAAGGTAAAGTTGGGTGAAAATTTGAAATAACATTCGGTACATTAGGGTAAAAATAGGTAAATTTCGGGAGAAAATTGAAAAAGAGGTACACATACTCAAATTTTACAACAGTCAAACCAAAATTTACCTCTTTTTATCCTAATTTACCCAATCATGTTTCACCAATCTCACCCAACCTGCGTAAAGAAAATGGCCCAGGAGGAAATAACAGCAGCCTAAGGTCAAAAGTTTCCAGCTTTGAATAAAGCTTTGCAATCTATTTAGCTTCGTCAATTTATCCTAAAACAAGAAAATTATTGTCCTGCCCCACTACAGAAGAGCTTACAAATTCGCCTATATTGTCCTAGGAGTTTATCTCCAAACATCAGCAGAGCATTAACTACTAACAATATCTAGTGCATACAGTTACAAGTTTCCTTATTACACCACAGGCATGTTCAATAAAAAAAAGCCCCTCCAATATTTTAATTGATATAGTTCCAGCTGAAAGTACCAGAAATGGGGGAAGGCTTGGAAATAGGGAAAAAAGAAAACAATTACAGTCAAAGAAGCAAATGCAACTACGCAGTACCTGTAGTTTGAGTCCAAGATCACGGACGATATGAAATAATTTCTTGTAACCACTCCAGTTATACTGCTGTGGAGCATGCTCTACAACACCCCACCAGCAATCAACCATAACACCATCAACATTAATCGCCTTCAACATTTTTAGCTGCTCTGTTAGACCATTTGGATCATTGAGTTCACAGCTCATGTTGATGACACTTAACTGTAACATAATGAGAGGGGGGCTATCAGGACTCTGGATGAGAATAATAATAGCCGCAAAGGAAAATATGATGACATCTTAGATTAAAATAGTGCGAGGCACAAAAAAACGCACAAGTCCCCGGTGCGTGAGGCGCGAAGCACAGAGGAAAGGCGCGTGCTTCATGCATGTGAGGCGCACCAAAGCAAAGTTTTTTCTAAGCTATATTTTCACGTAACAAGCTCATAAAGGGCATCAAATAATGGATTAGACACGTGTAATAAGACGAAAAATCATGCAAATCGTCTTTAGCATAAGATGTAACACCAAAATATTCTTCTAAAGAAATAAAACAAACATAGTCACACGAGAAGAGAGGAAGAAGGGTAGGGAATCGCGAGGTCTAGGGTTCCCTCACAGCCTAGAAGGGGTTTTTTAAAAATACACTAAACATTCCATATTTTTTAATGAGTTGAACAGTTAAAGCTCCATAAATCGCACCATAAGGCGC
Source organism: Portulaca oleracea (assembly GCA_029582165.1). Taxonomy (NCBI): domain Eukaryota; kingdom Viridiplantae; phylum Streptophyta; class Magnoliopsida; order Caryophyllales; family Portulacaceae; genus Portulaca; species Portulaca oleracea. The sequence continues at coordinate 32,484,419 of CM055886.1, forward strand.
AAAAGGCGCGGAGGGGACGAGGCGTGCACAATTTAAAACTAAGGATGACATGAGGTGATGACACAGTAACTAAGGCCGGATTCCTTTGCAATTGGGCAAGTGCATTTGAAAATAGTAATCAGAGTATGCTCAACGAGAAGTAAAGAAAATCAGACAGGAAATCAGAATGAGGCATGGAAAACTCACCGGCAACATCACATAAACAGGGACATAAGGAGTTCCTGCATAATCACGTTCTGGCAGCATTGGCCCCTGCACAAACTCAAAGAAGGAAATATAGAAAACAACCCTTGAGAAAATAATGGAACTGGAACACAACATTCTACTTGTAAAGTGGTCGGTTTTCGAACTATGATGTTCTGGTAAAAAGGAGACCAATATTCAAGCAAATGGTAAAATGTCGTGTACACACTGACAAGTACACAGATTAAATTCCCTAAGGACTACATAATTGCACTCAAATTGTCACAGTGCATTTAGTAAACATGTCTAAATTTATGTGTACTAACAGATACTCAATTACCCACTTGAGACAAAGTTCAACACCTCCAAGGTACTAGTGAACCTTGCATTTCTACTCCCTCCCCTAAACTATAAAAATCCCGGCCATGAGTATACGCATAATGGTAATGGAGTATCAACTGTCTGACAAGTAATATCAATGCCATGCTAGATACCAAACTGAGAAGCATGGACACCACACACGACAGGGATACCACACAACAACACATGAATGCTCAAAAGTTTGGGATATGTCAGGTGTATTAGACACGTAGAGATGAAAAACTATTTATCCTGCTACCGATATGTTTATGACTCAGTGTATGTTTTCAGCTTTGGAGAATCTTTGGAGAGGGTTGTGTTATAAAACACTATCAAACTTTTCGTAGTGTGCGCATTCTTCAACTGCCAATGGCACAAGTATATTTCTTTGTGCTACCTATATGTTTAACATGTGTTTGAGAGTGTCCAAGAGTGTCGTTGTCAAATACATGTTGGACACAGGTATAAGAAGCCGGGTGGCATGTCCATGCTTCTTAGTACAAGATATCCTAAAACATCATAATATTATCCCGAAATAGGGGATCAAGTATCTATATCCATGATCAAGTGTCATTCATCTATCAAACTAACACGAGTACTTGCCTAGATATGTAGAGTTAACTAGCTAGTCGCTTAGAAACAAACCACGGACCAAAAAATAAAAAAGTCCCTCTCCATATGAAATTCAAATCTCATTTGTTGACCAAAAGTCCAAAACATTTGCTTTCATTGATTTCATGCCATACCTAGTTGCCTACTCACCTACTCATTTCAACATCACCAAAAAAACACGTACTAAAAAAGCACGAAGCAGATTACCATATCTTCTCCTGTCCAATATTGCACGGAAATCGAAATCTGTTCGCTTGAAGCAGGCTCCTCAAATTCAGTCCTCTCTAACTGAAATTCATCAAACATTCATATGAATATCCACTCTCTAATCTCAAACAATCTCAATACATTCATACATTCTAAAACACCTATATGAATTTCAGATTACCAGACTATCTATCCTCTAGTCTCAAACAATCTCATTACAATCATGCATTCTAAAATACACCTCTACGAATTTCAGATTAGTAGAATATCCACTCTCTAATCTCAAACAATACAATCATGCATCCTAACATATGAATGTGAATTTCAGATTAACAGAACATCAATCACAAGTCACAACGCATTCCTCCGCTTTCTACTTCCAATTTACGAAGCAAAAGGAATATATGCTCTCTAATCTCAAACAATCTCATTACAATCATGCATCCTAACATAAATACGTGAATTTCAGAGTAACATAACATCCATCACAATGCATTCCTCCGCTTCTACTTCAAATTTACGCAGAAAAACCAAGCGCATTCATGCATTCTAAAATACCTATATGAATTTCCGATTAGCATAATAATATCCACTCTCTAATCTCAAACGATCTCATCACTATCATGCATTTTAAAATACCTATACGAATTTTCGATTAGCAGAACATCCACTCTCTAATATCAAACAATCTCATCACAATCATGCATTTTAAAAATACCTACATGCATTTCAGATTAGCAGAATATGCACTCTCTAATCTCAAACAATCTCATTACAATCATGCATCCTAAAATATGTATGTGAACTTCAGATTAGCATAACATCCATCAACATTCATATGAATATCCACTCTCTAATGTCAAACAATCTCATTACAATCATGCATTCAGACAAATGTACGTCAATTTCAGATTACCATAACATCCATCACAACGCATTTTCCGTCACTTTTTTTTACTTCAAATTTACGCATCGAAATCGATCAAACCAGAGATCAAACGAATACCTCTTTTCCATCAATAACATCAACCGACGAAGCTCCTCCATCCTGATCACGATCTCCATCACCAGCAGCACCAATCCGAGTCCGAGTCCGACAACTCGAGCTGAGTCGACTGGGTCCGAGTCGAGCCGATTCGAGGCGGTTGCAGCTCCGGAACGGGAGTGAGAGGACGATTTTCCGGCGAGTTCGGGGGAGCGAAGACGGGGATGTTAAACTCAGAGGCGATTTGGGTGTCCGAAACGCCGTCGTCGCCATTTGAGAGTTAGAGGGAGAAAGAGAAGGGGAGAAGGGGGAGGAGAGAGAAATTGGCGGGTAGTAGAAATAAATCTGGCGCGTTGAGCGTTTCGAGAAGGATGACACGTGGAGGAATGGATGCCGTTGAAACATGTAGTTAAATTCGTTTGCTTTTTGGGCGGGGCGTAGGAATTGGAAAGCCGCTCATACTTTTAGGCTTTAGCTAGCGTACGTAATTAACATTATGGGCCATTATGAAGATTTAAAAGTTTTATTACTACTTTTGTTTTAGAACCATTCATTTCTTTGTCACCTGCCAAAAGCATTACCTAAAAAAATAGGAACGCCGTCTGTGGGGATCGAACCCACGACCACGTGGTTAAAAGCCACGCGCTCTACCACTGAGCTAAGACGGCAGATTTGTGAATTGTTTCGACTTTAATTATTAGACCAATATTAACTTAAGAAAATGATAAAACGAAAAATGCGTATCCGGGGAATCGAACCCCGGTCAGTACCGTGGGAGGTTACTATGATACCACTACACTAGATGCGCTTGCTTGCTCCTATTTCCTCAAGTCTTTATATATAATAAATAACTTAGGCACCATTCGGTGGAATGGGCGCAGTCTTACGGTGGATTGCGGTAAGTTGCGGTGCGGTAATTGGAAATCTTTGAGATTTTAATAATAAAGTAAATAGTAGATTGCAGTGAGTTGCGGTAGATTGCGGTAAATTGCGATGCGGTAACTTGCGGTACCGCATAAAAGAACGGTGCCCTAGTTTCAAAGGTCTTCATATATAATATAATGAGTGGTAAACTGGTAATTAATATTTAATGATAATTGAATTATAAAATAGTTCATATGGTGAAAATTAGAAACACACTATCCCTTATCCATATTACCAGTAAACAATTGTCCATTTAAGTTTTAAGGTCTGAGCCTATTTTGTTTTTCGGTTTTGCTAATTGTCGCCCTAGGGGCGATGATTAATACAGAATCTTATCTATCTTTAATATTTTTTGAATCTCATATATAATTAATTTTAGATATATATTAAGTATTAAAAAAGGAAACAATCCCTTAATTATTTTCCAACTTTCGGATTTCCTATTCACACATTTTACTTCTCTCGTTTTCTTTACCTTTCTCTTCTCTGTTGCCATATGAATGAAGTCCTAAAATAAACATGTGAATTAGCCTTCAGTAGAGTAATACTAGCATATGAATGAAGTTAATTATCTTCAATACATTTCCCTGAAGTAAATAGAAGTTCGATTGTTGATATATATAATACAGGACTCAGAGTTCATAATAAAAATTTAAAACTGGCTTACATGAAGTAGCCATATGAACAAGGTCCTAAATAATTGGAAATTTTCCCGATTTTGCGTTGAACAAGGCTTGAATAACTTAATTGGTTGTTGCAAAACAGTAGACGCAATGATAAAGGGTAGACCGAAAAGCAAAATTGATAGTCAGAACACAATGAATCTGAAAAATGGATTCAGAATTATGCCATCTTTTGGAGGACTATGATAGAATTATTAGTCAAGAAGTTTGGAGAGGAGATGGTCAAGAAGATGATGAATCCAAAAACCTATCCTTTTCTCAAGTATTCCGGTAAAAAAGATAATTATAAAGGGCTAATTGGATATTAAAATGATTTGTGTAGATTTGATTGTGTAGTAAATTATATTTTATTGCAAAGTAAAGGTTTTATTAGGTATCTTTATTTATATGTGAGATCCAAAAAATAATAAATATAGATAAGATTCTGTATTAACCATCGCCCCAGGGCGACAATTAGCAAAACCGTTTATTTTTTCATAGGATTGTAGATGGTGAGTTTAACTTTTAAAATCTTACATAATTGAAATTGAAACCTTGTGATCATGAGGTCACGGATTCGAGCATTAGAAGTAATCTTTTGCAAAAACCTAAGGTAAGGTTGGGTACATTACACTTTTGTGGTATCATTCCCCAAACTCTCACTTGCAGGACGCTTTGTGCATCAATAAATAATGGGGAAAAAAAACTATCACCCCTATTTCTTAAACAATTCCAATAAGAATCAAATATTAGCAGTAGTAATGCAACCCCAAAGTGCAATAGCCAGCAAACACAACATACTGATCACCAAAGTCACAATAATGTCATGGACACTCATAAGAAGTATTTGGCATGTTCAGATCTCAACCACAAATGTAGACTTACAAAACTTTCAAATCTGCTACTGATTACTAGTACACCCTCCTAAACCCCTCCCTTTCAAAAACAGGGAAGAATTGATCACATAATGATAAACTGTCAGTAACATAATTGACAAATGGATTGCTTGATAACTGAATTCCGAGGCTCTGATTGGCCACCAATCCAATGGCCCCAATTCGTTCGTTTCGTTGTCGAAGAGAAATGGGGCAAAAATGATGAAAGTATGATCGCACAAGAAGACATAAGCAATGAATCGGGCACCACGAAATAATCATAGGCTTAGGCTCCATTGTTGAGACTATGAATTTAGCAGCTGTAGGATGTCAGACACCTTGTTTGCATAGTAATCTGGCACAATGCAGTTTTTTGGGTCTTGAAAAGTCGACAATGATGTCACACCTACCAAAACAGCAGCCAAATTCAACAAATCTTACTCTCATATTTCCTCATATTATTACAAAAACAACAACACGCCACATTATAGTCCCGTAATGCGAGCTACGAGGGGATCTACATGTAGTTCCCCCATGAACGGGAATGCATGAAGGGGCTGATTCCGGGGCTCCTGTTAGATTACAAGATTAACACGAGCGCTCATATTCCAAGCAAAGTTTTTACCTGATAGAACGAGTAGTGTTTTGCAACCAGCATTCTGTCCAAATAGAACGTCGGTATCCAATCTATCACCAACCATGCACATTCTTGAGGTGTCAACGTTTAATCTGCAAAACCAAGTTTTGCAACCTTATAATGTCACATACATACGTTCATGCACTGTATCAGTAACAATAAGTATGACAATAGAAGAGCCACAATGGAAGTATGGTTTGTGACAAAGTTTTACTTCTTTAGTAAGAAATCCATCAAAAAAGTTGACGGTTTTCCAACCACAACAGGCTCTTTCTCAGTGGATCCACAGACAGCAGCAACCATGCATCCAGCACCTGTCATCCAAAGCCAAGGAAGAGCCTAAATACACACCATGTAGGTGCATTTGTGTTACTTTGAAGGAACTGATTAAGAGACCGGAAAATGACGGAACCAAACCTGGGCACTCTTGGGAATCGTTCATAGGCCCCACAGCATCACGGTTAGTAGCAATAAAAAGGCATCCTGGAATCTCTCTAATGCACAGGGTTGCATAACTATCGATAAACAGAACGACAAACAAGGGCAAAGATAAATCGAGATTACAATCCTGACCAGAATGTTCATTAAGTAAAATGTTTCCATTTCCACAATCAAAAGAGCAAATCTAAGCAGATAGCGGAGTGTTTCATTTGCAATCTAAGAATCTTTATGGGTGACAGAACGTCTTAAGGTCGGTCCCTTCTTTTGTTGTAAAACACAAATGAACTAGGTAGGCAATAATCTGTAAATAAATGTGAAGAAGGTTGCTCAAAAGAACACTGCATATTTCCCTAACATAAGATTATCGCTTCATTCAGCATACTAAAAATGAGGGGACATGTGAATGATTTGATGCTATAACACAAACCATAGCCTCTCGAGTTTCCAATCAATGACCAAAAACCATTTTGATCTAATCATCTCAAGTGCAAGAAAAAGAATAATCTGCAACAAACTCACAGAAGGATTTCAGTATCTTACTGGAGCTTGTAGTAATTAATAAGCCAGTCCGTTCCAACCACCACAGCTCCTACCTGAAATTAGAAATACAATTTAAGATGTATTTTCTTTCAGTAAAGCAAAACAGTTGAGCAAAAAGATCAAGTTTGGGTTACATTACACCCTTGTCATATTCAAAGAAGCGGCCTTCTTTTAGATCTACCGTCTTATTACCATCTTCCTGCAATAACAAACTAAGAATATAAGATAGGCATATTGTGGGGGGACTAAGTAATCACATTGGGTTACATCACTTAAAAATTAGCATAAAGAGTGAAAAATATTATACTGGTCCACCGAGGCCTGTATAACCAGCAAACTGTAGCTCCTCTAAGATGCCTTCGCCCCCAATTACGTACACCTGACAGGGATAATAGGCAATGTTTAGGTACAGCAACATTGCTAATCAAGGGGAAGCTTAATTATAAAATCATATATTAACCTTTTTATCAGTGGGGAATTCAATGGATTTTAGGTACATTGCGGCTGCAAATGATGAGGAGAAGATCTCATCCTGTGTCCATAAACTCATCAATCATCAGGCTATTTGAAAAGCTAAAACAAAAACCAAACAACGGGAACTTAGCAGAGGAAAGAATTAGGTCATGACCTCGGAGACATGGACGCCTAAAGAATGAAACTTGGCAGCATACTGCCTCCTTGATTTCATGGAATTGTTAGTCACAAACACTAGCTTCTTCCCCTGAGACCCAATGCAAAAGCGAAGATTTAGCAGCAGAAAGCTATGAAATTGTGAAGACATAAGAGTCATCAAATATACGTCCTGTGATGGCATGTAGGAAACTTCACCTTGGATCTCAGCAAATCAAGGGTCTCGGGAACGCCGTCAATCAGTTTGTTGCCCTTCCATATGACCCCTGGCATAGGCAATTTTCTTTTATAATCAGCACATATAATGAAGGGGGGAAAACAGACCAATGAGGGGGAAAAAGAACGACTAACCATCGCAGTCAAAGAGAAAAGCATCCACTGAATGGAGAAGGTTGATCACGTTGCTAGCAGTAAGAGGCTGAGCAGCTCCCTCCCCCATCCTTTGTTGGGTTGAATATAATTGAAAACAAGAGAACTGAGAGAAAGACAAAAATAAATGTATAGTTTGCAAATTTACATCAGCCGAATAGCGAAAAAGAAAAAGAATGAAAGTAAACATATATGAGGTGCAGAGTTCTTTGGTTATAGTTGCTCTAAGCATGTTCCTTTGTCAAGAATTTCATGTAAAGTTATGAGGGAATATGCAAGAACAACGTTTCCAAACACCTTGTCAAAAGAATGTAGGTTGTTTAACGAAAACTACTTGTATATTCATTTCAATAATTGATTCTGTCTAATGTCGAAGCCTACTAAAACAGTAAAACTCGTATATGACACAACGAAAAATTAGCTCTTAAGAAGCTCAGAGATGGCATGTTTAATGACATCTACTAATTCAAAAGTCAATACAGACCAAGATATCATGCTTTTAGTATTCCTTCTTTTCTTTCCTCTTATGTAGAAATGTTGTCCAAAATCTAAGTTACTGTAAGTCAAAACAGAATTACAGGTAACACTTTACATCTAACACACAAACAATTGTTAATATCACTAAAACCACTCATAGAATAAGTGTTTGGTTAAAAAATGTCATTTACATCACAAAAATACTTCATAAATAAAAGCACAAAACATCTCATTAAATGTATCGTTAATTTTCAGCAAGACAGTCTAACAAAATATTAGTATCATCAAACATAATGCCATGGGAAACTGCAACTAAATTTTCCAACTTTTCAGAGATTGGGCACATCATACACCTCCATGGGCGTATTTGCATTAGGGTTACGGGTGGCCATGGCCACCCTTAACCCAATTATTTTTTTCAAAAAATTAGTATAGTTGGGATAAAAATTATGAAATGTATGTTTACCAAATAAGTACAATAATATACTGGATGCCCTGATTCAAAGACCTACATCCGCCACCACACGTCTCAAGGTAAGTTATTGTAACACCATCTACATAAGAACCAACGTTAAATATATGAGGCTGTCTATCATCTGTTGCAACTTGCAACACGATTTAGATCAAGTATCAATATGTTCGACGTCCCATCGAATATTTATTACATGCTCCAAATAGTGTGATTGCTATAATTTTTGGTCCGACAAATTCGGACATTGTCAAAATTCAGACGAGAAATTTATGTCCGGACCTGATTTTATTTCAGGTCGGACAACTCGGACGAAGCTAAATTTGGGTCGAGAAATCGGGTTCGGACAATAGAAAAACGGTCACTATCTAAATTCGGACGAAAAATCTATGTCGAGACCCAATTTTTCCCGGGTCGGACAAAATTATGCCAACTCTAGCTACAATTTATTAGGTGCTCCAAATAGTGTGATTATTATTATTCACTTGCATATATAAGATTGTTCACCTCTATACCCGCCCCAACTATAATCGAAGTCGGATTTTTTAATCGTATTAAGAGTCGGATTTTTTAATTGGATTCGGAGTCGGATTTTTTTTAGTCAGATTGGGATTCGGAGTTTTTGCTTCGGAGCGAATTGGATTCACTACGGATTCAGTAGTATACCAACAACAAAAAAAAAATGTGATGGGGACTTAAAGTTTTTCCATTTGAGACCATTGAAGACCAAATAAGGCACAAATTAGCGGAATAATCTGAGCAGGAAAACGAGTAAAACGAGTCCGATTTGACATTGATTACAGTGAAGCTACCCTTCAAGTCGATTAAACAACAAGATTGAACAATATACTCCCTCAGTTACATAAATAGGGAGAGAAAACCCTAAAATTAGAAACAAAACGAAAATCGGATTCTATAATGAGCAAAGATGAAACCTAAAAGGAGATTTGAATTCAACAATTTGAAGACGATAACTGAAAGAATAATGCTGTTGCACTAACCGCGCGAATCAGATAGCTAGAAGCTGGAATGAATCTGCGAACAAATCAGGCAACAGTGAAGAGAATGGAGAACTCAAGATGCAGATTGCAGAGCAGAGATGAAGAAGTATAGCCGGAATCTGGAGAAAGTTTGGTCAATCTGTTGAATATACACGGTCTTGGTGCTCACTTTGGGCTACTTTTTACTAGTAGTAGTATTTTAGTAACGAAAATGATAAACACCTTACTGTAAGATGGTTCTTAACCATTTTGCATCTCACTTAAATCACTCATAAAATTAAATGTAAGTATATTTAAATCATTATAAAGATATGTTTCATTACTTTAAGGATTATTATAACCTATAAACAATATAAAAATATTTTTTTATATTTTTTTATAAATATAAAACTATGCATAAAATGTGTATTTTTTACTATGATTGATAAAAATAGCTATTATTTATATTTTTTTGACCTAACAAATAAATATTATACTCTTGTAGTTGATAAATATACATAATTATTTGAGAAAATATTATTAAAAGTTAACTAAATGTGAAATATAGATAAGTTAAGATGGTTATTATCCATCTCGAGGCAAGATGTGTATCATGGAACATGAGGTAGTAAAGATCCATTAAATTATTTTAATGTTTTGATTAATGTTCCTTCCATCTCATACTAATTGTCACAAAATAAATGTTACATGGTTTTCAATATCATTTTTTGAATTATCTTATAACATATTTTATCAAAAAGTTACAAAGTTATACTCTTATGATTATATTTCTCGTTATGAATCTAGTGATAGTAATTCTGTATAATATAATTTTGTGTATGTTGAAAAATTAATGATCAAATTTTTAAAGTTTGATTAATACATAGATCAATGTCACAATTGATACGGAATAGAGGAGTAATAATCGTCTTTATAACTCGTCTAATCTATGGTAAATAATATAGTAAATTTAAATAAGTTAATTTATTAATCCATGAACTTTTGTGAAAATTGACAAAAATTACATATATTGATGATTTTCTTTTGATGTGAAATTGTTGAATTTATAATGAATTTCGAAATAAATACTAATAAATATAATAAAAATTTGACTCTTTAAACAATTTAGACAAATATCATAAAAAATATCATATAAGGATTGTCATTTCAATGCCTGTATTGCAATTGTTGTCTATATTAATAACTGAGTATTTAACAACCTTGCCATTGTGCAACACTTGCATGATGCAGTTGTTGGGAAGTAAATACTATTTTTATATTGCTTATTTTATGAATGCAGTTGCCAAATGAGTTGTTTATTCCTCGTCTTATTTATCAAACAGAAACAACATTTAAATATAGGTCTCGATACAACAACACCAGCCTTACCTCAACAAGTATTTCCATTTGTCGAGAAGTTATTAAGGATAAGTAGGGTAAGAATATATTACAAGAATATATAGTACATGAGCTGGGCATCACGAACCACCATAAGCTTAGGCTTGATTGCTAAGACTATGAGTTAGCATTTGTTGCATGTCAGGCAGTTTGCTTATGTAGTAGTCTGGCACAATGTAATTTTTTGGGTCCTGAAGAGTCGAAAGTGTTGTCACACCTATCAAAACAACAACTAGAATCTGTAATCTTGCTGTCATATTTCCTATTAGATTACAAGATTGACATACATATAAATGATCAAATCACCAATAATTGTACCTGATAGAACGAGAAGTGTTTTGCAACCAACACTCTGCCCGAATAGAATGTCGGTATCCAATCTATCACCAACCATACACATTCTTGAGGTATCAACATCAAATCTGCAAAACCCACATATATGTGGCAACAGCTAATGTCAAATACACATCTACAGGCGCAAATTTAACTATAATACTAGTGAAATATAATTGTTCAAGGCATATAAAAGCATACAAGAAGATCTCATGCCATATCAAGTAAGCTACTCCAACGAGGTTATACAGAATTACTTACTTGTTTAGTAAGAAATCCATCATAAAAGTAGACGGCTTTCCAACCACAATAGGCTCTTTCTCGGTGGATCCACATACAGCAGCAACCATACACCCACTACCTGTCATCCAAAGCCAAGTAAGAGCCTAAATTGTTAGAATATAAAACCTTCATTGGGTCTTCAACTATCAGTTTAAACTTTTGGTTGAGATAGTTCATATAAATATCTCATATATATGTAGGTATATTTGTGTTACTTTAATTGGAAGGACTTAATTAAGAGAACAAAGTGAAGGAACCAAACCTGGCCACTCTTGTGAACCATACATATTTCCCACAGCATCACGATTTGTAGCAATAAAAAGGCATCTTGGATTTTGACGAATACATAGCGTTGCATACCTATCAACCAAGCTATAAATGTTCAACTTTCGAACTCATAATGTTCATTAAGGCTCGAATTGGTTCTTAAGAAGATTGAAAGAAAAATTTTATCGTTTCTTACTAACTCTAGTGTAAAACTTTCTTCTTTTCCCCTTACCTTAGGACAATTTTGATAAAATCAGTCAAATTTCTCATCTAACTCTCATTTTTTTGAATTTTATAAGAGCCAATAAAAGAAAACTAGTAATTTGCAACAAGTTCGTAGAAGGATTTCCATAACTTACAATAGTTTGTAGTAATTAATAAGGAGATCCGTTCCAACCACCACAGCTCCAACCTAAAATTACAACCGCAATTTATATATGTATGTACATTTTCTTTTATAAGAGCAAAACTGTTGCGCAAAAGATCAAATTTATGTTACACTAATATTACATTCTTGTCGTGCTTGAATGAGTTGTTTTCTTGGCGATCTATTGTCTTTATACCATCTTCCTGTAGTAAATAATAAAAAGTGAAAAAGAATATATCATATAAAGAATAAATTAAAGGAAAATTAGACTCTAATAGTTCAAACTATAGGTTCATGGGATAATAATAATTTCAGGAATGTATTGTAGCAAAATGAACTTTTTAATCCCTCATATTTTAGGCTTCGTTCTTTTATTCGGTAGGTTACTGTGTAAAAGACATGCTAACTTTACAAACTAAATTAAATCTATCGATGCTGCAATAAAATGATAAATATATATTTTGAATAAATATAATTCTCTAATTTGAGGATAATTACTCCTCACATAATATATAAATTTTTTCTTTTCATTTATAGTTTTTCACACGTATAAAAGCAATTAAGCAATCAATAAGCTATTAGCTCAGTTGATATCCACTACTATGCCTGATTTCCCCCATTCCTCACGGGCCAATGAACCCCTTAAACTTTCCGTGAGATAGGGGTTTAATGGGTGATCCGACTTACCAATATAAAAAAGGATAATTGGATTCTAATAATTCCTACTTTCACTAATTGGACAATGGTGGACCGTACTTTCACTTTGTATTCTGGTGGTCCAAAAAAAAAAATTGGATTGTAGTGGTACCAAATCCACCTCCACATTCTTCTTATTTTTTTCATTCCTACACTATATTGTTTTTGTTTTTTTCGTTCCTGTCCCTAGAAAGTTAATGAATTGTAGTTTCTAAAACATTTTCTAAATTATTTTTTTGAGACTCCCAATAATTATTATGATTTTTTAAAAATAATAAAAGTGAAAAAATCGTAAAAAATAGTAAAAAAATGAAAAAAAATTGAGAGAAACGCTGTAAATTCATTAAAAATCATTGTAAAGTGTTATACTAAGTTTTGAATCAAATGCAACACAAAATCTATGATTTTCTCGAAAATATCCCACTACAATCCAATTTTATTTTTTTTTGGACCACCGTAATACTGAAGTGAAAGATTGGTGAAAGTAGAGATTATTAGAATCCAATTATCCTATAAAAAAATTATATATAAAAGCAAGCATAAATTATGCATTCACCAATATACATGGTTGATATGATAATTAAGACATAAATATCTGTAGTTCCTAAGTGGAGTATTATTTAAATAATTAAAAATACAATCACAAATATTTTATAACAGTTAATAAATATTTTAAGACATATATATCATTATTACATGGAAAGTTAAAATGAAAAAGAGAGAGAGAATATACTAGTCCACCAAGACAGGTAAAGCCAGCATGTCGTAGCTCCTCCATGATGCCGTCTGTCCCAATCACGTACACCTGATTTGATGTGATGGGGATTAGTGTTTACTATTGCTAATTACTAATTAAGCAAGAGGAATTGAAGATGAAGCTTAATTATATTAATTAAGGATGATAATTATAATAAAATCGATGGCTAATTAAACCTTTTTATCATGGGGGAAATCAATGGATTTCAGGTACATTGCGGCTGCATATGATGCAGAGAAGATCTCATCCTGTGTCCATAAGTCACCAGTCATGATCATTTTAATTTATGCTATTTGAAAGGCCAAGAAAAGCAGACAAATAAAGAAATTTTAAGAATAAGAGGGCCGGTAAATTTTGATAAATTCTGGTTGGAAAAACTTAAAAAAAAAGTTATTGGACATCAATAATAATATTAATTTTAAAGTATGGGGCAACCATAATACAAATTATTTTCTTAAATATTAACAATATGCTTGAGAGGAGGGTTAGGAGGGGTTATGAGGGGTTAAGGAGGGTACTTATTCCTCCTTACCCTTGTTTGGGAAGAGAAGGAGAAAGGGTAAGGGAGAGTAAGAGGGAGTAAGGTTTACATCCTTTATCCCTCTTAACCCTTATTTTTTTAACACTCCAATTTGGAGTGTAAAGAGGTGTTTAATTAACTTATAACATACATACAATAAAAAATGATTATATTATTCTTAACCCTAATTGAATCATAACACACACATCCATCTCTCTCCAACTATCTCTCTCTTGCGCGCGCACACACACACATATCACTCTCTCTCTCTCTCTCTCTCTCTCTCTCATCTCTCTTTCTCTCTTACACACACATCTCTCTCTCTCTCTCTCTCTCTCTAGAGAGAGAGAGAGAGAGAGTAGACTGAGAGGGTGGAGACAGAGAAAAAGAGGGTTGAGAGAGAGTATATTGAGAGAAAAGTGTTGTTCGGAGAGAGACAGAGAGGGAAGAGGTGAGAGAGAGGCGGGAAGGGGTAGAGAGAGAGAAAAGAGAGGGGGGTAGAAAGAGAATGAGTATTAGAATAAATGTATGAGTATTATATTGAATTACATTTTGCTCTTATGAACTCTACAAATTGTTCTCTCAAGCAGGGGTAAGTAGTTTACACTTATGAACCCTCCCATACCCTTACGCTCCTTTACTCCTATGAACCCCTACTCTCCATTTTAACTCTCCTCCCAAGCAGAGTATAAGAATACCAATTTTCAACCTATTTTTGATCCTAACACTCTAAAGAACTTGACCTAAACTTGAAACCAAATTTATTTTCAATCAATCAAAATTTTCATCATTCAAACGGAAAAAAAAAGTCACTTTTCAATTTCAATTTTTTTTTTCAACTCATTTTGTAGGAAAATAAGGTAATGAGGAGAACCTGAGAGACAGGGACGCCTAAAGATTTAAACTTGGCAACGAAGTAACTCCTTGGTTTACGAGAACTGTTGGTCACAAACACCAGTTTCTTTCCCTGCATGCAGACATGCAAAACCAACGCTAATTAAAATCGACTTAGGAAGTGTTTGTAGGAACCCTAGGGAACATGGGAAAAATTTTCCTGGGAAAAATTTCCTCTCAAGGGAAAGTTTCCCGAGGAAAATGGAGAAAATGGTGGGTCCATCGTGAAAACTTTCCCGATGTCAACCCACATCTAAACATGGGGAAAGTAAGTCAACCCGGAAAAATTGACCATTTCCCCGAGATTATTGACCAACCAAACGCACCCTTAATTAAATTTGAGTTAGTATAAAAATTATGACATACATGCATAAGCTATATCAAAATTGATAAGATAATGAAGAATCATGAAATAAAATTGAAACAAGGTGAGAAAGTTGACATACCATGGATCTGAGCAAATCAAGGGTCTTGGTAACGCCTTCAATCAGCTTCTCCCCTTTCCATATTACCCCTGCACCAGTTACATTCCCAATTTTAATTTCTTTTATAATCAACAAATACTATATAATAACCACAAAAACAAACTCCAGTATATCATGCCACTACTAAAAATATGTGTATTACCAACCATTTTTTTCCAACCAATTTAAAATGGTTGGAAAAACCAACTATTTTAGCAACCATTTGATATTTCAACTATTTTTCAAAAAGTTTAGTAGGAAAAATGGTTGGAAATTCCAACCAATTTGGCTAAAATGGTTGGACAATTTTCCTACCATCATTTTTCCTACTATTTGGAATTGGTTGGAAAAATAGTTGGTAATCCAACCATTTTTCCAACCATTTTAAATTGAGATCATATTGGAGTTTGTTTTTGTGGTTATTATATAGTATTTGTTGATTATAAAAGAAATTGCTGATTCCGATGAACTTATTTTAAATACTATGTAGTGATCACTCTATGTACATAGCATTTCCTCCATGCACAACGGTGCATGAAATTGCTGATTCCGATGAACTTATGACGACTGAAATGTATTATATAGGTACGTATATATTAGAGAGATGATAGTCAAGTGACAACCACCTTATGTTCCATGTTTTTCATTAACGTTCAAGCTTTGGTGAAAGCAAAATAATTTCCACTAACAAAGATTGCAGGGTTGATTAGTCATACTTGTTATAGATTATTTGGTTCCGATCTTTTCCATGAATTCATGGAGATAATTAAGGTCAAAGTATATATAAATATGCTCCAACAAGAACATATATGAACGCAATTTGGGACGTAGATATAGACAGTCTTTTTCCGGCGAACCGAAGTTCATTGATATAAAGATGGAAAGTTAATTAAGGATGGAAAAAGAACGGAAGAAAAACAAACCATCACAGTCAAAGAGAAAAATGTCGACTGAATTGAGAAGGTTGATAGCGTTGGTTGCTGTAAGCGGTTGAGATTGCTGAGCAGGTGCCTCCCCCATCCAAATAATTACCAAAAGAATTCAAGTTGTTGGCAATTCTCAGGTGAAAAACCTCAACGCCACAGTGATAGAGCTATACACTGAAGAATACTGTCACTTATTTATAGCCAATCTTTGCCACCATGATTGGTGCATCACTTTCACCACGTTTTTTAACTTTTTTTTTTTGGTATAAAACATTTAATTTGAACTTATATATATATACACATTTATGTTCTCTGGTAATTTGAACTTATAATTCATAGCATTTTAGGAGGTAAATAATCCAAATTTTGAGACAATTCGGATAACTTAACATTTAATTTGTATCTGGTAATCTACTTAACACCCTATTATACTTAATAATCTCCACTAATATATTCTAGCTCGTTAGGAAAATTATTCGACACGTGGGCCCAAATTATTTTCTCTTTATTTTTTACCTTTCAAGTAGTCTAAGCAATCACGACCGTTAGGTCATTTTTGAAACGAGTTGGAATCGATGAAGGATCATTCAATAAATAGGGTGTTAAATGTACATCACAGACATACAAAATGTTAAGTTCGGCTCGTCAAATCCAAATTACCCTAAAGTTTGGATTGTATAATTCCATTAATCCTAATTTATACACAAGTAGCTAGATGACCATACATTTATAATTTTATTGAGTTTCCAATTTTTAATTATTTTATGATCAAACATACATTTATTAATTTGATAAACATATTTATAAATTTATATAAACATGCTCATAAGTCATAATTCACATACACATTTATAAAATATGAATGATACGCCCGAAAATATAATGCTAGTTTTGTAACATTTCGTTAGGGATAAGCAGATTTTTTTTTATTATTATTGAGATTAATGTTTTCAGAGAAAGTCCGACGTTGTTTATTCCATGTTTGAATTGTATATTTAAACATCACGTGATATATTTTTTTTTGGTTGTTGATGCAACAATACTTGCAAAGAGGGATACCCATGCTTCCACTATCCTCTCCATGTTTTCGAATTGTCTCAATTAATCAGCAAATTGTTGTTGAAATTGATTCTCTCAAATTTATATTTTTTGCTATAATTTTAGGTTATCCCTTAGCATATAATGTACGAATCAATACTATTAGATCTGGAATATTTATTTAAATATGGGATAGAAATTTGTACCTTGTAATCGATTTAATTAAGAGATCTTTTTTGTTAAAGTGTTTTCCTAAATTGTTTTTAATAATATATAATTAATAAAATTTTCGAAGAGCAACTACATGTCCAAATAGCAATACTTTTCGAATTAAAATGAGTTATTGATAACCTTAATGATCATATTGATAATGGTTAATACATGGTACATTAGACTGGGATGAAAGATGGGCTTATGACTATCTCCTTCAATCCAGATTCTAAAATCCCATTTATATAGTACTATGTCTGTCCCAAAATATGGATCTATTTGACTAATTTTAACCGTTGATTTCTCACAAATTACAATGAGTCATAATATGAAATCACTGCCATTAGTACTATGTCTGTCTCAAAATATGGATCTATTTGACTAAATTTTAACCGTTAATTGCTCACAAATTACAATGAGTCATAATATGAAATCACTGCCATTCGAAATATACATTACTAATGCCCCCTTCATCATAATGGAGAATGTAATGGAGATTATGATGTAGCTCATTACAATTTGTAAGAAATCAACCTTAAAAACTTAGTCCAATAAGCAAATGCTTGGGGACGTAGATTGTATGATGTAATCCAAATCTTATCTCTAATGCACCCTTCATCATAGTGGAGAATATGGAATATAAACCACTAAACAAATTAATTAAAAATGGAAAGGAATCAATTAAAAAATGGAGTGGAAGGAGAATATATTATGGAACATAGAAAATACTAGAATACGAATCAATATCAATAATCAATCAATAATAATTAAAGGAACAAAGAATGAGACAAAGGAAGGTGGGCAAAAATTCAAAGATATAATGATAGAAAACGACGCCGTCTGTGGGGATCGAACCCACGACCACGTGGTTAAAAGCCACGCGCTCTACCACTGAGCTAAGACGGCAGATTTGTGAATTGTTTCGACTTCAGTCTATTAGATTCTAAATACTAACTTATGAAAACGATAAAAGAGATAATGCGCATCCGGGGAATCGAACCCCGGTCAGTACCGTGGGAGGGTACTATGATACCACTACACTAGATGCGCTTGCTTGTTCCAATCGAATCTCTTAAGTATTTTATATATGATCAAGACCCATATACGGAGCAGGCTGCGGGTATGACACCGTGCGGTGTTGTGGAATTGTGGTGAGGTATTGGTAAGTTGTGGTAATTTTTTTTATAATTTTAAATTGTATTGATAAATGTGAAAAAGTAATTGGAAAAAGTGAGATGAAATATTATGGCAGAGTTGTGGTGAGTTGTGGCATCGCAGACAGCCAGCCGTATAAAAGAACATGGCCAATTTCTACAAAAATTTTGGCTAATAAATACTCCTCCATATTGTTTGTCCCCTTTGAAAATTGTGTTACCAAACTTAAAATATTTTGATTATATTTCTCTCTATATATATACAATGGCTTGTTAAATAAAATTACTACCATTAGATTCATAATGAAAAATATTATCCTAAAAATATAATATTGCAATTAAGAACTTATCAATCAAAGAGTGATATTGAAAACCGTGACAATCAATATATACAATGACTTATTAAATAAAATTATCACCATTAGATTCACAACAAAAAATATTATACTCAAAGTATAATATTACAATTGTTAATAAAATATTATATAAAAATTATCAATCAACTTTGTTTTAAGTTTTACTTTTGTTCAAAGCTAAAGTATCTACACTTACATAAAAAATAAATAAGGAACATTGGTTTCAAAAAAAAAAAAAAAAGGAACATTGATGTATGTGTAGCTCAAGGAGATCAGAGTGCACCAAGCTTAAGTACATGGTCCTTCAACTCTAGTTAAAAAATTGATATGGATTTCAAGAATTGGAAAGCCTCAGTAACCAACAAACATTGATCACAATTGCATCCTCCTCAAAATCATTTGGTATGTTCAGAACTGTAGGCAAAAAAACAGATGTACAACAAAACTTTTAAAGGGGGTTGTAGTAGAATCGATCGAAGAATGAAACTGTGCAGTACAGTTGCAAAACAGGGTTCTTGAAAACAGATCATAGACCCGATATCAATCCAATGGCCCCATTTCCTCGTTTTAGTTATCGAAGAGAAATGGGGTAAAAATGAGAGTACAACACACAAGCAATGAATTGCGCACCACAAAAACAACCAAGGCTCGATTGCTAAGACAATGAATTTAGCAGTTGTAGCATGTCAGGCAACTTGTCTGTATAGTAGTCTGGCACAATCCGGTTTTTCGGGTCCTGAAGAGTCGGCAGTGTTGTCACACCTACCCAGAAAAACAGCAGCCAAATTCGACAATCTTACTCTTTTCACATTTCACGATGGATTAGAATATTGACATGTAAATGCTCGAATTCCTGACAAAGTTTTTTACCTGAGAGAACGAGTAGGGTTTTGCAACCAGCACCCTGTCCGAATAGAATGTCGGTATCCAATCTATCACCAACCATGCACATCCTGGATGTGTCGACATTTAATCTGCAAAATGCAGCTGAGAATGTCGTATACATGCATTCATGCGCGATATTAGTAAGAACGAAGGTATTGTTGGTGATAGATTTGCTTACTTCTTTAGTAAGAAATCCACCATAAAAGTTGACGGTTTTCCAACCACAACAGGCTCTTTCTCAGTGGATCCACAGAGAGCAGCAACCATGCATCCAGCACCTGTCATTCGAAAGCCAAGCAAGAGTCTAAATACTCAAATATGTAGGTGTATTTGTGTTAGTTTGAATGATTTGATTAATAATTACAAGAGATTGGTATGAAGGAGCAAAACCTGGCCACTCTTGTAAATCAGTCATATGCCCCACAGCATCACGGTTAGTAGCTATAAAAAGGCATCCTGGATTCTCTCTCAGGCAAAGGGTTGCATACCTATCGATAAACAAAACGACAAAGTTTCAGAACTGAGATTGAGTCATAGAAATTCTGGCTGTAAGTGGGTTGTGCTACACTAAGACTCAGATTGGTAAACTTTCAGTATCAGAAGTAGTTTTATGAGGAATCTAAGACGTCGTTTTTTATGAGAATTCTCCAAGCAGATTAACTAGAATATTTCACCATCCGAAGTAGTTTTGAGTCCCCTCTTTGTCGCACAACAGAATACCATAAATTTTCCTATTATAAGATAGCTTCACTCATCATACTAAAAAGAAGGGGACATGTGAAACTATAAGATTTTTTAGAAGGTTATGTGAAAATATTTTTGCTTCCACGATGACCGTAGGAACATTTGGATCTAATCAGCTCAAGCACAAAAACAGGAATAATCTGCAACAATCTCAAGGGAAGACTTCATTATCTTACTGGAGCTTGTAGTAATTAATACACGGGTCCAATCCGACCACCACAGCTCCGACCTGGATTCAGAATTACAATTTTAAGATGTGCTTTCTTTTAGAATAGCAAAACATTTAATTTAAGCAAAAACGATCTCAAGTTTGGGTTACATTACACTCTTGTCGTGTTCGAACAAGTGGTTTTCTTTCCAAACAGCTATCTTTTTACCATCTTCCTGCAGTATGAGATACGTCGATTGTAAACCAAGAAGACACAAAAATCATACCATGTGTGGACTGATGACATTTGGACAAGCAGCTTAAATTACATAAATGCTAAATCTGCGTAAAATTGACTCAGTTCTACATCAGACAACACCACATAAGCTGGCTACAATGTCACCCTCTTCACATAGTAAAGTTAAATCTGTCATTATTGATGGGTCAATACCGAAAATTAGAATAGAAAGTGAAAAAGAACATACGGGTCCACCAAGGCCTGTAAAGCCAGCAAGCTGCAGCTCCTCTAAGATGCCTTCTGCCCCAACTACGTACACCTGACGGGGATATATAGGCAAAAGTTAGCTATAGCAACCTCGGTAAGCAAGATGAAGGTTAATTAAACGATGCACTATAAAATCATAGGTTACATTAACCTTTTTATCGGTGGGGAATTCAATGGATTTTAGGTACATTGCGGCTGCAAATGATGAGGAGAAGATCTCATCCTGTGTCCATAATAAGTCAGCAATCATCAGACTGTGAAAAGCGAAAACAAAAACCTAACAATGGAGACTTAGCGGGGCAAGGAATTAGGTCTTGACCTCAGAGACAGGGATGCCTAAAGAATGAAACTTGGCAGCGTACTGCCTCCTTGACTTACTGGAATTGTTAGTGACAAACACTAGCTTCTTTCCCTAAGAACCATTGCAAAAGCGAAGATTTAGCTGCAGAAAGCTGTGAAATTTTTAAAAGAAATCATTAAGTACACATCTTGCAATAGCACGTTGGTGACTTCACCTTGGATCTCAGCAAATCAAGGGTCTCAGGAACACCGTCAATCAGTGTGTCGCCCTTCCATATGACCCCTGGAGTTGCAATTTTGTCTTACTAATCAACACACATAATGGAGGTGGAAAAACGTCGGGAAACAAAGAATGAATGAAAAAGAGACGAGAGAGTTAACCATCACAGTCAAAGAGAAAAGCGTCAACTGAATGGAAAAGGTTGACGGCGTTGCTAGCATTCAGAGGTTGAGCAGCTGCCTCCCCCATCTTTCGTTGCGCTGTTCAATTGAAAGAATGACAAATGAGAGAACTGAAAGTAATACAAATAAGTATTTAAAGTTTGCAGGTTCAGTTTGCCGGCTAGAACAAACATGAAGTCAAACTTAAGATGCATTGTTCTTTGGCGATAGTTGCTTCTTAAGAATTTTTCTCTGTCATGTAAAAGTCGAAAGGGGCATGTATGTATTTGGTTTTCATATACCTTGTCAAAAGATTGTTTAGATAAGTACCACTCCTATATTTTCAGTGATCGATTCTTCAATGCACACCAAATGCTTTCAGTATCACTTCCTTTCTTTCCTATTATAGTCTAATGTAGAAAATTTGTCCAAAATCTAAACCACTGTAAGTAAAAGATGAAATTCCAGGAAACCCTTACTGTTTAACTCAAACAATTCTCACTTGTTAGTATCTTTAAAACCAATCATAAAATAATTTCTTGATTAAGAAAATAGTAGGTCTTCTGTGACACTATTTGACCTTATATTTATTGAGAGACAATCTTTCTTATAGTGACTTTTAATAAATATGAATGTTACTCATACTTCACTTAGCATGATTATGACAAAAGTCACCACTTCAAAAGTTCTTAGTAACATTCATATGAAAGTGTCACTCTAATATGAATCGTTGATCACATGCAATCCTTTAATATGGCATTCTAATAAATAATTTCATAGCTTAAACCATAGTTACCGGGAACTCTACATATGCCCGCGACCCGCGCTCCGAAGTCAAAACCAAACTAAATTTGTGCAAAAATTAGCAACCGTGATCGGGGACTAATGACCCGGGAAGCGTTCCTTGGTAACTGTGGCTTAAACCCATGAACTTTTCCTAAATCTATTAAACATTTTGAGGCTTTTTATTATCTCTTGCAGCACAGGTTAGATCAAGTGTCGATATATTTGATTTCCTACTCCTACTGAATCTACCAACCAAAACAAAAGCTCATGGAAATTCCAAGCATTTCAATTTCAGGCCATTGAATACCAAACAGGGCAAAAAATAGTTCAAAAATCTGAGCAGGAAAGCTAAGAAAATCAGTTTAATTCCATTTTGATTATAGTATTATAAACTTTCAACCAACAGAATCAAACTATACTCTGTCTAAACACTAACTAAATAAACAGGAAGACTGAAATCTAGTTGATACCCTGTACCTCAATAAACCCTAAAACTTGAATAAACATGGAAATCTGAACTCAATAATCCGCAAACATGCAATCTAAAAAAGACTAATAATTCAGCAATTGCAGGAAAGCTGAGAAAATGAGTTTACCTCGACTTGGATTATAGTATTATACCCTTCCAACTTTCCAACCAACAGAATCAAACTATGCTCTGTCTAAACTCTAATTATAACTGAAATCTAGTTGATACCCAGTACTTCAATAAACCCTAAAACTTGAATGAACATGAAAAATTCGAATCCCATAATCAGAAAACATGCAATCTAAAAGGAATCATCATTCAACAATCCAGAAATCCAACAGAATTAAACTATGCTCTGTCTAAACTCTAATTAACTAAATATGAAAACTGAAAACTAGTTGATACCCAGTACTTCAATAAACCCTAAAACTTGAATGAACACCAAAATATTGAATTCAACAATCAGAAAACATGCAATCGAAAAGGAACCGTCATTCAGCAATTCAGAAATGCGAATTGGAAGAGTAATGGTGGTGCACTTACCGCGTAAATGAGATGGTAAATTCGAATTCAATGTTACTGCAAACAGAATTAGCAGCTGCAATTGTAGAGTAAAAAAGCAAAGATTTATAGCGAATGAAGAAACCAAAATCTGGAGAAAATGTTTCTGTGGGAGGCCTCAATGCAAATGTGAAGAAGATCGTACGTGATATGAGTATCTGTTGATACAGAACAAATCAATGTTTTTTTTTTTCTGTTTTTTTGGTCCATTCTTTTTGAAAAAGAAAAAGATAAAGAGAGAAAACGAATCATTTAAAAAGGAAAAAGATATCAAGCAGAAAAGGAGGGGAAGCAAAAATAGCGGGACGCCGTCTGTGGGGATCGAACCCACGACCACGTGGTTAAAAGCCACGCGCTCTACCACTGAGCTAAGACGGCTGTTGTTTGCCCCTACTTGTCCGGAAATAAATTTGATAGATATTACAATTTGGCCAGTAAGTGGGACCAATCATGCCACCTAACCAAGGCCTTGTTTGGTAACCAGCTGGTAGCTGATAGTTGTTTGGATTAACTGTTTGTAGGAAAAATGTTTGGTAAAGTAGCTTTTTATGAAAAGTTAACTCAAAAAGCTTCATCAAATAGCTTTTTGGAAACTAGCTTATTGGGTCCAAAAAGCTACTTACCAAACACCTCAAGTAGCTTTTTAACCTTGGTCAAAAAGTTAAAAGCTACCTAAAAAGCTAAAAGTTACCCAAATAGCTGGGCAGCCAAACACCCCCCATCCCCAAGCTATTGGCTTGCAAATTATTATGGTCATGTTTAGTAAACAATTGTTAGATATTATTATTGACTATTTATTATTAGCTGTTTGGATTGACTATTTATAATTGTATTTAGCTAATTAGATTGGTTGTTTGGAAAATTTGTGTTTGATAAAGGTGACTGTGTTTTGAAAATGCAATTATTGAAATTCCATTCTTTTTATCACCAATTTAAAATAATATGTATCAATTACTTTTATGATGACATATGTGTAATGGTAAATTTTGGGTTAAATGGTAATTTCTACAAAGAGTCAATCCAATAGCCTGCTTATGTTAGCCTATTGAAAATCAGTCTATAGGACTCAATCAGCCAAGTGAATAGGTTGTTTACCAAACACCTATTTAGCTTATTTGATTTGGTAAAATATTTTAATAAGCTATTTTTTTGATAAGTCATTCAATATATTGTTTACCGAACAAAGTATATGCTGTTGGAGCATGACATCAACTGCCATGTGCGATAAATGGCAATTCATATTTTTTTGCAAAAACAAAATGACTGCCTGACAATTATAAATAGCAATTATCAAGTTCAGTTCCAGTAGTTATCAATTCAGCATGATTGTTCGCTGACAGTAGCATGATTGTTCACTGACAGTAACATGATTGTTCACCAAAGTGTTCTTCACTTACTTCAACTGCGTTGTTCACTTGCGGATATCAAATTGTTCACTCATAGAAGTATGATTGTTCATTATAATTTGTCAATACGTAGGTTATTATAGATGTTCACTAGCTTCTTTAATATTGTTAACTCAAGTTTAAACCATGTTACTTTATTGCTAAAATCTTAAGATAAAATTAAATAACAATCTCAGTGAACAATGACTATATGTATGAACAATAACAATATGTATAGTGAACAATAGAAACAATGAAACATGTCTAGTAAGTAGTGAACAATGACATAATGAATAATAGACATATTTACGGTACACATCCACAAACTATCAAATGAACAATTAATACATGTTTAGTGAACAATCTTAATTTATAGAATGAACAATGGGTCTTGGAACTTGAGGCCCCGTTGTTTTGTGCGTTGCGTTGCGTTTGGGTTGCGTTAAGTTGCGGTGGAAATAGTTAAAAAGTAATGGTAATTTGCGTTATGGTTGCGATAGGGTTGTGATAAGTTGCGTTGCGTTTGGGTACGTTAACGCATAAAAAGTAATGGTAATTTGCGTTATGTTGCGATAGGGTAGCGTGAATAATTGATTATCTTTCGCCACTCATAGTTCGTCGATGTCTTGCAACTTCCAATAGTATATTTGCTTCGGATCTAATCTCCTTCCCGACTCCTCTCGTCATCATCATCTCTGCTGGACCCATGGTTAATCTTCTCCTTGTGTCTTCAATGACGTGATTTTTCTAGGTTTTGACCATTGATTACTCACATATTATAACAAATTGCAATACAAAATTAACATCATTGTAATTTTTACAAAATAACTTTATAATGGTGGTAATTTCATATTGTAACTCGTTATCGTTTGTGAGTAATCGACGGTCCAAACTTAGCCAGATGGACAAATATTTTGGGACAGAGGTAGTATTTACTTGTCGGGTTTCTAACACTACTGCTATAAGAACATTTCCAGAAAGGATTTACTCAGTTCTCTTTTGCCACCCTTCTGATCAAATGAAAACACCGCTCATTTGATTTGAATTATGGGTATCCAACACATATTCTGCAGTATGACAGAATAGAAATGAAGAGTCTTAAGAGGAAGTTAATATTGCTTCACGAAATCGAAGCTTGGAAGTCTGAACAATCTGAAGTCAGCCACTCTCATATTTCAGTTATGAAAATTAGTTGCACTATAAAGACATTGCAAAAAATAAACTGGTTGAAATTTAGCTTAGCTTATATACTCATGTCAGTTTCAAAAAGCAATGTTTGCAGTAAAAAAAAAGGCCACAGAAGAACAGGATCTGAGAAGGCACTAGGGCACTTGGTGCATTGCAAGTTCAACCACAACATTTGCACTTCATGATCTTGGTATTTTTAGTGCCCTAGGATATTCAAATCACAGAAAACACTCTGCATTACAAATCACAAACAAAGACTCAACAATCCCACAATCATAACGTACCCTAGTGTCACTCGTCTGTCTTTTATAGAATCAAAAAGACTTCCATGTTGGAAAGAGAAAAAATAAAAGTTTTATACGTCAAATGTCGAATGACGAAGGTTTATACGTGTCTTACTCAAACAGGCTGAGATAGCTTAACCAACAATAATCATGAAGGGATTTATGAACCAACTGATAGTTTAAGGGAGGGAAACTCAACTGTTTGGAGTATTGACTCTTCCAAGACAACTCAGTTTAGTTGTAAGGTTCTTGGCTATGACCTGCCTCAAATAAGCATACATGTAGTCAGCAAGACAAAGCCAATATCTGCAGTTCAATGTAAGATAGCATAGAATAATCAAATTGTAAATCTTGTCAACTTTGAAAAACTAAAAAGAGAATATTAATAAGTACTTAACTATTTGAAGTGAAAAGTCATTTTCAATTAGATTTTTCACTCACCAATTAGATTTGGAATAGAACCCTACATGTCTTGTGACCCTTATTAAGTTGATTACTCATAAAAAAAAGGCCATTTTTTACTCAATGGAAGAAATTTTGACAAATTTTATGGGCTTTTCAAAAGAAACTTTTTCACAACTTTGGGAAGTAGGGAGTACTACTCCCTCCGTTCTTTTTTAGTATGCCGTTCACGCTTTTGAGGTCCATTTTCAATCAATAAACTTTCACATAAATTTTTTAATAGAAAATACAATATTATACTTTTTTAATAGTATTTTTACAAATCTAATGATATCAATTTTATATTATGAATCATTATACAAATTAAGATATTAACTGTCAAAATTTTTTGCACAGAAATATATGCTAATGGTGACACTTATCTTGGGTGGATCATGCATAAATTTGAGTTTGAATATCTTTTGCATAGGGAACACAAAGAGATAATTAAGTAGCATAATTCTTTGCCTTTAGTTGCTCTGAAAGCAACAAATTATTAAGCAAATACTAGCTGTAGACTGAGCATCTAAGGAATTAAATATAGGGATTAGTTGTTGTTTGACTAATGCTTCAACACCTATCACACAATTCAGTGCAGACTATTAACAAAAATCAATTTGATAGTTTAATTCTAAATCATAATGCATGGTGGGCTTTCAATTGTTTATTATCACATGTTTTGGGATGGAATCAAGTTCTATGCATTAAAAGACAAGCTATTTTCTAAAGTATTCTCCTGAAATTGTGGTTAATTCTACAGAACAGAACCCATATGCAGTCTCAAATGGCCAAATGGGTGTAAAAAATCAAGAATAAGATCATAGGGAAACTTTTTTGTTTAGGAAAGCCTAATTACTTGATCTAATAGAACCGACCTGAATGCATGACCCGAGTAGTCCCTAATAGGTGATCCCCCAACCTTAACCTTAAACTAAACCACCCTGAAGTCCCCTTGACTAATATGGCTTGTAATTTACACGACAAACTTCATAGAAACGAAGTAGAAGAGGTTTGAAGAAGAGGTTAGAAGGGATCTGATATAACAGTCTTACCCCTAAATAAAAACAAAAAAAAAATTCAGAGACTGGATCCAATTGACCCAAGCTTTTAAATTCATTCACAACGTAGTAGTATTCCATGGACACAAAGTAGAAGAGGTTTGAAGAGATATTTTGCTTTAGACCACAACAAGCGAAGCTGGGGGGAAAAATCATCTTTCAGCTATCCAGATTATGGACTCTTTCACCTATGTTTTAACATCTATATAACCAATGGTTCACGTTTTGTAATGTTTATTCTATTCAGAAAATAAGTGCGAAATTCAAGGAATCCAAAACAGAAAGTAATGACCCATACCGTGTACGCATGAATCACATGACCTGTGCTGCCACTATGACACATTTGATGAATGTTCGGGGTAGCTGAACATCGTAATTTTATTGCAGATTATCTCCAGCACGACCGTGCTTACAATACTTTCTTGCCACATTACCAAATGAATACCCTATAATCCTGCATACAAAAGAAGGGAAGGGGTCAGATGTACACCACCAATTGTAAAGAGGTTGTCCCATTGGACAACGTCCATGTTTACTAAGGCATTGCTGTGTTAACACAATAACACAGCCTGTTCTCTTTGCCTTAGCTTCAGGAAAATAAGTTTAGTTCAGAATAAGTTCAGAGTAAGTTCATTCAATAAGGTTTGAATCAATTATACAAACAACTCTCACAAAAGGTTTAGAATAAACTCGGAAAATAAGTCCAAAATAAATTCAGACAAACAAGTTCAGTTTAGAATAAGTTCAAAAGCCAGTGATTTTAAGTTGCGTCACAGTAGCCAAAGAGCTAAGAAACATAATCTTATTCAAGTTAAACTCAACAGGACATAACCCACAAATAGAGCATCTAAGTTTCAATGCTCAATACTAAAACAACAGTTTCCATATTTTCTTCCATCACTACTACAACTCAATCTCTAACCCAGCAAAATCCCAAACACTACTACCCACCTGCTCATACCTATCTTTAACGCCCTCTCTAAAGCGCACATAATCCAAGCTCACAAAAGGCTTAAAGAGCCTCCTATTCCCCTCTCCAACGACTTCCTCAGGTGCGAATATCACCTTATCATCTTCAAAGCTCCAAAAGAAAGCCAACGACAAACGCTTTCTCCGGCTCCTTAGAACCACCCTATGGACTGAAGACCTTAGTTTCCCATTGCTCCAAGCTTCCAACATATCACCTATGTTCACCACAAGGCTACCCTTTTTAGGTGCAATATCAAGCCATTTTCCCTCCTCTGACTTCACCTGAAGACCGCCTGCGTTATTGTCTGGATACAGGATTGTAGCACATCTGAAGTCAGTATGCATCCCAAGCCCTTCGATCTCATCTTGATATGGGTCAGGTGGTGTGTAGTTTATGAGCTTCAAGTAGCCATTACAGTCACTGAATTCAGTCTCATAGAACTTGTGATCAAAACCATCTCCCAGTGTCATTAACAGAATCTGTACAATCCTCTTAGATATATTTGTCATTCTGTTGCCATATTCCTGCAGTATCTGGCTGCAAAGAAGCACTATGTACATGTGATCAACACTTTAACCATATAGTTAGAGTTGGGGAACAGGCTGTGCTGCGTCGGGTTTGTGTCCGAGTTAAAGGGATTGAAGAAGCAGTATGTACTCATATAATTAAACGAGTTGACATGAACCTATAACGCGTTTCACTTAAATGGGGTAAATGTGTTAGATTCGAGTAACTCGTTTACCTGTTAACCCACATATATTCTATAACAAAGATTCGACTTTAGAAGACAAAATGCAACCTAATCTCCACCGTTCATTTATTATCAACCACTTGTTGCCCTCTTAAAAGTCCAACAAATAAAATTCCATTTCTCACCTTAAACGATAAACAGTAAACAGTAAACAAGTTACCCATTTGACTTAATTGTAAAACAACTTAAATATGCCTCTTTCCGTGTCAAGATTCTCAACCCAAACCTAACCCAATTACTTAACCGGGTTGGAAATCCATACCCAAACCCACTTAACTCTGATGATTTTGGGTCGGTAAACGTGTCAAGTCAGGTTTTCCCAACTCTACGTACAACACATATGGAACTGAAGAAAGAAAAGGAAACATGGAGATGTCTAGAGTGATTACCTGAATGCAGAACAGTCTGAGCCAAGGAGAATTTTTCCGGAGCATTCAGCAGAGGAAAAGAAATCTGGCCCTGAAACTCGGAGACTCTCATAAAAAGGAGAAGCTACGAATTGAGGGGTGTAGCACTGAAAAGATTTTGCAGGACCGAGTTCGAGTTTTTTATCAGAAGACAGGCTGAAAATTTGTTCTGAAAATGAGTACAGCTTGCTGTAAAGCTCATCTGATATGCCATGGTTAGTGATGTAAAAGAAGCCCCATTCTTTGCAGGCTTCAGAAAGAGAGGCCAAACAAGATGGAGTGGGTGGTTGGTGATGTCCAATGTAGGAAGATCAAGGCAAATTTGGGATTGAGGCATTCTACTCTAGGAAAAGATAGTGGTTGTTTTTTCTCTGCTAGTGGTGTCTGAGACAGACAGAGTTGGAAGGTTAGGTTGCAAACCATAGAGACTATTTATAAATTGTAAACCATATATGTGTTTTATTGGTATGTCCATAATCTGGTAGCTGAAAAAGATTATTTTTTTCAACGTAGATTATAATAGACTAAAGTAAAATGCCTCTACTTCTTTTCCATGGAGTAGTAGGTAGCTGAATTTTGGGTCAATTGGAATCAGTCTCTCTAAATTGCAAAATTTAGGGGTAAGACCGGTACATCCGACTTCTTGATACTTTGCCTAAGTGGGATCTTTGGAGTATTGGTTTTGGTTTTGGTTTTATATGTGTTTTATTGGTGCTCATATAGTAGTAGTAAGGGCTCCACCTTCCATCTCCTCCTTTCAGGCTTCGATTCATAGGGGAGCATTCCTTACTTATCAGGGATAAGTAGTGCTATGAATGAAAGGTTATGCCTGGACCAGGCATTGACATCCTGTATCCCAGTCCAATAAAGGTCCATCGGATTAGGGTTACCCTAAGATGGGGGCCCAGTGGGTTGGACCGCTTAAAAAAAAATGGAATTCTTAGTTCTGGCCCACATGGGTCTGATTAAGTAGAGTTCAGGACACTGGGATGCGGTCCAAAACTCAAGTGCAATTTATCAAACTACAAAGGAAAAGGACTGCTACATGTTCTGATCCTGGACTGCATACATTCTGATTAAATTCATCACTATTATAGAGGCTAGACAAGTGTTCATCATGTATCCCATCTTATCCAAATGGTAGATAATTCCTGATTCAATCTTGCATCAAAGGTTAATATTATATGAAAATATCCTATCAGATCAGACAAAAATGAATACTTCGAGTAGTACAAGGATTATGTGTTCAAACAAGAAAGAACATTTTGATCAGAAAAATGCACAAAGTGCCTTTTTGGTTGTCTGAAAGTGGATGTTTCTTCAACATGGTTCCATCTTATGATAAATGGACTATTGCTCAGTATATAAACCATATTGTGGGCATGCTTTCATCTAACAGGCTTCGATCTGTTCTCCTTAAGCGACTTCATTGCTTTAGATCTCAGACAAGAGACCAGTTCTCAGATCACAATTTATCCAGAAAATAAGAATTTGTACCTAGGATAATTAAACAGCATATATAAAATATCCTCTTGTATTATTTCTGAAAGGCATGCTCTCAATTATGTCAGTTTGACTCATATTTCCACAAGGCTTATATATTTATTCAATATGCCTCTACCAAGTGACCCTTCGTAACTAACTATGATCCCCTACCATTTAGCCAATAGTCTCTTCTTTGATGTTTGTAACTTCAACAGCTCAATAAGGTCAACAAACACCAATCATGGAAAAAGGGATGCATGAACCCCATACAAATGTGTTTCTCCTAGGAGTTTGTTGTTGTTGTTGTCTCTTCTTTGATCTTTGAATGTAACTAAAACAGCTCAAAAGGTCAACAAATAGCAATAAAAAAAAAAAGGGTTACATGAACCCTGTACAAATCTAAGAGGGAAACTTAACTGTTTCAGGCTTGACTGAGGGAAACTTAACTGTTTCAGGCTTGACTCTCCCAAAACAAGTCAACTTGGTTGTCTGCACACAAATTGGCTATGACCTGCCATAAATAAGCAAAATTTAAGCATGCAGTCAAACACCAGACCCTAAATAACCAATACTTACAATTGCTTTAAAGACATCAAAATTATATACTAAATTAAATGTCTACTTGGGGTCAATCATGAGTGGATGTTTAGAAAAGAAATCTCTAGCATAGACAGAAAGAGATGACTAAAATGAAAAAAAAATAATCAAAAAATTAGCCTATAAAGCTCTTTAGGCGATAATTATTATTTTAGCAATACTCCCTCCCAGTCCATATTATTTTTCCTTTTCTTGACTATCACGGTCTCCAATGTCACTCTTTCATTGATACTCCCTCCGTTTTTCATCTGTCATTCACGCTTTTTGAGATCCATTTTTAATCAACAATTTTTCACATAATATTTTATAAAAAGTTACGATATTTTACTTTTTCAATAGTATTTTTTATTATGAATCTAATGATATCAATTTTGAATCATAATACAAATTAAAATATTAGCAGTCAAAGTTTTTGACACAATTACCAAGGTGACAGTTAAATAAGAACGGAGGGAGTAATTTCTTATATAATATTTTATTAATAATTGCAATATTATACTTCTAGAATAATATTTTTTTCGTTATGAATCTAATAGTAGTAATTTTATTTAACAAATCGTTGTATATATTGAGAAATTTATGGTCAAAATTTTTTAAGTTTACACAATTTTTGAAAAAGGAACGGAGGTAGTACGAAAAAAAGGGGTTTTCTTTGTTTTTTTTTTGGGGGGGGGGGGGGTTGCTTCTTTGACTAATGGTCCAAAAGTCACTACTACAAAAAAACTTAGCATATCAGCTACCTAAAGCTGAGAATTCTATTTCACCATGCATTAATTTAACACAATTTGCAACTAAATCAATCAATTTCAGGAATAGAATATGTTCAATCTGTGAGCAGCTTTCGACTCAAGGAAAAAGACTTAAACTGATCATGACAACAATCCAGACAACATGAGCATACATGTGGAGGAGTCTAAGAACTCGTCAATCTACGCAATCATATGCAGCTCCTTCAAAGTGAAGTCAAACATGTGATTCACGACGAAATATATTTTTCATCACAATGCTAAGTAAATTTGTCATTGTTTACATGTATCACATGATTTGGTATGGTGATGAATTTTGTGCATAATTTAAGAACATGAAGTACTATATGGAAATGAGTTGGTACAGGACAAACTCCTTCCAGCTATGCTCCTCATATTATGGTTACAAATTATAACTACAAAGACCAAATGTACCTTGCATAGGTATCATAAAATTAGAATTGAAGGAAACTCCTTAGCAAGAGAAGTTGTACAAGGAACTATGTTACTCTGATTCTTCATTTTCGCTGCCGCACCTGTGTTGGACCTTTGATACCCGGACAAGGGTAGGACACTCGACACTTCAAATTACAATGAAAATGTTTAAAATTTCTTTAAAATAGTCAAGTCCGACACCCGTATCCGTGTCCGATATGGACTCACGTACCCGAGTCCGAGTAACATAGACAAGGAAGGAATTCATACTAGCCCTAGATTAACAATTGCAGCTTATCCTCGGGTGACAAATAACAATTCTTAACTTATGTTTTCTCATATCATTTAAACTCTTCAGTCAGCATGGTATTTGTTCATCATGCTTGGATATTTCAGATTGCACAAGAAGTCCAGAAAAAACTGCTATGCAGCAAAGTTATCTGAGCCTACAATAACGTGAAGGCAAATTTTTTAAAATACACTTATTAGACCAACTAACCAACTAACTATATGTCAGTAGATAAACTAAAGTTACTAAATTACGAAAGCAAAACTCCATCAATCCAAGCATGGCCCTGAGAACTCAAGTATAGTTTGTGTTATAATGGATGTGACGAGTCAGAACGAAATTGACAACTGACAATCAGATTTAATGTGGTTCACCAACAACTGCTTATCGATCTGGTGCTGAGAATTATATGTATATATAAGGGTAAATGCAAGTCGCAAGCAACTCCTAGCCATAGTTATTAAAATCTCGATCCTGATCTATAGTCCTACGATTTTATGATCCAAATTCCTCGATGCGATTCTACCATCTAGATTCCAATCCACGATCCTATGTGGGTTAATTCCGATCCTAACTACCTAATGGATCTGAGTTAAGATCCCGATTCTGACAACCTTGCTCCTAACCGAGTTCAAGGAATGTTGTTCCAACAATGAAGTCTCTGAAAACTAGCTACTAACCTGAAGGGAAGCAAAATAGATAAAAAATGAAGTATAACAATCAGTAGGCAGTAAATCCTGAAGACTAGCTCTTGGCACATGGACAAGATGCCCTCACAGGTAACATGATGTGCTTATATACCATAATCTATTCCAAGGTCAGCCCAAAGACTTTTTGACAATTTGGAGTTAAAAATCACAGCAAGTAGCTAAGTTTTTATTATTCATGTCATTATGTGACAATCAGACACAGAACTTGATGTAAGCAGCTATGTAAGACTACATTCAACAATTACCACTTGGCCTCGACAAATCCAACCAATGCCTTCTAGATTCCCTCGTCAACGAAACTAGATTTCACAAAATGTCAAAAGCCGTCCAGCAACAATTAACTATTGCTTGTTTAGTTGTTTATTACAATCATGTTTGTACGCAGTGTGGCAACAAATGACAAAACTGTTTAGGTACGTGAAGATGTATGGATGAAAATAGGAGTGGAAATTATTAAATATGAGAAAGCTATTTATGTATGTGAAGATGTTTGTAGAGTGTTAACTCTTGTAAAAGGGAAAGAAATCATATAAGCATTACGCCTAATAAGAATGAAAGTCATTCACCTAAATCCCCTATTTTACTCGAAATAAAGGACGAAAAATGGGGCATCAGCAGCAAACTCATGGCTATATCACCTAGATATATACTTGTTTCTCATTATGAACTTCATACAAACATGCCTATCGCTTACAAATTTATTTGGAGTTTTGGATCATAATATACTCACCTTTCGGGATATTGGCCGTATCATAATATACCCACTTTTACTATTGGATACTAATATACCAACCGTTATACCTAGGTGATTTTAACATATTTATCATGACTTTAAAGGTGGTGAATCGGTCTCAAGGATGACTTAAGTGGGCTTGTACTGGTTCCTTATAGGTCTCTCTAAAACTCAGTATGTGATTGTGAGCAATTGCAAAATGCAAATCACCCTGATCCTACCTCTATGGTCCAAAAATCCAATTTATTTCCTTCGAAAACCATCTACAAATCACTAAAATTCAAACCAAAAAGAACCATCAAGAAGCAGCACCATATGCAGATGACCTATATCTACATTTCCTTGACATTTGTTAAAATTTTCAAGGCAAGCAAATGTAATAATACAAAAGCAAATTCCTGTCTCATTACAAATTTCATTGTAAGACCAAGTGATTACTTTACATGATGTCATTTGCCAAATAAAAATTTGTCTCCCCTCAATATCTCTTCTATGACACCACAGTACTTGAATGATTATCAGCATGTAATCTTTGAGTCCATATTCAACAATTCTTGATACAGTTGGTGGGTTTTTTTTTCTTGTTCCTTCACATATAAAGAATAACTCAACAAAGAATAATTTTCCACAACTAGACTCCTATCCCAGCAAAATCCCATACAGTATTACCCACCTTCTCATACCTCTCTTCATCATCAAACTCTCTAAACCTCACATAATCCAACGTAACAAAAGGCTTGAAAACCCTCTCATTTCCTTCTCCAACCACTTCCGGAGGAGCATAGATCACCTTGTCATCTTCAAAACTCAAAAAGAAAGCCAAACACAAGCGGTTCCTTTGTTTCCTCAACATGACACGATGCTCGGATGACCTTAGTTTTCCATTGCTCCAAGCTTCCAACATATCGCCTACATTCACCACGAGACTACCCTCACAGGGAACAACATCCACCCAATTCCCCTCCTTGGATCTCACTTGAAGACTGCTCATATCGTCTGGATACAGAATGGTGAGACATGCCATGTCTGTATGTTTTCCCAGGCCTTCAACCTCATTTTGTGAGGCTCCTGGAGGTGTGTAGTTTATAATCCTTAAATAGCCATGGCACTTGTTGAATTCAGTATCATAAAACTTCCGCTCGAATCCATCCCCCAAACTCGACAATAGAATCTCTATAATCCTGTTGGATAAGTCAGTCATCTTTCGCGCATATTCTTGCACTATCTCACTGTCAATAAAGATTTACATTTCAATCAAACATGGTTTTATGTGACTTATGGAGTTGGTGGGCGAAAACAATATCGCAAAAACTGTGAGGTTGTTAGTAAGAAAATTACTTAAATATAAAAATCAACTTTTGGTGTTTCGTTCAATGAATGTTAAGGGTAAAATAAGAATAGTAG
The DNA here is from genome assembly GCA_029582165.1 of Portulaca oleracea. Taxonomy (NCBI): domain Eukaryota; kingdom Viridiplantae; phylum Streptophyta; class Magnoliopsida; order Caryophyllales; family Portulacaceae; genus Portulaca; species Portulaca oleracea. The sequence continues at coordinate 32,521,094 of CM055886.1, forward strand.
TATTGAATAAATCATTGGGGTTACCTGAATTCATGACTCTCCTGTCCAAAGAGAACTTTGCCAGAGCACTCAGCAGATGAAAAGAAATCCGGCCCCGAAACTCGGAGACCCTCATAGAAAGGAGAAGCTATAAACTGTGGAGTGTAGCTCTTCATGGATGATGAAGGGCTGAGTTTGAGTTTCGTATCAGAAGGCAGGCTAAAAATTTTCCTCGAGAATGAGTACAGTTTACTGTAAAGCTCGTTCGATATTCCATGGTTGATGACATGAAAGAAACCCCATTCTTTGCAGGCTTCAGAAATAGAGGACAAACAGGAGGGACTTGGTGGGTTGGAGATGTCCAATAAGGGGAGTTTTAGACAGGTATAAGATTGAGACATTCGATTGTAGGAGAAGACAAAAAGGCTTGATTGCCAACTAACGCTGTCTCTAGAGATATTGTTGGCAGGTTAGATTGCAAGACAGAGAGAATGTTCATCACATATATATACATATACATGCAACTTTTTTTAAAGCTTCATATCAAGTGCCCAATTCCAGGCCATATATGAGCTTTTTCAAAGTTGGTATTACATGGAGTTCCGTACCATGGTCTATGATCAGAAAATGACTACTTGAAGGAGTTGTTATATAGCAAAATATGTCATAGAAACTAATAAAAAAATGCTTCTATTAAGAAATCCAAGTCAATGATAGAAATGCTGATGGTTGACATAAACTGAAGCAATATTAGAATAATGTAGCCCATAATCAGCCTGAGTATTTTGCTGCTAATAAAGGATAATTGGATACTTGAGAGGTTGATCCAGTGAAGGTTATTTATAAAGGACATAAGCCATTATCAATCAATGAGTTGAAGTTAATTATCGCTTCATGGGTGCTCTGATTTGCAATAATACATGCTTCCTTCTCACTATGATGGAACCAACTTGTGTATATGATTTCATCTCATTAAATCAAAATTATCTAAAAAGCCTAAAAAGATGAGGTGACCTAACTATTCCTTCCAAAATACTCCCTCCTTCCCATTTTATCTGGAGCTTTAATCTACACGTCAGTTAATCTTCGAAAATTTAACCATTAATTACTCAACATATAGAATGACCTATTATATGAACACACTATCATTAGATTCGTAACGAAAATTATCATGGTATGAGGATAAGATTGTAATTTTTAATAAAATATTATGTGAGAAGTTGTCGGTTAAAGGACATTGAAAACCATGAGGCACAGAATAAATGACAGATAAAATGGGAATGAGAGGGTATATAGCTCAAAGCCTTAAACTCTTGAACAGTGCAAATACAATATCCGCTGTCAAAACATCAAATAGACCCAAAAACAAGTCATGGTCTTCAAAGTATTCATGATCAATCTGCAGAACATCTTATTCTTTCCTATTCATTTCACCGTCGTAGTCTAAAAATATTCTGCTATGGTGTTCACATTTCTAAAGCAATTGCACAATTCTAAGGCTGGATTCCAAGAACCAAGTCAGGTAGAGGTAGGAGAATAGTCTGGAATTCTTAGGAATATCTAACTCAATATCTAACTCAACTTCCTAGAAGCCCACTCAACACAAAAGTCTAAGACTGATGGAGAGTTATTCAGTTTAAAATCCTGAAAATAGCAATTAAAAATGGAAAAGGATGATCTTATAGTACTTGCCTAGATTATAGTGGTTGCAATACAGCTAAAGAAGATCCGGCATAGATCTTTCAACTCTTTGATTCTTTCATCTATCTACTACTCAACAGATCATATTGAAAAAAAAAATGGCAATTCAAACTGGATAAGTCGGGAATAAAAATAAGCATTGTAACTATTGATAGAAGATGCAGGCAAAGGAGAGTAAGATAGGTAAGAATTCATAAGAGCGAATAAGGGTAAAAGTAAAAGGGAGTAAATAAGAGTTCATTGACTATCTATATACATTTTTTTTTATAGGAAAAGAATATATATATATACATTGTCAACCTACGGAGTATATTTGAGAGCTGTAACAAAATAAGGAATAGTAGATAATATATACACTTCGAAATACTGAAATAGTATGGAAATTAGAGATTAAAAACTGTAATCAACAAAGACCCTATATTGTTTTACGTTAGTAAGTGAAAGGGTTTCCAAAGTAGTTTTAGGAAAATAATGCTTATTACTATTTCAATAAATAATTTCATTCCCCTTTACAATCCAATTGGTATGAAACGATAATGGGAACAAGGAGGAGTAAGGAAGGGTAAGAACTACTCCTTATTCTTAAGGGAAATTGGATTCTTATAGTCCAAACTATGGGCAGTGGGATGATAACAATCTGAACTTCAAAATTATACCACTACGATGCCTTAGAGTTAGATTCTAGAAGTACGCCACCGAGTTGCTCAAACGCAACCCAATGGTTTATTGGTTTTCCTACGTGCTACCAGAGGAGGGGGGTTTTCTACGTGACACTTGTATTGTAGTAATCCAAACTTCTAATATATTGGATTGTAGTAGTCCAAACTATCACATATTTGATTGTAATATTCCAAATTATCATATATAGCATTGTGGTAGCCCAAAATATCGTTCAGCTTGGAGCAACTCAGCGGTATACTGCTAAAATTAGAGGGGTCATTAGTTCACATCGCTGTGGTATCTGATTTACACTATACTCGAACAAAGAAACAGGTGGAGTTCTAGGTACTTTGTATAAGACCACACGGTTTCAAGCCATCTTATAGAACGTTGGTCACCAAGCTAGTAGCAATGGACTTCACTATCTTGTTTGGAACTTGTCAAAATATTCATTTGTGTGACAACATATTAGCAAGAATCCTCAAGGGGGTGGTTTCCCCTACAAGTTTCTAAAACCTCCAAATAACAAATCACCTATTCATATTTGGGGAAATAAGGGAAGTACTTCAAATAGCACAAATGACATGATTATTAGGGATATCAAAAATTTCATTAGTCGACTTGAAGATTACTCCAGCCAACCCATCTTTGCGAGGCAAACACAGAGCAACACACTTGCTAGCTAATCAGGAAAATTTATGATTTACGGTTTTCATTTTTTGGACGTGTAGGTACAGAACTTACTTTAATTAACGGTTTTCGTTTTTAGGACTTGTAGCCCTATTCTTTGGAGTTATAGCATCAAGTTAGGTTTGGTAAGGTAAGGAAAGTAAAGAAAGGTAATGATGAAATTTGTGGTAGGTAATTTACTGGGGAAGTAAATGTATTTTACTATTAAAATTTTGACTTCGGTTTGAGTGTTTTTAATAGAATCAGGTAAGATAAGGTAAGCTAAGGTTAGGCAAGGATAAACCTAACTTACGACTCTAAAGAACAGCGCCAACTACAAATACAATCACTAAAAGAGGACCAGAAATTAATCACATCCCAAATAACCCTAACCAAACCTGACAGAACAAAATGGATCATAGCTAACAAATCAACACAACAAACTCCCATGTGAGTTATGACCATTGATCTGATACAATAAATTATGAATTTCATTTCATTTTGCTAGAACACACTAAACAATTCTCCAATGTAAACACTTGAGCCAAAATTGTTGATTCTAGTTGTAGATGAACAATATACCTAAAATTTTTCATAAAAGGACACAACCCTGAGTCATAAAACAAAGCAATTGAAAGTCCAGCAATGTATCAGTGAAAAAATCATCATAGTAAACACTATAATTAATTGAATCAAAACGAACAGCATCTCCACAAATTTTCCATCAATTTCAACAAAATTCCAGAATCAAAAATCAAAGCAGCCGAACTTTCAACATTGCAGCAAGAACAAATCATCACTGTCAGAGTGTAACAAAAATTGAAGGAAAAAAGTGTAGTGATCTTACGAATGTAACATGAAATCCTTGGAAATTCTGCCGCCGCATTTTCAAATTAGGCGAAATTGCGTTCGCGCAATCACAATGATCAACATTCAACACCAAACCCAGATAAGTCATTCGAAGATTTCTTCTAGTTGGGCCTTCGTTGAACCATATAGGCCCAATGTAGACATGTAGATCTTCTTCGTTAAGCAACTTGGGCCCAATGTTAGCCCAATTTTTAACTAGGACAAGCTGTCAATCTATTCTTGATGCCAAAATTTTTTTGAAGAAAATACTCCATCCATTTTTATTTATGGGTAACTTAGGAAATTGTGTCAAAAATTTTGACGGTTAACATCTTAATATATATGATTGTTCATCATACAAAATTAATGTCATTAGATCCGGTCATAAAAAATACTATTGAAAAAGTATATTATTATATTTTCTTTTATAAAAAACTTATATAAAAAAATTATTGATTAAATATTGACCTTGAAGAGCGTAATGATAGATTAAAAAAATGGAGGGAGTATTCTTTTTATTTGTCACACTAACTAATTTTGAAAAATCAATGAGAATATTTAATAGATTAGGCCCTGTTCTTTTATATGGCTGGCAATCTGCGGTGCCACAGTCCACCACACTTTGCCGCAACTAACCACAACATACCATTCCACCATAATTTACCACAACCGACCACAACTTTTTCCAATAACTTTTTCACAATTACCAATATAATATTTATATATATATATAAGAAACCCACCAATCACTTTTTCCAATAACTTTTTCACAATTACTAATACAATATTTTTATATATATATACAAAAAATTCACCACAACATACTAATAATCTACCACAATTCTACCATACCCGCCACAATTTCACCACAACATACCTCGCCATACCGCAATACATCGCATAAAAGAACAGGTCCTAAGAAGTTTGTATATTGTCAAAAATATTCCAAGAAAGTCCTAGTACCAAAAAGTTGTTGGATAACATTGATTAAAAAAAAACTCAAATAAAAGAAGTTTTTTTTTTAACAACGATTGAAATGGTAAAACTCAAATAAAAATAAACTTATTTACTATGGCCTAAGGGTAAAATAGATATAATAATTGTTGGACCAAAGAGGTGATAGCTAAGTGATAATTACCCCATCTTCCATGCTCATCGACAAAGTTCAAGAGCAAAATATTTTTCATTGGTAGTCAAATTTGTGAAGTCGGTGGGTCATTGTTCATATTTGCTAAGACAGTTTTTCCCACTTCAGTTAATATTACTACCTCTGTGTCTGATTAATTGTCCCAAAAACTACTTTTAAAAAACCATGAAATATAGGGAATGGAGCAAAAGATTTATACATTGCCAAAAATGTCCTTGAAAATACCCTTTGAAAGATGTAAAAAGTATATTTATTAGGGATAAAATGAGTATTATAGTTATTGAAAATATAAAAATTAGATAATTAGACAAATAAAAAGGATAGAGAAATTAGTTAATTGGACAAATAAAAAGGGACGGATGTAGTATTATGCTAATTAATCAGTACTGTTATAGTGTTATAAGTTCATCCTCATTGAGACATATTTTTGTTGCTTATTTATTGCCCTCCTAAATTAATGGATTCGTTACAGTACATCTTGATTAGGACATAAACAAGATTTTGCATTTGCTTATTTAATTCCCCCTTTTGGATTTCTTGTAAAAAGGTGTTGAAGATCACAACACTTCTCTTCATTCATTCATTCATATAAGCAAAACCAACATATAAGAAGTTTTTCTTGGTCCAATTTTTCTCTTGATGGAAGAAGGCATTTTTGAAGTTCTTCTCGTTAGTGCAAAGGGCATTCGACACACGAATTTGATCGGTATGTCCTCTCTTTTAACTACTTGCTTAGCAGCGTTCGATAAGAATTTCAGGGAAATTTTCTGAGAGAATTTTCCTTTGAAAGTTTTCCAGAGGAAATTAGGGATAATTTTCCATGGGAAAGCCCTTAACTCCCTCCCCCCACCTGAAATTTTTCCTAAGAAAACCTTGGATGAACCCTTGTAAAAAAAAATTTCAAATTCAATATACAATCAAACGTGAGAAAAGTAAGTTAACTTGGGCAAATTGACCATTTTCCCAATGTTTTTGACCAACCGAACGTATCCTTAAGTTTTTGATTGAGATGATTCCGCATAGTATTAGAATCAAATTGAATAAAAGGTCTCAAGTTCAAATTTCAGCAACCCCATGTTTGTTACGGTTCAAGCCCAAAATGGCATTCGCGTGAGGAGGATACAATACCATCATTCGATCCTCAACTATCAGCTTAAACTTTTAGTTGAAATAGTTTCACATATAATTATGTAAGTAGGATCATGACAATTAATTCGATTTTGTGCTTGTAGGTAAACCATCTTATTATGTGCTGATACAATGTGGCAATGAAGTGAAAAAGAGCAAGGCAACTTTAGGTACATTTCAGAACTGTCAAATTTTAACTTAGAAACTATTATCAAGTCATATTGTTAAAAAGAAGCTTGACAATTGTAGGCTATCAGCACCAAGCATTTTGGAACGAGAAGTTCAAGTTCAAGCTTCCAACTTCAGAATGGCCAAAGATGACCCATCTACAAATCAATATCATGAACGCAAAAAAATTCAAAAAGAATGGAGGGTTTGTCGGAAAAACCATGTAATGTGACTTATATATATATATATATATATATATATATATATATATATATATTTAACTCACTCTACGCCTATCAAAAATTTAAATAGGGTTAGTTTAGACTCAGATAAAAAATTAATGTTCAGTACCCAATTTTCCAAGTCGGTTAGTTCAAATGAGTCCAAATTAGGGTTCAAACACTAGAAATAAGAACAATATTGTGTTTGTATCTGGAAAAACCGGTCAGTGTCAAAATTTAGGGGGAGGGGTGAATCTATGACACTACCCATTATTTTTCGGGTTGAAGTGAGTAAGGTTTTTGAGCCAAACAGTTCTTTTGACGGCTTTAAAAATATAAGAAATAGAATGAATAGATACGAAAACGGATTACTCAGATTCTTTCACTTCTTTTAAAAAAATGCAGAATTTTCATAGGGGGAATTATTGCTGAAGGAATCGACAAAGGACACATTGAACTACATCCTTCCCCTTACAATGTTGTGCTCGAGGACACCACCTACAAGGGGGAGATCAAGATCGGCCTAAAGTTTAAAATTAATGTATATTACCTTCATCCCTATTTAATCGTAAAAACAATTAGTAGTTAGAAAACTAATATTTATATATATTAGAGCAAAAACTAGACTTTTCCGCTATTTCTTGAAAGTAAAATGGGTAAAAAAAGGCAAAATAGTGGTTAGAATTGTAAAAATGATAGATAAAAGATACAAGTAGCTAATTTGACTAGGAAAAGAGGTAGTAGTGATTACATCTTGACTTGATTGCAGAAGGAAGGGTGCAAAGATAGAGATGAGCAAATCATGCAAGTTACAAGACCACACCATAATCACCTTATTACAAATTTGTTGAGATGTTTGAAGACGCCTTGGTGGAAAGTGTTCCCTTCTTATGCTAAATCCTGCTTCGAAAATGACAAGAGAATAACGTAATGATTGAAGCAGTTACCTGCGGATTAACTTTTGGGTTTTTCATTTAAAATAATCCAAATTGACTTTTTGGACGAGAATGTGTCAAATTTTTAATCTATTTACTCTAACTAAACTAAAATTGGATTTCGACGTTGCAAAGCTGACTTGGCACCCTTGAAAAGTTCGGGTTTGACTGAAAATAATATAAACGGACTGAGCATGATATTAAGCTACTGCATCTTTGAAATTTTTAAGTGTGTCAAGACAGTTTTATGATGTAGGAATTCAATTCTGGTTTAGCCATAGTAAATTGGTTAAAAGTTTGGCACATTCTCAGCCAAAAAATTAGTTTGAATTATTGTCAGCAACTCACCTCTGACTTCGGATTATTTTGAGTCAAAATCCTTAACTTTTAACAGCTAAAGTTTTTTGACCTCCAATATTGTCCCGGGTTGGTTTGTTGTATTTTATCTTCCAATTTCTCCGGTTTCTTGCCCAAATAATAATACTTGTAAAAAAGGCTAAACTTGAAACTCAAATTTGATAGAATTTTGGTGAGTGCTTCGATAAAAATGCCACTAAACTTTTAAAAAATTGTAAATTTGCCACCCATAATTTTCATGTCATCAAAATGCCACTAATCTTTGTTAACTATGTAAAAAAATGTCACTTTACCGGTTGTTTATTTGGAAGCAACCTAAAGCAGCAGGTTAATGGTGTTGGTGGTTGTGATTAAGGGAAATATACACTTAATTAAATTAATTAACACCCTAATTAGATATTATACCCTAAAATCAGTGGTTCCTCACTTATTTCCCTCCATTTGAAAAAAAAACCCAATAACGTTCATCTCACTTCTTCACTCTTCATCTTCATCGCTATTTTCTTCAACCTCCACCCTTTGATTTCTGCAATGGGTATCAATTAAACCCTAAATTGAATCACAATCAACAAAATCACACACCAGGGAAGTGTTTTTGCAAGGATTGAAGGTCTGTATGGTTAACATTCATACCCGGTTAGTTTCTCCAAAAACTCTAATTTAATGGCGCAGAAGGTTTAGCCATAACAGATTTTGGGAAAGTTAGGGTTTTTCGGAGGCACAAGGAAGAAGAAACAGGGAAGCCCTAATTCAAGAAGAAGAAGCACTAAGGGGAGCTCGTTAATGGCGGAGAAGATGAAGAGGAAGAAGAAGATGAAAAGAAGATGAAGAATCAGGGGGAAAGGGAGTAAATATAGCTGGTAAAAAAAATAAAGGGGGAGGGGTAATTAATTTTGGTTGGTAAAAAAATTAATAGGGTAGATTTAATGTTTAATGAAGAAGTGATGGCTACTGCAGGTAAACAGTTGGTAAAGTGACTTTTTTACACAGTTAACAGAGATTAGTAGCATTTTGATGACATGAAAATTTCGGGTGACAAATTTGCAATTTTTCAAAAGTTTAGTGGCATTTTGATCGAAGCACTCGAATTTGGTAAGTGAAGCTATACAAATGACCCTTGCCCTAATATATACCTTGAGGGCATGCCCAAAGTAAACACTTTTGAATTTAGATAGACTTATATAAATTGTTAATTTGAAACTTTGATTGAGTTCTAGATTCTAATTTGGATGTCTGAATTTGTTCTTTAAAATAATTTGAAGGGAATTTGGATCACAACTGACATATAAACATAGTTGTTCTGTGCCCAAACCTAATGGTCCAATTATCAAGTTTATTTGAACCCAGTTATGTTGGAAAATTTCCGAATAGTCCCAATTGGAATTTTGTATAGGCTAGCCCATGAAGTATCATGGTTCTGGCATACTACCATTGAAAGGGCCCTAACCCTGGACTAGATTTAAAACAGACACTAACTTTCGCATTATTTTTCATTATTTTTTGATTTTCCTTTTTTCTTTATTATCATTGTCATCGCAAAAATATGTTATGTTGGACTAATACATAATATTTACAATAAGGTGAACAAATTGGAGTTGTGTCAAAAAATAATGAAAAATATTACGACTGCTTTACAGAATGAAAGAATAATAAGAATAAGATAACACATTCCTTTTAGTCCATAGGCGTGCGACCACTTCAAATGGGGTTATATACCTGTGACATCTATGCCATGATCCTCTCTCTCCTATTGTAGTCGCCCTCTTCATGCCATTTTAGCGTTTTCCTTGGTGTTCGAGATGGTCTTAAGATTTTCAACGTAATAAGTAACTATAACTCTAGGTTGATTTTGTTCCTATGCTAATTAATCAGTTATTAGGTTTGGGTTGTGATTCATTTGTTAGATGACTAATTGATTTCATTTGGGTCTGATCAAACCTAGTTCACATTTGTAATTTGATTTTTCGGCCAATGTTCACCAAATGTCCGATGAAATGTTTCAAAGAGTCTCGTCTATACTTTTAGGCAATTAATGATTTATATTGAGAGTTGATGTCAATTTACCAGTAATGACGATGGTTAGGGTTTTCACACGAAATTAGTCAAATTTTAACTAGGTCTAGGGTTACTATCTTTATAGCTTAACTTGACTAACTACCATGAGAACAAGTTGTTAGAATAGTTAAGCTACCATTTGAATCTTAAGAAGGGTTTCAGTGAGCTTAATCAATGGTGCAACTAGTTACTCGTAATTACATATATAGACTTGACAGGTTTAGTTGGTTTGATTAATTAGTTCATTAAATAATAAAATCACAAAATCCGTTGATTTCCCTAACTTAAAACACTCTAATTAATTTTTAGTGCTATCGTCGTGGACGACCCATACTCACTAATTGTTAGCTATAACTGCCTCGATGACCAACCCTGACAATATTGATGCTAAGATGGATCACAGTGTTGTGATTATTGGCAATAATATATATATATGCGAGTCCTTGATAACTAACGCAAATGAAGTAGTGGAACATTATAAAGTTGCGAAGAAAAGAGAATGAAAGACTTGGGCTACAAACTGCCACAAGCTAGGACGTTGAAAGAGCGGTATGAGGAATGGATGATGGTGTATGTTTGCAATAGAATGAGAAGGAAGATATGGATGGTGGTATGGTTTGCGGCCATTTGGACAATTTGGAATCACCACAATGACATTGTATTCAATAGATCGGAGAACGACATAATTTTGGTTATGCAGAAAATAAAACGGAGGGCGGCCATTTGGAGCGAGCAATGGAGGAAGGGTGTGGAGTACCCAGCATCAACCATTGTTGTTAACTTCCATTGTATTCCTATCATATATGCGTAGCTGAGAAAGGGGAAGAAATTACAGTAGTGAGGAGGAAAATTGGGGCATCCATTGCTGGACTCCATCTAGTAAACTTTGTTGTTTTGGAAAGGATTTTATTTACTTTTTAACTGCTTTTGGAGCGGGATGTATTTTGAATGTGAGGCCACTGTTTGCATGCTTTTGGGCACTGTGGTCCTCTCTTGGTGGTAATAAATTTGGGCAAATTGCCCCATTTATCGAAAAAAAAGAGAAGACATATATTAGTTCACATTGGTGTATACGTTGTTGCTGTAGATCTTTGATTTAGCTGTAGTTTTGGTTGTAGCCTTTTGACCTTTGTAGATGATTGCTTGTTGTTTCTGTAATGTTATGTTTGTTTTATTTTGCGAACTTTTAAACTTTTAAACTTTCAATAATCGAAAAAAAACTGACTCATGTGCTTGAGATTATAGATTTAAGACTTTGATTTTCTCCAACATGGATTCATTTGCCTTTCACAAATCACAAATTAATCCCGAGCTAGCATTTTACTCAAACAAGTTATATACTTTTTTAGCATTTCATCCCATACTTTAATTAACAAAACTCAAATTGACCAGTTGAATAAACATGACCTATTACCTTAATCAAGTACAGAGATATGTTAGGTAAAAAAAAAAAAAAATATACCACTCGAATCAACGTGTATTTGACAAATAACTATAATTAGCTAATTAATTATTTTGCTCTTGTCTAAACTACTTAATTTTTTTTTTGAAACCAGTGTAAACTACTTAATTATCTCTATAGTTTAGTGATAATTTTCTTTATTTTGGGGCTGGCTAAACTAAATAACTAATATAATAAATATAACTAGTGATAATTTTCTTTATTTTTTGGGGTGGCCAAACTAAATAATTAATATAATAAACATAACTAACGATAATTTTCTTTATTTTTTGTTGCTAATTAATGTAATACGGAGTACACAAATATAATCAGTGATAATTTTCTTTATTTTAATTTTGATGGCGATAGTTTGTTGATCAATTAAGAAGCTAATTAATTCCCTCAAAAAAAAATTAAGAAGCTAATTATGGTCTTTATCACACGTTGAGAGGACATAATTAAGAGGGGGTACGACCAATTAGTGGAAAGCACGTCTTCCTCACGACTCTCTTAATTTGTGATGATAATATAATTATCACAAACCCTAAACTTTGCATGTGTGCACCTACAACATTATTTAACTATAATTCAACTATATATTTCTCCATTTTAAATTATATAAACAATTTTTAAATTTAGTTGACATTTTTCCCCATTAAGCTAACCCCCGACCGCATGAACTAGGCACCTAGCTATCTTCTATCAAAGTGTGTGGTCAGGGGCGAAGCTATTAAGGGTCAAGGGTGGTCAATTGACCCCCCAGCTTTTTTGAGAAAAAAAAATCAGTTTTGAACTAATTTATTGTTAAAAATATTATATATACTATGTTGTGATAATAATATACATCAGTGTCCAAGTAGCTGGATGGTTTTGTTGATAGCAGTAGGGCGCGCCTCTCCCCCCTTGAGGTCAGGGGTTCGAATTTGCTGGATTGCGGACTGAGCATGTTATTTTTGTGTGATGTCGCGCGCGCCTGTACCCTGGAGTCACAGGTTCGACGCCCTTAAATCCCAATTTTAGAAATTGTCATGTAACCCTAATTATTAATACATCTTCGACACTACTAGTTTGCTGCTGGTGCAAATAGTTATTTCATAAGTTATTATGTTTAATTTACTAATTTTAGTTAAATTTGTATTGAACAATTAATAAATTTTGTTATAAAATAGCGATCATTGAATAGATCGGATAGAGTCCTTGGTTTTATTTTGTTCAAATATTCATAATTCAAACTATGTAGTTTATTTGTTTGATTTATTGATGACAAATTAAAATATTCTTGTGAGATGGTGATTCTGTTATTATTTATTATTGATTCTAATAATTAAATTTGCATACAATTAATAAATTGAGTATTTTGTGCGAATTTTGATGCACTTTCTTCTGATCTTGATATTTTAATAAATAATGTGCATGATGATAAGAGATTATCTGATATGACAAGTATTGGTGATTTTTGCAAGAGTTTGGTTGATACTAAAAAACACTTGAGCTTTCCTCACCTATATCGACTTATGACTTTAGCATTGGTTTTAACGGTTTTTACAACAAGCGTTGAAAGTGTCTTCTCTACAATGAAATTCATAAAGACTGCACTGCACAATAAAATATCAGATGATTTTTTATGTGACAGTGTTGTCACTTATTTTAAAGATGATCTTTTTGATAAAGTGACCAATGACGAAATCATGCTTTACTATCAAGATATGACTACTCGTCGAGGACAACTTTAAATTTAAGGTATGTATTTTTATTTTCGAAACTATGTCATTAAACTTTATGTTATTTGAGTGTGTTAATTTTTCAGAATTTATTCCAATATAATTTGTGTTTTTTATTAAATTTTATTTTGACACCCCTGTCTTTGAATCCTGGCTTCGCCACTGTGTGTGGTTAGGAATTTGGATAATTAATTAGATGTGCATTTAATATTTTAGAATATGTTTAATATTAGTTTATATGTTAGTACAATTATAGATAAGAAAGTATTCCATCAAAAAAGAAAAAAATTATAGATAAGAAAGTACAGATTATTGCTCACAGAGAATGGAATTTTTTTTTTGGTATTGATAATGTTTATGTGCCAGCAAATCCATCATCATTATGTGGTGTTTTAATACTAGATTTGTGATTATAATGTTATTTACAAATTACTCCATCCATTTTTCAATATAATCTGTTTATTTGATTAATTTTCTATTTTCTACTATATTTGTCATTTTATAATTCCAATGCAACATTAGTTACAATTTTTTTTAATTTACCTCTTACTTTTATTATTCCCAATACAATTATATAATTAAAATAGAAACTTAACTCTTACTTTTAATATTTTCAATGTAATTATCATTCTTAATACTATTTTCTTAAAATTTTCCCAAAACTCCAATGTGACAATTATTAAGGAATGGAAGGAGATTAATTTTAATATTTTACAGTAAAAGTTGAAGATGTATTATTTTATAAACTTGTGTCATCTCTTAGAATGGTAGGTTGCAGTGGGACAAAAAAAATCACATAAGTACAAATACAATACTAGTTTTAACATAGGAAAAATAAAAATAGATTGGCACAACTTAAGAACACTAATATTTGCCAAGAAAATTTTGACCAGTGAGTCAAACATGGGTTAGATATTACTCTCTCCATTCTTCAACATTTGGCGCTTTAATCAATTTTTTATTTTCATAATATCTGTCATTCGATTTCAAGTCACAATTAATGATAATTTTTTTCAAATTTACTTCATATTTTTAGTAATATAATGATATAATTAAATGAGAAACTTGACTCTTACTTTTACGATTTTTAATATAATTATTATTCTCAATATTATTTTTTAAAAAAATTTCTAAAAACTCCAAAGTGACGATTATTAAGAAACAGGGTAGTATAATTATGAAGTGCTAAAGAAGGTTAATTTTTGTCCACCTCTTCTCCAAACTAATAGTGAAAGGGAAATTTCATAAACTTTCATTGAAACAAAAAGTGACTAATTAATTTCTTCTTGTTTCTCAATCAACCTTGCATTAAATCGAAGAAAAGTGAATTTCCCCAAATACTTTGGGACATTTTCTTTGCATTCAAAAATCTCATTTTCTTAAATAATTACCAATCAAAGCTAATCAATCATCCAACACAACATCAATGTTTTGATAATAATAATAACATGAAAAGATAAAACTCATCTTAAAGATGTAGTAAGTTTTATGGGGGAAAAAAGAATAAACAAAACTCAATTGAAATGAGTTGGCTTTTCGACTGAGGGTGACCAATACACTGTTATATAAATATAAAATTCATAATTTTTATTCCACAAAAAGTTAATTATTAATTTTTTTTTTGACGTTAATAGTGACTATTGCCACCCTCTATATACCCACAGATCCGCCAGTGATTCTAATATACCCTAGGTATGCATGAATGGTCGATTTTTATATTCACTCGGACTTAAATCTAACATTCATGAGTCATATGTACGTATTATCAAGGTTTCTTAATTTTCATGTGAGACTTTTGTCCATTTTCGACCCCTAATTTGAGCATCTCGCTATAATATTGTTATATATATATATATATATATATATATATATATATATATATATAGTAATGCGGTTCTGTTGTATTTAGTAAACTTTAAACATGTTGGCTTTTAATAATCTAAAAATAAGTCTTCAAAAAATTTGAATCTTTACAGTCAAGCAATGCATACAAGTCAAGTGAAGTTTCTGAATAGCTAAGGTAAATTATAATCTCTCCAGTTCATGCATGCAAATCAATATATTATAATGGCTTGATTATTGAAATTAAATTAATATGATCATCCATGCATTATTCTACAGTTAATCAGGATATGTATGGTTAATCAAGATCCCTGATATGATATGATATTCTACTATTTTAGCCTCAACCAAGTTTTGTTTATAGATATATTTTCATTTTTTTCCCCAATCTAACCACAAGTATGAGAGACAGCTTAATTTTTTAGTTAAAAAAAAAAAAAAAACTCATCACCTAAATACTCTAATCATTGCACAACTGCAAATTCCTCTCTTTCCTTGAACCCCCAAACCAAAATGAAACTTTATAATATATTATTATTGGATGATTATAATATCAATTTTGGATGCATTGGATAATAATAACAAAGAGTATTTTCTTGGACGCCCAGTGATTTAGAATTCAAAAAAGAATAAGAAATAGGGGGCCCGTTGATAGCACCAACTATCGACCCATCAATACTACAACATCGAGTTTGTGTAGTTTTATATTGAGTGCAACCATGGTTTTATATTGGGCATAACTATGGTTATGACCTGAGTGTATCCATGAACTATTACACCTAAAATTGATGGTGTATTGTTGATGAAAAATAAATCGAAAGTTGATATTGACAGCGTCCAATAAAATAATATGTATTATTATTGTCCAATACCTACAAAGATGGTATTATTGTTATACAATAATCTTATAATATATCATGTCAAGTTGACCAAATATGGCTATTAAACATACAGATCATCCCTATGTAATCTTCAGTGATCTGTTTCATACATAAAATAATCCAAATATTATGTACCAATTCCTCCCCCCTTAAATACTCCATGTCACGTATACTTTCACAATCAATCACCCAAAAATTAAAGTGCATATTCTCTCAAAACTCATTCAAAAAAAAGAACCCCAAAGCAAATTCTTTACTTAGTTTTTTTTTTTTTTTTAAAAAAAAAAACCCCACTAAACCCCTACTTCTCATTTTCAAACTCCTGCCTGCAGGCCATCTTGTGTTGGAAAAATTCCAGATTCAGACACCCTTTTGCATTTTCTCATCTGGGTTTGCCTCCTTTTCGACGAATTCGGGGTCGAATTTCCGGGTTTAGCCTCATCTTTTTGGTCAATGGAGGAGGATGAATGAGAAGATGATCAAGCATGCTTTGTTATAGAATGTGCAGTTTTCCAGAAAAGCAAAGGTCCCCAGCAGCACAGAAAGTAATGCATTGTTGTTCAGGAGGGAACTGTTTCAAATCCTAAGTTATTGTTTCAAATTCAAATTTTGTCTTAAGCCAATTAAAAAGGTAATCATCATTGGTTAATTAATCCTCCTTTACTTTTTGTTTGTCTGCTGTTTTCTACCTTTACACCATCCGTTACACTTTAAGCCTACAAATTCTGGCAAATCCCAACTTTTCAAACCTAAACAAAAACCCAAAAACCAACACCCTAAAATACAGGCCCGTAGACAGGTATAGAGGAGTCAGATATAACAATCTTACTCTCAAATTTTGCGATTTAAAGAGACTGGAATCAACCTAAGATTTAGAAATCATTCACTATAGAGTTCTAACGAGTCAATTTACATTAGTCCATTATCTTTTTCGACTGTCCCAACTTTTCAGACACATCTTTTTTTATATCCCCAACCTCTTCTTTGGCTTGAATTTAGGTATGGAGTAGTCAGATATAACAGTCTTATCTTCAAATTTTGCAATCGTTCGCTACAGAAATGAAACATAGGAGTACTGACGAGTCATTTTACATTAGTCCATTATCTTTTTCGACTTTCCCAACTTTACCAACACATCTTTTTTATATCCCCAACCTCCTCTTAGACCTGAATTTGCACAGGAAACAGTATTATTACCATATGTTACTAACCCTAGATTGGTCCCTTTTCCTCTGCTTTTGTGTTCATCACATAACAATGCTAACAATTTGAATTACATCCCAGAGTTGACTGTCCACATATACACACATTTCCCCCCTTTGATCTCTTATTTTGATGAAAAAGATGTTTCCTGGGGCTTGCAGGTTAAGTCTAAGATACTTTTGCATTCAACAAAGTGTCCAAAAACAGCAAGAACAAGAACAAGAAGAAGAAGTTGTTGTTATGGAGTGCACAGAAGAAGGATATGATCAGTCCACAAATTCGCCAATGAGCACCGGGTCGTATGGCTACTGCAGGACAAATTCTGAGATGTCGACTTTTTCTGATGTCCCTACAGACAGTTGCTCCGAGGGGGCCTCACCGGTCCGGTGGGTCCCGCCTCGGGCCCCGACCCCACCCCAAGCCTCGCCCTCGAGGCTCGGGATGAAGAAGTACATGTACAGCATTGATGATAGACCGGACGGGTTGGAGGCTGTAGACATAGGTATGTATGTGTGTGTGTGTTTGTCCATGTTTTTGTCGTAATGGTGCGTTTGGTATAGTCGTGGTGAAAGTTTTTCCTGGGAAAATTGAAGGGTGTGGGAAAGTTTTGATGGTATTTGGTTGAACATGTGGATTTTGTGGGAAAATTGTTTGGAGTGATCAAATTACACTTGGTGATTGTTAGAGTTTTTAATACTTTGATAGAGGGGATGATTTGGAGGCAGTAGATATAGGTATGTGTATATTGTCCTGGTAAAAGTTTTTCTAAGAAAAGTGTAGCATGTACAAAAATTTTACGATATTTGGTTAACCCCGCGAAATTTACAAAAAAATTATTTAAAATGATCAAACTAAACAATAGTTAGATTTTCTATACTTGATAAGGGGTTATTGTGGGAATTTTTGTAAAATATGAATTTTGTTTCTAGACCATGAAAAAAATTCCTTTACTTACATGGGGAAATTTTTTTCCTCACTGTGAAATAATGGGCCTATGTAAAAAAGAAAAAAAAATTACACACACGGTATACAACCAAACATAGGGAAATTTTCCAACCAAACACTCCGTCCCTCTGATTAATTTCCCAAAATGGGGTTTGGATGCTGATTTTGTTTCCCATTTCTTTCTTGAAGAGCTCGAGATGATGAAGGAGAGATTTTCAAAGCTTCTGTTGGGCGAAGACATGTCAGGAGGTGGCAAAGGTGTCTGTACTGCAGTCACAATCTCGAACGCCATTACTAATCTCTACGGTATAAAACCCCAACCTTTTTAAGGCCGTGTTTGGTCCTTGAAAATTAAAACTACTCATTTTCAATCCTAAGAAAGAGTTCTCCGTCTCATTTTTCAAGAACCAAACGAAGCCTAAGATGTTTTCTTTTTTCCGCGGGTTTTGGTTTAAACTTAAAAGGGAGTGAATGATGAATATATATGCAGCAACGATATTTGGGAACGCGTTGAAGTTGGAACCTCTGAAACCGGAGAAGAAGATGATGTGGAAGAAAGAAATGGACTGTCTTCTTTCGGTATGTGACTACATTGTGGAGTTTGTCCCTCAGGACGGGCATGATCTTGAGCTCATGGTTACAAGACCGAGGTCGGACATTCAGATGAACCTCCCTGCACTCAGGAAACTCGATGGGATGCTCCTGGTAAGTAATTCTCATGCATTTTGGCAGAATTCCGGGAAAAAATGGAAAATTTTTCTTGAAAAAATGTATTTTATAGTTTACAGTGTTTGATTTACATCTTAAATTTCTGAAAGGAAAAATTGTTCGAGACATTCAAACTAGTACTGCATTATTAGGCTATCATTACTTCAAGTGTTATATTGAGAGTTTCAACAAAACAGAAATTCTGATTTCAGACTGTGAAATTTTTCATGGAAATAAATGAAAAAATATTCTAGGAAAGTATACTTTAAAATATTTGGTTTACATCAACCCTAAAAAATATTGTTTGAAACATTCAAATTACCCTTGACTTTTCATTACTTTAAAGGGTATTTAGGAAATTTCAGCAAAATATAAATTCTCCTTCCAAACTTTCAAAAAACATCCCTTAACCAAGTGGGGAAAACTTCTTTAAGTTAAACCATAAAATAATGAGCCCATATAAAAACCTTTCCATCCACCTAATACAACTAAACACAGAAAAATTTAGTCCTCTCGAAAAAATTGACCAATTTATTTGCCAAGCAAACGTTCCAAAGTTCTAGGTTTGGACCTACATCTACTGATCCCGTATGGACCAACCCAAAATGCCGTATGTCACATGTCTGCTCAAACTGTTAATTTTGTTACTTTTTATTTTATATTTTTAGTATACTTAAGTAGATACACCTGATTTTGATGATCGGTTTGATGAAACTACAGGACATACTGGATAGCTTCCAGGACGCAGAATTCTGGTACGCGGAGCAAGGAAACATGTCGATGGGTTCGAGGACGACGTCGTTCAGGAAGGTTGTGGCAAGGAAAGACGAGAAGTGGTGGCTTCCGGTGCCGTGCATCCCATCGGGTGGCCTGTCGGAGAAGTCGAGGAAGCAGTTGAAACACCAGAGGGATTGCGCTTCACAGATACACAAAGCAGCCATGGCTATCAACAGCAACACTCTCAATGAGATGGAGGTTCCTGAGTCCTACATTTCCGGCCTTCCTAAGGTGCTTACCAAACACCCAACTTCCTTTTCTTTCTTTCTTTCTGTAATATCCCGGATATGTGGTTAAAGTGTGACTTAAAGGGATTGAAACGACTACTTATTTCATCAAGGTGCATCTTCTTTTAAGGTAGTTCATCCGTTGAGAACTCCTCAGTTAAGCGTGTGTTGCTGAGAATAGTCTTAGGATGGGTGACTTCCTGGGAAGTTTTCCCACCATCCAAATATACGTGTTCGGGTCTGAACATTGTTTGAATATGACAGAATCCGTCAGAACCTGAATTTGACGCACAAAATCGAATTCATAACCATAAATCCAAACCTGAGGCTTCTTTTTGTACAGAGAACAAGCTCAAATGACATTTTCATTTCGATGTCTTCCTAACGGGTAAATTTTTACCAATTTCAGACGGGAAAAGCGTGCCTTGGAGACACAATATACAAATACATGCACAATGCAGAAGTATTCTCCCCGGACGAGCTGCTTGACATGTTGAAGATACACTCGGAGCACGAAGCCCTTGAGCTGGCAGACAGAGTAGAAGCTTCGATGTACACATGGATGAGAAAGTGCGGGATGACGCACTACAGATCACCGTGGCATGTCAAGTCAGACACCGACAGGAGCGACAAGAATCACGTTCTTGCAGAGAGAGCCGAGACATTGTTGTTCTGCTTGAAGCATCGTTTCCCTGAACTGTCCCAAACAACGTTAGACATGAGCCGCATCCAATACAACAGGGTAAGTTCCGTAAAAACGAAAAAAATATATTCAAATTCAATACCGTAAAGATCCTAGTGTGAAATAGGGTGTGGGGGGTCTGACGTAACAGTCTTACCCCTTGGTTAAAAGGTTTAGAGATACCGGTTCTAGTCGACTCACCCAAGATTTCAAAACCTTCCGGTACTTATTCTCCACGGAAAAGTAGAAGAGATTTGGAGAGACATTTTGCTTTAGTCAATTAAAGTATTATAACAGGGTAAGCCCCACAATTTAGACGGTAGAGCTGTCAAAACTGTCTAACCCGGGAAATACCATGTATGGTCATAGATGTTTTGTCCACAATTGGACAATCTCCGGCTTTTTCCGGGTATGCACACAAAATTTTCCTTATTTCTGTTGTCTAAACCTGATTTTGACCCAACTTTAGGCTCGTCCGACCTGGAAAAAAACTAGGTATAGAACATTAATTTTTCGTCCGAACCTAAAATGATCCGAACCCGGATGTTTGATAGACCCAATTGGGTTGCATTTCCTATCCTCTAACAATATTGATGAAAATCAAGGTTCTAAAAGGGCAAATAACTTGTTGCAGGATGTAGGGCAAGCGATTCTGGAGAGCTACTCAAGAGTGCTAGAAGGGCTCGCTTTCAATATTGTTGCTTGGATCAACGATGTCATGGCAGCCGACAAGTTGATGAGAAATCAAGAATAGCAGTGAGATATAAGTCAAGCCTGATCTGAGAACTATGTAAATCTACTGGCTTGGCATGTTTTATCTAGGCTTCTCATAGGTGGGTGAACAATGAACGGAAAATGTAAAGAAGGAAGAAAATAGTTCAACTTCCGTACGTTTGAGGCGAAAACATCAAGATTATCAAATGAGGTCATAACTTATCGCTGTAGTTTGTTGTCTCTGCATCGACTTGCATCTATGCATCAATCACTTAAATAGAAAACGTAATTTCTAGCAGAGAACACGAAGTTCAATGGTTTCAGCTGTGCATGAGACATTTCTAACCAGTATTTGTCTGAGTTGGATAAACTAATCCTGGAAGACATGAAAGATTTGGTCCGAACCCAGTTTGGTAGGAAAAAAACTCAGTTTGGTCCAAACCTGATTTTGGCATTGACGAATATTCGGACACAATATTTTTCCTTTTCCTATTGTACAAACCCAAATTTACCTCCATCCGAATTGTCCAACCCAAAAAAAACGGTCCGGACATAAATAGAAAATGTAATTTCTAGCAGAGAACACAAGTTTAATGGATTCAGCTGTGCATGAGACATATCTAACCAGCATTTATCTGAGTAGGTCAAACTAATCCTGGAAGACATGAAAGATTTGGTCCCAACCCGGTTTGGTCAGAAAAAAAACCCGGTTCGAACACAATATTTCTCGTTTTCCTATATTGTACAAACTCGAATTTACATCCATCCAAATTGTCCAACCCGAAAAACCGGGTCAATAACCGACCCGAATTTCCCCGACCCCTTTTCCCAGCGCTAGTTATAACAATTCATCCTCAAAATGTGTGACCAAATACCATCCACAAACCTCAAAGCTGACAACAAAACGTCAAGATGATCATCCTTTCAAAAAAAGTAGCATTCAACCAAAGTTCTCAAAGATGATCACAAATTCCTCAAAATAAAACTAAACTTCACCAAATTTATGCAAGAAATTCAAGATAAAAAGCACAGAAAACACGATTCATTACCCAGAAATCTCGACTCAAACATCAGTGAGAGAACCCCTTCTGAGAATTCTGGAATTGGGTGGTTTAGGACTCGGAGGAGAAGCAGCAGCAGATTTGAAAGCCTCAATTTGATCTCTGCATTTGATCTTATCACCCTTGTTTTCTTCCAAACACTTCTTCATAATCTCAGCGTAACTCAGTAGCGATGGCTTCTTGTCGTCCACAGTAAGTCGCCCTTTCCCATTTCCGGAAGAACTAGGGTTTGCGATGCTCATTTGATCGAATTGATCGATCGAATGTTGGGGTTTTTGATTGGGTTCTGTATTTCAGCAAGAATATGAGGTTTTCTGGGGAATCTGAGAGGATGAAGATGGAAATCAGGGGTTTGTTGATGAACTGATCAAGGGGAAGATGAGGAAGTTATGAAGAATGGAGATGGTAAGATGAAATTTGGAAGGAGGAGACTCGGAAGAAGGAAGGTTGAGTTGACTATGAATTTAATATTTTGACTTCAACTGAATTGTCTTTTGGTTTTCAGAAACTGTCAAGGATCATAGTAGTTAGTTCTGGGACAGAAGATTTTTTTCTAACTAATACTCCCTCTAATATACTACATATTTCATTGTTATGGTCTCCAATCTCTTTATACGATACTCCATCCGTTTCATGTTAAATGTCGTATTTAAAAATCATGCAGTAAAATTAAAAAATTTGATTATAAATTTCTCAATTTATACAATAGTTGTTATACTACGTATTTGAGTGCTTAAATAAAAGTGAAACTCAACTTTCTAATTTAGTCAAAAATACAACTGATTTTTGAAAACTGTAATAAAATATCATTCAGTTTTTCCATATTAGTCAAGAATACTATTGTGACTATTGGTTATCTGCTGTAGCAGGTAATTTGTTCTTCCTCTCCTTCTTCATTCATGGCAACCTATTGATGCACATCCTGCTCAACACACCATTGTTGTCGCCGTCACCACCACCTTCGCCACCACTACCACCACTGTAGCCGCCGTTAATTTTACTCAATCTCAATACCAATCTCCAATATCCAGTACATAAATAACTAACAAACTAACTAAACAAACCCTCACTCTTTCTCTTCTTCTTTCTCTTTCTCTACATAGCCAGTGAGTAAACAAGACCATTAATTACTAGTTAATTCAAACAAGCCCTTATATATCTTTTGAAATTGTGCTCAATTTATATTTAAAATTTTTATTCAACTCATAGAATTCATTTAAACATAAAAAAAATAAGTGATATGACATTTACCTACCTCAACTTACCTTACCTTACTTATACTTAATCATAAACCCTTAAAGAACAAGGTCCAACTTAACCAAATCTAACCATACTAATCACTTTATAAATTTAACTGTAACTACCATTAAGCATATCACTATAAGAATACATACATCTAGTTCTCTCCAAACCAGTGCAAAATACAAACGGAAATAGAAATGAAATTACCAGCAAAAGAGGGCTCACTCAATAAGATGTGTATATATATGTTTTCTCATTTCAATACTAATATTATTTTCTAACATGGAAACCACTACTTACACTCAAGACTTACAATTTACAACCTTAAACTACATCAGAACCATGGTTTTGGGAACCCTTTTTTCCCTTGTTTTTTTGGGGTTGGGGATATTAATCAGCCTTGAAAAAAAACACACGACTGAAATTCAAATATACACACAAAAACCCTAATCAGCATGAATAAAAAAAACAAAAAAAAAACACCAAACTAAACAATCAAAACCAAATCGAATCTCCCCTGACTTCACTTTTCAACCAGGACTGATTCTGAAACTTCTGTCATGTCTTCAAAAACCCTTTTGTCAGTTCATCCCAGTGAGAAGAAGTTGTCACTTTCTACATTAAGTCATCCAGTTTTGAATCTGAACGCGGTCAGTTTACTTCCATGTTACATGCTCTGATGCCACGTTAGAATACTTCCGTGTTACATGCTCTGATGCCACGTTAGAATGCAGCCCGGCATTGCCTCGAGTTAAAGTCAGAAGACACGGTTTTATCTCACTCGGCTATGCTAGTGGGGCCCCCACAAGTTTCAACAACAACAAACGTCAATATTGTCACGCTAACATGAAGTCTACTGCAGTCACAATGTAGACAGCCTTCTCCCATACACGGAAATGCATGAAGATGTTGATTCCAACGGACCCAAATGACAAAAAGCTTCTGAAAACTAAGGACAAAACCATTTCGAAAACCAGGGGGCCCCACATGTTTTGTAGGGTAAGATTAGGTCATTTTGAGTAAGCCGGGTCACATCAGTTCCTCGACCAAATCTTCGAGAATGGACTCTTGAAGCTGAATTCCGATGCTCTCGCAATCGACCCGTGGGTCCCTCCACGTCCCGGCGGGTTTTGTGAAATCACCTGCGAGGATCTGGTCGAGTGTACGCCTGGGCCCACCGTCCATCTTCAAGTACCGCTCAACTTCTTCCCATGTCTCGGTGAAGAGGTCTTTGGCCTTTGACTCGGGATGAACAAAGGAGGGCTTTGAGAGAGATAATGTGGACCCGAAGTTGACCCAACATATCTCGACGAGGACCTCATTGATGAGGTGGAAGAGGAGATTGAAGTCACAGGGGAGGAGGTCGGGGAGAAAGTCAACTTCATCGATCAAGTCAGGGTCGA
This sequence comes from Portulaca oleracea, assembly GCA_029582165.1. Taxonomy (NCBI): domain Eukaryota; kingdom Viridiplantae; phylum Streptophyta; class Magnoliopsida; order Caryophyllales; family Portulacaceae; genus Portulaca; species Portulaca oleracea. Next base: position 32,545,810 of record CM055886.1, read on the forward strand.
TAAGGTGGTCCGAGAAAAGAGACCTCTCAAGAAGCTCGTCCCAGGTCAAATCGGACATTTGCACCACCGCTTTGACAAAGTCAAATGTGTGTTTGTTGTCCTCTGTGTCGTACTTGTTGTAGAGGACTTGCTCCGATGGTAGTGATAAATTTTCTGCTTCGAAGTGGATTTGACGCGGTTGAAAGGACTCGACAACTGCAAGGGATTGAGGAGAATAGGGATTAGTATGGTCATAATGGCGATTTAAGGGTCTGTTCTTTTCAAAGGTATGAAAAGGTTGGATAAAGTAAGAATTGGTAAATTCAGGTAAAAGTTGGAAAAGTTGCGTGTTGGAAATACGGGAAGAATGGGTAGATTTAACTCATTTAAGTTAGGTAAAAATCGTTCGTTGCTTACTACATGGGAAAAAAGTAGAAGAGGTTCAGAGAGGCATTTGCTCTAGTCCACTACCATCTAAGCTGAAAAAGTTAATTCATTTTCAGATTACGGACGTAAAACATGTTAGCTGAAACTAAAATTCACTAATTATAATAAAATCCTACCTGTAAAGGATTTGATGCCCGGAGGACTGATGTCGTCTTCTTTGAATATTGGCTCTAGAACTGATACCGGACTAGGCTTGCTTGATGCATCGCTTGTAATATCTGCATCTACGATCTTCTCAGTCACCGAACAAGTGAGTGTCGATCCAATTGGCGAAGAGGATGTTTCGTTCACATCACAAGTCTCCTGCAGACGAGAAACAATGCACTAAGAAAACAACAACCCGAATAGCTACATCATTATACCAAATTATCCATGACAAGCATGACCCACCCACTATTTCCAGACGGGAAATTTTTACCTGTTCTAAGTTTGTCGAAAGATGGTTCTCCTCATAACACTTGGAGGAAGTCTCCGCCTCCTCTCGCATGTTAGCTTCAACTGCACAAAATTACGAGAATTTCAATGAGTACATTCAATGCTCAAACTCAAACGCGTTTGCCTTGACTAAAAGAAACCGAAAACTACCTTCGACAACCACGGTTTCAGCTTTATCTTCATGAGCAGGATGATCGACGCTGATCTCACCCGAAATCTCCTCTGACAAACAAGGTTCTAACACAGGAACCTCAGCATCACCCAGGTTGTTCTGTTTGACGACCAAACATGGCTTATCATCAACAGTTTGACACTCCCCGTCAAGGGACAATCCGAGCCCTCCATCTGTCCTCGGGCTGCAGATCGCTGCGGGAGAACTATAACCCGAGAATGAAAGGATCCTCCCAAGCGGCTTGGGCGGTTGTTTGTTACTAGAATCCACTTCTACATCACCACTGCCTACAATCTCAGCAAGATGTTTCTTAGCTTCAACATAGATATTAGATTGAGACACCCTTTGCTCGGTAGAAAGAACCGCGTCATGCTCTAGGAGGGTTTTTCCATCTTTCACCTTCTTAAGCCCGTGAGAGGGTCTCGGGATTCTTTCAATGAAGAAATGATCTCTGCTAGGGGAAGCCATAGCAACCGCTTCACTTCCCGTTTTTTTCTTGTCTCGGTTTGTGGTTAGTGTCTCTTTCGGAATAACCCCATGTTGATCTATCCTCATTGCATGCTTAAGCCTTCTTTTGAACTCAGCAAAGGAAAAGTGGGAAGAAACTCTTTCAGTTCGACCTTTGTCTCCTACACTACTACGAGGAGATTCGGGCAATGAACCGGGCTTTAGGACAACTATTCGGTTCAAATCTTCAGAAGTTTCGCTCTTCTTTGACGGGTTTCTCTCAAGACCCTTAAACCGCCTCCAGAAGAAGCTTTGCTGCTTGGCATTTCCAGGGTTCCGTTCTAAGTTAGTCAGGACCTTGAATTTGCCTTCCTCAACTTGAACGTCCTGCAAACTCTGTATGTTTCTCGTCAGGAGCGAATTGGGATCCTTCAGAAGCTTGAGAAACGCGTCCTTGTTAGAATTCAGGACGCGCAAAGCATCGACAAGTTCTTGAGAAGATTGTATCCTCCCGTCTTTGTTGAAGCCCTTTTCGTCCGTGAAATGATTGACCAACACCTTAGTTGCCTCGCACAGATTTTCTTCGATAACAGAAGGATCATCTTCGACAGTCTGAGTGGTCAATTCACCATCCTGACCCGGGTTCATCTGGGTGACATCTTTTTGGTGAATCCGAGTGCAAAGTTCTTCCACCATGACATTTAGGTCGACACCGCCTGAGGGTTTGTTGGTCTTCTGGTAGGCAGGGACGTCAGAAACCAATTCCCCGGATGCAACAAATTCATCAGCATCGAGATCAATCTTGATTCTCATCCGCCCGTGATTCTTCTTTACATTATTATGGCCTTCGACACTCTGATACTTTTTCTGATCTTGGTCGTCAAACATATCTTCCTCCATTAGTTCCTTCACACTCGTCCTACTTGAGTCTATGGTTGGCGTTTCACTGTGCACAGCTGTCTGAAATGAAACAAGCTGTCAGAAAAAGTAGGAATGGTAATCCATGGATGACGACAAACAACAACCAAAAAAAAAAAAAAAAAAACACTTCCATGGGAATCATGCCTGGGCGTAGACCTGTCAATTCGGGCGGGTCGGGTCGGGTTCAGTATGCCCCTTGTTCCGGGTTTGTTATATTTCAGGTTTGAAAAAGTGGGTCGATTTCGGGTTGGGTCAGCTTTAGCCAAGACTGCTTGGGCGTGCTCTAGGGGGTCCATATATAGGCAGTCTTCCCGCATGAATTGACGTTCGTAGAGAGCCAGATTCATGCGGACCCACAGAAAACCTTTCGAAAAACCACGTTGAAAGGAATTTTAAACACAAAAGAAACCAATTTGGAAAGCCTTTGGAAAACCGATTGATTGACTAGTGCATGAATAGAAGACATAAGAAACAAATGAGAACCCAGATGTCATCCCATCACATTCATCCCCGTGACCCGGTGGGAGAAAAGGGAGTGTATTTACTATCGAGAACAGCCATGAATTGATAACATTAACCTAAACGGAAAAGTGAAAGAAGCAAAACAAAGGTGAACTTACATTTGTTTCTTTACAAACTTCACAAGAATCACCCAATGACTCCAGAATAATGTCAGGATATCCAGTGCCTGCCAAATTCCATGAAACACTGCCGTCTTTCAACATAACGGTAACAAAGTAGGATTTCAACATACTAATCGGTAAAAACACAAGTTTCACTACAAAGCAAGAACCTTTCTTAAATACTCCAACGACACTCCAAACTACCCGATTAAACGATTTTACTACAAATTACGGAGTAAAAAGAAATCTTACCTACTATACGCTTGGTACCACGTTTCCTATCTGGAAGCAGTTTTTGAGAAGAACGACCATTGCGAAAATCAAAGATGTTAATCAAACTCCACATACAACCCGCTTGTTGCTTTTCAAATCGACCAGGACGTTTTCTTGATTTCTTTGCCATGGCAACTAGCTACTACGGTATTACCTCAACCGGGATAACGTCCTGTAAATCCCCATTTAGAGGCAAAATAATATCACTAATCAACACTTCAACAGATACACAGTTTATCAGGAGATATTGATGACTTAACTAACTGAATCTCAAACAGGTAGACATATTTTCATACAAATAACTAAACAAAGGAAAAAAAATAATATCACACAAATAACACCCCCCCCCCCCCCAAAACAAAAAAAAAACAACCCTCTTCAAAGGAAAACAAGTTTGTTTTGATATAAAAGTTTACCTCAATCGCCTACTGTTGCAGACATAGTTACCAGGGACACTTCCCGGGTCGCTAATTTTTACACAAATTTAGTCTAGTTTTGACTACGATACGGGGATCGCATGCGTATGTAGCGTTCCCGGTAACTATGGTTGCAGATCCAGACACAGCTCAGGAGCCTGTTTTATTAACCATACACTGAATTTTTACCTTGACAAAATACAAGGGATACAATATTTAAGGCAGAAGAACCCTGCCCTAACTAGAACCATACACAAACTGCATCAAATGATTCAAATATACAAGGAAACAAAGGATTGGTTGAGGATTGCTTTTTTCACAACTAAAATAGAATGACCAAAAGAAGAAATTTCCAGCCAAAATGAATGGAAACAGGGTTACCTGAAATGCAAGAAAGAAATATGTCCTGATTCCTGATAAAAACCCTAATCCTGACAGCTGTGAGAGAGATTCTCAGTAGCAAACAATCAAATCAAAAAGCTTTCCAGAAGTGTCAAATGCAAGAAACAAAAGCTTCTTTTGGGTGGCAAGGAATCAGAACTTGCTGTTTTGAAGCCCAATCTAGCATCTTACTTACTGACTTTACAGTTAACCAATCCAAAGAGAAGATGCCAAACTCCTGAAATTGGATAATCTGATCTTGATTTGAGCCAAAAACCAGCTTTTTTCCACCAAAATTTTACCCACTCCAAAAGCTTCAAAACTTCAATGTGACAACCCCAAATGCATCCAAATAAATGAACTCTCTGACAACTTCACACACAAATTACTCCTCTTCAAGATGTGATCTTTTCAAAAATACCCACTTGAGAATCAACCTTGATTTTCCCAGAAAAAGCACCAAAAGTAAGCAATCTCCAGCAAAATTTTACCCACTCCAAAAGCTTCAAAACTTACTGCACTATTGAAATCTTGCAAAACAACCCAAATGCATCCAAATCCCAAATGAACTCTCTGACAACTTCACACACAAATTAACCCTTCTACAAGATGTGATCTTCTCAGAAAACCCACTTGAGAATCAGCCTTGATTTTCCAGAAAAAGCTCCAAAAGTAGGCAATTTTCCAGCGAAATTTTACCCAACTCCAAAAAGCTTCAAAACTTCAATGTGACAAACCCCAAATGCATCCAAAACCCAAATGAACTCCCTGGCAACTTCACACACAAATTAACTCCTCTACAAGATGTGATCCTTTCAGAAAACCCACTTGAGAATCAGCCTTGATTTCCCAAGCACCAAAAGTAGACAATCTCCTCAATTTTCCTCCATTGCTACACAACCCTCCCTATGAACATAGATTTACTTTCCCAATCCCAAAAATGAGAATGTAAAAACACAACCACACTGTATAGTGTACTTGAATAGGATTCCACAATGTAATCATTGTCAGAAGAATTGAAAATTCCCCCAACTTTTACTTTTTGCAGGATAGAATTAGAAACAAAGAAAAGGGGGGTTAAAAAAAAAGTCCTGCCCTAAAAAGGACCCACCTCCAAATGGTGGGGTTTCACATAATTTCAACACTAACCCACTTATTAAAGTGCAAATCCAGATAATAGGAGAAGAAGAATACTAGAAAACCCAAATCAAATTTGTGGGGTTTATCATTTCAATTCCTTCTTTCTCTTTGCTTGAAGATGAATGAATCTGATGATATACTCTCATATTTTTCCCAGAGAAGAAGAACCCATTTTTAAAGCTGGAAATTTGCAGAGAACCCACCATGGATCATCATCAATGTCACTGATTTTCTGTGGGTTTTTTAATTAAAGAGTCACGGACCCAGATGTGGTAGGGTTAATTAATACTATAAGAAGTTAAGAACAAAGAACAAACAAGCCCCAGGTGTTGGATGAATCAAGGAATTTGTGAGCTCGATGATTTCAATGCCTAGGTTTTGTAGAGAGAGAAAGGAGAGAGAGAGAGAGAGATTTGGGTGATGACTTTTTGACTTTTTGTGAGGGGATGACGACGAGAGTAGACAGGGGTAGAGACAACAAGAAGGGTATTTTGGTGAATTTGAGGTAGATACGGGGAGATTATTGGAATTGGAATTAGAGAATGAGCTGGTGTCATCGTGCGATTGTGTCAGTTACGGGCAGTTTTTTTTCCTTTTTTTTTTTGTTTCCTGCTGTTTCATGTTCTAGCTTCATCTTTGCTGTCAAAAAAAACCAATTTCGGTTCAGACAAATCTGGTTCGGACGAAAATTTGATATCCGATATTCAGATTTTTGGAACTTTTTTCTAGATTGGATTCGGGTCGGACAACTCAGACAAGCATAAATTCAGGTCTAAATCAGGTTCGGATAATAATAGAAAATTGGAAAATATTTTGTTCGAATTTTCGTCAAATCGGTTAATGTAAAAATTCGGACGGAAATTCTATGATCATACTCATTCTTTTCCTGATTGGTCTGAACTAGACTTTTGGATTAGATATTTTTTTGACAACTCTAAGCTATGTACGATGACAAAAGGTTATTGGAAGGTGACACATGTTTTTTGAAAATTAATTGCAAGGTTACAATTTTTTATAATGCATTCGCGGATCACATATTTTTATAGAAACTTATTATAAGAAATAATCCACGATTATTTTGATTGAAATATTCTAGCGACGTATATAAATATTGTTAGCCTATAAATATTGCACTTCAAGGTATTTTATGTACTCAGTTTTAATGCAAGTAACTCAATAGTTTGATTGAGCATGTCACTATGCTAGTATGCTTCTCCTCTTGATCGTTTGCTTAATTTTTCCCATCAAAATTCAGCTTGACTTTACCTAATTTTTGCCCCTACTTCTAAGAGTCTAAACTAAAATGCATTGAATTTATAAAGCATCAAGCCATGGACTTTGCCACCAATTAATTTTTACACACATATTTCTCTCCAACTAAAACATTCAAATTAACCGTTTAAACCTAACCATTTATATAGATTAACTAAAGATTCATTTGGCTTGTAACAAACTTAATATTAAAGCAAATAAACAACTCTAATTATCCATTGGGGCTATTCTGATACGTAGGGTCAAGTTAGGAAAGGTACTTAAGCAGTGACGGATCTAAATTTCGAAATTATGGGTGTCCGCTTGACAATAATGACTATTATGTATTTTCTATCTAGGCTTCCGGATCCCTCATTTGTTACCTCTGATTATCTGTTTCTTTCTCTGTCATCAACTTGAGTGGTTGAGTGTGAAGAAAATTGGAAGCATAAGTGGGCACAGACCTTTTTTTTTTTTTGGAGTGTCCATCTACATTCTACTACATCCATATATTTTCCCTTCTCAATCAATATAAATTACTTAATTTTCTTCCTTAGGCTAGGGGTGTCCATGAACACCCCTAAGCCCCCAGATTCGCCTATGAGATTAAGTTAGTCTATCTTAGGAAGAAATTTAGAATAAGTAAGTTAGTGGATGTGTAAATATTTTTTTTCATAGTAAATGTTGTATTTCTTGAGGTTGAGTTTAGGTTAGGTTAGATTAAATTAAGTTATGTTAGACAAGGATAATCTTACAGGGTTAAAAAAAAATAAAAACAAGGTCTTAATTAATGCATATCATAAGCTTTAAATTTTGACAAGGGATTGAACTTTAGATAATATGAAAGTTTTCATGTATATTAAGTTTTCAACTAAGACTACCTTCAAACTTAACATATAATTTCTCATTTGGACCTACTATCTATCATTATTCATTAATAAGATGCAACATAATTAGATACTTATCGGCAAGTAATTACATCACTAGAGCTTCCTTCATGTTGAGGTTACAATAAATTAAGAGGGCCATGCTTAGAAATAAACATGACATGAAACATGTACATACGTACGTAAGATGTCCATCTCACTTGTTATAATTTGACATAAAAGTTGGAGAAATAAAAGAATATTCGAAACCACTGTCGGCATGTTAGTTATTGAAGTTGTTGCCCACCAATTCTTCCCTCCCCGATCTTTCAATATCTCATTATCCAACTGGATCAATTTCGGTCTTTGTGGTGGTTTTGGAGACACCCAATATCTTCTTATGGTGCTATTCACTGCAATTTATAATATTAGGTGCTCCCAGAGCATGTGCTTCAAATTTTTTAATTGTTTACCCATATGTATTAGGTTATTCACTCTAATTATTATAATTGTTTACTTTGATTCATATGATTGTTCACTCATAAGTATCTGGAGCACATGCTCCGGGTGCATGTAATATATATTGGCTATTCACTATTCATGAGACATTTAGGGTCCGTCCAATTTGTGAGTAAATCGAATTTATCATTTTTTACTTACATTTATTAAAATTTATTAAAAACTATTAAAATTAAAAAATAAAAAAATAATTCTAATATATTAGAATAAATTTGACAAAATTTACCAAAAATTATCAAAAATTATCAAAATTTAACTTTTATCCAACTATTTTTTACCCATGAATTTTACACACCCTCGGTGTAGAGTTTTTTTTACAAGACACCCATGATCTTTAACTGGAGGCTCCCTGTGCTTATTTCGCTTTAGGGGGTTGGTTTACAGATACAACTTTCATACCATAAAACTCAGGGCAAAACAAGAAGCCCTCAACAAACAAACATAAAATCAAAACAAGAAGCCCTCAACAAACAATTTGCTAATAGCTACGACGGGCAAAATTAGTTGTGCCTAGTGTCACACTGTCATGGGGACAATATTACCCTCTCTCTAAAAGGATCTCTTAATAAGGTGTGCAGCGCTTTCATTTATAAACCTAAGATCCCCCATTTCCTTTTTCGATGTAGGACATTCTTCTTTTCCCATGACATTCTCCTCCACCTAATTATGTGACGCCCTCGTCACAAGTGGGGCCCCTTGCATATCCCGCACTGTTGGGGTGTTTGACGAGACAACGAATTCGGGTCCGGGTTGACTTTGATACCTGTTGTCATGGGATCATTATCTTCTCCCTAAAAAAGACGTCTTAATAGGGTGTGCAATGTCTACGTTTATAAATTTATCACCTCCTTGGTATAACCATTGTTACATATAAAATGATTTATCGTATAAAATTGATATCATTATATTCGTAGTAAAAAAAAAAAGCTATTAAAAAAGTATAAAATCGAAGTTTTTTTATAAAATATTATATGAGAAATTATTAAATTGAAAAACATAAAAGACAGTTAATTTTAGACAAAGGGAGTAGAATACTTAGGCCTCGTTCTTTTATGCGGCTGGTTGGTTGCGGTTCCACACCGCACCACAATTTTTCATATTCCACCACAACCCACCACAATCCATCACAACCCACCACAATCTACCATTTCAATAAAAAATTTCATCTCACTTTTTCCAATAAAAATTTCATCTCACTTTTTCCAATTACAATTTCAAATATACCAACCCACTTACAATTATTTACATCACAACATTCCACAACCCACCACAACTTTTTACATTCCGCCACAATTTTCCCCAACTCACCATATTTTTCAAATTTCCACCATACTATACCACAACTAATCGTATAAAAGCACGAGGCCTTAAGTCTAGTGGGTGTTTGGTGCCTGGCTTTTTGATTGGTTTTTTGGAGAAAATAGCTTTTTGGGGGTAGTTGGTTGTTTGACCATTCAAAAAGCCAATTTGGACTGTTTGGTAGGTTGGTGGATTGAAATGGTTTTTTACCCGCAAAAAGTCATTTTGTAAAATGTTACAAATAGTAGCTTTTTGTAAATGGCTTTTGGCGTTTTGAGATGTAAATTACCATATTAACCACACACTTCATAAAAATTACAAAGAATGTCATCCAAATTATTTAAAATTGTTTCTTTTAATTCTTCTTCCATTTTCCATCAAAGCTACCATCCAAATTATTTTGGTTGTTTATAGTGTAGATTACCATGTTGGTATCTAAGATGTACAAATAAAAAATATATTTGCAATTAATAAAAATTTTAAAAGTAAATTGGGGGTAAAAATTTATAAAATATCAACATTTGTAAAAGTAAATTGGGATAAAAATTTTGGTCTTACTAAAAAAAATTGGCAATCAATGAACAATTTAGTTATTAGCCTATTAATACAAATTTCATTTTTTGGTGATTATTTATTGAACATACAAATACAGTGGAAAAAAAATACTATCAATTAAAAATACTAGAAATATGGAGGGGGAAAACCTAAAAATGAATTTAAAAATCATAATATTAATTAAAAAAATATTGAATATAAAGCTAAGGATATAACTGGAAATCAAACAAAAAAGTCATACAACAAACAACTAACTCTACCAAACACTTTTTACACAAACAACTAACACAAACAACTAACAAAACAGCCAAAAATCAAAAAGCTAATAAAACAGTCAACAAAAAAAAAAACAACAGTTGGTTCCCAAACACCCCTAGTCACTATAGAACCCTCGCTCCATATAGTGACACCAAATTTCCTTCTATGAATATTGCCAAGAATATGAAATTAGTTTGTCCAAAAGGAAGGTATATATATATTAAGCTTGCTTATTCATGTACTGATAATGACATATTACTGCAAATATTGCAATTGTCTCATATATTAGCTTAAGACATTTACACCTTGTCATTATTTGGTTGTCCGTTTTAATGGAGAATAACTATATATAATATTAATATAATAGTGTGAATTTTACATACCTTTATGAATTTAAGGAGATATATAGACGACCTTAATTATCTAAATTTATGCACATATTATTATAAGTTTGCGTATGGATACAAAACACTTATATTCTTTTATCGATATATCAAATATTGTCCACTTAGTCATATTCATCTAATTCCAAGTAGAAGTTATTTGGGAATGGAACTGGAACATGACTCCGTGAACTTTTGCTTATATAATATATAATTTAAATATATGATGTTATGAAATATGTAAAATTGATTAGATTTTTCATTTTATCGTCGGTAAAACTACTAAATTCATAGATATAAACTCTGACTTCCTCTTTGTCTAATTTTCAAAAAGACAAGGACATATAAAATTGGGTCATTTTTGTAAAGTACTATACATACTATTGTAGGCTGGATAGCAACACATTTCAAAAGAACAACAATAATTTATTGAATCCAAGTGACTAAATATTTTTAAGCTATATACCGTGTGAGGCTTGCCATCATATTAATGATATTATACAAACTTGATAGCATCCTACCAACGATAATAAATTTCCAGTATCTCTAATCTCACCAAGAATATAATAAAATATAATATTGAAGAAAGAACGAAGAATCCAACCTCAAAAGAAAAAATTATATTCTGGAATTGGATGGAGTCCAAAACAGAGAGAAAGAGTCAAGAGTGTTATTTTATGATATCACGGGAGTTCTGCTACTTAAATTTCTTCACTACCTACCACATAACAAATATGGGATTAAAAAATTATACAACCAAATATTCCCCCCTCTCTATATATATTTTACATGTACAATATTAAGCAGGTAATTATGGTTGTAACTTCTAGCTAATCACGAGATGAAGAAGGTATACCAAGATGTGGACCCCTTGGGTAATTTTTATATTCCTTTCGAGGTTAGTTTCAAATCCTTTTTTAGATTGTTGTTAACCAAGTTAAATATAAATATATCAGTTTAACTATAGTCTCAAAATATTTATCAATTACAACCAAACAGCTAAAAATAAATAACACAGCAAGAACTTTCGCGCCCACAACAACTGAAAGAAACCTTCACATCTCAATTACGATGTAAGATCAATCACTTCAATTTGGTGGGTCGTCGAGGACTCGCACGCCTATATCTATCTATCTATCTATCTATCTATCTATATAGATAGAGGTTTGAAGAAAAAGAAAATTAATAGATTCAATTTAATAAAGGGTTTTTGGATACTAATATGCTGAACTTTTGAGGTATTAGACAATAATGCATTGAATTTTGACCTTGGATAATAATACACTGTACTTTGGGGGGCGTTTAACTATAATCCACTCGGTGGCAGTGGCTGACTTGGTGACAATCTTACGTAGCACGTGGAAAATATTAATTGGTCCAAAAATATTTAAAGTTATGACATGTCAGTTAATCCACACATAAGCAAAGAGAATCAACTTTGAAAAGAGTAAAAATAAATAAAATCACATTTGTTTAAACGTGTTTCCGCGGAGAGACTGTTGTTGTAGTTGTATAAAATCAATGTAAATTAGTTGACGGGTCATAAATTTAGATATTATTTAGTTTATTCATCTTCTTGGTCTGTCACGTAAGATCGTCACTAAGTCAGCTACCATGGGAATTGTTTCGGGTGCATTATTGTCCAACACCCCTCAAAGTTCAGTGCATTATTATCCAATATCAAAGTTCAGTGCATTATTGTCCAATATCCCAAAAGTTCAATATATTAGCGTCTAAAAATCCTTTAATAAATGTATAAGATCTTGTCTTTAATTAATAAGAAGCAATTAATCCACTCTTTGTAGGATTGCCATGTATATATATGTTCATTACTCTTGTGTAAATGTGGCTCCTCAATCATCATGGGATGCTACATGCTACATGACATTAATTTGAATTGGAGTAAAAGGACGGCAATGCACTATTGCTACATCGGTCTTAATATTTGCCAAGCAAGCAAAGCATCATGATTCATGACGGTGTGGATTTCATTTGTTTGAAGTTTTTAGTATTCCATTTTTTTTTGTATTCCATTTACATATGTAGCTTTTTTGAAAAGGGATATATTTGATTTTGATGGTGAAAGATGAATTTGAATGGAAGAAATTAAACTATGCCACTGACAAAGCAAGAGACAAGATGGAGCATTAAACAAAAGTAGTAGTATTAATTAGTTTTGGGGGCCCAATTTAGAGGTTAGAAATTTAGATCAGGAAACCATAATTATGGTGCTTAAACTCCACTTTTCTTTTTAACAGAAGCTTTTTTTTTTTGAAAAAGTAATTTTCGAGATCCAAAGAAAATAATTTCATCACCGATTTATCCATGAGCGGAAGCTTTTTTTGATTTTGAGTCAAAGTGGATTAATTGAAGATTGCATAGTTGATCCAAAAAAAAAAAAAAAACATTGCGATGTTAAATTTTGGGCCTCCGAGAAAAAGAAAAGACGAGTTTTGGGCCCTAGAAAAGAAAAAAGTAGTAGTCCCTTGACTATATCAAACAGCCCCCAAATAAAAAACTTCACAATTGAATTAGGGTTGCAACTAATCAAGCTGGCTTGCGAAGCCCAGACCTGGTCTAGCCGAACCCAAACCTAGCGGAACTCAGCTTGGCTCACCTGTTTTGGTTCTGGTGCTGTCCAACCGAATAAAGTCACTATGTCGTCTCCCTTTTTACTATTGTCGTTCACCTTTTCATTATTTTTTCCAATATTGCCCTTAACCTTCACAAACACACTCTCTCTCTTCTCTCTACTTTATCTCTCTAAAAAACGTTCTCAACGACCCACCACCAACGGTCACCATCATCCCGGGACAGAGACTATTAGCAATCGTCGAGCTTGATATTAGTAATTTGTGTTTGTAATTGTTGAATTTCGTTGAAAATTTTCAAAAAAAAAAAACTGATTTCCGGATGAAATTGCCAAGTGTCGCACGCCGGATGCGGCTAACCGCCGCATGCCGATCACGGCAGTAACCACGGTCACGCTGCTATCAACGTGTGGTGCTTAACCATGATTCACCGTGCAGGGTTTTCCATAGTTTTTTTTATTTTTCTTTATTAATTATTATTTAAATTTGTATTATATATATTTTGTAGGTAATATGAGTAATATTATTAATTATATTATAGTAAATATTTTTGTTAATATTATTATTTTTTATGATAATATTGTTAATATTATTATTTATTATGTATAAAGTGATGTTAATAGAATAATGTTATTAATTTATTAATTACTATAACAACAGCAATAAAGTGATGTTAATTGAACAACAGCAAGATGATACCATTGGCCTTCCTCTAATCCCAAGCTCGAAAACGATAGTTGATTGGCATTAGTTATAGTAAGAGTTAGAGTACCATCCTCCTGAAGATATGACTCCTCATAAATGGTGCTCCTGTCGTACGTTGAGCAAAGAGAAAACAACCTCAAACATGGTGCCCCTTGATTTGAATTTTCAGTAGGCTGCGACTTTAAATTCCTAAACTGAAACCAGCAGACAAAAGTGTAACCTGCTTCTGGTGGCCATGGCCTCTCCCCAAGAGGCACTGTAATACAAGCATGTCCCATTTTGCTCATCCAAACAAGGAGCAGAGGAAGCACTCTCGGACGCCAGATCCTCTAAGAATAACAGTCTTCCTATCATACCAACTACTCCCTCCGTTCCATATTAAATGTCGTCTTTGGAAATTGTGCAGTCAAACTTCAAAAATTTTGACCATAAATTTTTCAATATATACAATGAATTGCTATATAAAATTACCACCATTAGATTCGTAACGAAAAATACTATCATACAAATATAATATTGCAATAGTTAATAACATATTATGCAAGAAATTATTAATCAAAGAGTGATATTGAAGACTGTGAAAGTCAAAATTATGACAATTAATATGGAACGGAGGGACTACATTGTCACCAGCACTGGCGAGCCTCAATGGTAAAACATATTGAATAAGAAGCTCAAGTTCTGAAGATTGCAACCTGGGACATGAAATACAAAACGAATGAGGCGGAACATTGCATAAAACATTCTTCCGATCATACCAAGTAGATTATCACCAGCAGATTCATGCAACCAACATCAGGTTCACTGAGATTTTCTATTATAATGCTACATTGCGTAGAACTAAGAATACTACTTAGGATCTTGTTATTATGCTACATCCAGAAATCTATTCTGTACAAGAACGATATGGCTGCCGTGCAATATTTGCGGCAACTATGGTGGTGGCGCCGCAAATATTGCGCGGCAACCGTGTCTGCCCAGTTTTTTCCGACAATTATCTTCGTTTTACGCAAATTTTTATAAAATTACAATTTACAAACTAACATCTTATTATTCAGATGATCTAACACATTCCATTGACATTTTAGGTTCAATTTCTAAAACCTCACACAATTTTAATGATTAGGTTGAGGGAATTTGAGAGAAAGAGGGAGAGGAGAGGGAAATACAAGGGCAAGAAATGTCATTTCGGGGGGCGACATTAGTAAAATAAGGGGCGACATATATCAATGCCCTAGATTTATCACAAAATACTTTCATATGAATGTATTGATGTAAATTTTACATATATATTGTGTTAGAACGTGAACATTAAGGAAGTGCATTGAAGATCATACAATGTACACCGTGATTTTGCTGATTTGGATTTTCCATGAATTTGGCATCCTCTCAATATTGTTCTAATTTTCTCTATCGTTTGTATCATTTTCGCGATTGTTTGTGTTTCGATCCAAACCGGCAGTTTTCATCAACATGTATTAGCTTGATACGGACTCCTCAATATTGAACGGTTTAAATGCACGTCGAAAATCAAAAGATCAACCGATCATGATGCGAAACAAGCATATGGGCTTACACAAAAAAGGGGATTCTTGAGCAAGTTTCCAAGTAAAGAACACAATCAATGACCTTCAGATGAAGAAAATCACAGCAGGAGCAGCAGCATTTGTACTGACAGCATGCGCATGAAGTCAAAAGGATTATAACCTTATTGCATTTGAGTTTGGATCGACCGTTTGCAACTCGCCCTTCTCTTTCGTCTTCTGGCTTTCATAAGTATCCGTCGTGCTGCTTCGCTCACCTCATTTGACATACTACATAAAGCTGCATTTTTTGCAGAAAATGATGCAAGTGATCGATCTCAATCCATTGATGGATTGCAAACAAATTTTCTATTTTTTTGTCAATATATGAAAATGGCAGCCTAGTAGACAACGCAGAAGGTTTATAGGTTAGGAGGGTCTCAATTGGAGTAAAACTAATTACCTGATTCACTTTCAACTATGAAGCAAGAGAGTTCTTCATCGCTTTCTTCCAATTCGATGACGACTTTCTGTTCTCTAACCTGCATGAAATTCTCACATATATCAGTCAGGGCCAGACACTTTTTTAGTTGGTTTTTTTTTTTTTTTGGTTTTGTTTGGGGGGTGTTAAGATGAAATTGGACCAGATTAATTACAATGTTAATTAACTAGAAGGGGCAGAATATGTAAAAATTAGCCCAACATGTAGCATCATTACCATTGGAGAAGTCCTCCTCTGTTTCAGATTCTTGCAGGAGGTCCGAACTCCGTTTGGGGAAGTAAGTTTCTCAGATTTTACAGTTGTCCATGTTCCAGTTTCTACCTTTGGAATACAACGTGCTTGCTTTGATTCCTTCATGGGCTCAGCTTCTCTAAATTTGAGTAAAAGATAATCGAAAATGAATGAGGACTGGAAATATCAAATATTATGCCACCTTTTTACAAGAAGCTCGAATTATGTGTGTATAGATAACCAAATTTTTTCACGCGTTCTTACTTTCATATGATGATGACCATGGCAACAAGGAGATAAATAGAATCATCCCCCCCCCCCCCGTTTCCACAAAATAGGTATCCTAATGAAAACAACTTTGATCGTCAGAAACTTTAACATACCTCCGGAGAAACGGTTTTTGTGATGAAGATGCACCTGTAACCTGCAGCATTGGGTTTTTACTGTTTAATAAAAGATATATTTGTATGTTCTTCATATTGTTAACAAGTACGTGCTTGTTCATCTTCCGCTTTCTACCTTCGGAATACAAGGTGCTGGTTTCGGTATCTTTACATCCTCAGCTTCTCTGAAATTAGGGGAGGGGGAAAAGAATTGAATCAAAACGCCACCTTCTCACAGAAAGCTAGAATCTAAAACAGCCAAAATGACCATGTTTAAGAGCACAGAAGACGGTACGTCACTTGTTTCCTATACCTTAGACAAATTAAGGGCTTAAGGCTAATATCTGAATTTTGTAAGGTGGACAAAAACAATACCAAGAACAGAAGAAAGCATTTCACAGGCAACAACATGGATTTAAGATTCGAGAAAAGAAAATGTCACTCATGCATGTTCCTCACAAGTGACTGAGGGATATTTACTTTTTTTTTTAAAAAAAAATGTGGGGAGAAGTTGGATGCATGCAACTTAACCCTGCAATGGAATGTTTATGTATTGTGAAGGAAGAACTCTGCTCCATTGAAACTCAACATACCTCCTGAGAAATGGTTCTTGTGTTGAAGATTCACCTGTGGCCTGCAGCATCAAGTGCTTAATAAATACAAATTTGTAGTACTACCTCCGTCCCAAAATGTTTTTCATTTGACAAAATTTTGACAGTTGATTATTCACAAATTACAATGAATTACGATATGAAATTACCGCCATTATTAAACTCATGAACAAGGAGTAAAGAGAACCTTGGGTGGAAGATTAGCACGGGGCATGTCCTTTTGATTCAAGACCTGAAGGCTGCAATTGATTGTCTGCTCGTGAAAGAGCTAAATGCAAATCACATTTATCAGCTAAAGTGCTTTCACACTTGGCAGAATTAGGGTAACTAGAAGGTAAAATATGCTCAGAGAAAAAAAAAGACAGATTATCAGGGGATTATGGACATGCCTGCAAATCTCGGGATAAACTTCTGTACAGATCGTCGTAATGTTTCTGAATAGTACCCGGCAAATTAGAGACCGCAGACAGGATCTGTTCCAAATTTTCCTGTTGCGCGACTTTGCTCAACTGACCGTTGATTGATTTAAGACCTACATCGTGTGTAGCTCGTATATCTTCTTGCCCACGATTCTGCTTAAAAAGTTTTCAACCGGTTAAAGTAAAGGTTTAGAAGTAATCAGGGTACTGCAAAAGAAGCCAAAACTATACCAGCAGATGAAGAGAATCGTCATGAGCAGTCGACTTCTGTCGTAAGCCCACCACTGAAAAGCAAGAATATGAGCAATAAATGGAGGTTATCAGGTAGTTTATGTCATCGATATTTTGACATGTAAGTCTTGGAACTTGACACATTCATGGCAAAGATACTTAACTAGGAGCACTTTAATGCCATACATATTATAGGTATCCTGACTGAGGTCTACAAATCATAGTTTCTTGTACACAATTACCTATCCACCTTAATTTCTCCTAATAGTGAGAAGCAAAATATGGACAGTAACACCTGGTAACATATATGATTATGTGAATTATCTTAAGCCTACGAGACTCCAGATTTTAAACAACTCACCTTCAAGTAACAGCTCTTTCGTTCCTTTGCTTATTTGCAAGACATCGGCCTGAACAGAGTCCAAGATCATTGCAAACCTGCTGATCGATGTTTCCACTGCTGTGATTTTGCGGTCAAGTTCATCATTCATCTGACCTGCGAAAGAAAATAGCAGTGGTTATCGCATATTCATTGATGAATGCCACAATTCATGCCCCAGTGCCTAAGATTTCTGCAGTATCCACAACGTAGTGCGAGTAAAAAATAAACTTAACCGAGCATACTCATAGCAAGAGCCAAACATACATTTGTGATCAGGTGCAGTGACAGAGCTCCATCTTCGTGTTAAACCCGATGATGACCTGGAAACTGGCAACTGGCTATCCTCTCGAGGGTAAGAACCAGGGGCAAGGCAAGACATTCTTCTGATTGAATTGTCTTTTTCTTGCGAGCCAAATCTCTGCAAAAAGAGGAGAGATATACCAAATACAAAGCAATAAGCCCAAAATTTGACAGCTAATAGCACAGTTCGTAGATAAAGTGAAACTTTGGCAAACTTTGGAAGTAGCTACCATGGGTTATATGAGAGCTTTCTCCCTGACATCCATCTGGATTGACATCCAAAAAGAATTTAAGAAGAATGCTTATTGTTCTGAGCATAACACATTCTTCTTTCTTATAAAGAGCAGTGTCATTTCTATTTCTTATAGTTATTCATTCTGAAAACATCCCTGAAAAAATCTAGTGAAACCTAATCATGAGATAAAGATGTTTCTGGTAATAATTCATTTTGATAAATTCGGCCTTGATTTAAGCCATAAACTTTCTCCATTAGTGGTAGCTCTTTTTGAGTGACCATGCAACATTGATTTTAGCATACATCAAGAAGCTACATGAGACAACCAGAAATTTAAGCACAAGAAGTTAGCGCCGACTATTATCCTATCCCTGGTATATACTGGTTCAATATGTACAATGCTGTTCAGTGTTAAGACACTCATAATTGCAAGCTCCATACATATTTATTACTTGCAGATTTCAGGTACAATTCTACAGCTTCCATCCCCAACCATAAAAATAATATTAGCATTTCAAAGTTCAAACTCCAAAGTCCAAGCCATGAATATCTAAACAGCATATTCACATGGCAAATGAAACATTTCTTTTCAACACCTTATCTGTACCATAGGATGCTTCAAATTTACTGAGACACTCGCTAATATTTGCTGCTGCTAATAGCACATATGTTGCCATCACTAAGTTATTTGAGGTCAAAAGAATTTTGCACATAATTTACATCTTAACCAACCTTAGAAGCATTGACACTGACGCAAAATCCAAATCTAGTTTCTCTAATTTCAGTAACTAAATAAATGCACACAGGAAAAGCACATTAATCGCATTTCTGCATCAATAATAACAAGATTCAACGTGTTTCTTCTTCAGAGTACAAGTATCCGACTATAGAACGGCCAAAACCAAACTCCAAAGCATTCTAAATAGTTCATCTCCAACAATATCTATATTGATTGACAATTTTCAACCTAAATTATTGACACAAAGCATCTCGCTTTCTATTCATCCATAAACTTCAACAATCACATCCGTTTTGAACTCCGATTAAAAGAAATGAACATCTGAACTAGAAAGAAAGAGAGATACCTGATTGTCAAGAACACTGTCATCGAGTGAGTTCTGAGAGATCTGAGAGAAAATTCCGTTCGGTTGTGACGAAAATCCTTGAGAGAACGACTGCTGTGACGGCTGCGATCGCGGCTGCTGCGCCGCCACAATGCTTGCTCTCCTATCAATTAGCACCACCAGAATCCATCGAATCAGGGGAAAAAATGAATTATTGAGCGCAAAACGAAGAACGAAGATGATCAACGGAGAAACACAAGTATACAAGTCGGTCAAACCTGTTGTGAGGAGGAAGAACAGAAATCGAATTGAGATCGCAGGCTTTGTTGATTTTCATCTTCATCTACTCGAAAAAACACACTAAAATCGATCAATTCTGAGATATTTCTGGAATCTGAAGGAGTTCATCGACGCATCACAATGCTTGATCTCCTGTCAATTAACACCGCCAGAATCCATCGAATCAGGCAAAAACCTAAAGAATTTAACGCAAAACAAAGAACGAAGATGATCAACGGAGAAATTTAAACAAGTCGATCAAACCTTTTGTGAGGAGGAAGAACAGAAATCGAATTGAAATCGCACGCTTGGTTGATTTTCACCTTAATCTACTCGAAAAAACGCACTAAAATCGATTGATTCAAAGATATTTCTGGAATCAGATGGAGTTCATCGACGCGTTTCGAGCTCAGCTCTGTGTGATTCTGGAGGGAGGGAAGCAGAAATGAAATGTTGATAAGTGACAGTTGAGGGGTTTATATATACTCGTATGGTAATTTAATAGAGCGGGAATAACAAATTAACAACAGCATATTAATTAATTAATCACTCGTGTTAATCACGGAGGGCTAGTATTGGGCCGCCATTTGGGCTGCTTTTGGCCCAAAAAGCGACCCACTTGTGGGAAGACATTAGGAGCTTTGGACCAATCGTTAAAGGGTTAGGTTGAGTATATCTAAGTCATAATTAACACAAAATACTAAAAATTTATCTAAACTCATTCAATTACAAAACTATTCAATTTGTGATAAAATCACTAAAATGATACTTTAAATGAGAAAAATATGTAATTAGTTTTTTTTTCGATTTAGACAAAAGCGACCAGCTCACGAAATATAAAAACAATAAAAACAATTTCAAATCTCCACTTTTGCCTTCTTTTCTTCCAGCAAATCGTTTCTAAATTTCTTTGCAGCAATTTCTTCATCATCATGAATGACAGTTGACACACAATTTACACTCAACCTTTGCCGTTCTGCGTGCCTCGTCGTCCAATTTGTCCAAGCACGTTTCCATGGGAACGTCCAAAACCTTACTGTCGATCTCTAAATCATCTTCACTGTTGGACTCTTGTCTTTTAGAGTGTTTTTTTCTTCCCTTTATTAAGACCCAAGCTCCTTGATGAAACGACCCTCCAAGTTGCTTGTCTGACTAAACGCCACTTGAAATTGCACATTATATTGAGATTTCTCTTCCAATGATTTTTCACTTTTGGAGCCTCGAAGATTAAGTCCTTAGAATTAGGAGGCAAAACAGAACATAATTCAATATCAAAGAGGACAAGTGAATCACTAATGGTACTTCTATCAAAAAAAAAAAATCACTGATGGTATGATCACTATCAGAAGTGACCATCAAACCATCAGACTGAGAGTCTCTCATAAGAACATCTTTATAGGAAAATGCTCGTAGCATTAGGCCAAGCCTCAGAGGCACCAAGCAGATCTGATAAAGATATGCTGGAATTGGAGCCAACATCACCCAAATATGTACTTAGTTTTAATAGATAGCACATCTTTTAGTTTGAAAAATAAAAGAAAATAATCTTGCACTATTTCAATTTATTATAATTTTCACCGTAATTTCTCACATTATCAAACTATCAAATGTCTTGCCAAAAGATATTTAAAATTTTTAAAAATATAATTATATTTTCACAAACAGTATGTTTTTACAATTCTTAACTCTATACAATTCTTAACTCTATAACTATTCTTCCATGATGTTGTTTCATACTTTTTTCTCTCCGTTTTTTTTCTGTCATTTATAATTTTTATTGTCAATCTTTAATCATTAATTTCTAATATAAAATTTTTATAAAAAATATAATATTATACATTTTTAATAATATTTTCATTATGAATCTTATGACACCAATTTTATTATTAAATATTATATAAATTAAGATATTAATAGTCAAAGTTTTTAACATAATTTCCTTGACGAATGACGACAAATAAATATAAATGGAGGGAGTAGTTTTTACTAACGAAATTATTTTACTAGCTTTTGGAAACAGTACGCAGGTAGTCAGATACAACTAGTGTTTCTCTATTCTATATTAATTATCATAATTTTGACTTTCACAGTCTCCATTAATACTCTTTCATTGATAATTTTGTACATAATATATTATTAATAATTACAATATTATATTTTTATAATAATTTTTTACATTATGGATCTAATTATGATAATTTTATATATCAACTCATGATATACACATTGAAAAATTTATAGTTAAAATTTTTAAAATTTTGATTGCACAGACGTTATTGACCAATTTCCACTAACTCGAGAAAAACAAAACCTCGGCCCATTTCGAGTTTTGACCACTCCCAGTTGGATCCAGACCGAGCCACGTCTCTCCCCGTAGCAGACAATCAGACTGTATTCGTCTCTGTCTGCAAAACTCAAACAACAATTTCATACATTCTCGAACCTTCTTCCGTCGCCGGAATCTCACCGTCAATCTCGCCGGAAAAATGTCAGTGCAAGAGTATCTCGACAAGCATATGCTGGCTCGGAAGATTGAGGATGCCGTCAATGCCGCCGTCCGAGCCAAGACCACCGATCCCATTCTCTTCATCGTAAATTCATCCCTACGATTTCCTCCATCGATGTTCGATTTTGAATGTTGTTAGATCGCATGCATTCTCTCTTGTTTGATTGATTGATTGATTGAATTTTGTGGATGGTGAATTTTTGAAACGAACAGGCGAATCATATGCGGAAATCGGTGCAGTCGGTGATTACAAAGGTGAAGGCGAGGCAGATCCTTGATAGCAGAGGAATTCCGACCGTTGAGGTTGAATTGGCTACGAACAAAGGCTCTTTCCGTGCTTCTGTTCCTAGTGGTCCTTCTTCTGGCTTGTACCTTCCTTTCTCTTTACTCTTTGACATTTGAATTTTGTTGATTAAGTTCTTGATTGAGCTGAAATTATGCATTTGTTGATGTTATTCGTATGTGAATCGAGTGTCATTGGCTGCTTTGTCTGAGAATTGTTTGTTCATGGATGTTTCTGGATGAATCGGCAATGTGAGATGCATTTTGTGTTTATTTGCTGGAGAAAGGAGGTTTAATGGGTTTTTTTTTTTCTGTCAACAAGTGTCTTGGAAGTTCAAAAGCAGGATTCATGTTGAGAGGAGGAGAAGTTGTGAGGAGTGTTTAGATTTGAGGAACTCTTAGGAAGAAATTTCGGATTTTTGTCTGCTCATTTGAGTGGATGTGGTGTCTAGGATACTGCCTATGAATTTTGTACAGCCTAGTTTGCTTCGAAGCTCCATAGTAGATTTGATTGATGACATTCAAGAAGCGTTCATAGTCGGTTATGTATGTGCTATGTTCTCTGGAGTCTGATCCCGGTAAAGCTAGAGAGAATATCTTCAAAGCTCAGGTGGGTAAGAAATAGATGGACATGTAGTTCATCATAGTGAAAATTAGTTAGTCAGAGGTTTTTGGCCCTAAGCAGCCTTGAAGACTTGGAAAGGAATTGTCCAATGTAGTCCATGGTCTTTTCTTATGGCAATTTGTGCGTTTGGTTGGTCAAAACCCCCGGGGAAATGGTCAATTTTCCCGGGTTGCCTTATTTTCCCCACCTTGAGAAAAATTTTACGTTGAGCGCACCATTTCCTACATTTTTCTAGAGAAAATTTCTCTTGGGGGGGCTAAGGGAAATTTTTTCCGGGAAAATCTTTCCCATGGAAAATTTTCCCGGAAAAAATTTCCCTGG
Source organism: Portulaca oleracea (assembly GCA_029582165.1). NCBI lineage: Eukaryota > Viridiplantae > Streptophyta > Magnoliopsida > Caryophyllales > Portulacaceae > Portulaca > Portulaca oleracea. The sequence continues at coordinate 32,569,365 of CM055886.1, forward strand.
GATTCCTACCAAACGCTAAACTTGTCATGTCCTTTATGTAGTGGATTGATCTTTCTTATTGCTCTATTTGCATTAACTCTATTCAGAAGAGGTGTGGGCTTTCACGGTTTTGGTTGTTGTCGCATGCTAAAGCTTGTTGAGGCACTTGCAACTGGAATAGGTGCATAAATCTAAGGGCGCACTTTGTAATAACAGGATACTTAAACTGGTTCCCTTTCTAAAATCTAATATAATGAAAAAGAAATCTAATAACTGGTGACCTCCCGAGGGATTCTGGTTGACTATAGAAGGCAGTTTTGAAGGTCATTACTTGGCAATATTGTTTAAGTGTAATGCTTTGTTTTTTGATATATGTATTTTCTATTTCAGTGCTTGCCTTTGTGACTTTTATAAAGTTCTTTCAGTTGACGGTTATACATTACACATTTTGTTTCTAATTCATTGTTGTCGATTTTTGGGAAGCCTGAGTATGTTGCGATTACAGTTTATACTTGACTTGCATAATACTGGTACAATTCTTACTATTCTTCAGCCTCGAGCTCTTTGGTCTATCTGTAGCAAAATGATAATTGTGTGAATTATCACTTTTGTCAATTTTGTGTCAATGCTATTACTTTGAGTTTTTATGTTTTGGACCAATATTTGACCAAGTTTTAGCAGATTGTGCTATTTATTAAATGTAACCTATTTCTTTGTGAACTGGAGCTGTTTTTTGGAAATTTTCTTCCCATTGCCAAGTCAATGTGTGCGGTTGACAATTCAGTGGTTCTACTTTTGTTTAGGTATGAAGCCATTGAGTTACGAGACGGAGACAGAGGAATGTATCTAGGAAACAGTGTAACTAAAGCGGTCAAACATGTAAACGAGAAAATATCTGAAGCTTTGATCGGCATGGACCCAACTCTTCAATCCCAAATTGATCAGGCAATGATTGATCTGGACAAAACAGAAAAAAAGGTTGTGATGGCATGAGAGAGATGCATTCTATTTTTAGTTGTTTTTCATTCCCACTCCCCAATGAGACCAGAGAGAAGGGGGGGGGGGGTGAGAAAATTAAATTTTACTTGTCTTTGCGCATGTAAGACTATAAGCCTTCAATTTGTGGAACATTCATGAAAGTTAGTTTTGTTGATATGATTTTACAGGGAGAACTTGGTGCAAATGCTATACTAGCTGTTTCAATTGCTGCTTGCAAAGCTGGTGCTGCTGAGAAAGAGGTTGGGTTCTTATTGAACTATGACTAATGGTTTTCTGATGGTGTGGTTCCTTTCCTTATCTTATTCATTGGTTCATTTCAGGTTCCGCTTTATAAGCACGTTGCTGATCTAGCTGGTGTGACTAATATAGTCCTCCCTGTTCCTGCATTCACTGTTCTCAGTGGTGGCAAGCATGCAGGAAACAATTTAGCTATTCAGGTATAACAAACACAGCTTATAAACAGCTGACACATAATGCTTGTCAAAGTTGGTGGGAGTGTAGTCTCCTAAATCTCAATTTAGATTTTATAATTCTCTCAGGAAGTTATGGTTCTGCCTGTTGGTGCAAAGACATTTGAGGAGAGCGTTCAAATGGGATCTGAAACTTACCATCACCTTAAGGTAATTGAATTTTATGGAAAAATAAGCTCATCATTTTTCATTACCATTGGTTTCTCTCATTTGTTTTGTTGAAAGAAGTTGCTGAAAACATGTTTTATTGCTATCTGATAATGATATTTTATCTCTCTTCCAATACTCCGGTGTTGTTATATTTTCTTTTAGAAAGCTGATTGCAGCTGCCTTGCTCCTTCACTATCTTTGTCGTCATATTGATCCTTTCTTTGGGGTTATTTGAAAGGGCAGGCTGTTGTTACAGAAAAATTTGGCGTGCATGGATGTAATGTTGGGGAAGATGGTGGTTTAGTTCCAAATATTTCAAGGCAAGTAACTCTCATATGAATGTATATTTGTTTAGTTCACTATCTTCCTGGAGATAAAACATCGTGTCAAATCAAACAAGTAGATCACATATTTTTATTATGTGGAGCCATTTGATTGCACTGAAGTCTGACAAGATCTTCTATCCTTTTATGTTGTTGTTCATGCAGTGTTAAAGAAGCCCTGGATCTAGTCATGGAGGCTATTAGTAGAACAGGATACGGGGACAAAATAAAGATTGCTATTGATGTCGCTGCAACATCTTTCTGCATAGGTACTGCTGTGCATTTATTTATGCAGAAGTTCTGGCACATAAAGAATTTAGGCTCCTTTTCGACGGGTTTCAGTGTGCTCATAGTTATCCTTTCCTGAAAGCAATGACTGAAGGGCTTTTGTTTTAAAACTTTTTGTATACAAGGTACTAAGTATGATTTAGACTTCAAGACCCCAAATAAGTCCGGGCAAAATTTCAAGTCTGGAGAGGATATGATTGAGATGTATAAACAACTTTGTTCTGGTATAGTTGCTTCTGATTTCTCTTTTGTTTTTGGCTCCTCTACTGTGGGAGTTAGCATTGCCATTGCCAATACTGTTACTTTTCTTTTTGTATTTGGCAGACTATCCGGTTGTGTCGATTGAAGATCCATTTGATAAGGAGGATTGGGAGCATACCAAATCCCTGTCTGGTCTTCAAATATGCCAGGTTCAATTTGCTGTTTCCTTTGGAGGTTATGCTCATGATAATCCAAATGCATGCTGGCTTTGGGTTGACATAAAAGTTTTTGAAGCATCTATTGTGGTTTGCAAATGAAATTTGTTATTGGGTAAATCAAACCAAACTACTCCATATGACATCAAAGCTTCACATAGCCACATAGGGTAGAACCCCCTCCCCTCCTCTTGGGGGTGGGGGAGGGCTATGGGGTCTGTTAGTTACTGAACTGTACATAACAGTTCTCTCTGACCTGAATCTAGAAGGTTGCCTGGACAATTTATTGAGATATTTGATGGATTCAGCTTTTTAATTTTTATAAATGTTGGGAAGAAAGAAAAAAAAAGAAAAAGAAAAAGGAAGATTCCGTTTATGACTCTCAGCTGTCTGGAAGGTGGATGTTCGGTGTAGCTACTGATGGGATTAGATAGACCGAAGTGGGTAGGCTATGTTCGTTTGCCCATGCAGATCTAGGCTTTATTGTGAAACAGATCTATATTAGCTGTATTAGGACCTGAGATTCATCCTGTTTATATATCTAGCCTTTTGGTGCCTCATATTCATTTCAGAGTTATCTTGCAGGTTGTGGGAGATGGCTTGCTTATGTCAAATCCAAAACGTATGGAGAAAGCTATTATGGAGTCCGCATGCAATGCGCTTCTGCTCAAGGTATTGTACCTTTTTTAGTACAAGGGTAATGCTATTAATCTTGCATTAAACTCTTGTCTCCTTGTACCTAATCCAATGTGTTCTGATGTTGATCCTTAACTGGGCAGTGGCTCAATATCTATTTACTTGCTAGACTTTATTGGCGTGTTGTGTCCCAACAACAATATACCATGCTCTCCTGGATACTATTTTAATAGTATTTGCGACTGGAACAACTGTTGGTCAAGTGTTGTTTCTGATAACTTCCCTGCTTTGTTTTTAATTTGATCAAGAGGGCAGAATTTTAAGGCTGATTGTAGATGTAGTACTCAGGAGGGATAGTAGTCTATCCCAGTCCTTCATAGTGCTGTGTCAGTCTTAGTCATTCCTTTTCCTTTATGTTCCATTTACTGCCAATGCCGACTCACATGGACACATGCACATAGGTGCGTGCATACATATGGTCTACGCAGGGCATTTGGGGTAGATGGTCCAATGCTCCTACTCAAGTGATAGGAAATTTGATTCTTGGAAGATGAGATGGAAAGAGAACTTTTGAAAGCTTGCTTTCTTTCATTTGGCATAAAGAAAATTGAAGGAATAGGAACTAGACCAAAAACATGATGGAAACTGATTGATTTTGTCAACAAAATTCTCCTTCTACAACTGAGAGGAAAGTGATAGGAAAATTTGATAAGATAAATAAGAAGGGTTTTTTTTTTTGTGGGGGGTTGGGGGGGGGGGGGGATGAAGTGAAGGATGATTGGAAGAGAATGCACTTTTTGAACTAAATTAGTGAGGGGAGAATTTCTTTCCACTATATTTTTCATGAATCAAATAGAGCCTTGGTGAACATACTTTTGCATGAAAATGCAACATGTAATAGATGCATCTTGTACACGTCACTCCCAACAGTAAAGGTGTCTCTATTTTCCAAAATTAGCCTGTAAACTAATACATAGAGAGTGATAAATAGAGTCGCTTGTATTCAGATAAACCAGATTGGAACCGTCACAGAAGCGATTGAGGCTGTCAAGATTGCCAAAGATGCCCACTGGGGAGTCATGATATCTCACAGAACCGGTGAAACTGAGGACACTTTTATCGCCGATTTGTCAGTTGGGCTTGCTACTGCTCAAATCAAATCCGGGGCACCTTGCAGAGGCGAGCGTGTGTGCAAGTATAATCAGGTACAATCATCTCAGTATTTTGTTTGCTACAATAGACAACCTCAAGGCAATCGAGTTTTGCTTGCTTGATTAGGTTTATCTATCACTTCCACTTTTTGTGTGGACCTGTCTAATATTTTGTTCGATGACAATTTAGGTAGAATCCTTGAGAGAAGGGTTGTCTAACTGATGGGTATCTTACCCTTTCTACAACCCCAAAAAAACCCAAAAGATTCTCTGCAATTTGGATGTAGGGATAGAGTCTGAAGAGTATATCCTGAGCCTAACCCTTCTCAAACAAAGTGGTTCATCTTTATTTTATTTTATTTTATTTGATCATGCACTCCGGTGCATGGGAGAAAACTGTCTACATCTAGATTCCCTTACGCCTCACATTAGCGGCATTATATTGGGTTTGTTGTTGTCGTCGTCGTTGTTGTATGCACTCCCGTTGATGGGGGAAGGCTGCCTACATCTAAATGTCCTCAAACCGCGTGCTAGCGGACTATATTGGGGTTAGTTGTTAATATATTTTGTTTTATTTTGCATTTTTTTTTTGTCCATATTTTAAGTTTGCGAGGTCTAAATGCTTAAAATTGCCCTGCAGCTGCTACGGATAGAAGAAGAACTAGGAGAGCAAGCTACCTACGCCGGTGAAGGATGGAGGGTTTCTTGATCATATATCTATCTCAAGACAAATCAACCAGAAATTTTTGTATCTAAATTTTGGGTATGAAGGCATATAGATAGGAGAGTCGAAATTTCCTGTCTGTTTTAATTTTTTGATTTTTACCCTTGTTGTCACCTAATTTTCCCGATGTTTACTTCAAAAATTCACTGTGGCTGGAGAATAGAATACTGCACCATTCACCATTCCATTATGACAGAACAGGTCACAAGACTCCAGCCTATGGTAGATTGTGGGTTTACTTCAGGTATAGATGGAGGGTAGGTTTTCACTTTTGACTATTTACAGTGAGATGATGACTGACTTTGTGAGGCTGCTTTGAGGAATTCTCACCATGGAATCTTTGACAACATTGTAAATCAGGGTTTATGTGATTTTTCGCATTGATTTGAGTTGGTTTCAATTCTCGGAGTGATTGTGTTTAACATTTTGAACTAGCGACTGGCAAAAATTCAGGTTTGGGTAAATTTGAGCCGGACAAATTCGGTTAATGTCAAAAGCCAAAAGAGAAATTCATGTCCGAACCTGGTTTTATTTCGGGTCAGACAAATCTGATGAAGCTAAATCGGGTTCGGATAATAGAAAAAAGAGAAATTTATGTTCGAATATTCAATCAATATTAAAATTCGGGCGAAAAATCTATGTTTAGACCCAATTTTTTCCGGTTGAACAATTCAGATATTTTCAATTGGACAAAATGTATTTTGAGCTTTCTATTGAGTTCTGAATTTTGAATAGGAGGGTACTCCTTTCTCATTTTATCTATCACTTTCATTTATGTGTCAATCAAACATTAAAACATTTCACAATTAATTTCTTTTTAATATGTATAATGCTCTTCACTTTCATTAAAACATTTCACAATTAATTTCTTTTAAATATGTATAATGCTCTGTCACTTTCATTACGCCTCAATCAAACATTAAAACATTTTACATTCTTTTCAATATGTATAGTGCTCTATTTTATGAAAGTACTATTATTAAATTAATACTGAAAAATACTAAAATTTTTTAATAGAATATCATGAAATACATTATCAATCAAAAAAGGATATTAAAGAACGTAAAATATTTAGTATATACTCCCTCTATTCTTTTTATTTGTTGCTTCAGACAAAAGTGGAGAAATCAATGCGACACAAAAATTGAGGTATAAATATATTAAAATAGCAAATATATCATCAATTATTGTTAAATTATTGATTTCAAAGTCATTTATTAAGGATAAAACTAGTAAACGTACTACCTCCGTCCCAAAAGAGATCAATGAAAAAAGACACTCACTTCTACAAGACAATTTTAGGGAATTATTTTGGAGTTTAATGAGTTATAAAAGTAAAATAGATATCAGCTCTAATTACATTCAAAATGTGCCTAGTTTTTTTTTTTCCTTTGTGAATGGGAAATGATATATATATATATACAAGAGCAAAATATGACATTCATGATTCATTAACAAAAAGAGACATACAGAGAGTTTAGGGGGCTCACCCCAGTTTAGATTTTACTTTTACAAACTAGATCAAGAAGGCTATTGTATTTTCTCCTATGGTTTGAGTGTACTATCACTCTAGTCTGTATGTCCAGCTGACTTTGCCGAGCTATTTGCTTGGGGGTTTGTTTCCTTCCACCATGTATGATCACATTTCTCTGCCTCCAGACATGATATATAAATGCACAGAAAACAGCACGGATGAGGCTTTTGTATGCCTTTGATCCATCAACATTTATGAGCCATGTGATCATTGCTTCCAGCGACTAGTTGGTACTGTGCTGAGGTTATTGGCACCAGGCCCGAAGGTGTTCGGCAACCTCCTTTGCATATGGGGAGGTAGCGAACATATGCGTTATGATTTCCTCGCTATATATATATATGTATGATAACCAAAAATGTTTGGTTAAATTCAAGTGTTTTGTAAGATTGATATTTGTTTTGAATTTATAAGTGAATAAGATATTTGTGAGCCATTTTTTTGAATTTAGTTTGTCATATTTTTTGGATTTAATTTCATGAGTGATTTACTCCCTCACAAAAATAACGGAATATTTTTACTATTCGTTATAAGCACAACTAATTTCATTTACTCCCTCACAAAATGAAATGAATAATACTTTTTATTAATCACTTGAAGGAAAAAAAACACCATTTCCTTTTGAAAAATCATTAAAAAATAGGAAAAAACCAAATATTATAATCCAATCACACATATCCACTCTTTCACTTGTGCATTTATGGCAATTGATTAATTTAGATCTAAGTATTATTAGGCCTCAACCTAATTATAAATAATAAATTCTCATTTAAAGAAAAATTAAGGCTCAAGACACTGTTTTCATTAATAAAACCACAAAAAAAGTTCAAAAAAGAATAAAAGAAGAGGGGAAAAAAAACAACCTTCATACCGCCATAGCTGGCGCCTAATTTTCCCTCTCTTCTCCGGCCACTCTCCACCATCTCTCTCCTCTAACCCTAATTTCCCAATTTCAAAATCCCCAAATCCAACCCTAATCACGATCATCACAACATTCTGTTCAATAATCAACAATTCATCATCAAATTTCGATCTCGATTTCTCTCTGATCGAACCGAATTAGGTTTACGAAAACATCTTCGAATCAAATCAATCGAATCGAATCATAATCAGGATTATATAACATAATCTTCCGAGCTGATCATACAGATTGAAATTCGAATTTCGGCAATGAAATCGTCAGGGAAGTTGTTCACGATAGGGTTGATTAGCTTCTGGTATTCATCGAACATCGGAGTATTACTGCTAAACAAGTATTTGTTGAGCAATTATGGATTCAAGTACCCGATTTTCCTGACGATGTGTCATATGACAGCTTGTTCGCTTCTTAGTTACATTGCGATTACATGGCTGAAGATCGTCCCTGTGCAAACCATACGATCTAGGGTTCAATTCGCGAAGATTTCGGCTCTCAGCGCGATTTTCTGCGCGTCGGTGGTTAGCGGTAACATTTCGTTGCGTTATCTTCCGGTGTCGTTCAATCAGGCCGTCGGTGCAACGACGCCGTTTTTCACCGCTGTGTTTGCGTATTTGATGACGTTGAAGAGGGAAGGGTGGTTGACGTATGTCACTCTCATACCTGTTGTTACCGGCGTCATTATCGCTAGTGGGGTATGTCAATTTATTTCTCTTTCTTTATTGTTAAAATGTCTTTTTAAGATTAAATAGATATTTAATGTTGAATTTGTATAAGAAAGTATTGCATTTGCAGAATATTATGTTAGGATAGATTTCTATCTGTTTAATTAAGAAAATATAGGTTGAAATGGGTAGAATTTGCAGTTTTAAGGAATCACAAAATCTAGGATGAGTCCTGAGTAGTGAGTACGTTTGTAAGGGTTATGGATTCTGAATGATTCGACGTGATTAGTATTTAATGTTATCATCAGCTAGTCACACGTATATTCATAAAATAAAAGGCTACCAGCCTACCACAAAGTCCCATGATCAAAAGTTTCTAGTGGGGCGATCTTAACACAAGACCTACTCATTTGTACCTTATCCAAGTGTTCAATGTGTAAATTTCATCGGTAAAAAAATAAGTTTGGTAAAAGTTAAATTTTGATAATTTTTGATAATTTTGGTTAACTTTTGGTAACTTTTGACAAATTTATACTAATATATCAAAATTAATTTTTGGTATATTTTGGTAAAAACTGATAAATTTTGGTAAATTGAATTTATCATGCAATTTGACAAACCCTTACTATTATTATCAACTAGTCACCCGTATATTCATAAAAATAAAAGGCTATCACAAAGTCCCACAATAAAATTTATAGTGGGGCGGTCTTAACGCAAGACCTACTATAATATTTGGATTCATACACTCATTTGTACCCCTATTCAAGTGTTGAATGTTTAAATATGGGTGTTGTGTTGGACATGAACGAGTTTCGAAAAGGGGAAAAGAACATTTTGGGACTATAATGAAGGGTTGCATATTTGCTTGTCTTAGTTGTCTATGTCCATGTCAAAGGGCTAAGTGTCCGACTTGGGAACTTAAAGCAATATGAAGTGTCCAAGTAACATAGATGGAGACTTCATGGAGTGCAGGGGTTCAGATTAGGAGTGGAAGTGAGGTGCGTATGTATGAAGTGCTTCAGCTCTTTACCTTTCAATGATGGTGGATAATTTGGTTGTATATTACTGAATCACGTAATCGAATAACTAAGTATGTATGTGTCATGTTGTGTTGTTGGCTATGTTTTGGTTCTCAGCAGATTTATCTTGAGCTGCTTTTGGTTTTAGCTGGTTGATGTACCTGAATGTTGGGTTATTACCCTTATAATAATCAGAAGAAAATGTGTCATGTTATGTTGATTTGTGGTTACTTATACGTTGTTTCTATTCGATCTTTTGCTTGAAGGGAGAACCCAGCTTCAACTTGTTTGGGTTTATAATGTGCGTTGGAGCAACAGCTGCACGGGCACTCAAGACAGTACTCCAAGGAATCTTACTGTCTTCTGAAGCGTAAGAATCGTTGCTCTATTGACTCTCAATTTTGTAGAAACAAATTCTTACCGCATCCAAAATTGTTCAATCTTCTCTCGTTGATTCTTATTAATTCCCTAAAAACGATATAAGCTGATCAGTTGTAACCACATTTTACAGGGAGAAACTGAACTCTATGAATCTCCTCATGTACATGGCTCCTATTGCAGTTGTGTGCCTCATCCCAGCTGCACTCCTAATGGAGAAAGATGTAGTTGGGATCACCGTTGCTCTTGCAAGAGACGATATCAACATCGTATGGTATCTGCTCTTCAATTCTGCACTTGCGTACTTTGTGAATCTGACCAACTTTTTGGTCACCAAACACACAAGTGCCTTGACTCTCCAGGTATTACCCCTGAAACCTCCCATGGATTAGTGCTAATCTCTTCTTTTGGTTTTAGTTTTCTAGCTTTGATGCGTCAGGAGGAAGGGTTTGCTGAATAGTTTGTCAGGATTTCGGTCTTAGGTGTTCTTGTTACAGTAAATCACTGACTAATCCACAGTTCCTGGGATGTTAATTAAACAATAACGACTTTAACAAGGATGGTATCTGACAGGTGTTCGTTCTATAAATGTTAGATACAAAACCATTATTGGGCTTCATCAACTTAAGATTTTGATTTCGATTGAGATGGCTCCACATGATGTTAGAGTCAAACTTAGTAAGAGTTGTCAAGTTCAAATCTCATATTTAATTTGTGCGAGGTTAAAGGGGTTTTTATAGCATCTAACGTTTCAAACACAAATGGCATTCGCGTGAAAGTGCATGTTAGAGAATAAAACTATCGTTGAGCCTCCAACTATTAGCATAAGCTTTTGATTGAAATGGTTCCACAATGAAGTCCGCCACAGACCCTGATGGAATTGAATACCTACTGCTCTCCCGTATTTGTGCTCAATCACTCCATAGCCGCATGCTTCACATACCCTTTCTTTGCCCTCCGAAAGGGATAACTTGAATCATAGACCTTGCCGTTACTAGATCTCCATAGGTCGGAGGTTCTTTCACTCCTAAATCAATAATCTAAACTCTCACCTCTCTCTATGCCATCCCCTGCAGGCAAGACTTCTGTCTTGAATCTTTTTCCCTTCTGAGACCTGCTATCTTATCGGTCAATCACATATCATTAATGTGCGTATTGAATACTTCTAAGCTCGACCATCTTGTTCAATTTGTCTAACTTTGGGAAAGTGAATTTGAGGGAACCATCACTTACCAATATCTCACTCTTAATTTCAAAAACATGTCACTCTGTTCATCCCACAATGAAGATTTTATTGTAATTTAGGATAAGTGCAAAATGGAATTATGTGAAATCAATTGTGTTTAATCAAAATTCAAAAAGATCAAAAGAAGCAGCCACTTGAACTAGCTTATCAAAATTGCTACACCAACCTACCACATCCAACCTAGATGAGATCATTGTCTTATTGGGGCATGAGTTTGGAATTGGCATTTTGGTGTACTTTCATGATTATAATAGTACCCTCTTTGTTAACCGGGTAAATTTAGCCCGCCAATTGGCCTCTTATCTCAGAAACAACCAGTAAGCTTTACAGATTTGGAGGTAAGGAGTAAGTACCAAACTGTCCACGACAAATATGACCCATCAGCCCCCACAATTTCTAACTATGGGAAATTTTTTTGCTTCCACCAAGAATTACAGTACGTAAAACTGTAAAACTCACAAAGATTCATATTACATCGTTGTCACTGTGTGCCACCGTCATAGTCATAAGACTCACTTCCTTTATACACCCTTCATGATGTTTTGTCTAAGAACGCTCGCTGTTTCAGGTGCTGGGAAACGCAAAAGGAGCAGTCGCAGTGGTGGTATCGATTTTGATATTTAGGAACCCGGTATCAATCACAGGAATGCTGGGGTACTGTCTCACTGTAACAGGAGTTATTCTCTACAGCGAAGCAAAGAAGCGAAATAAGTAAGAAAAAACCTAGCACAACAGAATATACACATCATCTCATCTTATCTCTAGCTCTAGTGGTTTTACGTCTTCCTGCACTGCAAACACTTGAGATTCAAGGTACGAGTTCGAACAACTTTACCTCAGAAAATCCCCTGTGCAGCAATCTTGAGACCCCATTGGATCTGTTTAGTTATGCCATTTATCAAAGTAAATAGGGATTTTTGTTTTCACCGGCAATGCAATAACATTTGTTCATGTAGTTGTAGGGAAGGTCACTTGTTTCTATGTTTTGGTTTTGATTTTGATTTTTTTTTTTTCTGAAGTAGATCGCTGGACATATTGATCTCATGTATTCTTGAAGATAGATTTGTTCTTTAATTAAAGGGAATATACAAAATTTGTTGATTGATACAGGAATTCATTTTATTATTTGTTGTTTGCACCCCATCCTTACCGAGGTCATGTTCTTTTGTGCGGTTGGTAAAACGTGAAAATGGTGTCTTGTAGTAAAACTGTGGAAAGTATGGTAAGGTGTGGAACAGTATGATAACATTTGTGAAAGTGTGGTTAATGTGGTAGGTGAGAAGAGAAAATGTGAAAAGTAAAAGAGAAAAATGAAAAGACATATTAGTAATGATTGTAATAAAATGTGGTGAAGTGTGGAAGATTATTGAATAATATGATAAATTTTGGTACCGCACTGCACCATATAAAAGAACAATGTCGGAGTATCATAAGATCATCTGTAACCACAAGTCATCCTCCATGAACCTTGGGTCTCCAAATGTGAGACCAAAGTCAAACGAATCTCCATCAAGATATCCTTTCTATTTACCTGTCACCTTGAATTTTGAGTAAGTGAAACTTTTAAAATTGAAAAATACTAATATAATGTCACGATTATCAAAATTCTTATTAAAAAACCATTATCATGAGAATCTAATGTAAAAGATTGTCAATCAAAAAAATGAAAGGTAAGAGTAAAATTTGGGTTAGATAAGTTAATGATAGGGTATAATTATTTTATTGTTAAAATTTTGATTTTAGCTTAGTATTTTTTAGAAAATTGAGTAAAACAAAACAAGATTTGACAGGAATATCACATCAAAAAAAAAAAGGTTTGATAAGAATAAACCTAACTTAAATACTCTAAAAAATAGTCTTAGTTATTGTTACCTGTTTGAAATCAAGCACGGCATAACACTGAAAGGAAAAACACCAAAATCATTCAACCATACACAAAATACTGATCTCTATTAAGAATGTAAATACATACACACCATTAACTAAACAGAATCCATTGTAAAAGCAGGGATAATAGGCACCATTGAAATGCAGATTAAAATTTCCCCAATTCTAACTTCAACTAAACAGACCTAATAGAAATCAAAGATACTAAATTCAGGACATCCTAATTGGTAGAGACTAGGGACCGTAGATTTTGATGGTGATGCTGAGAAGCCTAAGATTCATTCTCATCCTCTTCAATCTTGGGAGCCAAGTAAAATCTGATGTATCCCATCTCAGCAATCTTATACTCAACCACAACAGGCAGCTCTGAAGACAAGCTGATTGTCACTGTGTTCGATAGCGGTGTTGCCTTTGTGAAAGAGTTCATGTATCTTAATGCGAATGTCAACGTTACGGGCTCGTTCATCTCGATGACGGTTGCATCTTCCGGCTGTAAAATCATTCGTTTAAACAATACTAAGAAACCAAGAACATGAAAAACACATTACAGACAAGATGGGTTCCAATTGCCAAATAGCTTCAAATAGAGTGATAGATTACTATTTTCAGTCTATTGAAAATTGTTTGTTTAGGTCTAAATAACCATCTAAATAGATTTGATACCAAACACCAATTTGGTCATTTTTTCTGACTTTTTAACTTCAGAGTTCAAGCATAAAGAAGTTTGGACCATACAATTTTCAAGGACACAATGAAATTCTTTCTAAATTATAGTAGTGTTCATCCACAGATTTAGTATAAACCATCCATAAATAAGTTGTACTAGAACACATGGACAAGTATATTAGCTATCCATGGATAGAATGTATCATTATCATTTGGATATACTATTGTCCTACTCCTACCACCTCATCTAAAGATGGTTCCAACCAAAGATGAACTTTATGGTCTAAAACCCCTAACTCAAAAACCCTTTTTTTCTCAATAAGCCATTTGCCACAACTCTAGTAATATGAGATCAAAGTAAACATCATACCTTGTCCACTGTTGTGTTCTGCCTGCAGACAATGTTGGCAGTTCCAATATCACCTCTGGTGGAAAACTTAACACCTTCTTTGGTCACAGATATCACAACTGACAATGGCAAACAAAGTTTCAATAACTCAAATCAACTAAATACACAAACAAAGCCAAAAAAAAATCCAAACACAATACTCCAAAATCAAACCAACAAGTGAGTTATGGAAGAGGCAAACATAAAAACCTTACCCCCTAAGGGGCCTGCCAAGTTCAATGGTAAATGTTAATTTTGATGAGTTTCGGTAAATTTCAATAACTTTTAATACTCCCTCTATTCCATATTAATTGTCATAATTTTGACTTTCACAGTCTTCAATATCACTCTTTGATTAATAATTTCTAGCATAATATGTTATTAAGTATTAACACTTACATTATTATACTTTTATGATTGTATTTTTTATTACAAATCTAATGATAACATTTTTATATAACAACTCATTGTATATATTGAGAAATTTATAGTCAATTTTTTTAATTTAACTACACAATTTTCAAAAATGACAATTAATATGCACAGGAGGGAGTAACTTTCAGTATGTATGCTAAACATTATTTTTGATAAGTACAGTAAGTTTCGGTAATTTCGATAAGTTTTTACACTCACCCACTAACCATCCAACTTTACAGGTTCAATACAAAAATACAAATTCCAATTGACCCAATATTTAAAAACAGTAAACATGCAAGTATACAACATCAATGGTATTAAACCAAATACCTGTGTCACCAATACTGCTAAGATCCCTACATATCCTAGCAAACTCAGCTGATGGCATTCTTATAATTGCATGGTATTCTGCTTCTGGGATCCCAAGGTGCTCACTGTCAATGTCCATCAATTTCATCTCAAAGTCTGCAATCTTGTCTTGGTCTGTGATCATAATACAGCAAAAACAATCAATTCTTCATCACTAAAACTAAAGAATAAAGCAATACATGCTAACAATCACATTTGGCAGTAATCACATCCTTCTTCAGTTCTTATGAGATATCTTACACCCAGAGACATTTCCAAACTCAAAATAACCTAAATGTTTGTTTTCCAAATGTAAAAATACCTATAATTAATCACATGAAGTGGGAATAAGTGATAAACCCCTAGCCTAACCCACAACATAAGAGCATCACTTCATATTCTTGAAGCAGCTCATCAACATTTGAGGCTCTCACAAATCCATGTAATGAAATGTTTTGTAAACAGATTTCCAACAAATTACATAGTTTACAACAATCACCACTTAAAATCAAAATGAAGCATGCAATACTTCTTACTAACATAGCCTCAAAGGGTGACAATTTCCCAAGAACAGTGATGAAATCTGTTCCTAACAAACATAATCACCCTCAATTTGGCAAATACCCTCTTTAATTAGTCCTAGACCCTTTTAAACCCTCAATTTTTCACCTATCAGAAACTCAAGCCACAGTTCATAGAGCCAAATATGAATCTCCAAAGCTCCAAATTGTTCAGAGTTAAGTAAACCTATACCTC
Source organism: Portulaca oleracea (assembly GCA_029582165.1). Classification (NCBI taxonomy): domain Eukaryota; kingdom Viridiplantae; phylum Streptophyta; class Magnoliopsida; order Caryophyllales; family Portulacaceae; genus Portulaca; species Portulaca oleracea. The sequence goes on from CM055886.1 coordinate 32,584,721, forward strand.
CCAAATTCAACTTTGAACATCTAAACTTGTAACCCTTCAAAATGAACAAAAATCTTGCCAACTCATATGCTCAATTCAACAAGAAACAACTCCCCCCACATAGATCTACTACAGCCACTCACTCACTCATTCCCAACACACTCTTTCATACATTCAAGCCAAAAATTCTCAAAACCCAAACAAAATCCCACACAAATAAACAAACAAACACTACCCAAATCAAGAACAAACAAGTCGAGGATTCGACTTAACCCTAACATTTCAAAACCCAAACAAAATCCCACACAAACAAACACTAACCACAATCAAGAACGAACAAATCGAGAGGATTCAACTTACTGGGACTCTCGAACATGAAAGTGACAGTATCACTCCCATCATCAGCCTTAATAGTGATAATATCATCATTCCCAGCACACTTTAACATCTTCGACATGTTCGCCAGATTCATCCCCATGGAAATGTTCCTGTCGCATCTGTAATGCTCGAACCCTTCGGCACGAAGCAAGAGCGCAACGAGCGCCACGTGGCTGGAATCCATGGCTTGGAGGGAGAACCCAGACGCAGAACAATCGAAGTTGGCATCGGTGACCAAATCTTTGAGGGCTTCCATGACCTTCTTGAGAAGGCTACCCTGCACAAGCCTGAGCTCCAACATTTTCGAAGAATGAGGGAATGGTGTTCTAGGGTTAGGGTTTTGGGGCGAGGAAGAAGAAGATGAGGGAGGAGGGGAGAGTGAGGAGGGATTTGCGGGTTCGGGTCGGGTTCGGGTAATGGGGGAACCCGCTAGTATATATAGAGGGAGGGTTAGAGGGATTGAAATTGGAGGGGTTTGAAAATTTGGGGGAAGTTGGCGGGGATTTTGGAAAATTTTCGCAATTTGGTTTTCGCGGCGGAAGGGAATTGTAACAATGTAACCCTCGAAGCTTCCTTCTATCTGAAATTTGAAATTTCAGCCGATAGGAAGAACAAAGAAAAGGGATATTGGTTTGCCTTATGTAAATGGGCTTGGCCAGCCCAATAGGACGAACGTCAATTTTTCGACTATTCTTCGTTTTTTTAAATGGGCCACGCCGAGCCCAATAGGCCTAAACCCTTGGCTAGACCGTACCCAATAGGCCTAAACCCCTCATTTTCGTCCCTTCTCTTTTCTTCTTTATTTTTCAAAATTATTATAATTAATCATTTTATCCTATGAAAATAGGGTAATTGACTTTGACGACCTAGGAAGCGGGGGTGTTCATGGATCCGATACCTAAATATAACGCCCCCAGGTTACTAACCACTAGATTAAGCTAAAAATACACCTAACACAATAATTAGCAGCGGATAAACACCTGGGAGCGTTACACTAAACCAATTGGATAATCTTTTTGGGTACCCGAAACTTTGGGTCGATCATACCTTCAAACCGTAACCAAAAGTTTCGGGTATCCGACCCAATTAATCAATTTTTTCGGTTCAGGTGCTCAAAACTTTTTACCGTGATTTTCTGGGCGGTTTTATAAAATGTAAGGACAAACCTGAATATTGTGTAAATGTAACCATGGTAATCGTGTAATGACAACCACGAAACCATGTTGTAGTATGTGTGATATGTATAGCTGTGCAATTACGTGAATAAAACCATGTATGGCTGTGTAACTATGGGATAACATTCTGAGTATCGTACGTGATTGTAAAATGTCAGAAATCTATGTGTAAATATTTGAACATGAATGTGTGGGCGTTGTAAACTTGTAATTATGTGGTATATCATCTTGGAAGTTTTGGAGTTGGCTCTGGTTTGGATGTTATGTATGTTTTCAGTTGATTGGGATGTAGCTATGTAGGTGCAAACTTGGACATCGTGTAAAAGTAAAATCCTAGTAAGCATGTAATGATAATCAATTAATCATGGATAATGTTTTAGACTGTGTGATATTTATGTTTTCGATTGATTTAAGTGTTGCATCCGATTGTCAAAAATTTCCGCAGAGACACTATAGAATGGGAACTTGTTTTGTATGAAGAGAGGTTGGAATGATCTAGATGAAGTAACGAAAGGAAGGTATCGAGGAAGGTGGGAGGTTTGGTTAATTTGACTGGCAGTTTGGTTAGCTCTCTGGAAATTTAGGAATGGGAACTGCAATCTATCTGTAATTTTACAATTATATATGCATAGATATAGACTATATGTGGTCGGGAAGATTAGCAACTAAACTTTACTTGTATTTATCTACAATTTTATTTGTTGAAAGTCCCAAAATTCATTCTCTGCTCATCATTTTAAATTTTAAAGATAATTATTTTTATACATTAATAGATGTTGTTAGCTCATTTCAGCTATTTTTCCCCCCAATGAAGTATGTGGATAGAGTTCACAATATTTGTTTTTAACTCACCCCAACAAACTTTGCCATCAAATAAAAAAGTTAGAAAGCATTTGATTGTCTAATTTTCAATTTTTCATGGAAAAACATTTTATAGGGCCACAATTTTGCAACAATGCTTGGGAAAAATGTTTCTGATTGGGGATAAGGAAAAAATTTTCAGTGTAAAATTGAATCTAAAATGTAAATTTTTCCAAAACATATTTAATATACAGTAATAAACTCAAACAATTATAAATAAAAATAATTTGAATATTTCAAATATTTTTCCTAGTAAATTTACAACTTTAATCAAACATTAAATTACATTTTTCAGGAAAATCCTAGAAAAAGCTCCATGAAATTCCATCAATTGCTCTCTTGTTGTCTCCCTCGAAAGAAAAGAAAAATCATTGTCATTAAATAAGTTGACAACTCACATGAAATGCTTAAAATTGAGGGAAAGTGAAACGTTATCTGGTCCATTAGTTAAATATCCAAATTTGGTGGGGAAATCCAATCAGAATTAATTGTGAGATTAATTAATTTTCCCTCCCATTTCAAACTACTACCTCGGTCCCATATTGTTTGTCCATCCAACTATATATAAAAGTCCAATGGTCATTTGAAATGGAGTGAAAAATGTGTAATGTACCAAAATTGCCCTTATTTTTCTCATGTGAAGAAAAATAAAAAAGAAACAACAAAGTATTTATTAAGGGTATAATAGGAATTACAATCATTGGAATTATAAAATGGACAACCATTTTGGGACAATGGAGTTAGGTAAATGGACAAACAATTTGGGACGGAGGTAGTAAGTACTAGTACTCCCTCGGTCACTCTGTTACTCGAGGGAAATTGGATAAGTACACTTGTTAGGCCATGTTCTTTAACTTAGTACGATTATTTTTGTCTAATTTAATTTAATCTGACTTTATATTATTTTATTATCCAAAATACTTTTAGGTAATTTATATTTAAAATTATTTATTCAACTCACCGAATTTATTTAAAAATTAGTAAGAAATATGTGATGCGTTATTTTCCTACCTACACTACTTTTCTCACGTAACTTTCTTAATTTAACCTAACCTTACTTTATCTAACTTAATTTTACATCTTTGAAGAACAGGGCGTTAGTCATCATCAACAGGACTCACTCTAGTGCACAAGTGATCATCCGTTCCTTCCTACCTCTTAGCGTTGTTGAAATGTTGTTTAACTCGAGTCTCTGAATCTATCAAACTCAAGAAAATTGGATATCATCACATATATTTTGTTTGAATTTTGACATTGATTTGACCAGAGATATATGTCCGTCATAATCAATGTTGTTAGAATTGGTATCCTAACTCGAAATCATGTGATAACCATGATCGGAATTAAGTACACTTATTAGGCCATGTTCTTTAACTTAATACGATTATTTTTGTCTAATCTAATTTAATCTGACTTTATATTATTTTATCATTCAAAATACTTTTAGATAATTTATATTTAAAATTATTTATTCAACTCACAAAATTTTTTTAAAAATAAGTAAGAAATACGTGATGCGTTATTTTCCTACCTACACTATTTTCCTCACATAACTTTCTTAATCTAATCTAACCTTACGTTATCTAACTCGCCCTGTTCTTTTCTGCAGTATGACGCGGTATGGTGTGGTGAAATTGTGACGGGTTGTGGTGTAATTGTGGCGGGTTATTGGTATATGAGGTAGGTGAGGAGAGAGAATGTAAAAAGTAGATGAGAAAAGTGAGCAGAGAGAAAAATAATGACTTGCAATAAAGTGTGGTGGGTTGTGTCAAATTGCGTATGTTGTGGCACCGTGATAAGTGCTTCTTGTATATATGAGAACTTGGTTGTTTTGAGGAGAATTTGGGGAATATTTGATTTGATTATGTTATTTTATACCCGAATTTCCCATATTACACTTGGTTTGGAGTTTGGTGAGTTTTGTAGGGAATTTGTGAAGAATCGATGTAAACCGAGCCCAAAAAGCAAGTGTAGATCCAAGTTATGAGCTTAAAAGACCAAGAAGTGAGATGTTGGATCACCCAAGGCCCAAACAATGGCCAAAAGTACTCCTAGGCCTGAAAAAGACAGTGGCACGGGTGGTGTCTGCAGTGGCACGGGTAGTGCCTATGACCAGAACGTGAAGAATTGTGTGCAGTGAAGCGACACGGGTAGTGCCTAGGGGGGCACAGTCCGTGTCACTATGAGCACGGTCCGTGTCACCCCTGGCACGGTCCGTGTCTCTCCTGTCTTTTCATTTTCGGCGGTTTTGAGTTGATATTTGCCTATATTATGCTTATTTCCGGCGTAGTTTAGGAGAATCAATCATTCCATCATCATCCATTTTCATTCTCTAATCATATCATTCATCATCCATATTCCATTCCATCATTGAAGATTGAGAGAAGATTGAAGATTGAAGAGCAACTCGAACATACTTTGAAGTGGAGGAGCAAAAGTCCTCCATTGTTGATTCCTAGCAAGTTTGTTCTTCACTTTGGTTTATTTCTCATTCTCTCATAGATTTTCATATGCTTTCTAGAATAGATTTCAATTGCTTTGTAGTTTCAAACATGAATTGTGAGTAGTTCTTTTAGTTTAGGGGATGAACCTTTGAAGTTGCTTGATGAATTGACTTTGTTGGATTGAATTATCATGAATTTAGTTTGTTTCAATCTATTTGGTCTTTGAATTGAATTGTTATTGCTTTTGCTTGATCACCAATTGCATGTTAATAGGTTGTTGAATGAAGTACCGAAAGGAGAAGTTTGATTACCCGAAAACCTAGATTGAACTAGTTAAAATTATCTAGACATAGAAGTTTTAACTAGGGTTCTTGAGATAATTAGATCTTTAACCTTGACTAAATCGAAATAACCACGAAAGTAGGTGCTTGGTTAGTCTTGGCAATTCGCTCTAGTGGCAAAATCTCATTGCGAAGTATTCTATGCGATTATCGAACCTTGATTGTGTAAATTAATGAAATGAGAGTTCAATCCACATCGTTGGTTCGTTATTTGACTTAGGTTTCATCCCCTGAACACCTTTTTCCCTTGATTTCATCAGAATAGTTCAGTGAATATTCGTTTGTTTAGACCTTGTTTGTGATTAGAGTTAGATTTAGTTGATTCAAAACAAAAACCCGATCGGCTTAGCGATCAACTAGGAGGCTAGTTCAGTGCGTTGAAAGGAAAAGTCCCTGTGGGATCGACCTTGATATTTGCTACACGTACACCCGTGCGCTTGCGGCCTATCACACCGCAGTTTGCCAATCACAAAAAAGAACAGGACCTTAATCTTACACCCTTAAATAACAAGGCGTTAGCTACCATCAACAGGACTCACTCTAATTAGGGATGGGCGAGGATCGAATAATTGATCCGAACATAAATTTGGATCGGTTAACCGTATGTTCGGATAGTTAAAATCATGATCCGTATCTGATCCGAAAATTTTGGTTAACAGGAGTTCCGGTTAACCAGAACGAATTGTCGGATGATAAAATTTGCGATCTGTATCCGATCCGAAAGTGTCGGTTAATCGAATTTCGGATCGGATAACCGTATATCCACGGATTATAAAACACTCATAGAATAATAATCATTGTCATTCTTACCTTAATGGGTTCAAAATTGTAAACTTTATGTATTGTGATACATTTCTACGCTAATGACTACTAATTTACAACAAAAAAAATAACATTTGAGGGGTTCAAAGTTGAAAATTAATTACTTTCGGATTTTCGGATAACCGGTAAATTATTCGGATTTTTCAACCCCCGATTCGTATCGATCCGTGATCCGGGGAAAAAATTTGGATCGGTTAACCAATCCGCCAACTTTAAAAATTATCCGCTAATTATCCGTTTTTTCGGATTGGATAATCGGATTTTTGGATCGGATCACGGATTATGGATTTTTTGCCCACCCCTAACTCTAATGCATAAGTGATCATCCATTCCTTCCTACCTCTTAGCGTTGTTGAAACGTTGTCTAACTTTAGTCTCTAAATCTATCAAACTCAAGAAAATTGGATATGTTCACATATATTTTGTTTGAATTTTGACATTGATTTGACCGGAAATATATCGTATATTTCGATTGTCCTTAATTCAATTATGACCAAACTATATGCCTGTCATAATCAATGTTGTTAGAATCGGGATTCTAACTCAAATTCATGGGATAATCAGGATCGGAATTAACCCGCATAGGATCGTGGATCGGAATGTAGATAGTGGAATCGCATTGAAGATTTTGGATCATAAATCATATAATCATAGATCGGGATCGAAATTTTAATAACCATGATCATAATTATACATAGAAAAAAAAGTAAGAAATTTCCTATCCAAATTTTAAAACTAACCAATCCAAATTTGAGCCCAACCAATTTGTTGACAACATTGCCACCTTCGTCCTCATATATTTGTCAAATATATAAAGGAATGGATCCAGTAGGAAGTGTGTTAGGGTGGGAAAGTGAAAAACAAAAATCACAACTTTTTGATTTTATAAATATTAAGGGATGTGGTCAAAGATTTCACACACTCCCTAATGTGACCATGACCACACCTTCTAATATCCATGACATCCATAATATCTATGACCAAACTCCCTAATATTTATGACAAAACATCGTCAAATATAAAATCAAGGGATGTAATTTTCATTTCTTACCTTCCCACTCGCGTTTCTCACTTGATCCATTTCCACTATATAAAGTCTAAAACTTGAGATTTATGTGTGGTACAATTTCTAAAAATATGTCAATCAGTTTGTGGATGGGTGTGAGCCCTTTTTTGGACATTGACGTTCCGCGTATCCCTTATATTATAAGGCTTATTGGATTAAACTCTGTTCTTTTCTGTGGTTGGCAAATTGCGGTGCCACAGCACACCGCAATTTGCCACAACCCACCACACTTTATCACAAATCATTACTTTTATCTCTTCTCACTTTTCTCCTCTACTTTGTACATTATCTCTCCTCACATACCAATAACCCGCTACAATTACACCACAACCCGCCACAATTTCACCACACCATACCGCAAAATAACGCAGAAAAGAACATGACCTAATATTCCATTGAAATAGAGGTAATGAATTCGATTAAGGCCCCGTTCTTTCATGCGGTGGGATCATTTGCGATTCCACATCCCAGTGCAAGTTTTCATTTTCCATCACAACTCACTATAACTTTTTATTTCCTTTTTTTATTAAAAGTGAAAACTTTTTAAATAATAAAATCAAAATTTTCACCTTATTTCCACCTCCCATCATTTTCAAATTAAACTATATCAACCCACCTTTTATTTTTTTCACCACAACTTTCTACATTCCATCACCCGCAACACTGCACCGCAACCGGACCATAAAAAAGAATGGGGCCAAATTGATAATATACAAATTTTTTTTAAAAATATATTATTAATTGATTAGTATTTAATGATCCAAGTTACTTGTAATCCATTTCCTAATTTAAAATGAAGCATTTGCAGGTTACCTTTGATTGATGTGCACGATCTCCCTCCTCTCCCGGTAATCCCCATCACACTTATAATTAAATCGTAATTACTCAGAATTTAATCTCGATTCCACAAACAGACAACTAGCCTGGATCAAAATCAACCATCCAACCAACAAAATCACACACCAAACAGAAGAGCAGGTTGGTAGTTGTTAGTATCTTCCCATAAATCTATGCAAAAACCCTACTAAATACCCTCTTTTCTACCCATCTCGCCATTGATTGGCACCAATTTCTTCACACTTTGATTCGAATTCTTCGCTGATTACCTCCAATGGCGGATCTCGGTCCTGAAGCCGAGATCTCATTTGCCGGAACTTTTTTCAGCAGCGCATTTGCCGCTTGTTTTGCCGAGGTAGGTAGGCTGTGATTTTATTGTTAATTTTTAATGAAATGTGGTTTGATTTGATGAGTTTGAGTTTGAAGTTGTGAGAGCAGATGAGTTAGTCTCTTTGTTTCGAGTGTATGTGTTGAATTTAGGTTGATATTCGTAGATTATTGTCAGTAATTGTGCGATTCTCATTTGCCGGAGCTTTTTTGAACTTGTTTTGCGGAGGTAGGTAGGCTGTGCTTTTCTTCTTGATCTATGACGAAATGTGGTTTGATTTGATGAATTCGAGTTTGAAGTTGTGAGAGCGGATGAATTAGTCGTGTTTGTTTCGCGTGAATGTGTTGAATTTAGGTTGATATTCGTACATTCTTGTCAGTAATTGTGTGATTCTTTGCTGTTTTTTGAACATATGTTTGACTTTAATCACAGTAATGTTTGTTTTAAAGTTGCGATGGCAGATTAGTCGTGTTTGTTTTGCGTGGATGAGTTGAATTTGGGTTGATATTCATAGATTGTTGTCAGTAATTTTGTGATTCTTCGCAGTTGTTTTAACGTATGTTTGACTTTAATCACAGTAATGCTTCTTGGATTGTCAAGAAATTCAACGGAATTTGATTGTTATTTGCTACATCTAGTCATGATGATCAGCGACGTTGATGTTTCTTTAATTGTTTCTTGTTGCTTGCACCATGATGATTCCTAAGGCATTTAATTTGAATGTTAATTAGTACTTTCCTACTTTAAAATCAGTACTTTGATTGGTAGGGTCATAGTTACTTGAAAGCTACTGGGATCGTTTGTTCTTGAACACGGATTTGTACTTGGTGCACAAATGTAGGCTAGTTTAGGGTTCAGAATGCTTGTAGCTGGAACTTAAAAAAAAAGGGGGGGGGGTTGGATCATAGTTACCAGGAATGCTTCCCGGGTCGTTAGTCCCGGAATGCGGGTCACTAATTTTTATACAAATTTAGTCTAGTTTTGTCTTCGGGACGCTTGTTCCTGGAACGCGGGTTGCGGGCGTGTGTGGCGTTCCCAGTAACTATGAGGTGGATAATAACGTGGGTTATGGAACATTGCTGGTGATTGATAATTTTGGATTGGATATGGGGCTTCAATAAATGTGCAATGTCTGGAGTACTTGCAGAATGGATTTCTTGCCATGAATCCCCATTTTAGATGCACTTCGCAATCCTAACTATGATTGGAAAAAGAGGCGTTTGAGTTGCTCAAAATCTTCTGAATCACATTGAATAATCTAAGGGCATTAATTCTTGTTGTTTCTGGTGACATTGTTGACTGAGTTGGCAATCTTTGTGTGGTTGGACTAATGCAGTTTTGTACTATACCACTAGACACCGCTAAAGTTAGGCTTCAACTCCAGAAGAGAGTAGCTGCTGCAGACGGAAATGATGCCCCCAAATATAAAGGCACGTTGGGTACTATGCTTACCATTGCGAGGGAAGAAGGTTTACCCGCTCTTTGGAAGGGTATTGTACCGGGTTTGCATCGCCAGTTTCTATATGGTGGCTTGAGAATTGGCCTCTATGATCCAGTGAGTTTGTGTCTCCTCTACTTTTCCATTGAGTATTAGGTAGTGAACTATTTCTAAATATTGGGTCGATTGGAACAAGTCTCTCTAATTTGCAAAATTTAGGGGCAAGACTGCTACATCCTACCCATCTGTACCTCGCTTAGGTGGGATTTCGGAATATTGGTTTTGGTTTGATCCAGTGAGTTTGTGGCTGCTTGCAATTTGATGTTTATATATGCCTTTGTTTTTTTTTTTTTATTTCGGCATGATCTTAGGATGTCTAATTAGTCCTTACTATGCTGCAGTTCAAGCTTTTCTTTGTCGGTGCTTTTCTTATTGGTGACATTCCCATATTCCAGAAGATATTAGCTGCTCTCTTGACTGGTAATTAGTCCCTTTTGTGATTTTAGCTGCGATCATCTCTGTGACTGCATTTCATGACTCTTAAATCTTGATAAACCACTCAACTTTGTTTCTTGGTCTTCTAGTCTTAACCAGCAATTGATGTTGAACAGGTGCAATTGCAATAATAGTTGCTAATCCAACAGATCTTGTGAAAGTTCGGCTTCAGGCAGAGGGAAAATTACCATCTGGAGTGCCTAAACGTTATGCAGGTGCCCTAGACGCTTATTGGACCATAATCAGACAGGTTTGTTTTCGAGGGAGTTTATTGCTCCAACATTTTTGTCACGAGCATGGGACCTGACAAATTTTATGCTGATAGGAAGGACTTTTTGCTCTTTGGACTGGGCTTGGACCCAACATTGCTCGAAATGCCATTGTTAACGCTGCTGAGCTAGCTAGTTATGATCACGTGAAATTGGTAATTCCAGTGTTTAAAATTAGTTCTGGTTACATTGTTTCCCCTTCTATTTGTTTGTGTTCTTATATTCTTATGCACGCGCAGACCATATTGGCAATCCCTGGGTTCACAGACAATGCACTTACTCACATGCTGGCTGGTTTAGGTGCAGGATTTTTTGCAGTCTGCATAGGATCTCCTGTTGATGTGGTAAGCCTCCCTAGCACAAAGTGCAATCTATCTAATCTTATCCAACCAGTAACAATTTCGGTTCCTGAATCCTAACTAGACTATAGTATCCTCTGATAGTGCTTATGGCATTATAATTTAATTATAATTTAAGCCAGTGATGACAAATTTACAACTATAACTCTTCCTTGATAATGCCAATATCTCATGTGGAGTCGAGGAAATCCATTAAATTGCTTCTTGATGTGTACCCTTAGGTGATGTCCTATCCATAGTTACTAGGAACGCTTCCCGGGTCGTTAGTCCCAGAACGTGGGTCACTAATTTTTACACAAATTTAGTATAGTTTTGACATCGGAACGCTTGTTCCCGGAAGGCAGGTCGCCGGCCTATGTAGCTTTCCCGGTGACTATGGTCCTATCCCATCAAAAAGGGTGCAACCTTTGCAAGTTTAGGGTAATATTGTGTTTATTAAACCACCTTGCGTAGGCGGGAGTTGGGACTCTTGGGTATTTATCTTGATGTGTTTGGCCCTTCCCTGCCTCTGCGTTGAGTGTTGACTATTTTACGTGGAGTTTTATTATCTGTGGACTGTGGCTAAAAGTGCCTGGTAATTTACTGCAGGCTGTGTTGAGGCTGTGCTAGTTAAATATTGCAATGACCTAATATAATATGGGCTAGTCACTCAACATCAGCCTGGATCCTCTGCTTTCTTATGTGATCAGGTGAAATCCAGAATGATGGGAGATTCAACATATAGAAGCACTGTTGATTGTTTCATCAAGACAATGAAGAACGAGGTACGTTTTTTAATATTGTCGTAACTTGTAAAACCAGGAGTTTTAATGCCACTGTCCACTGATGAAACAGAGAGCAAACCATTAGATGGTTGTTTAAACTTCAAATCAAGTTTGTATAATTAGGATAATATGGGTTCCACTGCTACCCCCTTAAGTTCTCTCTTTTTTTTTTTTAATTTATTTAAAAAAAGTGATTGCAATCAGGTTAACTGCAGTTTCTGCATTGTTAATGTTGAAAAGGTATCGTCCAGTTAGTATTTTTCACTGGTTAAAGCTGTTTACTGTGTTGACTTATTTGCAGGGACCTTTGGCGTTTTATAAAGGGTTTCTCCCAAATTTTGGCAGACTAGGAACGTGGAATGTGATCATGTTTTTGACATTGGAACAGGTAAGATTATTACCTATACATAACTAGCTTCCTTATGTTTTTAGCTTTTAAATCAGGGGTAAGGTTGCTCTCATTCAAACCTGTCTAAACCTAGTGGAATCCCTACTTCAATTTCAAATTATTGCAAGTTTTGTGGATGATCAGTTCAGAAGAGAGAAAAGTGCATTGATTTGTTGGCAAGTTGCCGCAGACTCCTGGAATTTGTGATGTGATTAGTAGAAAGCATGATTCACATGGGGTGTTTTCGATAGAATTGGATGGTAGTAGGAGACAATATTGATGTTCTGCATATTTTATAACTTTCACCAAAAATTGCCAATATTTACCCTAATATATGCAGCCTTATTTTACCCAACCCTAACTATCCGTGTAAGGAACATGAAGCGTCTTGCTCCAAATTCCGCATTTATTTTCCAGCATGTGGTGTTGGTTGAAAAATGGTTAAAAGTCTTGCCAAATCCAATATGTTTTCGCCTTGTTCTCCTTTAATTCCTGTTACGTGGCTTGTTTTTGTTTTCCCCCCTCAATGATACAGGTCAAGAAGAGGGTCTTCCGAAGTTAAGTTTATGCATGGATCATCTTTCAGCGTGATTTTTCAAGGAAGATGACTTATACAGTCCCGAAATGTTTTTTTGAAGTAAGTTGGAAAGGGCAAATAAAATTCAAGAATCTCTGAAGTATAGACCGAACCGTTGTTTGTATCTGTGGGCAATTGTTCAACCCCTGTGTAATTTAGTATATGTTGTAATTAGAAGGTAAACGGCGCTGCTTTTTGCCTCCCTCTGGGTTGGTGTAACATTTAGCATAGTTCTCACTTCTCACCATTACTAGCTGCTGCTACTGTATGACATTGATTTCTGAAGAGCTGAAATTTCAGACTTTTTTTGTTCAAGGTAATACATCATATTCATACTCTTGATTCTGGAATCATTGGATTTGTTCACTTGACAACAATACCCATGTAAATCCGTTTTTGTGAGGTCTTGGAGCATCCAGATGTGTGCAATATTATTTCAACAAATACTATTGCAGGTGGGGAGAAATCTAATTGAAGGCGTTTGAAAGAGCTTCTGGCCTCAAAAATAGCTCTTTAACATTGGTCAAAAACTGTTCCAATTGGTAGATAAAAAAGCTTTCAATATTAGCTTTTAGGCAAAAGAAAAACTAATTTTCAAAAACTATTTGGAGTACCTTTTGAAACTTTTACAAACATCTAATTTTAAACTAATCTAAAAACTTAAACAACCGATTTCAACCGCTAACATCCAACAACTGGTTGCTAAACTGGATCATAAACAAATTTCACAGGGTGAAATGGTGAATCAATTTCTTCTAACCAGTGCACTGAATAGTGAACACACATTCCATCCTACTACTGCATTACATTACATTACACAGCTAAACTAATACAAAAGGCAACCTAATGCATCACATTCTACCATACATAAGATCATCATAACTCAAACCCTATGTCAACCCCGGGGTACGAGATAAACCCTAGCCCTAACCACCGACCCATTCCCCAACTTAAACCCGGGGCTAACCGGAAACCCTACAACCTGACCTGCCGGGACCTTCCCACCCGGGTACCTCACCACACTCTCCATATACCCCGGGTGGTACTCCGCCCCACGGCCCGCCTCAAAATGGGCGGGCGGCGGGTCGAGCGAGAACGCCAGCAAGTGCAACAACCAAACCGCCTTGGCTAACCCAAGAAACTCGGTATAAAAACGGGTCCTCGGGTGGGACCCGTTAAGGAGCGAATTCCTCTGCTCCAAGTTCCCAAACAGGGACTCCTCCATCTTCGGATGAACAATATCCTGATACTTTCTCGAACAGAAATTTCCAAACGGAGAACTAGGTAAAATCCCGAGCAATTCGGAAGGGTCCATGGATTTCATGTCCTTGAACTTGGAGAAGCATTCATGGCGGAATTGGGAGGGGTTGAGTAACGACGTTAGGGTTCCGTCCATGTAGAAGGTCTCGTGATCGAACCCTTGGAAGATCTTCCGGAGGACGTAGGATTCCACGGCGTATTTTGCCTGGCGAGGGTGGTGGTGGGGTATGGCGGCGGTTATGATGGTGGCTGATGTGGCGGAGGAGATGGCGGTCTCGATGGATCGGACGGTGGAGGCGAGGTCCCACCGGGCGGCGCGCATCAGGGAGAGGAGGTGGTGTGTGAAGGCTTTGGAAGTTTCGCGAACTTTGGACATTGTTGATTCGAACATGTCCGACCTCGGAGATGATGGAACTGGAATGTTTTAGATAGAGAATGGATTAGTTAAAGGATAAAGATTGCAAACTTTACATGGAATCATTCATAGTGACTTTATACAAGATTCGGAGGATTATATGAAAGTTCAAATTGATTCCACTCAAATTCACTTCAGAATCGAAATACTGAGACCCGAAATGTGTTGGAAAGTTGGAATATTCGTTAGAAACTGAAATCATAGCTGCTAGTTATATAAACAAATCCAGGTAATTACCATCTGAAGTCTAAATTGAGTCACTTTGAATAATAATTACTATAAACTGAAACCAACCCACTGGCCCTGGTAAAAATTTGGGTCTGTGCAAATTTGGTTAGTGTCAAAATTCAGACAAAGAAATTCGTGTCGAGAATCGGTTTTATTGCAGGTCGGATCGGATTTGACAATTCGGACGAAGTTAAATTTGGGTTGAAATTGGGTTCGGACAATGGAAAAAGAGATTTTATGTCCAAACATTTGGTCATTATCAAAATTCGGACTGAAAATCTATGCCTAGACTCGATTTTTCCCGTGTCAAACAATTATGATATTCCGAACCGGACTAAATTTTACCGGCTCTATAACCTAGAACGTGATTCGGGTCATTGGATGAATTCGGGTTTAGATGAATTCAGGTTAAAGAAATTCCGACGAGAAATTTAACTACGGACCTAGTTTTATTTCGGGTCGAAATCGGGTTCGAACAATAAAAAATATCTAAATATTCGGTCAATAGAAAAAGAGAAATTTTATGTCCGAATATTCGGTCTATATCAAAATTCGGACGACTATGTCCAGACCCGATTTTTCCGGGCCGGACAATTCGGGTTCTAAATTGAATATGAATTCGGGTCATTCAACAATGGAGGTCTTCATTATGGAACAACAATGGAGGTCTAGATCATATGAGAGAAAGTAAGGTGAAAAAAGAACAGGAAAACAGAAAGTAAAAGAGAGAAAGTGAACCTTTTTCAGGGTTTTTTTTTTCTTACCTGGGGAGCAAACGAGGGAATTTGCTTTCTTCCTAGAAAGAGAAGACCTCCCATTCTTCTTTCCGCCATTTTCAACCACCACACTCAAACCCTTCACCTTCTCCTTCAACCCCTCCATTTCCACCTCCTTCTCCTTCACTTCCTTCTTCAGCTCCTCCACCGCCGCCTCGTACGGCGCCACCACCTCCCTCACCGTCTCCGCCGCCGGAGACACCTTCTCCCTCCTCCTCCCACCACCACCTCCTCGACGGAACCTCTCCCGGAGCACCGCCAGCCGCCGCAGCTCCGCCACAACCGCCGCGTCCGCCGCCCGCATCTTCTCTGGGTCCCACGGGCTGTGCGCCTCCTGCAGCCTCCCGTACGCCCTCTTCATCGCCGACACCGAATCAAACACCTGCCAACATTTTATTTAAATACCGAAAAAATAATACTCCAGTAAAAGATAAAACGAACTAATCCTCAAACGAAATTATCTATCAATTTATACTATATTAGTAATAGATTTTCAATGAGCTAAACTTCATGTTTACCCAGAAGAAGAAAATTTTCACAGAATTTATCTTTCAACCCTAAAAAATCCTTCAATTTCTTTCTTTCAACATAACCCCAAAAATCAAACGTTGTATAACCAATTTTTTTTGTTAGAGGAAAAAGAAATACATTAATAATAGGATTAGAAGAACTAATCCAGAATTGCTCAAGCACAACTACCAGAAAACATACTGTCCATGAAATCTACTATACTATTAATAGATTTTCAAAGAGCTACATGTTTACCCAGAAGAAGAAAATTTTGACAAAATTTATCTTTCAACCCCGCGAAAATCCTTGGATTTCTTTGTTTCAACATAACCCAAAAACCCAAATGTTGTGTAACCAATGTTTTGATATAGGAAAATGATATATATTAATAATAGGATTAGAAGAACTAATCCAGAATTGCTCAACTAGCTCCATAATACAACTACCAGAAAACAATGTTATTGTCCACAAAATCTACCATATTAATAACAGATTTTCAAAGAGTTAAACTCCCCGATTACCCAGAAGAAGAAAGTTTTGAGAAAATGATCTTTCAACCCCTCAAAAATCCTTGGATTTCTTTGTTTCAACAGAACCCAAAAAATCATATGTTCGTTGTATAACCAATTTCCTTTCAGAAGAAATGAAGATCAACTACGATGCACAACCAGAAAACAGTGTCACACCTGCGACATTAACGCCCACAAATCCTCATCCCGCCCGCCATTGTTACTCCTCTTCAAGTTCTCACTTCTGTACTCCGCCATTGCCCTCGCATCTGCGTAGATTTCGCCACTTCTTTCTACAACTTCAGCCTCGTCGGAGCTGCTGCTGGTGTTGCTCGAACAATACTTATCTTCTTCTTCAACATCATCATCTTCTTCTTCTTTGGAATCTGCAGATTTCATGAGTTCTTCGCTGATTGTAGGGTAAGTGAATCGATCTGGAGTCATTTGAACTTGGTCGAATCTGCTGCTGCCGAGGGGGTGTAGCAAGCAGGAAGCTGTTACGCGTTGAACCAGATCTGTGAAGTTTGACACCTTCTTCGCCATTGTTGAGATAGAAAGGGGTAAGATGTGGAGAGAGATGGGATTTGCAGAGGAGTGATGATGATAGGGAGTAGTGGGGATGGTGACAAAATCTGAGAATAGTTGATGATTAATTAACTTTGATTTGGGGGGAGGTTTGGATTTTCGAGACAAGGTTTCATGTGCCAAAATGATTAATTAATTATGCATTTTTTGGAGGGTTTTTATTTTTTTTTGTAAGTTAAAAGAAAATCAGTTTTTAAATATGTTTTTTTAATTTAACTAGTAGGGTCAAATCATGTTCTTTTATGCGGTTGGTAAGACGTGAAAATTGTGCAATATGATGAAATTGTGGAAAGTACGGTAAAATGTGGGATGATATGGTAAAATTTGTGGAAAACGGGATTAATATGATAAGTAATGAGAGAAAATCTAAAAAGCAGAGGACAAAAGTGAAGAGAGAAAAAATTAAAGAGATATATTAATAATAATTATGATAATATGCGTCAAAGTGTACAACAATGTTAATATAATGAGTTGTGTACACACCGTACAAAAAAACAATTCCTAAATTGCTATAAAATATAGAATAAACAATAAGATTTTTATTCAATTATAAAAAATTAAAAATGTGAAATCATTAAACTTTGTAATAACTTCCGAATATGACATCAATAATATTTATGTTAATTATGCGAAAATTGAGTCACATTTTATCATTTTTCAAGAGACAAAAGTCAAAAAATATTACTATATTTCAATTTTTTTCCACAATATTGTCATTTTATCTATTCATTTTTCACAATATTTTTTTACTCCACGTAATATTATTGCCGTAGCAGTGATATTTGTCGTCATAAATTATTATTTTTACCATTCACAATAAATTATTTAGCTAAAAACATAATGTCTCCGTCAACTATTCTCTCCTTTGTTTGGGATTTCCTTAACCTTTCAAAATGACGATTATTGTGAAAAAAAAGTGCATTTAGTTTGGATCTTTTTTTTTATTAAGGGGGCGTTTGGTTGAGAAACTTTCCCGGGAAAGTTTCTCAACTTTTCCAAGTTGAAAAACTTACCCATGTTTGGTTGAGAAACTTTTCCAGGAAAGTTTTGATGTGGGACCCATACTTTCCCTCACAAACTCATTAAAAAGTTTCCCAAGGGGGGCTAGGGAAAGTCTTTCCCGAGAAAGTTTTTCCTAAGAAAGTTTTTCCCAAGAAACAACCAAACGCACCATAAAATGGAAGAAGTGGAGATGGACACAGTGTCATTTTCAAGTAAAGAAGGGTTAGTTGGGTTGGGGATGCAAGGGGTCACATCCCATTCATTCATTCATTGATGTGTGGGGTTTGTCTTTATGACATATAATTAGATCTCTCAAGTTAGACAACCTCCTTGCAATATCTACAATCAACTTATGTTTTGTGCTTCATGTTCCTAATGGACTATCATGAATTATGGTTGTTGAACATCTATATTATGACCATGTTCTTTTCTATGGTTGATAAAATGTAGTAATGATATGATATGAGGAAAATGTGGATAGTGTGATATGTTGTGGTATAGTGTGTTAAGTTGTGGTAAAATTTGTGGTGAAGATGATTGGTTTGGTAGGCGAGGGGAGAAAAAAGTGAAAATTAAAGAGAAAAGTGAGGAGAAAGAAAATTGTGATTGTTCTGGTAAAATATTGTATGGTATGGTAATATATAATGGTTTGTGATTAATGGTAAAAAGTGTGGTATAGTATCACACAGAAGAACACTGGCCAATGTTATACTAGTAATGGGTTTGCTTTCCCATCAAAAAAAAAATGTAATGGGTTGGCTGTTGACTTTACACCCACTTGTCAATTGTCACTCCTTACTGAATTGTATTTTGCATAATGGTGTGGTGGGGTGTGGTGGAATTGTGGTAGGTTATTAGTATGTGGGTAGGTGAGGAGAGAGAATGTAAAAAGTAGAGGAGAAAACTGAGGAGAGAGAAAGGTGAGGAGAGAGAAAAGTAATGATTTGCGGTAAAATGTGGTGGGTTGTGGCAAATTGCGGTAGGCTGTGACACCGCAGTTTGCCAACTACCGAAGTTTGCCAACCGCAGAA
Source organism: Portulaca oleracea (assembly GCA_029582165.1). Lineage (NCBI taxonomy): Eukaryota > Viridiplantae > Streptophyta > Magnoliopsida > Caryophyllales > Portulacaceae > Portulaca > Portulaca oleracea. The sequence goes on from CM055886.1 coordinate 32,603,558, forward strand.
AAGAACAGGGCCTTAAGGTATGTTTTTTTCAGCTTATCACAATTACTTATCATCCGAATTCAATATTGATTAACACTAATCAACAATAAGTTATTTGCCATAAATAAATAAAAATAAGGCCCTAGTCCATGCCTCCATGTTTTACTTGGTAAAGTAATATATTATGTTGATCAATGCTGGTAGATGACAATCACTGCCGAAATGTTGATTAGTTAAAAATATAAATCGAGTGTTGATGAGTGATCTGTATCAATCAAGCTAGTGAGTGTCAAATACTAATGATAAATACTTACAATTTGGTTAAAGAACACTCCTTTGGCTGAGTTGAGCTAACAAAACCATAAATTGGCCCAATTCTTGCTTCTTTTTTTTTTGGCGAATGGTACAATAGGAAAGAAATAGAAAATAAAGACAGAATATAGAACTAAAAACATCATTAAGGAAGGGCTCGTCTCGTAGCCCTCTTGGCTAGAGAATGTATTTCCTTAATGATAGTTTTCTTGTTAAGGATAAAACAAACATCTAAATTAAAATGACAGTGAAATTCTTGCTGAAGTAGTGACTGAAATAGAAACCCCAACTTTGCATAAACTGGGTTAATATAGGAATGCCAAGCTCAAGCCCACAAGCACTTGACTATGGCTGACAAGAGAAATTGTTTAGCAAAGTGATCATCCACCTATGGAAGAACACCCTTGTCTTTCAAGTTCCCATGCGTGTGCGTGAAATTTTTGGGATCAATGAGCTATGTTTGTAGTTTCTCACCAAGGATCAAACCTTAGTGGAAGTAAAGATTTCCCAATAATAACAACAACCTTTCAGGTGACATGTTTGAACGCGGTCTGAGAGATGCTAATGTAGGCAACCTTACCCTCATGAACAAAAGTTCATGAAGTTTTCCCATTTGTGAAAATTGTAAGGTCAATGGCAGGTTGTGGTTGTCATAAGCGGTTTGATACCTACCCCTAACCCCTAATCTGTAGAGCTTGCTGGTGGTTAATCAGGAGATTAGTATATGGGCACCAGCGTTCCGACTTGCAAAAAGTTCAGTTTGGTACGAACCCAAGTTTAACATTGACCGAATATTCAGACTTAATATTTCTCATTGTTTTATTGTCCGGAAATGACTCTGACTCGAATTCAACTCCATCCAAAATGTTTGGTCCGAAAAAACCGGGTCCATACAAAAATTTCTCGTCCACATTCTAACAATGATCGAATTTGAGCAGCCTGAATTAACCCGAACCCAAATTTTTGCCAGCATTAACGGGCACACTTATCTTTCAAAAAGGGTGAACATCAGTTTATCGTTTCACTTCAAATAGAGAATAAAACAATCATAGACCTTTTTCAGAAGATGCAGAGAAACATTTGGATTAGACAATACCAGGTTAGCATACACCAGTTAGTTACAATTGCTACAGCCTACAGACAAGTACTACTACAGTTTCTAATATGGAGGCATTAAACAGAGGAGACAAACTATAGCAAGAAACCAGGAATTACTCCAATGGCCTGGCCACAAAACATGCCATTTGAAGCCAGAGTGCGCCTGCATTCTTCTGAGTATGCTGATGTTAACATCGTCCATGAACTTATCAAAACTTCTCGTGCCTGGAAACATCGCCAGTGTTTCATCATGCATGGTTTGGTTGGCAATCTAGTTTCATAATCAGTGTATTATGTGCATAAGATATCAGACTATTTGACAGTGTTTATGCGAACCATAAACGGTCTGATACAAAGACAGTCTTTCTTAACAGAACTAGAGTACAGCAATGGAGTTTGTAATAGAAGCGTTTGTAGCACGACAACCGTCTATATTATTTTTTTCCAGAAAGTTCGGTTCAGAATGAGTTACGCAGAAATCTCTCACAAAAGGTTCAGAACACATTCAGAAAAATAAGTTTAGTTCACAATAAGTTCAGTAAAAATAAGTTGTATAGAACATGCCCTTAACATAATCAGTCAAGTAGGCAGTTTAAAATGACAACGATATAGATGAAGGAAAGCATCATTACATTCTGCGAGAAATTGAAAGGCAAACAATCATACATGGTGAGATCCCAACAACAAAAGAAGGCGCGACTTTCACGAAAACATCTACAAGAAACAGCAACAAGATGCTATGTTACTTCATTTTCCAACTCTTATAGCTCAACCAACCTCTTCTACAGCTCTTAGCATACAAACGTGCAAGTATGAATCAAGTGGAAAGAAATGAACAACTACAAGTAAAAAATACAGACAAATTCGATCTCCAACATCAGGAATCATCATCAATTTTGCATTATATATTCTCTATTGGTATGTATAGCACAGAAACACACTAACTGACCTGCACTATCAACATTCTTTTCAGTTTCTTCTTCATGTTAAGATCCCCAATCGGGTATATTCGCCGTGGCTTCATTCACCATTTTGACAAGGGTCACGACGCTTTCAGGCACACCGGGCGGGGGCATAGTCAGGTTCCTCGGAGGGGCAACTTTGTCATACGACCTCTTGTCAAACCGCCACTCCCCAATCTTCCCGTACGTCAACTTCCCACTCATGTCATAGTCACACCCATAGGTGTAATGTATGATATACTTCGGCCCCACTTCGCGATCCCACGGGGGCTGGATCATGAAATCCTTATATAATATGTTCTTGACCCCGTGAAGGGCGGACGCAACAGCATATGCATACATCTCAAGCACCCACCCGAATGCCTTGTCAGTCTCGGGATCCTTCTTCATTGCCAAGGACACATTCATCCAAGTTGGCGCGATCTTCTTAAGAGCCGCCTTCCCAACAATGACGGGCGAGTTCCCAATCGGGTCGATGTTGGTGACGGGCCCCGCATCCTCGGGGAAGTACTTTCGAATCACGGACTCGTACTTCTTGGGCTCAATGTAGAAAAAAGGGAACGCGGCCCCAAACCCGTCCCGGGACAAGTTTGGGATGGGTTTGACAATGATGTGATCGGGCTCCGCCATTAGAATGTAGTCCTCCTCGATTTCAGCCTGTTGGAGCCACTGAACAAATGCCCACGGCCGGTTCAGGACAATGTAGCCCTGGTCCATCCCGGACGGGAGGGGCTGAGCCACAAAAGTAGGGATCTCATCCATCAGCTTGTCGGGCTTACCCGAATGCAGGATTCGGGTAAACCCACCCATTTCAGACCCGGGACGGGTCCGAAACTGCTTGAACCAGTAGTACATGACCCTACATTGCCAGGTGTTGTACACCGAATCGGACGCAGTCACAGCAGTGTGAAAGAGCCTCTTTTGGGAGGATGAACCGAAGTTCGATTTTCGATCAGTAGGTAATTTGATAACTGGGTCAACTGATAAGGATCCGGATCGGGTTTCGGGTCCGGGGAGATCCATTTTGAGGGAGGCATTTCCCGATATGATGACATTGTATGTGATCACAGCTACTGAGAAGATTATGAGTAGGGTTTTCAAGAAATTCGCATAGCTTCCTCCCATTATAGAGCAAATTCGGCAACTTAATTAATGGCAACTCTCAATAATTAATCAATCACTCACAACGAAGCTCAAATTGGGCGAATGAATCTTCAATAATCTATCTATGGCATTAAAAACAAAGGTAGATAACGAACTCACTTCTGATTAAGCCGATATTTTCTCCATTGCCCTGAATTTGCACACACAGAATACATATCAGTTACTGAATGATTAATGCATGATCCAGATGAACATCTGACGCAATAGCAAAAATTTTACCCTAATTTGACATTGCGTTTGCAATCTTTTCCTTTTTTTACCTTGTAGTTCCTCCAATTCTCGTTGATTTGATCACTTATTTCTTCGATTTCGAACAACTATTGACTGAACTTCACTCTTGTTCGATGAATTGATTCATCAAAATTGATCAATTCATTAGCGATCGAATCCAGTGGAGTGGAGTAAACAAGATGCGGTTACTCATTGAAAGAGATCTGCGAAGTTTGACACCTCGCCATCGCAGGGGGAGACAGAGAATATGTAGGGTTCTTGAGCCTATCTGTGGGTTCTGTGTTCTCCCAACAACTGCAATGTTGCGGTTGACTAATCCAATGGTCATGTTTTAACTACATCCACAATCGAACGGCCATACTTTTTTCTTGCATTTTTTTTTTGCATAATTATAATTATTATATAAATCCCATGTGAACTTGTGTTGAGTGTTAACCAAATCTCAACTATATTTTAAATGTTAAAAACTCTCAGGTACAATTTAATATTTAAAAATCGAGGTTGGGTGATATATACTTAGGCCTTGTTCTTTTCTGCGGAAACTCAATCACAGACATGATACCTGATTTGCACAAACACAACACTTTACCACAAATTATTACTTTTCTTTCTCCTCACTTTTCTCTTCTACTTTTTACATTCTCTCTCCTCACCTACCCCACATATCAATAACTTACCACAGTTCTACCACACCCACCACAATTTCACCCCACCTCACGACAATATACCGCAAAATAACATAGAAAAGAACAAGGCCTTATTCTAATAAACAAAGAAATATTTATTAGTAGAAGATCTTCAGGATATATAAGTCATGTTCTTTTGAATTGACATTATGCACTTCAAAAATTTTAGAAAAATGAACTGCAAGAGACCTTCAGCTATCAAGTGTTCAGAATCAAGATCTGCAAAATCTCCGAGCCTCTAACGCATCAAGATCAAGAACTATTACAGAGTTCTTCAGCTAGACACTGCAAAGCCTTCAAAAGATAGAATTACAGATTCTCTCAGCTAAAAGCGACAAGGACCAACGTCAGTTAATTCAACAACTTTTGTTCTTCACACCAAAGACTGCAGTCGTCTTCTTCGTTTGGTTCATCGATCGAGACCAACCATTCAAGCCCTCGCATCCAAGAACATGAAGAACTACAACCAACAATCAACTTTCAGACGGTTAAACTTTCAAACAGCTTGCAGATCTTGATTCTGGACACTTGATAGCTGAAGGTCGCTTGTAGTTCATTTTTCTAAAACCTTTGAAGTGCATAATGCTGATTCAAACGAACATGACTTATATATCCTGAAGATTTTCTACTAACAAATATTTCTTTGTTTATTAGAATAAGTATATATCACTCAACCTCGATTTTTAAATATTAAATTATACATAGAGTTTTTAACATTTAAAATATAGTTGAGATTTTGTTAACACTCAACACAAGTTCACATGGGATTTATATAATAAAAGGTAAGGTAATTTTCAACTTTTGGCAATTATGGTAATTACGGTAATTCTTGCGATATGTACCGTATACGTGGCATGATCGAATCTCATTTGTCGATTTTATTTATTTTCAAAAATATTAAGTTTTGATTTTTAAATAATGAAAATTATGTATAATTAATTAAAAATTAATTATGACGAATACCGGATGAAAAAATGAAACAAATTCACTGACCACCATTATTTACAACGACCTTTTGCCGGAGATACAACTATTGCGAGAAATAGGGGTGTGCATAGTTTGGTCCAGACCAGGAAAAAAAACCCGTGACCCATACCGGCCCGGACATGGCGCGGGCCAACCCGGTTATGCTCGATCTAGTCTGCGGTCCATAATATTTATAATTTTGGGTCTCCGGGTCAGTCCCGGTCCAAACCCAAAAAAATCAAGTTGGACCAGTTAACCCAATTTATACTTTTCGACATATACGTAAATTAATTAAAATCAAATCAAATAGATATTTTGTCCATAAATATAATCATTTTTTTATATTTTTGAAGTTATACACTCACTATATTTAAGCGTAATTATTAATATTATTGCCTAGTTGTCTTTGAATCAACTCATAAGATCCATTCAAAAACAATTTTTTTTTATAATTATGGGTGAATTGATATTGTTACTATTAGTTTTCCAATTTTCAACTTATGTATATGTCATTCCTAATCAATGTCGCTTGAAGTTTAATCAAATTAATCTTCAACACAAATTTCCTAATTAATCTTCAACACAAATTTCTTAATTGAAGGCAGGCGCCAACATATATATATATATATATATATATTTGAAAAAAATAGCCTATTACTATTAATTTGTTACTAATGCATTATGAAATTTTTAGTAGTAAACTAATTATACAGGTTAATACTACAGAGTATAATTAAACACTAATTTCTTAATCAAGGTGGCAGCTACTAGCTAGTTAAAAATTCGACTATTGTAACAAAAGTTATTTTGACACATAAAGAAAATGGTCCAATTGGTCCGGGTCGGGTCGGCCATCCATTTTTTCGGTCCGGTCTGGGTCTAAGGTGAAAACGGTCCTGTCTCGGTCTATTATTTAGTGAAAATTCAGTCTTTGGTTGAGCTAATTCGGTCCAGTCCGGTCCGAGTTTGGACCTGTGCACACCCCTAGCGAGAAATATTCTGGCGGCCGAGTCTCCCTCGCTCGGATGCAATCCCGAGACCAGCCACTCTCGATCTACTACCCTCGCCGCCATCCAAAACCGATTGTGGAAAAAACGAAATGAAATCGTATTGTGCATGGTCGGTGTTTGAGAACAGCGTTGTTCTTCGACACTGATAACATCCGGTTGTTCGGAAATTGGTACTGGAAAATTGGTAGGTGACGGCGATGAGAAGTCGTGTTGCGTCAAACGGCTGAGGCGGTCATCAGGGATATCGTCAATTGTGGAAGGCAGAAGGGTTTTGAAACTAAAATTCCCAAGTTTGCTGTATACAATACCAAAATATCGCATGGTTGAATGGGTAGGGATTTGTTTACTATAGGATAGGTTAAAAATTCAAATCTCATAGCTTTTCAACTTTTTTGCAGAAGTTGAAAATAAATAAAATCGACGTATGAAATTCAATCATGTCACATGTACGGTACACATCGCGGAAATTACCGTAATTACCATAATTGCCAAAAGTTGGAAATCGCTATACATGCTTCCTATATAATAATTATGCAAAAAAAAAAAAATGCAAGAAAGAAAGTATGGCCGTTCGATTGTGGATGTAGTTAAAACATGACCATTGGATTAGTCAACCGCAACATTACAGTTGTTGGGAGAACACAGTACCCACAGATAGGCTCAAGAACCCTACATATTCTGTGTCTCCCCCTGCGATGGCGTGATAGGTTTTTCTGGAGAAATTCTCGAAGGAAATGAAAACAGAGTTTTAGAGAGAAAATTGAGAGTAGAGAGAGAAGGAGTTAGTCTTTCATTGTTCATGTGTAAATCAATTACAAGCTGATGATGAGTGATATAACTACTCTTATCCCTCTGTCAGGTCATCACTATGATGACCTAACTGCCTAACAACTTGATAACCACTTAACAATTTATTAAGTATCATGTGCTAGGCACGTGATAGTAAAACAGAATTGAAAAACAAACATATTAGCAGCACTACTTGTATTAATTGCATCCCCCAATTGAACAAGTTTGTCCTCAATCTTCTATGTTAAAACCAAGAAACTTCTTCTCAATATCAGAGTATAGCTCCCAGGTGGCGTCCTCATGTGAACCATTAGACCACTGAATCAGAAGATAAACCACTCCTCTATTGCCCTTCTTTCCCAATCTCCTGTCCAAAATGGCAATTGGTTATGCTCTTAAACGTCCCATCTCATCGATATAAGGCATGAATGACTGAGGAATAACATAGCCCATATGTTTCCACAGCAGAGATACATGAAAGATAGGGTGTATCTTTGCTGAGTCATGTAACGTCAACTTGTAGGCTACCATCCCAATCCTCTGTAAAATTTGAAAAAGGTCCAAAGAACCTGGGACTCAGCTTGTGGTTAGTTCGCAGGGCCACAGAATGTTGCCGGTACGGTTAAAGCTTAACATAGACCCAATCACCAACTCCCAGCTCCTTGTCAATTCTATATTTATCTGCTTGCTGCTTCATTCGCTGTTGTGCCCTTTCTAAGTGGTACTTCAACATTTCAATACATTCCTCCCTCGCTTTGAGGCTTCTATCAACTGCCTCAACATGACTATCCCCTGAAATGTAAGGAATATGCAGAGAAGGTGGTTGACTGTACACCACCTCATATGGTGTGATATTAGTGGCAGTGTGCCAATTGGTGTTATACCACCATTCAACTAAAGGTAACCACAAGACCCACTCATGAGGCCATTCCCCAGTCATACACCTTAGATAGACCTCTAAACACCGATTCACAACTTCCGTCTGTCCATCACTCTGAGGGTGATAAGCAGAAGACATATGCAGGTTAACCTTTTGTAGTCTAAACATCTCCTGCCAGAAATTGCTCATGAAAATCCGGTCTCTATTACTGACAATTGTCTTTGGCAACCCGTGTAACTTGAAAATATTCTCAAAATAGAGTTGAGCCACTGATACTGCAGTGTAGGGATGTGAAAGTGCCAAGAAATGGGAATATTTGCTAAGTTTATCAACAACCACCAAAATAACATCTTTACCTCGAGACTTGGGAAGACCTTCAATAAAATCCATACTGATGTATGTCCAAACAGCACCCGGGATTAGTAGTGGCTGTAACAACCCACTCGGATTAGAGAGGTCTGCCTTATACCTCTGACATACACTGCATTCCCTGATATAATTCCTAACATCTTGAGCAAGTGAACTCCAAGTAAAGAGGCTGTAGATCCTCTTAATCGTCACAACTATCCCCGAATGTCCTCCAAAGGCTGAATCATGGAATGTCTGAATGAGTAAGCGATACAATTGAGGGTCATGACCCACTGGAATCTTGTTGTCCTTGTACAATACATCTTGTACCAAGGAATACTTATCTACTTCCTGTCCATCCCTGAGTTGCTGAAGAACAACCTGTAACTTATCATCCAGCTCCCACGAGAGCTTAATATTGGCCATCAATTCAGTTTGAATACAACTAATTGCAATATGCAGTAACTGAGATGAAGGCAACCTGGAAAGACTATCAGCCGCCACGTTTTCCTTTCCACTCCTATACAATATTTCGTAGTCATATCCCAATAATTTCGGCAACCACTTGCTTTGAAAAGGAGTAGTTATCTCATGTTCCAGAAGATACTTAAGACTGAAATGATCAGTCTTAATAATGAAATGCCTTCCCAACAGGTACGACCTCCATTTTTCCACTGCCAAGACCAACGCCATAAACTCTTTTTCATATGTTGATAAAGCTTGGTGTTGTGGGGATAATGCTTTGCTGAAAAAAGCAATAGGGTGATGATCCTGCACTAGCACAACCCCTATTCCCAGCCCTGACGCATCTGTCTCGATCTCAAAGGATTTAGTGAAATCAGGCAAAGCCAAAACAGGGGTTGTCATCATAGCTTGTTTCAACTGTTCAAAGGCTATCTGGGCGTTTTCCGACCAACAAAAGCCATCCTTCTTCAACAAGGTTGTTAGAGGTTTGTTGATCGTGCCGTAATTTTTGATGAATCGCCTATAATAACTGGTCAACCCCAAAAATGCCCTAAGCTGCTTAACATTTGAAGGAATAGGCCAAGTTCGCATCACCTCCACCTTCTTCGGGTCATTAGCGACTCTTTTTCCAGATATGAGATGCCCCAAGTATTCCACTTGGGTCTCCACAAAACTGCATTTAATCCGTTTCACAAATAGTGTGTGCTGTCGTAAAATGTCCAACGCCACTTTCAAATGTTGTAAATGTTCTTCATAACTGGGGCTATAAACGAGGATGTCATCAAAGAAAACCAAGATGAATTTCCTGAGATGAGGCTTGAATATATCATTCATCAATGCTTAAAAGGTCGCCGGAGCATTGGTCAATACAAAGGGCATCACCAAAAACTCATAATGCCCCTCATGTGTTCTAAAAACTGTCTTTTCGATGTCATCAGAATGCATCCTGATCTGCCAGTAACCCGCTCTAAGATCTAACCTAGAGAAATAGCATGCACCGTGCAATTCATCAAGTAATTCTTCCACCACTGGAATAGGGAATTTATCCAGTATAGTCTGCTTGTTGAGTTGGTTGTAATCCACACATAACCGCCACGACCCATCCTTCTTTTTAACCAACACAATTGGTGATGAATATGGACTATTAGATGGTCGAACCACCCCGACATCAAGGATTTCCTTTACAATATTTTCAATTACATCTTTTTGTAAGGCTGGGTATCTATATGGACGAACACTAACATGATTGGATCCTTGTTTGAGCAATATTTTGTGATCGTGAGATCTGTGAGGAGGTAAAGTTTTTGGTTCCTCAAACAAATCCTCATAAGTGCCAAGCAACTCCTGTAACTTGTGGTCATCTGTTCTCCTTGTGACTCCCAGCTCATCATTCTTTAATTTTCCATCAGCAGTTTGACAAGCATTGATATGCAAAGCAAATATTTGAACAGAATTGCAAATAGATTTTTCCAGCTTCTTACTCATCCATTCTATACTAGACTTCTTAGTACCCCTCAAAACCTGCCTCTTCCCTTGATAATTAAATTCCATTCTGAGCTCTCTAAAATCCCACAAAATCGGTCCTAGGGTAGACAACCATTGGACTCCCAACACCATATCACAATTCCCAAGAGGAACCAAATATACATCAGTTGTATACTCCATTCCCATCAATGACCATTTCAATCCTTGCATCATCTAATTACATTCCAGCTGCTCCCCATTAGCTATCGCAACCACTAAGGGTGGAATTCTTCTAACTCTTCCAGATATGTGTGTAGCTGTCCCCAAATCCAGGAAATTATGGGTGCTTCCTGAATCAACCAAGATATGGAGAGCATGATTCCCTATCTTTCCCGTAATTCTCATCGTTTGCACTGAATTCCTCCCTGTTAAAGCCTCTAAAGATATTTGAGGCACTTCTTCAATACTCTGGTCACCTTCCACTACCTCAGTACTATCCTCACTTTCCTCCAGTGATTCAGACACTGAGCCGCTTCCCTCCAATTCCACCAACTCCAATGCATATACCTGGGTAGCACACTTATGGCCTGGAAAAAAAATTTCATCACAAAAAAAACATAAATTCTTTATTCTTTTTTCCTCAATTTCCTTAGGAGTTAAAAATCTCCTAGGCTTAGACGTAACAGACCCCGATGAAGATGCTACTGACCCTTTTGCAGATTGACTGTAATTAGCGTTTGATCGATTAAACGATCTTGACCCAGAATGGGCAGATCCAATCTTATTGTGAGAGTAAGGAACTGAAAATTAAGGTGTTCTATTACTAAAGTTGGGCTTATCAAGAATAGGTTTCTTCCTTGCTATAGCAGCCAAGGTAAGTTCCTGAAGCTTAGCAAGACAAAAAGCTTCATGCAGGGACTGAGGTTTGAACATCCTAACAGCTGATTGTACGTAATTCTTCCCCTAACCCACTAAGAAAACAACTAAGAGCCTGTTTCTCATTTAATTCTACTCGATTCAACAAGGATTCAAATGACTCTTGATATTGTTCCACTGACCCTTGTTTTAACTTCATAATCTTAGATAAAGGATCCTCAAAAAATCCCATCCCAAATCTCTGAGTTATAGCCTCCTTATACACATCCCAACTAGGCCACACATTATCTGCTTGAGTTTTCATAAAGGATTGGTGCCACATTAAAGCTCTTCCATGCAAGTGAATAGAGGCAATCTTAACCTTCATATTATCAACGACATTATCTATAGTAAAAAACTGCTCGCATCTATACACCCAACCATTAACATCATTACCCTCAAATTTAGGAAATTCGAACCTAGACAGACGAGAGAAGGAATTACCATTGTTGATTGCTTCTTCGTTAGCTCGTCTGTTCAATTGCATCATTTGTACTCCCAGGCCCGTGATGAGATTCCTAAGTTCAACTGCAACTTGATCTTGATGAGCTCTATGAGCTCTAAGATCCGTTGCAACCCTATCATAGTCCGCATGGAACTGCGCCAATTCCTCAGAGAACTTATCTCGCACTTCATCAATCGCTTCTTGCATTTCTTGCTGAATATCATCTATTCGAGGCATCTTGATGTACTATGTGATTGAACAAGCTCTATGAAATCAAATCACGGACAATGACCCCAACTCGATTTCGCTTGAGTGATTTGTGAATCAGATTAACCAAGTTTAAAACTCATAATCCGATTATAAGAACAGGGCAAGGATATCCCGCTCTGATACCAAAATGATAGGTTTCCCCGGAGAAATTCTCGAAGGAAATGAAAACAGAGTTTGAGAGAGAAAACTGAGAGTAGAGAGAGAAGGAGTTAGTTTTTCATTGATAATGTGTTAATCAATTACAAGCTGATGATGAGTGATATACAGCTCGGACTGCTCTAATCCCTCTGCCGGGTCATCATTGTGATGGCCTAACTGCCTAACAACTCGATAACCACTTAACAATTTATTAAGTATCATGTGCTAGGCACGTGATAGCAAAATAGAATTGAAAAACAAACATATTAGCAGCAGTACTTGTATCATGGCGAGGTGTCAAACTTCGCAAATCTCTTTCAATGAGTAACCGCATCTTGTTTACTCCACTCCACTGGATTCGACCGCTGATGAATTGATCAATTTTGATGAATCAATTCATCAAACAAGAGTGAAGTTCAGTCAGTAGTTGTTCGAAATCGAAGAAATAAGTGATCAAATCAACGAGAATTGGAGGAACTACAAGGTAAAAAAAGGAAAAAATTGCAAACGTAATGTCAAATTAGGGCAAAATTTTTGCTATTGCGTCAGATGTTCATCTGATCATGCATTAATCATTCAGTAACTGATATGTATTCTGTGTGTGCAAATTCAGGGCAATGGAGAAAATATCGGCTTAATCAGAAGTGAGTTCGTTATCTACCTTTGTTTTTAATGCCATAGATAGATTATTGAAGATTCTCGCCCAATTTGAGCTTCGTTGTGATTGATTGATTAATTATTGAGAGTTGCCATTAATTACGTTGCCCAATTTGCTCTATAATGGGAGGAAGCTATGCGAATTTCTTGACAACCCTACTCATAATCTTCTCAGTAGCTGTGATCACATACAATGTCATCATATCTGGAAATGCCTCCCTCAAAATGGATCTTCCCGGACCCGAAACGCGATCCGGATCCTTATCAGTTGACCAGTTATCAAATAACCTACTGATCGAAAATGGAACCTCGGTTCATCCTCCCAAAAGAGGCTGAATTGAATGTTTTGAAATAGCTGAATGTTTTGGAATAGCTGAATGTTTTGGGTGTTCTTTATCCAGATACAATGATAGGATTTCATATTAGCTTCTCTATTCTAATTGGGGTTTGGGTGTTCTTTATCTAGCTACAATGGGAGATAAATAGGAGGATATTGCTATTGTTTTAATTTAAAAGTTTGGCTATTCAGTTTTGTAATTGATTGTTAGAATATGAAAAGTTTACCAATTGATTATTCAGTTGAATATAATTAATAGATAATAGATAATAGATTATTGATGTAACCAACACATTTCAAATTTCTTATGATTCACAATTAATAGTAACTATTAAAAATTGATATAAAAAAATTATAATAAATATTAATTTGATGAAACTAAGAAACTTATCATTGCTCGTAAGTCTTGAATCAAAATCAAATGATGTTTTGGTAAATTTCTCGATTTAGAAAAAGCATTTCTTTTTAATTTGACAAGGTTGCTTCACTGCGGTATGTGAAATAAAAAAAGGGGACCAAAATCTTCATCTTCGTTCTTCAGGTAATCTTGGCGATCTGCCTGTGAAGCGCTCCGCTGGACAGATCTGCTCTCCATTTCTCCCATTTCATCGATTGCTCGCCGATCTACGACGTCACCATCCGACCAACATTTAGACCACAGCGTTGCAGGTGGATGTCTGTTCCGCGATCAATGGATAAGTCAAGTGCTATTGAGTACATCAACCAGATGTTTCCTACAGGTTCCTCTCTTTTATATTCATTATTCAATTTTAATTCAACTTCAATTGGAGTTCATATGTTTGGGTTTAATATGCCAATTTCTTTTTGAGTAGCTATTGATCACTGATTTGATGGTACCAAAACGCAGAGGAATCATTGTCTGGTGTTGAGCCTCTTATGCAAAAAATACACACTGAAATTCGGCGGGTTGATGCTTCCATATTAGCAGCTGTCAGACAACAGGTAATGCCCTTCCATTTGGCTTTAATTTGTATGAGTTGGATTTTCATGATTTCATATATCATCAGGGGAACTATTTATGTGTTTTTCCTTTGGGTAAGTTTGTATTGCCAAATAATCTAATACACCAAATCACAGTTGTTTAAGCTCTAGTTTACGCATTATATGTCATGTATGTCTTCTATTGGATGAGCTTTATGGGGTGTAAATGGTGACTGGGGTCAGGAGACAAAATCAGGTAGACTGAGAGGTACAATGGTGGTAACTAATCCTGAGTTGCAAAGTGTTTCTGTTGCGGATGTTACATTGTGTTTATTGTGGTATGACTGATAAGTTCTCAAAGTCTTTATTCAGAATTAGAGTTTCGAAGGATATATTAGAAAATATGTGTTTTGATCTCTGTCATATTTTCTGTTTGAGATTGCTAACTTTCTGCCATTTAGAGTAATTCAGGTACCAAAGCTAAAGAAGATCTTGCTGCTGCTACTCGTGCTGTGGAGGTTTGTAGTTCCATATACACTGGTCCTTTACTTAGCGATTGGGGGTTGCTTGCTAATACCTCATTCATGGGAAAATTCTTATGAACCTTTTGTAGTGTCAGTTTGGCAATCCTGAGTGAGAGTTTTTCTAATGTGCAACCTTAAGCTAACTAGTTAATCTGCCACAGGAGCTCATGTACAAGATACGCGAAATAAAAACCAAAGCTGAGCAAAGTGAGACCATGGTTCAGGAAATATGTCGTGACATCAAAAAGCTTGATTTTGCAAAGAAGCACATAACAACTACAATTACAGCTCTTCATCGTCTAACTATGTTAGGTTGGTTTTCTATGTCCTTAATTATTCTGGTTATTTAATTACGTATGCTACAAAATTGGGAGCCTCAGATTGTCAGGAAATGTTTGTGCATTTTGATCAATTATATTTCAGATTAATGGCTTCTTTGTAGCAGAAGCAAGTCTTTGGATTCAAGACATTTTGTTCTACACACAAATTTATGCCAATAAATAGAAGAGAAAACTTATGGGCATCCTTTGTTATCTTTTTAAAGATGATAATTTTGTTTTGTTCCCAAAGCATTTGTCATGGCATGATTTATCTTTGATTCTTTGTATGGAAAACATTTTCCCATTCTTGGCTATGGTTAGTTTTGAGAACTTCAAGACTGAAACTAATTTTGAGATGGAACTGATAGATCTTATTGCTTGTTTGGGCATGTGAAGTGCAGGGAGTGGTCATGTGTAGTAGAAGAGTGAATGTAGAAGGAGAGTTTCTTAGGTTACCTGTACTGAATTCCATAACTAAAACCATTCAGAATTGTATTTGACCTAAACCCAAATTTTGCAAACCTGATTTAACCTGATTTAACATGCAATGGACCCAAAATTTGCCTAATACTAGTGATTGCATTTTCTTGCTAAGTTTTGCTTGAAATGTTGACAGTAGGGTGATAACGATTTGAATTTGAAACTGAATGTTCCACCTAGCCCTTTCAACCTAATCCAAAATCATCCAAACATAAATGACAATATTCTTTACGGATTTACGGTAGCAGGGCTTATACCAGTGTCCGTGAGGCTTCCCATATCTGACTGTCACCCCATCAACCCCTGATGCACCCACATAGCCTATGCTGGAATCTTGGTTGTGAATTTGGATTTTAGGACACCTGGTCCATGTGTTTTCTTTGATTGAAGTACATGGAAATTGTGAAATGTGAAGGCATAATACTTATTTTATTTAGTAATACTATTAAATATGGCCTTCAAATCCAAATCAATACTCTCAAGTCCTCAAGGGCATCTTTTGGCGTGCCACCCGGGGGGGGGGGGGCGGGGAGGGGGGGATGGTGGTTGATCCTTCTTTCAAGTAGGAGCTAGGCTGTGTCCATTGGACTCTGTATCTTACAAACGCCGCACCTTTTAATACCTACCATTATGCAGGCAGAGGTGGAGTCCAGTTATGAACCATTTTACTACAGTTCGTGGGATTCAATGCTGAAAAGTCTGAACAGAAATGACTATTCCAGCTGCTCAATAAAGAAAAATGTTTGCTAGATGTTATGTTTGTGTCATGAGTGCCCTAACTTGAAGAAAAATTCAGTAGCTTTGTCTTAAAACTCTGAAATGCCTACTTCTGATTCGATTCAGAATCTGTTGAGTGAGGATATCAGCAATTCAGTGTGTTTCTATATCAGATTTGGTTGTTCAAATAAGAAACCAGAATTTTCCCTATCTTTTTTGTGTGTGTGTTTGGGGGGGGGGGGGGGTAAGGAGACAACTTTTGTTTGGCGTACATGGTATAAAGTGTGGTCATCTATCTCATATCATTTCATTAAAATTCAAGTTTGTTTTTCGAGAGTAACTCATGCTAATTCCACATTTGTGATTTGTCCGACCCTGTGGCAGTATCCGCTGTTGAGCAATTGCAAGTAATGGCTTCAAAGAGGCAATATAAGGAGGCAGCAGCTCAAGTGGAGGTACCAAGCTGCTAGTAGGCAATCACTTTTCTTCTGTGTAGGAGGTTGATAATTTCTTTTTAGATGTATGCAAGCTAAATAATAAGTTGTGCTTCTGCTATGTTTTATTTGCTGTCTGTAAACCGTAAACTATGATGTGACCAATAGTGACTAAAATGCAAGTGGTTGCAGAATGTTGACCTTTGATGATTCCTTGTGTCTGCTGGGTTTAAATTAGACCTATGTGATTTGCATTTTATGGCATTTTGCACCTGCTCCTAGTTCTTACTGAAGGTCCTTAGAACTATAGCTTAATGAATGGTTTTACCTCAACCTGAAACTATTTGTATTATGTTTAGTAGTCATTTAAGTGTTTGGGCTTTGGTTTGAAGATTCTTTTACCCAAGAAGGCCCTTACTCTAGAAACCTACAGAGGAAAGTCTCAACACTTGGATGGGACCCCTGTCAATAAGTCCCCTCCAAAATTTGGATGAAATTGATGTAAAAGTAATCTGAATCTGCTGGCAAAAGCCTTACAATCATTTTTTATTAGTTTTATCCAGCTCTTACTAGGCTCTGGGAAAAGATTGTTGATGAATGAAAGACTAACCGGTTCTCTTTATGAAGCTTAATTATTTCTAACACTAGCCATTGTTGGGGTCACTATGCATGACTGGCTGCCATGGGTGTTAAAAAATAACCAAAACACAAGCCCAAATCCAAAAGATGCAAACAGATCCACCATTCTGGGTACCTGAGATCAATTTTTTTTTTTTTTTCAGGCTTTCGGTTCCGTTATGGTTTAGATGTTCCAGGATTTTGGTACCCGAAATTCTGCTAGAGTTTTTCCCCCAATTTTAAACTTAGAAAGGAAAAAGAACATAGTGCATGCATAAGTGCTGAAATTGAAATACATTCCTGAATTATTAGATTTCTGCATTCAGCATTAATGTAGATATAGATATAGACTGTCTAGAAGTTTAGAGTATTGAGTAATGATCATGAACTAGCGAGCGAAATTCATGTTCATGCTTGCTGCTTCTTAGTTTCTAAGATGTTAGTTTCGTTGGTAATAGTCCGTAATACATAGATCAACTAAAACAACCAACTTTGTCATTTCCTAAGTGCTTTCAATGGTTGAAACTCATGTGCCAAAAACAAAAGGTTGTTCAGAGAATTTGGGTTTTTGGGTACCTGAAAAACCAAAACCAAATTTTCAGGTACTGGACATCTTTGTTTTGAGGATTGTCCGACCTAGAGTTGTTGTTAACCGAACAGAAATTTGCTTTGGCTTGGGTACTCAAACTGTGAACACCTCAACTGGTCGCTACTTGCTAGGTACACTAAGGTACTAATGATGCACACAATTTGCTATCTAGATATTCTTCTGTGATTGGTGTACTATCCTTCTGAGTCAATATCTTTGTATCACAGACAAAGGGTTTTCTGCTCATTTCAAAGACTCTTGTTATTGAAAGGTTTCGACTCTAATTCGATGATTACATAAGTTCACTGCTGCTACATAGGAATTCATTTGGGGCCTATTAAGATGGATAAATTAGGTTTTCAATTGGTTGTAGGCCCCTCTCCGCCCTTTTGTACTGTGTGACATCTTTTTGAAATGTCATTACTTCATTTCTTTTCATTATCCATCCCAAGAAAAAAGAAGCTAAAGGTCAGATCATCAGTTGGTATGCTTTCCTGCCTTGATTAGAGTTCTTGTCAGTGCACGAAAGCTGCCGAGAGCTTTTACGGGGTCATCGTGATTTGAATATTGGCAATGACAAGTTAGGTCATCTGGATAATGAAAGGCTCCCCCAAATTTCTTAAATCCTATCCTTTCTCTCCTTTGGTAGACGTTGTATGCATTTGGTATCTGCTTATTGTGCGTGCTTGTTTGTCTGTGTGTTAAATCAGCTAATTTCCTTGACACCTGATACATGAGATCAGTTCTGGAGCTATAACATGAACCACTAGAGAATTCTCTCTGTCTTCTTTTTGGAGGTTTTAGTTCTCGTATAATTTGGTCATATGGTTTATTTCAGGCTGTAAATCAGTTATGTGGTCATTTTGAAGCGTACAGGGATGTCCCAAAAATTACAGAGTTGCGAGAAAAGTTCAAGAACATCAAGCAAATCCTGAAGTCCCATGTGTTTAGTGACTTCTCTAGGTACTCCTTTATTTTCTGCATTCGTTTGTTATTGCTTTGCTTCCTTATCTTACCGTACAGAAACCATTAGTAGTGTAGCGCCATGTCAATATATCTTCAGGCCATGATCTACAAAGAGGAGTAGTGAGTATGTAGTCAATGTGACATGCCAAAAACCCCTCCCTAACAAAATTTTCTTTCCAGCAGCCTTGTTCCTTATCAATAAGCTCTGCCACCAGAGCTTCTGGTCTCATAACAAACCCCGGTTTAATTATTTTCTTTCCGTCTTTTTTTTTTTGGGGTGGGGGGGGGGGGGGGGAGGCAATAGACAAATAAAGTGGCGAAGATTTATTGGTTGCAGACTTGCAGTTTTGTTACTTTGCCATGTTTCAGCCAGGAACTTCATCTTTATGATTAGTTTGTTACACAAAAGATGTGTACCATTTGATCTGATCACGGCTTTCTTAAACCCCAGCTTAGGCACAGGAAAAGAGACAGAAGAAGCAAATTTGTTGCAGCAGTTATCAGATGCTTGTTTAGTGGTTGATGCTCTGGAGCCTTCTGTACGGGAGGAACTTGTGAAGAACTTCTGCAACAGAGAACTTACCTCCTATAGACAGATTTTTGAGGGAGCTGGTTCGTTTGTCCCTATGATTTTTGTGTTCTGTTATTTAGTAGTTTTGATTCATATGATTTATGTATTTGTGATGTAGCAGAGCTTGCGAAGCTAGATAAAACAGAAAGGAGATATGCATGGATTAAACGTCGATTGAGAACAAATGAAGAAATATGGAAGATCTTTCCCTCATCTTGGCATGTTCCTTATCTTCTATGCATCCAGTTTTGCAAGTTGACCAGGTTAACCATTTTTCCTTTATTTCATTTCTCCTTGGACTTTAGAACTATATACTTCTTAGAGCAAAGTGCAATTGAATACTGTTTCAAATGGCCTAAGAATTCATAATCATTGCCTATATAGTATAACATTGCTATTGTTAAAAGTCTTAGGCAGACATTGTGCTATGTTAGCATTATTTCTAGCTCTGCATGCTTGCTGGCATGCTTTTGGTGATAGAATCTGATCAGGATGGATGAGTCAACTTTTGAATTCATCCATACTTACGTATTAGTGGAATTTATAGATGATGATGTAACGCTCTTCCGACTTCCATGCATAAACAAGTCTTTCTTTCTATTTGCCTTTACAGAACACAACTCGAGGAGATACTCAACAATATGAATGAAAAACCAGATGTTGGAACTCTACTTATGGTAAGTTGATGGATTTTTAATTTTCTTTGGTTCAGAGAAGTGCTTCTAACTGTTCTTTCTTTGTTCTGAGGATTAAAATTCATTGCCTTCTGCTATTTATGAGTGGTTTATGTTCTACTTGCTGAGTCAAGGATCTTCTATTTTCCTCCCCAGTTTAAACATTGGTTGTTGACAGTATAGTACTGTTTGTGCCTTATTTTCTGTTTTCTTTTCTTTCATCGGTGGCATTACTCCTTTTTCTTTAATGAGTCATTGGTGTCATTTCTTGTTTTCTCTAGATTATTCCCTTCTTGGCAACCTTGTGAACTTGTGGGAAGTCAAAAGATATAAGAAGCCATTTAGAAATTATCCCTTCTGTTTCATTTTATTGTTTACAAAACAGTACTTAACCTATTTTGTGCTTCCTTTCTTGTGTATTGAGTTTGTGTTGGATATTTTTTGAATTACTGGTTGCTTAACATTTAGTTGAATTGAAAGCAACCATAATCGTGGTTACTTGATTCTTAAGTATGCTATAACTTTCTAGTTTCCTCAAACTTCATAGGCACTTCAGCGGACTCTTGAGTTTGAAGAAGAATTGGCAGAGAAGTTTGGTGGAAGTACTCAAACTAAAGAGAGCAGAGGTGATATTGATGATCCAGACAAAGGAGAGACTGGTCAGTCTGTTTCAGATATTAGAAAGAAGTATGAAAAAAAGCTTGCTATTCATCAAGACACTGGAAATGATGTATGCTGCTGGATTTTCTATGACACTCGAGGCATTTTCATTACGCTAGTGGGATTTCTTTAATTGGCTGTTATTTATCTCTTATTTATTGGTTAATTTTTGTTTTTGACAGGAGAAAGACAGTCAAAAGGAGTATTCTGTGCCTGGAGCTGGGGTAACCTTCTCATGACTTTTGGCATAAATTCATAGGAACAACCTATTCTGCACTCTGGGTTGTAGATGGATGCACAGATACTACTCATGAGGCCTTTTGTGACTTTAGATTTCTAGTTGTGTCTTTTCCATCTATAGTCATAGAATGGTCAAGCTTGATATGTGTATCTGACATAGGTATGTGGCTATATGTCCACCTTACTGCATATCTATGATGGATTGCTATTGAGGCTACTGATATGGCTGTTTGGTTTTTGGATCAGTTGCTGTACCCCATGCGTCTGTGCTGTGCAGTGTGTAGTGTGTACATAAGGTGCTGAGATGGAATATGATCAAGTCGATGGGGAGTCCCTTTTTATAACTAGGGTGATTCTTATAGGATTGTGTCTGCATGTCGTGTTTCTTTAAAGGTTCTTCTAAATAGTTTCCTTATCTATTTCTTTCGGCTTCAATGGGTATATGGGATGGTGAGCCTCTTCCTTTTATGTTCCTATTAATCGTGGTGGAGGAGTGATATTGTATACTCTGCCTTTCTGGTTGTTGCTTCTGGTTTCCTGCATTGTTGTGTGTCTGACATTTCATGTGCTGAGGACACTATCGTGTTATGTTCACTGATAAGTTAGGGTAGCGTAAATATAAGGTCAGGTAAATGTAGGTATGTTTGGGTAAATGTTGATATGTTTTCATACGTCAGGAATCAATACTTTACCCAAACTTGCCAAATTCACCCAAACATACCCAAATTTACCCAACATTACATTTACGGAACCCAACCTTGCCCACAAAAATAATAGGCCCCAGTGACAAGGAGTGAGTAGAATCTGAACCGTCAGCATATGAAATTGTGCGAGAAATGAGATTTGGCTAGTCAATTTTGACTGGTTTGGATAGTTGCTAAGTATGGGTTTGGCATTCTGTGGCAGTGGAGCACAAAGAGCGCCAATTCTCATGGACTAGGTTGTTGGAAGTTTATTTTAGCAGGTTTGGATCATTTCAAATCCTTAGTGCATTTTGAGCTGAAGGATGGGTCCACAATGCTTTTAGATAGATGTTCGATATGGGGATCAACCTCTTAAGATTCAATTCTTCATACTCAGTGGACAGATATTTGAGAGCTTCTTATTAACAACACCCCTGGGGTTGCCCTTTTGTCGGCTTCTAGAATGGAGGTTGTTTTGCTTGTTCCTTCGGTAACATAGTGAATCCTGTTTAAGGGATGTTTCTCCTCAAACGGTTAGACTGTTTTAAAGTATTCATTAAATCCTTGGGAGCTTCTGCCCTCTATTTCTATTCAATTCTCCAAATCATAGAATAAGCTCATCCACTTCAAAATGTCTTTCTATAGCTAAAGTACCCTTAGTTGTCAGAAAGACTTACACAACAGTGTTCAACTAGTGGTAATGGACAGGGCAGAGACAGACAACAGTGGGGGTGAGGGGGGGGGGGGTGGATGCTGTTGACTAGATATTTCCTCTGTAGGGATTTGAACTATTGTACTTTTGCTATTTTGTTGTCAGTTTGGTTGACCTTTCTGGCAGTTAGTTTATGACATGTGTTCCTGTCAGGAATGCTAAACATCTCAAAAGCAACTTTGCATGGGATATTTTTGGAAGAAAAGTTCTCAGAAGATCAGTATAAAGAGAGATACATAGAATATCCTTGCAATATGTAGCCAGATTGAGAGCTTGTACTGTTGGATATTGGGGATATTTTAGGTCTTGGTCCCTAATGGAGTTCGCTGATAATTTTTTTGTGGGATGTGATTAAATTCTGGGATGTTTGCTGCAATCTGTTTGGTTATTAATGCGACTTTGCCTTGCAAGTGGGAAGATGAATTTCTGTTAGAATTATCTCATGTATTTCAATTAATTGTGACCCATCATGGGAAATAACCAACCAGATTTCTTGCTGTATTTATCAACTGCTTTAGTTATCTTATCAGCTGACCTGGTTGGTTCAACCTTCATCGATCATTTTGCAGTTCAATTTTCGTGGGATTGTTTCATCTTGCTTTGAACCTCACCTGACAGTTTACGTCGAACTGGAAGAGAAAACACTGATGGAGCATCTTGAAAAACTTGTTCAGGTACTCCATTTGAGCAAATATCTTTTCTTTTACCCTTGCCAACCGCCCAACCCAATTTACATATAGAGTTATATTTATGTTTTATCGTCTTCAATTGTAGGAAGAAACATGGGAGACTGAAGAAGGAAGTCAGACTAATATCTTATCCAGTAGCATGCAGGTGGATATTCCTTTCCTTTTCCCATTCATTTTAGCATATAAGAAATGGTTGATGTCTAACAATTCTTCGTTTACACTTTACACATGTAACAGTCCCCCCTCCCCCCTCCCCCCCAACCCACCAAAAACAAAAAAAAAAAAAAGGAGAAGAAGCTTAGTGTTTAATCTGCTGGGCCCCACCAAGCCCTGGTGCTTAGTTCCTGCTGTAAATCCACAAAAGCAAGGGATTAAAAAGGGGGTGGGGGGGGGGGGTCTAACATTGTATGTAGTGCACCCAAAAAAAAGGGCTTAGCTCCAGTGATAAAGCTTTTGGAGTTGTTGTGAGGGACTTGGAATCATTCATACATTGCCCTTTATACCTACTTTTTGTTTTGGTTTGGGAAAAGGGGGGGGGGGCACTATGCTAACGCAAGCCAAAATTTAGTGAGTTCAAGTCTTCAAACACGATAGATGTCTCGTAACAATTGTTGTGGAGATTCAAACTTCAGTTTTGGTCTTCTTCTTGGTGCTTCTTATAGGAGCGCAGTGGTCTTGGAACCAGTAGTGGAAAGGCTCCGAAAAAAAGGTTAGGTGGAAGTCAAACTTTTGTCTGAAAGAGGAAATTGACTTAAAAGAACAACACCTCATCGAGGCTTTCGTCTCTTCCATATCTTTGGTTATGACTCCTGCTAGCATTGCTATTGGTTGGAGAAAGTCATGAGAAACTTTCTTTGTTCTGACAATTAAGTCTTCATTTGGTCAATTGGGCAAAGGTTTGGCATCCTAAGCAAGGGGGAGGGGGACCTTTATGGGGGAAGAATGATGTCGATGCATTTGATTTACAAAAGAGGACGGCACTCTTTAGAGACAATTGTTCCCTTCTAAATGTGGGACTGATAAAATCAGTGATGGAGCAAGGAGAGCTTATGAGTTTATGGGTAGGTTGTTAGAGATCTACCTGAGTAGGCTTGGAGCTTTTCAAATCCTTGGTGCATGTTGAAGTGAAAAATGACATAGGGTATTGATGTTTGAAGTGGACGTCGTCCTGTTAATGCTTAGTTTCTGGATCTTTCAAGGATGATTCCCTTCAAAGAGGCAGCAGTGCAGGTGTCAGTATCTTGGAATGCAGACCAGAATCGTCGGAACGTATTTCTCTTGAGAAGCCCTAATTATTGGGAAGAGGAAAGTGTTTGCAATATTCTCACTTTATTTCCCAATAGAAAGTGATACCTCAAGGTGATGATGGGAGCCCCCTGATTCATGAAGGGGTATTTCACAAGCAGGGGTTCTTGTAGTACTCTTATGAAGGGTCAAGTTGTCCTCATTTTTTGCCAATGCCATTTGGAAGTCAAAAGCTCCTTTCATTTGAGCCTTTTTCTCTTCTTGAATCCCTCCAAAGGAAAACTACCCAGTGGACATGCTTAAAAATAAATTTTAATGGGCCATGTAGGTTTTTCGATATATTTTGAGGAGGAACAGTTGATCCAGCTCCTGTTCTGTCATTATTTCTTTTTGCTTTTGCACTTGGCTCTCTCCTTGAGGGGTGATTGTTGGGTTTAACCTCAACAGTCCAAGATGTATTGGTGGCTTGGAAAAGAAGGCTGAAAAAGGATTGGGTTTTAAGAGTTTACATGACAATTCGTTGGCTATTTGGTTCACTACCTTGAAGGAAAGGAAACAATGGATTTGTGAGAGCGAAGAATTGAAGATTTCATGCCTATTTGTATGTGGGCATTGGGCAACATGCTGACAACCTGTTTTGTCTTTTTAATACAATCTCGCAGTAAAAAAAATTGTGGTTCTAATGCTCTTTTGTTTTGGTCATCAAGTCTACTTTTACTACGTTGAATGTTGTGGTATGGCCTGAAGTGTCTTTTATGCTACTTTTATTTCTGTGTCTTGTTTTTTTATTTCTGTTCTGGCTTCTTCCTTTTAATTACATATGTTTTCTTTACTTTATAATACTTATAAGAAGCTTTTGCCGGTACCTGATGCAACCCATTTCTTGCTATGGCCCAGGGGTGATGTCGGGTATAACTAATTCTTTCAGTTCCCCTGGCCACCACAGGAGTTCATGCTGATCATGGTTCTTGCTTATAGCTAGAAACTTATATTGTCCCATGAATTCTAATGTATTGGATAGAGTCAATGATTGTTTGACAAAATTAAGTGTCATTCTACAATCCATCTAAAAGTAACACTTTTGCAGTTTCAGCGTTTTGCATTTTGGTGCCATTCCTTCTAGCTTTGGCTTTTTACTTCTTTTAAGGAACAACTAATCAACTTTCTTATGATATGCAGGTGTTTTTGATTATCCGACGGAGCTTGAAGAGATGCAGTGCTTTGACAAAGAACCAGACACTTTTTAATTTATTTAAGGTGAGGGGGGATTGTCGTCTTCTGCTTTTCATTTTTTAGCTACTTATGTCCTGTAGTATTGTACTTTGGTCAATAGTTGCGCCTTCCGTTTCTTCGTTGTCAGTAAGAGGCTCCATTCTGAAAAGAGTAGAAGGCTCAGAGCATTGATGTCCTACTACATGCATCACAGCAAGGGGGGCATTTTGTTGAGAAATTCTTGGTTAATTTGCTGACCAGACCAACTATAACTCAACTGATAATCAAGTGAATAGTCATGTCATACATTGTATGCTGCTGATTGTGAGATGTTTATTCTGTGAATAGATTCTCGCTGCTGTTTGGGAAAACATATTTATTGCATGAAATTCTATTATTTGAATGATGTTTTTTTTAGAAAGTTATCTTGTGCTGGTAGCATGAATATTTTAGGGGTGAGGTTGCAGACACTACTAAAAAATTAGAGAAACAAATCAACAAAAAGGAGAGGAAGGTGGCATGGCTGCCAAAGAGAGGAATCTCTAGGTTCTGTTTCTTGTGGCCTTTTTCTTCATTTGTAGCTCTCAGGCCCCTGTATAAGTAAGTGATGATGACATTCAAATTTATGCTGTTTCCTTCAATCTTGGTGATATAATATTCTCTTTATCCTGGCTTGAAGACATGCCTGTGATATCCTAGTAACGCACAAAAGTGCCTAGTTATAGTCATACAACAAATTGACATTTAAGATGTTGTAGGCAACTTTTATCAAGAGCTTCCTGTTCTTGCTGTTTGTAGGTGTTTCAAAAAATTCTTAAAGCATATGCGACGAAGCTTTTTGCTAGACTGCCCAAGGGTGGAACGGGAATCGTAGCTGCTGCCACTGGAATGGATGGACAGATTAAGGTTCCTTATGCATTGTGCTATTTGCCCCCCCCCCCTCCTTTTCTTTTCTTTTGCAATGGATTATATTGATCTTTTTTCATTTTCTTTCTGTTTTTTCCCTGTCACTTCTGGAGCAGACATCAGAAAAAGATGAAAGGATGATATGTTACATTGTTAATACAGCTGAATATTGCCATAAAACTGTAAGTTTCAATCAGCAAACATTCTGTTATTCATGTGACAATTTCTTTTGCCCTTTTGCCTGAGTTTGTTATCAATAACTACAGCTGAAAACATTTCTCTCAAGTTTGTCACTTGAAAACTTGATAAGGGTGTTGTATGACCTTGAAACACCGATATCAATATGGTCCATCAAATTTGTTCTTACATAGAGGATGAGATAAGTGAACTATTATGCACTTCACATCTACAAGAGGTTCAGATTGGCGACTTGATGCTTATTTTGTTGGTTTTAAGTTTTGTTCCTGATCTCTACTGTTACAAAAGGCTTGTTGCATTGGAAGATTGTCTTGTTGAACTTGATATCTATAACTGCACATTAAAGGGGTCACTTGATACGTTCAGGAATCAAGTCCCCTCTTTATTGTGCTTGGTTGAGTATTATAGCTATGAACCTGAAACCCGGCGGGGGGGGGGGGGGGGGGGAATAGGGTGAACCTGAAAGTTTGTGTGCTTCTATTCTCTTTCTGATGATTCATGTATTGGGAGTCAGTAGTTCAATGCAGTTATTGGTATGGATCTGTGGATGGTATTTGGACTTACAATTACATCATAATAATTTCCAGAAATCTAACCTCTCCCTAAGGCTTCCAAATTTTCAGGCTGTTGTCCTGTTTAACATTGTTATTTCCTGTATCTATGACCAGGAATGTTTGCCGTTGTAGTTCTTTATTGTAGTATATGCTATGCTGCCTGTCAAAATTTTCTTCAGGGATTAACGTGCTGTCAAATTGGTCAAGGGAAAACATGATGTAGTTGAATGAAATATTGAAAACACAATGGTAGTCGTATCTTTGCTCATAAAACAACCATAATTTATGAAACATGAAGCACCTCTAACAGAACTAGATTTCCTAAGAAGCAAGTTTTATCGTACTTGTGCTTTGCTATGTGTTAGTAAGGGTTGGGGTTGCTTTGCTTTATTTGATGTGTAACAAGGCATTTCTTAATTTATCATGATGAGGGTGTAAGTTATGTTGAACGGTTGTTAGTTTTAGCTAATTAATGTGCTACGGGCAAGTAAAATGGCTTGAGAAGGTCAACTCAAGTCAGTCTTGAGAATTCAGAAGCCTCAGTTTAGTTGTCTGAAACTTGCCTTTTGAGTTATAACCTGTATTAACTCGCTGCATTCCTTTTGGTAGTCTGGTGAATTGGCTGAAAATATCTCAAAGATGATTGATCCCCAGTATGCGGATAGAGTGGATATGTCAGAAGTGCAGGTAATGTATTATGCTGCTATTAACGGTTTGTAACTTTAAGGCTCTGTGTATAGTTTATTAATATTTGCAACGATGCAGGATGAGTATTCAGCTGTCATAACTAAAGCTCTGATAACACTGGTGCATGGTTTGGAAACTAAACTTGATGCTGAAATGGCTGCAATGGCACGTGTCCCTTGGGCCACACTTGAAAGTGTTGGTGACCAGTCTACGTAAGATGCTGCTCTGCTCATTTTGATACTTTGCCAACATTACTGTAATAAAGTCAGTCTTTTAACTTGTTTCTGCTTGTTTTCAGGTATGTTAATGGCATAAATACTATTCTTACAAGTAGTATCCCTGTGCTTGGGAGTCTCTTGTCCCCCATTTACTTCCAGTTTTTCTTGGACAAGGTAAATAGATTACAGCTGTTCCTTGTCTAGGTTTCTGATCCATTTAATTATTCCTTCCTTTTTCTCTTTTTTTTTTCTTTTTGTCGAAGAGGGGGGGGGGGGGGGGGGGGGGTTTGGAGGCTACTGTTTTTACATTGTATATATTTGGCACTGGGTGCATTCCCTATTTCCCTTGTCAGTTCAGGAAAAGTTTCCACATGGACTGTGCATTTAGTGCCATCAGTTCAAACCCTTGCTTAGTTTTGTATCAAACACATTGGGTTGATGTTTTGTTGTAAGAGGAGGTGGTTACTAGAATTTGGGTGTATTTTACATTTTCCTATAATTTTCTAATAATTTTACACTTTGGGCTGGTAGATTGTGAGATGGTACTTTTCTAAATTCTAATATCGAAGCTGTTTAGATATCATGTTGCAAGCTCAATTCTCTTTCTTTCTTGCAGCTTGCTTCATCTCTTGGTCCGCGCTTCTATCTTAATATTTTCAAATGCAAGCAGATATCAGAAACTGGAGCCCAGCAGGTATACTTTGCTGAATTCAGCACATCAGTTATTTCTACACTTCACTTTGCTTAAATATTGAGAAGAGGTTTTAGTATCTTTCACTGCAGAAGGTACATGTTCTATGTCCATGATCTGTATGATTCTACCACCTCTGATTTGGAATGACCGTATGAATATGAATCAATGAATGAACCAGTGCATTTAGTAGCCGGAGTAGCCAAAGCATCAATTGTCTTTGGGCTTCTCCATGGCTGGACCTGCACTTCTAAGTTACAAAGCTTCTGAATTTAACATGTCTAAATGGCGCGCTTTCCTGCTACCCAACTTGTGTCAATGTAGCTTAGCTGTCAAAATGTGTAAATGATCTGATAAAGTAATAAACCACAAATCATAACATCATTTGTTACATGATCTTCCTTTTGATTTGTTGTTGCAGATGCTCTTGGATACTCAAGCTGTGAAGACGATTCTCCTGGAGGTTCCATCCCTTGCAAAACAAGTCAGTAAAATTCATTATATTATTCCTTGTCAGAATTGTTAGCATGTTACTGTTCATGGCATTCTCTAAATAAAGCTGTTTTGCTTGATACCCCCAGACACTAGTGGTACATATTTAAATTTCGTTTAAGTGATATATGCCATATATTTGTGGCGATCGTTGGCTGACGGCTGCACTGATGTGAAGCCTTGTCACTAGAAAACATTCATTTGGATACCTTTGTCTTTCTAAATTTAAAGGTTTCGTTTAATACATTATTGTTGCTATTGCGACATGGTGAGATGGTGAGATGGGATTTGAGTAAGCAGGATGTTATCGGTCAGCTCCTATTATTTAAAACTTCTTAATTCGCAATCTTCAACACTGAATCTTTTAGAGGCTGGTACTTCCCCTTCCACCATCATTGGAAGTCTTAGTCCCCTTTGAAGGTTGTGTTCTTTGTTCAGGAAGCGATGCATGGGAGCATCTTGACTTTTGATAATCTACGAAAAAAGGGGAGGATTTTGGTTAATAGGGGTTTTATGTATGATGATGATCTTGAGTTGGCCGGATCATTTATTGCTTCATTGTGACTTTGCTGTGTCTCTTTGGGATTTAACATTTGGTTGCCTAGGTGTTACTTGATTTGTTTCCGATTCAATTAGGTGCCATCTTCTTGCTTGGCAGGGTGTCTTTGGTAGGAACCAAAGAAGAAGAACACGATGGTTATACCACATGTGGTTTTTTTTGGAGCGAAAGGAACTGTGAAGAGTTTTTGAGGAAGTTGAAACTCCTCTTCAGCACTTGAAAGACAATTTCATCAAGTCTATATTCTTTTGGGTTAATGGGATGTTTAGTTCTTCCTCTTTTGACGTGGTAGATTTTGTGGATAGTCTAAATTTCGGTATTACATAACTTTGTGAGCATGTGATCTTTTGATCCTATGATTAATATACGGCGAAACTGTGCCTTCAGCGCACAAAATAGTTTGATGCGACCTATGAAGTCCTGGTGGTTTTTGAGAACCATTGGCCCCATAATTCATCCTCATTTTGTTTAACCTCATGACTGCACTAGTCTGAATGTGCAGTATGAGCTGCATAGCAAATCAGATCATTTAATGTAGTCATCAAAATTATTATTTGAAGAAAAGCAGCTTATGTCTGGTGATGCACTATTTCACTGTTGGGCATCCAATTCCATATCAAACTTGGTGATCTGTTAGGGGACTAACTTAGTTCATGTTGCTAATTCTGTAGACGTCTGGTGCAGCAAGCTACTCAAAATTTGTTAGTCGTGAGATGAGTAAAGCTGAAGCCCTTTTGAAGGTTAATATATGCCCTAGCTTCTAAGTGAGCTCCCTTTGTTAAAATACTGCTTAGGGTTGTCTTAACAATCCTTTGTTGGGCAGGTCATTTTGTCTCCTGTTGACTCGGTTGCAGACACCTATCGCGCTCTGTTGCCGGAGGGTACTCCTTCAGAGTTTCAGCGTATTTTGGAGCTGAAGGTTGCTCTCTCTCATATTCTTCTATGTTATCTGTTTTATTCTTTTCTGTTATCTGTTTCTCTTGCATGTGCATGTGTGGATGTATATGTATACATGTCTGATGTTGCAAAGGTATGGCTGAACTAATAGCTTGAATTTTTGTCTCTATTCTTAATGGCATATAGTGAAAGTTTCTGCCCCTATCCATTTATGACGTTGATTCTACACTACCTGGTAAACATCCGAATCCTTGCACCTTATGTGCGGGGATTGTGATTTCTACTCCTTTTTAAGCTAGCTAGCCATAGATGATAGCAAACATTAGCTAATAGCTACCAATCAGTGTGTGCTCTGCAATCAAGGATGCATATTATACTACTGTGCACTCATTTCCTTGATAGTGAAATGGGGATACTAACAAAAAATGGGTGGCGTCGATTGCTGCTTTATTTGGCAAAAGTGATTGGGCACGGCATAAGTATGCGCAAATATGGTAAATATTGTGAACACGTATTGTGATAAAGTGACAGATGTTGTGGAAAATATATAGTTAAAAGCAACATAAATTTGAAATGAGGGTGTATATGTGCTTGAGACTAGTGGTACATTTCTCCCCTGTGATAAATGGCTTCAATGCTATGGGTTCCATGGCCATTCCTAGAAGACTATTAATTGTCTAAGCTCAGATGAGAAGAAAATGTCTTTTCGTCCTAATGCATACTCACTATTATGTTTGTTATGGGATTTATCTTGCCTGAAGTACGTATATCTATCAAGTACTGAATGAAATAGATGTATGGGGAATTATAGTTATACAACCAATCTTAAAATCTGGGTAGGAACTTAAGCCTTAGAGAGCAAACGCATGCATAGCTACATACATTGGACCTCGTCAGACCTGGGTATGGTGGGGCTCGTGTCATATATCCTTGATTCATCAAGCAAGCACTGGTTTAACACAAACTGTTGAAAATGTGTTATATTAATACAGGGTCTCAAAAAGGCAGACCAGCAGACCATACTAGACGACTTCAACAAGCACGGTTCAAGCATAAAACAATCATCAATATCAGCTGCTCCAGCTGCTGCACCATCTGCTGCATCTTCTTCAGCCATAGTCACATCTCCAGAAGACGTGCTTGCAAGAGCTGCTGCATTAGGCCGAGGAGCTGCAACTACTGGTTTCAAGAGATTCCTTGCCCTAACTGAAGCTGCAAAAGATAGAAAGGATGGCCCTTTTAGGAAACTCTTTAATCCGTGAAAATTTCTCGTCCTCTCTTTAATCTTTCTCCCTATACCCCCGGGATTTATTTTTGTTAAATATCTTCTCTTAGAGCCCCTAAGAGTCTGTAAGAGTTATGGGTAAATGGTAAGTTGGTAAAAATTGGTAGGTTAATTACATATAAATAGAAATTGAATTTTGGTTAACTATTCACGTACATTGATTAAACTTGACCCAAAATGATCGAAAATTACCAAAAAGGTATCGAAAAATAACTAAAATTTATCAAAATTTATCAAAAATTATTTACCTTACCTTACCCATGAATCTGACAAAATCTAAGTCTCCAAATTGTGTTCCTGTTGACATGTGCAGTATATCTATGTCACTATATGCCCTCCCAAGGAAAATTTTTTTGTCAGCGTAAGCAAATTCTAGATTGGATATTTTTGGTTCAGACTTTCAGCCTTTTTGTTGAGTTCTTTCACTGGCTAACAAGATTAGTTAGATTTTAGCTCTATAGTTTGAACTTTGAAGTTTGCTTTATATTTATGACATTGCGAGCTAGGATTTAAGGTTGGTGATTTGAGCTCAACCTTGAACTCTTAATAAGTGTGTAGGTTCATTTAGTAACTATGCAGTCCAAAATATAGGTATTGTATCCAAATTGTAGGCTGGTTTTAAATCTTAGGTTAATTGGGATTAGATTTTAAATTGTAAATTTAAAGTTAAGATTGCTATATTTGACATTTCCATTCTTCGTCTGCTGGGTGGTATTATATTAGATAAGATATATTAGTATTATCCATAACATGGCAAAGATGCCTTGTTGGTAAAAATCACGAGTCTTCACCTTAGGCACCGTTCTTTTGTGCGTTGACGTAATTAAACGTAACGCAAATTACCGCAACATACTGTATCATACCGCAAATTACCATTACTTTTTTACTATTTCCACCGCAACTTATCGCAATTAATCGCAACGCAATGCACAAAAAAACGGTGCCTAATAAATAGAATTTCTCAAAATTTTATCATAAGATTAAAAATTTTAAAAAGAGAAAAAGAAGGGAGTGTTTGGTTAGTCAAAAATCTCGGGGAAATGGTCGATTTTCCAAGGTAAGTTTTCCCCGCGTTTGGATGCAACTTAATCTCGGACAAAATTTCATGGGGCCCCACCATTTTGTACATTTTCCTAGAGAAAGTTTCCCTCAATGGGGTCTAAAGAAAATTTTTCCCAGGGAAAACTTTCCCATAAAAAATTCTCTTTGAAAAATTTTCCTCGGAAAAAATTTCTCAAGAATTTTTACCAAACGTTCTCTAAAATTGAAATTGAATATTGTTTTAAAAACAGATATCTAATCTTGCTCATCCCTATCATCAGCCTAAAAACATTAAAAAAAAAAAAAAAAGATAGTACCATAGTATATAGAATGTATGCTTTAAAAATAATATTTTCTTGAATGTAAAAACAAATTAAAATTGAAAATCTATCTCCTCTCCAAAAACGTTTTTTGTACATGCATTTATGCGTGCAATTGTAGAGTGTAGACAACTCACTGTACATGGACCACCCAACTCAATGACTGTTCGATCTATGGCATGCGCAGTAGTACTACCATCAACTGTGAATCACATATGGTCTATCACTTCTGTTAGTTCTGTATATGCTTTAAGAAGATATTGTCGCAGAACAATCAGTGAAACTTTGATCTTCTCCTAGTTACTCCTCTCTCCTCCTTTTTCTCATTCCTTGAGTTAGGCTGCATAGTTCGTAATCAAAGGAATGAGAAAAAGCGAGAGAAGAGAGGTCAACCTTATAGAGAAGATCAAAGTTCCACTGATTGTGTTCCGCGTTGCATATGCTCTAAGAGCAAATATAATGGTGATCCCATTTTTTGGATTGTAGGTAGGGGTTTACTATCTCCACATCATCCATCATTCCTAATTTTTGGATCTATTTCATTTATTTTACAACAGTAGGAACTCATTCCTAATGTTTCACTCTAAAATATTTATATGGAACTCACTTTATCTTAATTCTATATTTTTCTTTTTTCTTTTTTACTATTTACTGCCAAAAATGATAGTTGAAAATTAAAAAAAAAGTAAGAGAGGGAGTATTTGGTGGAGGAACATTGCAAAGTTCCTAATTTGTGTTCCCATTATCAAAGTTCCTTGTTGGAGAGGAACTTCAAACACACGCACATGTTCCATTGCACATGTTCCAGCGCTGTACATGGTCTAACAAACTGGTAGTCGAATGTAATTCGTTTTTCAAAAGGACTTAAAAACTAGCCACTAATTGTGTTTGGTAGGGAGCAATTTTAGGACCGATAACGTTTTGAAAAATTGATCAGGTTGTGTGTGAATGAGGATAGAGCACGCTAAAAGAAATCATGATAATTTGTGGATCAGTCATCAATTATCGAAGTCGTTATGATAATGTTAACAACTCGAGAGGGGTCGGAACATTACAATTATATCAAACTAACTAACAGGCGTGCGCTACACAAGCAAATTGGGGATTCATGGGCTAGTTACTTGTAAGTCGAACATTTGAGAAGTACGACGAAGCCGTCATGATATTTAGTGGGAGTGTCACTCCCACTTAATATCACGACGGCTTCATTGTACTTCCTAGATGTTCGACTTAGGGTCCGTTCTTTTATACAGTGTGGTGCGGTGTGGTAATGGTGCGGTGCGGTGGAATTTGAAAAGGTGTGGTGAAGTGTGATGAGTTGTGGTGAGAGTTGTAGTATGTGGAGTAAGTGAGGAGAGAAAATGTAAAAAATAGAGAAGAAAAATGAGGAGAGAAAAAAGTAACAAGATATTTTGGTAATGATTGTGGTAAAATGTGGTGAAGTGTGGTGAAGTATGGTAGAATATTGAGTAGTGTGGTATGGTACAACACCGCACCGCAAATTACCGCATAAAAGAACGAGGCGTTAGAGTGATTGTAATGCCCTGATTCATGGTTAAAGTGTAGTTTAAATGCTACTTATATTATACCATGATGCACTTTTCATTTAGAAAATTTGTCTCAAAAAATTCACAATTAAGTATGCTTGGTATGGAGCAACTTGGATGAGTGTTCTCTTGGAATATTTCCTAGGCGGAGTTTGAATGATTACAAAATACACTTAAAAGGCTCGTGGTGATTTGTTTGACCATTCATCAATGCTTGAAGTCGTTCGAAGTAATGTCTGTGGCTTGAAAGGGGGCAGGGCATTACTCAATCCTTGGTGGAAGCAATTTTTTTTCAATAGGTAGAAATTGTATATGCATTACATGGCCTACTCCTCGGTGAGGGTAATTATAAGTGAGTATTATTCCAATTTCCAAATACCAAAAAAAAATCACTACATTGGTTACAAGCCTAAAAGAATCAAAACATTGCAGGTTCATAATATAGTTCACCAATCTAGTGATTTCTTTGTATATTTTTAAGGAAAAAAAAAACACATTGAAGAGTGTAGTTAATATTTGCGCAATACAAATCTCGCTACGACAAATTATGACCAAAATTGGTTCTATGTAAAGATTTTTTTTTTTTATAATTAGCGGTCATTCAGACCAATTTTATTCAAAGGAAGAAACAAAGCTTCCAAAGAAGCTACATCAAAACCCATCTAATATTCACCCAACATTAAAAATGGGTAAGTATCAAACAAAAGACCTAAACTCACTTGCCTAACAAAGACCAGCCACAAATTCCCCAAAATAATTATTTGTAAAGATACACATTACATGGCATACTCATTTTTTGTTGTAGGGGGAGGGATCATAAGGGAGTATTATTCCAATTTCCAAATTCAAAGAGAAATCTCTAAATTGGTGAACCAATATTTACAAGCCTAAAAACATCAAAACATTGCAGAATCAGCAGTTTATAGTTCATTTTCCTGTTGTTAGTCCTCCAACTTATATACGATCCCAATCAGGTATATTTTCCGAAGCTTCATTCACCATTTTCACGAGAGTGACAACAGTTTCAGGAACTCCGGGTGGAGGCATGGTCAAGTTTCGCGGAGGGGGAGAATCCGTGTAAGATCGCTTGTCAAAACGCCATTCCCCGAATTTTCCAGGCATATGTTCACCCTTCATATTATAGTCACATCCATATGTGTAATGTATGATATACTTTTCTCCTAGCTTTGTATCCCATGGTGGCTGAAGCATGAAGTCCTTCACTAATACATGCTTGAACCCCTGCAATGTCAGTGCTAATTAGATGGTCCAGGGTATACTTAACTGTACATTTTTTTAGTCCCACAAATGAAAATTATGAAAGTTAAAAAAAAAATTGCTATCAAAGGGTTAAGGGTTCTTTTGTACGGTGCGATGCGGCGCGGTACCACAACTTACTGTACTGCCCAATATTCTTCTACACTTCATCACATTTTACCGCAATTATTATCTGTGTATTTCCTTACTTTTCTCCTCTACGTTTCACATTTTCTCTCTTCATCTACAACATCAATATATCACACTTTCCACAAATTTTATCATACACACATTATCGCACTTTCCACAGTTTCACCACAAAAAATAAAGCTTTGTCATCTTAACATTATTAAGGTCCTATCTTTAGAGTGGTAGGATCAAGTTAGGTTTAGTAAGGTAATGAAAGAAAAGTAAAGATAAAATTTTAATATTGATTTGAGTGTTTTTTAGAAAATCGGGTAAGATTAAGTAAAAATAAATCTAACTTACCACCCTAAAGAATAGAACCTAAATCCCCAAAAAAATAAGGCTTTGCCATAAGGGTCTGTCAAATTCATAGATAAATTCAATTTACCAAAATTTACCAGTTTTGCCTAAATTTACCAAAAATTACCAAAGTTAAAAAAAATAAAAAAAATTAATTTTGATATATTAGTGTAAATTTACCAAAAATTATCAAAAATTGCCAAAAGTTACCGAAAACTTTTATCCATTACACAGCAGCAAAACTTTACCGTCGTATATTTATGGTCTGTTTCTTAAGGTTCCATTCTAATTCATTTCCACGCAATTTTCTCACCCTTGTTTGTTTACATGTTCTCAAATTATTTCTCATCTTTTCAAATACTATCCTACACATCAACACTTATGCAACATTTCACCTACCCACCCTCCTGTTATTATATACTCCAAAAGAACAGGGCATTAAAGAAATTAAACAACCTTTTCACCACATCTAACTACATAAACCCGAAACTATCTAATAATTTACCTCCAATGCCGACGCAACGGCGTATGCATACATCTCTAGGACCCACTCGAAAGCCTTGTCAGCTTCCGGGTCCCGCTTCATCGCCAATGACACGTTCATCCACACGGGCGCGATCCTCCTCAGCACCTCCGTCGGCACGATCGCCGGCGAATTCCCTATAGACTGAACATTCGTGATCGGTCCCTTTTCCACGGGAAAAAACTTTCTCAACACGGCCTCTTCCTTAACCGGTTCGATGTAAAAAAAGCTAAAAGCCGCCCCGATCCCCGGCCGGGCCAGGTTCGGTATGGGCCGGATAATAATGTGGTCCGGTTCGGCCATTAGGATATAGTCCTCCTCAATGTGGGCCTCACGGAGCCACTGCACGAAGGCCCACGGGCGGTTCAGGACCACGTAGCCCTTGTCGACTCCCGGGGGGAGAGGCTGGGCCACGTAGGTCGGGATCTCATCCATGAGATTGTCGGGCCGGCCCGAGTGCAGGATCCGGGTGAACCCGCCCATCCCCGACCCGGGCCCGTCCCGGTGCCGCATGTACCAGTAGTACATGACGCGGCACTGCCACGCGTTGTAGACCCCGTCCGAGGCCGTCACCGCCGTGTGGAAGAGTCGCCGCTCGGGTTTCCGGACCACCGGGTCGGGCAGGACACGACCCCGGTTAGGCCCGGCCCAGTTCGAGGGGTTTCCGAAGGTGAGGAAGTTGTAGGTGACCAGGGCTGCTGAGAAGGTTATGAGGAGGAATTTTACGAGAGATATAGCACCACCACCTCCCATTATTTGATTTATTTCTCCTTCTTGTTTTTGAGAGAGTGGAATTTGGTGTTTGTGTCAATTTTATCATCATCATATATATGTTGGAAGTAAGTAAAGTAAATTTGAACGGTAGTGTAAGATGTTGGCAGGCGGAAAACGTGTTACTGTTTTAGTTTGTACGTGATGTACAGACAAACCCTTCGATGACTCAGTTTCCGTCAGGACTTCCCCACATACTGATGCAATATCTAAGCCTTCGATAATGGTCCTATACGTCTGTACAATAATACATTGGCAAAATGGATTCTACTTCTCTTTAATTTCAACAATAATATCACAATGATTTCTATTTTCATTTTAGATTTTAGAGTAAAAAAAATAAAACTCAAAGAAGTCGTACCAAATTCACTTTCATATTCTTTTGATTTTCTTATTCCTACCTAATATTATTTTTGTTGTTTTCATTCTTGTTCCTAGGAAGGTAATGAAGTATAGTGACTAAAAAAAATTTATGACCATTTTTTGAAAATGGGAGCAATTATTATTATTTTTTAAAAAAGAATAAAAGTGAAAAAATCGTTAAAAAATCAAAATTTTTGGAAGAAACGCTGTAAATTCGTTGAAAATCGTGGTAAAGTATTATACTAAGATTTGAAACAAATACAACTCAAAATTTATGATATGTATGATATACTCTTAGTGGTGTCCTACAAAAATCCAATTTTATTTTTTTGGGACCACCATAATAAAAAATAAAAGTAGATATTATTGTTATACAATTGGTAAAAATAAAAATTATCAAAACCTAATTTTCCTAATGCATATAGTTCGTAAATAAACTTTTTTTTTGGGTGGGGAAATAATAATTGGATCATGCATACCTCCTCCTAGTGCTGGAAAAAAAATCCAGGCCCGAGTAAGGCATCGTTCTTTTGTGCGTTAACGCAACTAACCGCAACGCAACCTACCACAATATACCGCAAATTACCATTACCTTTTTACTATTTTCACCGTAACTTACCGCAGTCTACCGCAACTAACCGCAACACAATGTAAACGCAACGCACAAAAGAACGATGCCTAAGTTAGATAAATTCGGATAATGTCAAAATTCGGATGATAAATTTATGTTTGGACCCAGTTTTATTTCGGGTCAGGTGGGTCGGACGAAACTAAATTTAGTTCGAAATCGGGTTCAGATAATAGAAAAAAAGAATTTTAATGTCCGAATATTTGGTCAATTGGGTCAGTATCAAAATTCGGATAAAAATTTATGTCTAGACCCGATCATTTTAGGGTCGGACAAATCAGATATTCTGAAACGGATAAAATTTTTCTAGATCTAGCTCCTCCAGCAGCAACTTATTGTTCACTAGGGTACGGACATGGTAGCGCTGGCGGGTGGGCGACAAGCAGGGTGCAAACCGTATAGGCACCGTTCTTTTATGCGTTAACGCACCCAAACGCAACGCAACTTAACGCAAATTATCATTACTTTTTAACTATTTCCAACGCAACTAAACGTAACGTAACGCAACGCAACGCACAAAAGAACGGTGCCTTAGATTAATATCCAGCGGGATTATAATATTAAAGTTCAACTCAATTTTAAGAGCCCGTAAAATTCAGGGTAAACTGTAGATAAATATTACTTATTTAAACAACAAATTAGGATTTTGCCCATTAATATTTAGTGAAAGTGTGATTTTACCCCCAAAGTTTAGAATACTACCTTTATCCTACCTCAACTTTAAATGAATTAATAATTAACCCACCTATACTTTACATTAAAGATTAAACACCAATTTTCAAATCAAATTAGTTATAAAATTCTAATAAAATGACAAAATTACCCTTAACTTAAACGATTGACGTTAGAAATTATCTTCCAACAAGACCTCAGACCCGTGCGTTGCACGGGACGCAAGTAAACCATATGTATTGTTAAAAATATTGTCGATGTTATATTTAAAAGAATAAAGAAAAAAGAAACAATAAAAAATAAAAAGAATAGTTTTCTTATTTAAAAGAATAAAGAAAAAAGAATAGTGCATATGAAAAAAGGAAAAGAAAAAAAAAGTCATTAATGCAAACATACTCACATTAATGCACACATTAATATTATATGATTTTTTTAAAAAAAATTAAATAGAATCAATTATAGATTTTCTAAAATGCCCTCATCAGTATCCACATATTTCGATCACCCAGAAATATATATATATATATATATATATATATATGATTCACCACTTTTGTCCTTCATCTTCTCATCTTTTAATCTTTTTTTAATTTTCTCGGTTGTTGACATATGGATTAGAAGGCAAATTAATCCACCTATGCTTGCAGAATATTGATTTTGCAAAATAAATAGTATGTTGTTCGCGTAGAAGGCAAATTGAAAGTGGCCAAATTTCAAAATACTAAGCATACGATTATTAGAAATTACAATTGGAGAACTGAAAGCTTGAACACACAGCATCATCATTGGCCAACTTTCCAAAATTTAAATAGCCATGAACACACAACATCATTAGTGGCCAACTTCACCTGACCCTTGCAAAATGAATTGGAAGCTTAAACACACATTGAATCTGATTGATTAATTTTTTTGGAGGTGTAAAATTGTCTTTTCATAATTTTAATTAGGATTATTTTAGACTTTTCATACCATCCTACATGGGTAAAATTGTCATTTATTGGAAAAAGAGTAAAATAATAAAAGGTTCAAACTTCAAGTAGAATAAACCTAGTTTCCCAAACCTTGGGGCTAAAATCCCGCTTTCACTAAACCTCAATGGATAATATCCTAATTTGTTCCTTATCTAAATAATCTACCCAAATTTCCTCAAACTATCCCAAATATATCCAAATTTACAATTCCCATAATTATACAAGTAATACAATTGATCTAAATATACTCTAACTTATCTAAATTTACCAAACTATACCAAAATTAATTTTACCTACTTTACCTTCCCAATCAATTTTACAGGTAACCATACATCCAATTCAAATGCCATTTTTACTTTGAATCAAATATATGAATAAAATTAGAAATTCATGAGCAAAATTCCATTCTCATTCTTGTTAGGAATTCTCACTCTCATTACAACTTTTCATTAATTCTATCAATAGTTGATTTGTTTTTCCAACTATGATAGTTGTAAATTTCGTACCAAGAATTTCTCGAAAATAATTCCCATATGGCCATATATTAAAAATATTTGTGCCTCAATAAATAAGATTAACTGTTTCAACAAATTATTTTGATTAATATATTGAAATAA
Organism: Portulaca oleracea; assembly: GCA_029582165.1. Lineage (NCBI taxonomy): Eukaryota > Viridiplantae > Streptophyta > Magnoliopsida > Caryophyllales > Portulacaceae > Portulaca > Portulaca oleracea. Next base: position 32,644,633 of record CM055886.1, read on the forward strand.
CCCTTGGGGGGAGTGACTGTGAATAGGGTTACTAAATTTTTCAGGTCAATGTTATATCAATCTCGCAAATATACATTAGTGTAATAACAATTCAACAAGATCAATTAAGCTAAAAATAAAATATATCAACTTTTCTTCAATGATAATAGAAAGCTTAACAGACTGAATTGGTGGGAACTCAATCAGATAAATTGGTCGTGATCTACAACACATCAGAAAAATTCACTAATTTCATTTACTCATGTTTAGCACTTGGTTCAACGCCAAATTATAATCAATTCTCGACCAAGGCTTCTTTCTATTTGGCTACTAACTCACAAACTCTCTGAACTTGACTCAATTCAGATACACTCACTAAGCTCCTTGCTTAGCTCAAGTACAACTCACTAAACCTTAACACCTAGCTACAATTTCGATTCGACTCACTAAGTCAAAAACATAGCTACAATTTCAGAAATTTCGTAGAGGAGAGTACAAGATTGACAAAGGGATTATTTGGTGACTTCAGATTGCTCAAATTTATAGTTGGTGTGTCCGAATTTATAGTTGAAGGAGAATTTATGACCGCTGGCTTTTCTTTGACTGAAGCGTGGATCTTTCGACAAAGAATAGATTCTCTTGTAGCTTCCAATTTTAGCATTTGGTGTATTCGAATTTGACTTGCTTCTTTCTCGGCGATGTTTCCATCTCTGATGTCCACCATATCCTTGCTTATTCATTTTTGACTCATCAACAGATTATCTACCAAATTAAGACAAAAGATACTTAGTCAATCAAGGGTTTCATTCAACGGATACCTTCCATATTAGGTATAGATTGAGGCATTGATGCGTGACTCTTCAATGTCATTCCAATGTAGTTGGAATTTTGGCATTTTCATTTCAAAATGTGTCAGCTATTTGTCTAAACTTGTCACGGGATTGACATAGTTTTCACTATATAATAATTTCAATTTTTTAAGGTGAAATTAATGATAATTATAATTTTGTAACTAGAAAAAACTCAATTATAATAGAATTTCCCTAAAAATATTAAATTTTGTAAAATTTTGTTAATTGTTAGAGCAAATATAATGGTGATCCCATTTTTTGAATTGTTAGTGGGGGTACATCTTTTTTACATCACCCATAATTCCTATTTGTTGGAACTCTATTTCATTTGCTCTACAATAATGGGAACTTATTCCTACTTTTCACATTAAAATAATTTCCACCTCACCCATAATTCCTACTTTTCACATTTTAAAAAAAAAAGAAAAAAGAAAAATGGTTAAAGCAAGGAACACTGCAGTGTTCCAAGATTGTGATCCCTCATTTTTCATTCTCCCTTGTATTAAAACTTGGGATTGCAGCACATGATCGAAGACACAAAGAGTGTTGTTGCATATAGTCTTATAGCAAATCACTTTGATGAATATAATATTAATTTCAAATTCTTAAAAATATCTTATTCAGGCCGCAAATTTTTAAAAGTAAAATCTAAGATAATTCATAATTGTACTAGTTTGAAAATTGTTTTTCAGACAATGATATAAACTTCTTTCACATTGGCATCCCGTAGGATATTTTGGGAGCAAAAGAAGTTTCCCATCTTAGATATTTTTCTCCAAGCATTCAATCAAGTTGACATTTCCTCTCCAACCAACCAAACACACAAAATATCTTGCTGTACTACACATCCTCTTCCCCCATTTAAAGTCCTTCAATCTCATCATTTTTCCTACATTATCTGATCATCCCATTACCCAGAAAAAAGAGCAAAAAACCCAGAAAAACCTTCAAAAAAACATACACAAAGTTGGAGAATTAAGATGGAGAGGCCAAACAGAAGTGACATACACTTGAGCAAGGAAGAAGAGGACAGAATACAGGAAGAAACGAGGCACTACTTCGATGAATTGGCCCCAAAACGACACTCTAAGCCGCAGCGAAGCGAGCATTCTTCGAACTATGTGGATGTTAATACTAAGTCAGACATTATCCCTGAATTTGTCGAGTTTCAGCGCCTTGAAAATGATCCTCAGGTTCATATCTTTGTACTCCATCTGTTTGAGTTAATTACATTTACCCTACCTGACTTATATGGTAATAATTTTTGCACACCCGATATTTGAGAAATAATTTTCACCCTACCTGACATTTAAATAGTGATAAACCTTAAAGCCCATCAGGTATGTTATAATTGATTTTTTATTGACTTTTCTGGTGAGCCGTAAAAAAATAAATATGAAGTGACCTTTATGTCCTTGCTATTATTTCCTTTGACTTTCAATTAAATGTTAAATGACTTTTGTACTCTTAGTATTAATTGTTATGGCATTTTAAAACTCAACCACTCCACTTATTCTCATACAGAAAATGAAAACCTAATTCCTCCCAAACCACCATGTCTGTCTTCTACTCTCCAACATAATCTTTTCTTTCTCAAATTAAAGGGCAACATTGGAATTTCACATAGTGATATAGGGGTATTATTGTATTTTTCTATTTCCGATGTCAAGTTACCGGATTCTAACACTAAAAATCACTTTCACTAAATGTCAGGTAAGATGAAAATTATTTTCCAAATGTCGAGTCTGCAAAAATTATTACCACATATGTCAGGTAGGTAAATGTAATTAACTCCAATATGTTAGGTGTTTGTAGTTTTACTGTTTTGCTCGGAAAGTGTAAATTTGATTTTGGGGTTACTTTGCAGAAACTGGATTACAGCAATGGAGGGGGAGAAGCTGAGGAGTTTGTGGAGACGGATTACTACAAGGATCTCAATTGTGTTGACAAGCTGCATCACACGGTAATGTATAGTATGTATAGCAGCTGATGAGTTTGTTGCCTTAATATAAAAATTATATTATTATATATATATTAAATTTATGAATTAATATGGTTAAATTTTGTATGGGTAATATTATGTATAAGTTGTGTAAAATTATATTTTAAGGCATGAAATATGTTTAATGGATGTGGTTGATTCAATTAAGATGTCGTTTGTATTTGATGGCATAGTTGATCAATACAATTAATATTGAACTATTAAAAAGATTAGTGAAAAAAGTCACAATAAATATTATTTTGGTGAAAAGGTAAGATACTTATAAGTGTCTTAAAACAGTAGCGGATCTAGGCCTTTGGATTAAGGATGATCAATATGTTATTGCACTTATATAATAAACATATTTAGGTTAAGGGTGACCATGGCTACCCAAGCCCCAAATGTGGAATAGCATGAGAGTAGAACTTTATAATCTTGGTTCAATCTGGATTGATCTCTTTGATTTTTCAAATTTAAGGGCAATTAAACTTGCGAAATTAGGAATTGTTAGGAAGTTAGGAATTGTTAGTATGAATTAAAATGAAGTAAAGTTTAAGGAGGTCTAAAATTTAGTCTAAAACTATCTAATTACGGTTCTATATAGACTATATTAAATATGTACTAAACAAAATAAAACAAATATATGTGCAGACAGGGACAGGGTTCATAAAAATGGAGACTGGCCAAAGATACAGCATTGAGCCTGAGTTTGGCATAATTCACCATGCTTCTTCCAAGGGAAACCCAGCGACAAATGAATGGATTCCATCTGCTGATAGTGAGGTAAGTTGTTGATGATTCGGCCGTGTTCTTTTATGCGGTATTTTGCGGAATGGTGCGGTGGAGTGTGTTGGAATTGTGGTAGGTTATTAGCATATGGGGTAGGTGAGGAGAGAGAATGTAAAAAGTAGAGGTGAAAAGTGAGGAGAGAGAAAGGTGAGGAGAGAGAAAAATAATGATTTGCGGTAAAATGCGGTGGGTTGTAGCAAATTGCGGTAGGCTGTAGCACCACAATTTGCCAACCGCAGAAAATAACACGGCCGAAATTGAATGTCGGGTCTAAGTGAATTTTTCAATTCCTGAATTGAACTTGTCACAAAACTGACATTTTTATCATACATACAGTTCTAAAATCAAGAAACTGCGTGCTTTTGGATGCAGATCAAGTTTGTTTCTTTGAAGCCCTGCAGGAGTGATAACTGAGTAATCATCATTCAAGGATTGTTAGCAATTATGGATAATCAGCTGCCAATATGTATTACTATCTCAGTGTTGAATAGTATAATCTTGTAATATTTTGTTTGTACTTCAATGAAAAATAAGAGATAAACCTTCGATCCCAGCTCTTATTTGCGATGTAGAACATTTTCTTGGTAGTTTGTTCGCTTAATTCCACAATTAAAGCTTCGATCCCTGACTTTGGCAGCAAATGAATATATATGTATTTGCAGTTCTCATGTGATTACTCATATTTATCGTCAAAGAAATGGACCAATTTTCTGATTAACTAAGGGATTTTTGGATGTCAATGTACTGAACTTTTGGTGTTATTGGACAATAATACACTAAACTTTGACATTGACCAGTAATGCACTGAACTTTGATGGGTGTTGGACAATAATGCACCCGAAACAATTTCGATGATGACTGGCTTGGTGGTGATCTTAAGGGGCGAGCCGAGGAGATAAATTGGCTAAATAATATCTAAATTTATGACATGACAACTAATCTACACAAGCAAATGTGGTTTTATATAACTACAACAACAATCTCTTAGTGAAAACACGTTTAATCAAATGTGATTTAATGTTTTTTTAACTTTTTTCAAAGTTGACTTCCTTTGCTTATGTGTGGATTAGTTCACATGACATAAATTTAGATATTTTTGGGTTAATTCATCTTCTCCACTTGCTAAACAGGATTGTCACCGAGTTAGCCACTATCGGAATCGTTCTGGGTATATTATTGTTCAACATCCACCAAAGTACAGTGTATTATTGTCTAAAGTTAAAGTTCAGTGCATTATTGTCTAACACCCCAAAAATTCAGTATATTAACATCCAAAAACCCTTATCTAAATTAGGTCATTCTATTCACAACTATTTTTATTGGGATAATGTAAATGATCGAGGTTTTTGTAATATGAATGGAAGGATGCTCTTGGTAGATCCGTTGAGAAAAAAATTTCTTATGGTGCGTTTGGTTCCCAAAATTTCCTAGGAAAGTTAATGAATTTTCTTAAATGGACAAACTTTCCCATGTTTGGTCGTGACAAATAGATGAGAAAGGTTTAATGTGGGACCCATTATTTCACTCTTAAGCTCAATAAACATTTTTCCAAGGGGTCTTAGGTAAAGTTTTTCCCAAGAAAGTTTTTTCCAGGAAAATATTTATCAAGAAACTACCAAACGCAGTATTAGGCATTAGGTCCTTGTAATTTTCCTTTTTCTTTGAAAAAATATTTACAGCTACTTTTGTGAAGTTGTGGACATGGAATATAGAGGACCTAACCCTAGCCTCCTCTTTTCATTTTCTCTCTAGAAAACCCTAACCTCCATCTCATTGAAGGGGCTGGTATCGATTCTTTTGTCGATGGTAAGCCTCAATTTGATTGATTTTTATCCTAATTATTAGTTTGATTTTACGTTTTCGCAAAGAAAGTTAGTATCTTCTTTTGTAAGAGTTTTTTGTATCCTTATTTAGGGTTTTTAGTCTCTTTCTAGAGTTTTTGTTCAGTTGGTGTGGTCTAATACGTTGGATGAAGATCGACTTTCAAATCGCTATAGCACGGGATGTGAGGTTCTCCATCAACGTTAGTAAGATTAGTATTAGTTTTTTGGAAGTTGAATTTCATATCTTTGTTTTAGATTTACCATTGTTCAATCACGATTTTCATTGTAAGTAAAAAAAAAAAAAGTTGTGGACATGGCCCAAAGTGCTGGGCCGGCCCATATTCCCTCACACTAAAAAGAAAGTAAAAAGGAAGCCCGATGTTAACGTGGCGGGTTGCTATTGGAGGAGAACAAAGCGGGCTAAAATAAGTGACCGGTATTAACTGGAATATAATTGTACGCCTCACGTCCGCATCTCCAGAACCTTCTTTTCCGATATTATCACTTCGTATTTTTCCAGAGCCTTCCATCAGACAGAAACACACGCACACGCACACGCACACAGAATCTTAGAGAGAGAGAGGGGGGGTAGGGTTCTTCATCGTGTACACAGAGGAAGAAAAATTCCAGAAAGCTCTTGATTCAGACAATCTTACGGTTAGTTTTATGTTAATTGCAATTGTTTATTGATCGATTATGTGTTTTCCTTTTTTCGCCGATGTAATTTGGCTCGTCGAGAATTTTCAATTCGATTAAGATTATGTGTGATTTAATTTGAATCGGTGAATTGAATATCCTACTACAATTGATGATTCAAAGAAGAGTGTTTATTGTTTGGAATATATTGAGTATTGATCGGTTATGTGTTTCTTATTCCCCGATGAAATTTAACTCGTAGAAAACTGTTGATTAAAATGAAGGTTTCGTTTGTTTTTGTTCCGACTGATGATTATTGATCGATTATGTGTTTCTTTCTTATATGCTCTGAGAAAACTGTTGATTAAATGAGGATTTCGAGTGTCTATGTTCTGATTGATGATTATTGATCGATTGTGTGTTTCGTTAATTGCGAAACAATTCGGTATATCGGGCAGGAGATTTGTTTTAATTGTTTTCTTCTGTAGTGTTCTAGTTTTCGAGTGATCTAGGGAATTTGAGCCTGGAAGTTGATGAGCTTCATTGTCATCAGCTAGAATATGTTGTCAGCGTTAGAATTTAGATTAGATACCTAGGACATCGAGTTTGGGGAGTAATAATGGCGGCTTGTTAATTTGCTTGGAATTTTTTAACATTCGTAAAAGAAACTAAGCCATAGGAAAATATCAGATTGTTGTGATTAAAGGAGCCAGATTTGAATGTATTTGTGCTAACTTGCGAGCTTTTGCCAAACATCATGTCCAAAGATATTTGTGCAAGTGAAATGGGTGTTAATAGTTGTGAATGACAGATTAGCCCCTTGAGAGCCTGAGAGGCTTGTGTCATCCATCCCTTTGTAGGGGTAGGAAGTATCTGCACCAGCCTCAGTCTTTGTGAGGTGTCCAAAAATGTCATTTGAACGGTATTTATTTTCCTATTAAAAAAATGTCATTTGAACGGTGTGGGAGGGGGAGGGAGATTTACTTTCATTGATCACGTAGCTTAGTGTGTTATCTATGGAATCAGTTTTGCTCAACATTTTGAACTTTTTATTTCATTTCATTTCATTTCATTTTATTTTGGCGATGGTTTAAGGAACTCATTAGGGAGGGAAGGAAAGTTATTTCCTTAAGTTTCAATGTTGTTTTGTAGATGATTGGGCAAATGAGTGTATTAGGCCTTGATGTTCTTGAGTTATTACATACAACTACATTAAGATCTTACTGGATGTCATATCTGGCATGTAAGATGTTTTCTCGCTCGGGCAAATTTCGGTCTATATGGTAAAATTTTGGTGAAAGTGGAATATTTCTCATGTCATCAAATTAATTCCATGTGTAGGTTAACTGATGCATGCTATGTGATGTGTTGGTATGGTAAACTGAACACATGGGGTGTTGATGCTGCCTGTTGCTTATTTCATTTTTACAAAGTTCTCTTAAATAGTCGTTTGATACTTGTGCAGCATTTCGGAAACAAGTGTGTTTTAGGTTGATGATTGATCATTGTGTTTGTTGGTTACTCTGTGATTTGTTGATGGTGTGAATTGTTAGCTGACATAATTTCCTTATAACTATGATGTAGATATTGGGTTTGTAAATTATGTTCCTGAATGTCTCGTGGTTGTTGTTGTTGTAGATGTCATACTCCAGGAGATCTCACGACTCTCGCTCACCATCTCCTTATGGGCGGTACAGCCGTTCTATGTCAAGGTCAAGGTCAAGGTCATTGTCAAGGAGCCGGTCAAGGTTGCCATCTTGTGCTGTTATTCTTTTCTGCATTACTCATTTAACAGAAGAGGAGCACTTATACTAATGACTCTATGTTTCCTAATGAAACAGGAGCCGTGAAAGTAGTGCTGAAAATCCCGGAAATAACCTTTATGTAACCGGGTTATCAGCTCGTGTCACAAGGAGAGATCTTGAGAAGCATTTCTCAAGTGAGGGGAAGGTAAACTTTGTTTCTGCCCTTTTCTGAGTGTTAGGAACTTCTAGACTCTTCATATGTGGGGTGATTTGAAATTTTTATTTGTGGGGTTTTACTTTCCCAAGGCTTTGCTAATTGTTTTTCTTTGGATTGATTAAATTCTTCAGGTGGAGGATGTCCACCTCGTGACTGACCCGTGGACCAAGGAATCCCGAGGCTTTGGTTTTGTCACCATGTCTTGTCTTGAGGAAGCAGATCGTTGTGTCAAGTATCTTAATCGATCTGTGCTCGAAGGTCGTGTAATCACCGTTGAGAAGGTATGGTGCTTCTCTCCAGTACTTTATCACCTTTAATCTGCAAGGTTTGGATTTGTTACAATCTCAGATGTTGGATTATTTTCTTAGAGCTTGTATTGTTTTAAAGACTTCCTGTTGCTTAAAGCTTATGATTATCAAGATTGGTATATCTGTTTCTCATTGGCACTTTGAGATTGAAAATGGTTTGTTTGCTTCTTGTCGCCTTGAAGTTTTTTGTGGCAGCAGGTTAGCTGTGTGTAGCAGCTCTTCTCCAAACTACAACATAACTCAAATCAACCACATCCAGCAAATTTCAGACTTAAATCCGAGGGTTGTATGCCCTGCATTTCTCTCTTTGTGTTGTCTTTAGCCTTGTACTCTATATTTTTACTATCGGTCTATGGTACTTGGCCATGGATTGTATATTTGTTAACCCTGCCACCAAATGATATACTGCTCATGGATTTATGATTGCCAATGTTTCTCTGCTGCAATCTCACTTTGTTAATGGATGGTATTACAGGCAAAAAGAAGCCGAGGTCGTACGCCCACCCCAGGACGCTACCTTGGTCTGAGGACATCTAGCCGTAAGATTCTTTCCTTTTCTTAGGCTCTGTTTGGTCTTGGAAAATTAGATGGAAAAAAGCAGTTTTGATAAATGACCTACTTTCAGAGCAAATTGACATGGTATTGTGAGCAGTTTTCCTTCCAAATTTGAGAGGAAAATGAGGGGAAAATATGAGAGGGTGGGATTGGGAAAGGAGAGATTCAAGGGGGAAGATTGTTGTAGAAAATTATTGAAGAGATGAAAGCTTTCTTTCCATTTCACTTTCCAAGAATCAAACATAACCTAAAAGAGCTGTTTGTAAAGGTTTGTCACCATAACCCTGCTTACAAATCGATTTTCCTTGTTGTCATGATCAGGCCGGCGTCACTCGCCTTCTTATTCCCCATACAGCAGGCGGTCATCTCGATACTCATCCGACAGGGAGAGGTCATACTCCCCATACGACAGGCGGGACCGGTCCTACTCCCCGTACTACAGGCGAGACAGGTCTTACTCCCCATACTACTACGGCCGTCGTAGTAGCCGCCGCTACTCACGCTCGAGGTCCCGCTCCCGGTCCCCCTACTACAGCAGGTCGCCGGTCGGGAGGCGATCGCGATACGACTACTCCCCCGACGAGAGGTACTACAGGAGGAGCGGATACCGGAGCTACTCCCGAAGCTATTCACCGAGGGGGAGGAGCTACTCGCGCAGCTACTCCCCGAGACCAAGGAGGAGTTCTCGAAGGAGCTACTCCCGGAGCTACTCACCGAGGCCGAGGAGGAGTTACTCCCGGAGCTACTCGCCTAGGCCGAGAAGGAGCTCAAGGAGGAGTTACTCTCGCAGTTTGTCTAGGAGCCCTAGGAGGAGCGTGTCGTACTCACCTAAGAAGAAAGCTCGATCTCCATCTCGGTCCAGGTCTCGTTCCCGTGACAGTTGCTCATCAAGAAGCTACTCGACCCGCAGTGCACCTTCCAGGTCGAGATCGCTTACTAGGTCAGCTAGCCCAAGGAGAAGATCTGGTTCGCCATCCACCTGAAAGAAGCTGGAAAATGAGTTTTTAGCATAGTGACATAGTATTGGCTATCGAAACTCCAAAGTGAATGCCTAGAGGCTGCCGGAGTTGAGTTGGTGCTCGCTGGTAGTGTAATTCTGTGTAGTTTTACTAGTTGAGGACTGAGGAGTGCTTTTTGTCGAGATTTGGGGTGGGATTTTAATGTTAGTATAGCTTAGAGCTGTTGCTAATGTGACTTTGGTTGAAGGTCTTGTGATTTTGTAAATTTAAGAACCTAAGATCAAATAATGCACTTGACTAATGCTATTTGGTTTGTTGTAGTGCTTGTGATTGTGGGTTTTAGATTCATGACGAGTAGTGGCTACTTATGGAGAACCATTTCTTCTCTCTTTGGATGGATGTGACTTTGATTAAGGTAGTGGAGTGGACTTCGACTGAATAACGCACTTGTATGATTGTAAACCCTGTTCTTTGGATTAGGTATTTTCAAGTTAGAATAATTAAGTTAAGATAAATTAGAATGTTTTTTTTGAGAAATTGTGTTTTTAGAGTGAATGTCTTTTTACGCATATAACACAAAGGTTATGAGTTACACGTTACAAAATCTTAATACTTGACAGGGGCATGGTTTGTGGGATTTTTACCTTGTCTTTATGGCCCAAAATCATTTCTTTCAAGAAATTTATCTTTTTGAGAAACATGACTCTTTAATTTAAGATGGAGTGAAGTCTAGAGACAAATGAAATATTTGTGGCAAACAATGGACTAAGATGTATAAGCAAAAGTTCGTCTAACAATTAGAGCAAGCCCTAGGTCCCTCTCCTCTTCTCTCAAACATCTTGTTGGAGGGGCTATCATCGATCCTTTTAGCTAGTTGATGGTAAGCCCCGTTTTTGTTTATTTTCTTTGTTAATCGAGAGTTTTGTTTTAGTTTTATCCCAATAAAGATAGTCTCTTCAAGATTCACAACAATTGTGCTCCTTTTCTGCCGAAAACCCTAGAAACCAAATCCCAAGTCCCAACGGTTCCTGTGGCAATTGGCAGATCGTGTGAGCCAGATTGCTTCCGAATACGTGAAGTCGGATTGCTTTCGACTACGTGAAGCGGGTGATTGCCGGTCAGCGGCATGAGTCTAGACTAGCTGCACGCTTCTGCAGTCTGAGTCTCAAAAGTTGATTGGTTGGAAAATGAAAAAGGCATGGAAAGTCGAAGGAAACTGCATCAACAATATCCGGAGGTTACGAAGCACCTTCACTAGGAGGAACAATATTTATCTTTGATAAATTAGAGAGTGGATGTGTAATTTTTATTATATTTTTTGAAATCATGTCCGAAGAGGTAAGAATAGTGATGTTATACCTACAACCCTATGATTCTTTTGAAAGAATTTGGTTGGAGGAAAGGTCTAGGATCGTTCTTGCCTCAATCCAAGAAGATATGTACTATACTATTATATTAATGGAATGATGTAATGCCTTTTAGGACTTTTCTCAAAAAAAAATGAGCAGGCCAAACTTCTACTCTTATTTGATGTCACAACTAATACATTATCATCTTCTACAAGTAGTTTGGGAAATGTGAACTTTATGTAGATGGTATATAAAAGCAAACAGTGGAAGATGAAATAAAGCATATTTCTATTTAGCGACGTATTTCAACTTTCAAGATTGAAGGCTGAATCCTGGATGTAATTTATGGGACTGGGCACTGCTGAATGTTCCATATCTCCTTGGCATATTGCCCAATTGTTCGATCACTGCTGAATTTGCCACTCCCAGCAGTACTCAGTATGGACATCTTCAGCCATTTCTTTTTATCCCTGCACAAAGACAACGCTACTTAACAAAAAACACTAGCATACTCGACAAGTACAGATTCAACTCGACAAAAGGCCGTCAAAATGTGGAACCAACGAAGAATCCTCTGCTATATAAGTCGGTGCATTTTTCTTTCCTAGATCTTCTAAAATTGTGATATGCTGGACAAGTCGACATTTTCATATTTTAATCAAGGAAAGATGCAATATTTTGGAGTCAATTGGAACCAGTCTCTCTAAATTGCAATGTTTAGGAGTAACCCTCTATAACTCACAGATTCCGGAGTATTAGTTTTGGATTTGGTTTAGTCAAGGAAAGGTGCAATCACGGTTGCAAATAAGAAGGTGAAATCGTTGCAAGCAGTGTGTCGGGGAGATAAATAGGTTAACTGCCACAGTTCCTGTATTGGCAGGAGTTTTTGTGACATTATGGTTTATCCAAACTTCAAATGAACTCAGCATTGATCGATCAGTAAAATGAGAACAAACAGCCGCTAAAACTAAAAGAATATGTAATTTGCGAGTTGGAAATCTTACTTGTATGCCTCATCAACTTTGGCCTGTGCATCCATGTAACTTGGAAAGTCATGGCCAACAAGGAAATAATCTCCACGCCCATAACCAGAATTTCCCTCTAGAGAATCCAGGAGAGGGCTGTAGTCATACGTTCCAAATGCTCCAGATCTTATAAATTGTTTAGCTTCTTCAAAACGTGGATCTGGTTTGAACTGCACCATCCAATATAAAAATGTTCAGGTTTTCATGGTAACCAACACAAGTCGCAGACAATGGATTTCTTTTCCCCAAAAAGGTTTTGACGCAGATTAGAGAACAAATATCTTGAAGCAAGTAGCAGACGATAGATATTTTTTAGTGCTGGCAAAATTTCGGGTCTGGGTTAAATTCGGGTTGTTCAAATTCGGTCAATGTCAAAATTCAGATGAGAAACTAATGTCCGAACTTTTTTTTTTCCGTGTCAGACAATTTGGACGGAACTGAATCCGGGTCAAAAGTGGGTTTAGACAATAGAAAAAGGAAAAATATTGTGTTAGAATATTCGGTCTTTTCTGGGCCGAACAAATTCAGATATTGGGGTCGGACAAATTTTTTCTAGCGCTAGATTTTTTTAAGAAAAATTTGAAGCAGATTAGAGGACACATATATTGAAGTATCTGTATATCTCTTAGGTTATGGCCTATTTTCCAACACAATATTGTGATAAAGTTGAGAATCTTAGCAGGGCTTAGTTTTCAATTAACAACTAAACATCAATCACGGAGCAATCCATGATTATTCCCACTGTTTGACATGCACAGTACATAGACCATAGAGAGAAACTTTCCAAGGTCGAGAATTATAGAGGGATACCAGGCCATTCTCTCTGTCCTTGCGAAGCTGTGGTACTTGATCCGCTGTAGCACCGAATAGGAAGAAGTTTTCCTCTCCGATCTCCTCCCTGATTTCTACGTTGGCCCCATCCAATGTTCCTATTATGAGACACCCGTTAAGCGAAAATTTCATGTTACTTGTTCCACTGGCTTCCATGCCTGCTGTGCTGATATGCTGTGATAACTCGCTTCCTGGAATAAGCATCTCTGCCACAGAGACATTGTAGTTGGGGACGAAAACAACCTGCAAGGTTTTTGAAATGATCAACTGGATGAAAGAACTTGTCTCTAAAACACCATATGTAAAGTTCTGAGACTAAAATCTTGACACTACCAAATAGCAGAGGAAGGAACAACGGCATTCTATTAGTGTAAGACTTTAGGATGTCGTACGAAACAAATAAGGTCCAGATTTACATCCATGTTTAGTGGAACATCACTGAAAGACTATCCTTTCATTCCTTCAAGCATATTCACTTATGCCGTCTACTAGAAAAGCATGAAATGGTCTTTTACTCTTTTCAGGATGGTGTGTAGTACAAAACATTTAACAGATTTAACTCTGAATACTATCGTTACCACAATTTCACAAACTAAGCTCTTCGTTACCACAACACATGAAGGTAAAGAACAGGGTCATGCTAAGTTTCTCATGTTGTCATTTAGCACCAAGAAAAATATGTTGATGAATTTGTGAAGAAAAATATACGCAACAGGCATCTTATGCTCCTATTGTGAATTTTGAGAAGAGCAGAACTTATTCAGCTGTTGATTACCTTGAGATACTTGTTGACCTCAGGATCAGTGTTGACAACAGCTCCCACATCGTTCACCAGTTTGACTATTCTTTTAGCATTGATGTACGTAGCGAATGCCTTTCCACCTATCATGACTGTCCTTGGTGTAGTTTTACTCCGCTCCTCAGGGCTCATTTCCTGTAAGGATCACTTTATTAAAGCTACAGTCTGACACTTGCCCATGCATATGTATTTGGTGAAAATAACTTCCTGTAAACAAAGATGAAAACTCATCCCCCTCCTTCTCTGTCACTCATCCTTCATCCGTTTCTCCTTTTTTTTTTTTTGTAGGGGAGGAAAGCTCACGTACCTTTAACTTCTTGTACCTGTAGATCGTACCAAGGATGTTCAAAAGTTGTCGTTTGTATTCATGAATTCGCTTGACTTGTATGTCAAAAAGGCTATTCGGGTCTATGCTTACTCCCGTCTCTTTAAGTATATATTGTGCCAACCGCTCTTTGTTAGCCATTTTGGCAGAAGCCCACTCAGCTTGAAGTTCCTCGTTGTCAGCAAACTAATTTCGGGAAAAGGGAAAAAAAAAATCTTAGTATCAAATCTGATATAGATTACTTAAGTACAAGTGTATAACCGCTGAAATCTTTTCTGGAAACTTACTTTACGCAGATTAACAAGGAGATCGAGGTTGGTGGCCCATTCATCAGTCTTCAACCACTTTGTGATTATATTGCTAAGCTCAGGGTTACAAAAACGGAGCCACCGACGAGGAGTAATGCCGTTAGTCTTATTCTGGAATTTGGTAGGCCAGATAGACACATAATCTGAAAATAATTCTGCCTTTAAGATGTCACTGTGCAACTGCGCAACCCCATTTACCTGTGGAGCAATAGAAGCAAGTGAAATCCGTTTTCTAGATCCCAACAATATACAGCAGTGACATCTAAGTCTGTTGTTCATTTATATGATATTACTCATAAAGCACAGCTTACCGTGTGAGAAGAAACCACACATAAATTTGCCATGCGTACTACTGGCTTTTGGGGACTGTTATCCAATACACGAATACTGTCTGCCTTGTCCTCAAGATCAGGCCGTGTTGATCGTACCATCTCTACGAACTGCAGGAAACTCATTTAGTCACTTCGAGAGAAAAGGTCCTGGCTACATTTGACTGCACTTTCTAGTATAACTGCGCCTCCTTTCACTTTTGCAAAGGCCAGAATCATTGTTATGTTCCAATCATTATTATTCATAATTTCAACCTATGTTAATCATACGGGGGTACGTAAGCAGAAAAAGGTTCCCTTTTCTGAAAAAAATGAGTGGCCCAGCATGAAGTAGCGTGTGAACATCCATGTTGGATTGTGCAGTATCAGTTGGGGGGTACTTGAAGTGAAACAAGTACAGAAAACAAACTGCAAATGGCAAAACTTGTACACTGCACAGAGCTATAGTTACGGTCAAATCACAGGAGGGTACAGTTTATCATGGTGCATGAGAGAAGCTAACACAATTACCCTTTTGTCAATTTCAGTTATAATCTCCATGTGACGTGGCAGAAGCTTCCACATTACAGGTTGAGACCATTTCTCCAGAGCTTCAGGAAGAACAGTGTGGTTTGTGTATGCAATAGTCCTGTTCAGATATTTCTGTTGTTACTCATAACCGCACATTTGAAATGACAATTGAACTACTTGAAACAATTCTGATTCACCTGGTTAGTGCACTTTATTTGAAACTAACAGTACTTAAAAAGGAAAAATTTTAAAAAAAAGAAACGAACAGTACTTTTAAGGGGAAAAATATCCAATTCACCTGGTTGTTATATCCCAAGCTTCATCCCATCCTAGGCCTTCATCATCCATAAGCAAACGCATCAGCTCTGGAATAGCTAGGGTGGGGTGTGTATCATTAAGCTGAACTGCTACTTTCTTGGGAAATTCAGACCATTCACGTGGGCCACTTCCATCTTTCCTCTCTTTAAATCTGGCAATCATGTCCTATGATGTGTGATATAAGGAAAAAGGATGAAGAGATGTCAGAAGCTGCCCATATATACAATGCACGATGCAGAACTTAAAACAGAGAAGAGTTCAGCCATGCTCTCCAGCCAACATGAACACACACATTAGGTCCTCAACCTCTTTTTCAATTTCAGAAGCAGCGTGGATACTGGACGTATACAATTCTGTGATATTAAGGACTTTCACAATAAAAGGTTGGTCGAAGAGCATTTAGCATATTGAGGCATGGACATTCTAGCTAAATTTGCTAACTGGTAAGAACAATTGACAACACTGAATACAGCATGCTAACATCCAAAGTGTTACTCTCCTGCCCCTAGTGATCGTCTTATATCATTAACTGGACATAAAGGGTCATTCACTGGACAAAGCAAATTCCTACCATGGGCACTCCTACTAGTGATATGCATATTACATCTTAGATTAACATTCGATTGGATGAAATGTCCAAAGACCATATTATCCAACCACCCAGGACCCTAGCCCAAATTCAGCAGCAGCATGTGCACACACACTCCATCTCAGAAAATTGCCTTCCTAGACACACTTCGTCTTGTAACCTCTACAATTACAAGAACCGCAACCTCAGGACCTGCTTTTATCTTATCATCAAAGTCACAATCTAGGACTACGAATTTCTCAGTGCTAATTGAATGCACCAGCAATTCGTATTCCAAACCACCAAGATATACAATTTGGTCGTAGACAAAAAGTAGGCTTCGTTTAAGTTGTAGGGAGCTTGTGCAGGATGGCAGCTCATTTGCAAGCCTTTTGAGGAGAAAAGGGATAGCATAGCATGACTAAGACGTGTAAAGACCACATCAACTCATCAATGGACCAGAGAGAGATGCTGGAGGGGAAACCTGAAGTGAAGCACTGCACAGGAAGAATTGTTGCTTAAGACGCAACAACTTTCCATCTTCTGTAGTATCTCCAGGATATAGAACAGCACAAATCTGCAAACCGAAAGAAGAAACCATTAAAATTCAGGATATGCATTACATACACAACCAGAACATTGTCAAAAGAATATAATATATCTAACCTGCTGAGCTCTGGAATGAAGTTGTAGAGCAGATTCATATTGCCCATCATTAAATTGAGATAGGTTTACATCCCCAGCTCCAGCTTTAGCTTCCCAAAGACGGAGACTTATAGTATTTTTGGTTTTGTATCCTGGAATTGGCACATCATATGCCAGAGCTTGAATGACCTCTCCATCTACCCACTTCCGTCTGAAACGGCCCCACATAAACACCAGGTATGAAGTCAGGGGAGGAAATTGATTAAGAAAAGTCATAAATAAAGGAGGTGTGATTGTCTTAGAGGTACACTTACGATCCATCAGGATTCACCTCAACGTGGCCAAAAAACCTGACAGGGAAGACAATATCGTGTCTGACAATCTCCCAAGGACTGAATTTCTGCAGAACTCAAACAGAAATCACATAAGCTATAGAGTCCTTAAAATACTTTCTCCATCATACAAGAGAGCTAGTCTCATCTCGAAACCCAAACCTCAAGCCAATCTTCCGCGAGCTCTTCTTGGCCTTCCCTGGTAATTCGCTGCTTGAAGAGACCATATCTGTACCTCAAACCGTAACCCCATGCAGGAAGATTCAACGTAGCCATGGAATCTAGAAAGCACGAAGCAAGCCTCCCTAGGCCACCATTTCCTAGAGCTGCATCTTTTTCCTGCAAATGCATGATATCAGCAATGGTGGCAGTGAAAATGTATGCTGAGTTTATGCAAATTCAATTACTTTCAAATATTTCAGAGGAACTTTCTGTTGCTATTGATACAAGAGGTTATTAGCACAACCACTAATCAAGAAAGTACCACTCACAAATTAATATGAGTAACAAAGTTGTCAAGAACTTTTAAAAACTGAATCACACTATACTACATGAGTATTGCCACTTCAAGAAATGCGTACTATTATGAAGACACAAAATGGCACAGCCAAATAGAGGCATCTACTTAGTAGGATCACATAAATGATCTCACCAACAGTCTGCGACTAGACCAACATCATCCTCATTATCTCCATCTTAGATATCCCAGTATCTGCAAATTCATTCACTAGGCCTTCGAATAATCCTATTGGTACTTGACCATTGTAATAAGCTACAACAAGGCAATATATATTAAGGGTGTATAAAATTGGGGGTAGCGCAAAAACATACACTGGGACAGTTAAACATAATCTTTCTAACATATTTTATTCCCCTAAAAGTTCAACATGGACCCACTAGTTTTTCATTTCTATAATCTTACCAAGCCTTTCCTTGTTTTAATTCACATATACGAAGTTTTACCTGCTCAACAATCTCCTCAAGCTGATGGCCAAGTTTATTCAGAGCACCTGCATAAGCGTCATGAATATTCAAGTTGCCAATAGCATTCGTTAAAGCTCTTCCTTGTAGATACTCCATGGATAAGTAGTACGTTTGCTTTGGGTCATTCTTGTGAAAGTGAACATAGGTCTCATTCCATTGCTGCAGAGATTGATTATGGCAACAGAAAACATCATCAGTAAAATGGCAAAAGCATCACCTTACTGCTAGGAAAAATGCTCAATTTTAACTTTTTCCTACATCATAGCCTATTAACTCAACAACCTTAATAATACCATAATTACAACGAAAGTAATAATCATTCCTACCGACTAACAATCATTCTACTGATGAAATAAGCATGATTGCTAGGATTGGTACCTTAATTAGTCGGTCACGAACACTCTCAGCAGTCGCAAAGAAAGCCTGCTCTGGTTCAAACTTGAGAGGGGAGAAATGAGGACTAAACTGAGCATGGTAGTTAATGTTGGAAGCAATCTCGGTTGGTTCCTCCGACAGAGGATGTGCTTCAGCAGGAATTTTGGATGGAATTCCTGGATTTGAGATACCATTCGTCTTCTCCGTCCCCATTTTGCAGCTATACACTTCAATACAAATATTTCTTCTCAGAAAAACTTCAACAATAACCTCAAAGCAACACATACACCTTAGACAATCAAATATGGACTTATCAAAGGACAATGAACCTTCCTAATTTCCAGCTTGAGTTCTATACTTGAGAAAAAAAAATAAGTGATATACATTAACAAGCAGCAACAACAATCTACGACAAGAAATGAGATGCAAATCAGACCTAAAATCAATATTAATCAGAAAATTTCAATTAATCCTCAACAGAATAATAAAAATTTCAAAGAAAAACTGAAAAGTAGCTTCAATCGAAGTGTGAACTGATCGAACTAACAGAGATTTCCATTTATGTACAGAATGAAAGATTATTGATGTACTAGATAGACAACCAGCAAGAACAAACAAATGGGACGAGAAATCAATTGATAATATAACCTGAAATCAATCTTAACCAGAAATTGTGCAACAATTAAACAGCAACCAACCGAGGAATTGATCAATCCGAATCAGAATTTCTGCAGCAATCAAACATCAAAGAAGAAGAAATTGCTGAATCTCACTATAACAGCACTAGAAAAGATCACAATACACATTCACAACATCTAAAAAACAAACTAGGACAAGAAATTATGAGCGAATATAACCTAAAATCAATCGGAATCAGAATTTCTGCAGCAATCAAACATCAAAGAAGAAGAAATTGCTGAATCTCACTATAACAGCACTATAAAAAATCACAATACACATTCACAATTACTAAAAAACAAACTAGGACAAGAAATTACGAGCGAATATAACCTAAAAAATCAATCCAAATCAGAATTTCTGCAGCAATCAAACATCAAAGAAGAAGAAAATGCTCAAATTAAAGCGATTAAACGTACCTGAATGTAGCAGACCAAATCACGAACAATGTAGTAGTATCTTCAATATCACTAAAACAGAATTTAAACGACGTTTGATACAATATAAGGACTGAAAGAACAGCAAATAATTGCGCGAAGATATTTTAATTGAGGAGTGACAGAAATCGAATATGCTGGAGAAAAAGCGTCCAAAATGATAGGAGATGAAATCGGACAATATAGGCGCTTGGAAAGTGAAGTTTTTGGCAGAATTTGCAGATTTTGAGGATCGAAATGATGATGAAGAAGAAGAAGCAAGAGGTGGTAATGTGAAATAATGCTTTTTCAGAGTGAAGTGTGAAAGTTAACGATCACGGAAATTGGAAGTGATTGACGAGAGAGAGAGAGAGAGAGATGGGAAGAAAACTGTGAGTGTGTGTGTAAGTTAACGGCAGATATTGGAAAATGGTGATGTCAGCAGGTGACAGTGTCCAGATTTTTAGAGGGAGGACATGTGGTGTATCTTTGAAAAGGCGCGCTTTACAATGATATTTAAGCAAAGCAAATCCCCATATGATTGGGCCTCACTTCAGCATGGGCTTCTTCGTCTTTTTCCCGTTCTTGGTGGTTCATAATATATACTACCTTCCTCCCATTATATTTGTCCGTTTACCTAATTTTAGAAGACCAATACATATTGAGAATTGATGATAAAAGTTTGTAATTTACCCAAAATAACCATACTTTAATTGAAAATAATAATTGTTAGAATTGTAAAAAGTGAAAAATGAATTTATTTATTAGGGGTAGAAAATTAACTACAGTTATTGGAATTGTAAATGGGACAAATATTTTAGGGCAATGAAATTACGTAAAAGGAAAAATATTTTGGGACGGAGGTAGTACTTCCCCCATTTTTATTCATGTGTCATTTAAGAAATTATGCCAAAAACTTTGATCATTAATATCTTAATTTGTATAGTACTTCATCATACAAAATTGATATCGTTAAATTGTAATAAAAAATACTATTAAAAAAAAGTATAATATTATATTTTTTATGAAAATCTTATATGAAAAATTATTAATTAAACCTTAAAAAAATGGAGGGAGTATTACAACTAGGTCCGGTAAACGAGGAAATCGGTCTGGGTTTGGTGTGTGCTGAGTTTATTCGTCTTTTTTATGTGCTTGGGGCTACACAATATATATTACAAATAGACCTGGTAAACGAGTGAATCGGCTAGAGTTCAGTGTCGTGTGAATATCGGTTCACCAAATTCGATTCGGTTTAGGCCAAATTCGGGTTTGAGTTGATTTCAGGTAAGTTCAGTTGAAGTTATTTCAAATTGGGTTTCAGTTTGAATTAGAGTCATTTGGATGTGGATCTTAATCGAGTCATTTTTCGAGTTGCGTTTGGATCGTCCTTGGGTTTTCTTTGAGTTCGGATCAATATCAAATCATCCATCTATTTGTCGGCTCAGATCCGAGTTAGGGTTCAAATTTTTTGGGTCTTAATTCAATTTTATCCAATATAATTACAAACACCCAAACACATATCTTACATCACAAATAATTTTAATTTTATAAATGAACAAAACAAAACAAGATAATAAACAATCGTCGTTCACTCGCTCCTAGAGCTTATCATCGATTCAACATGGGAATATTCATTTTTCTACTTTCTTCGCATCTTCCGGTTCTAGGTGCACAATATATCTATTGCACATTGATACTTAAGCCAAAAAAGATATAGTTTGAATCGCAAATGTATTATCTCAATAAGTATATAGATAACTCGCCCGTCACTTAAATTTTCATGTTAAAAGTTTTCATTGTTAAGATTTATATATTGATTTATCGTATAAAATTAATATTATTAGATTCATGTAAAAATATTATAAAAAATGTTTCAAGTGTATAGCATCAAAATGTGAAATTATGACTCAATCTATTTGTCTAAGAAGGGAGGGGAATATTCATTTTCTTCTTGTTTGGGAATAGATAGAGTAGGTGAAGGGACTGAGGGACAGGGAGGAAGGGAAGCATTTTACCTACCATCCCGTTCATTTTCTTAACCCTTAAAATAATGAGAAAAGAAGAGGAAGAGAAGAATTTCAGTATTTTCCCCTCATAAATATATCTAAACGAAATGAACGCTAATCACTTTCTTTCTCTTTCCCTTCCCCTCCACCCTCTAAATTGAATTTAAATTTACTGTACATTTTTCAACATATATAATTAGAGCAAATTAGGTTTTTACCTATTGAGGTTTAGTGAAAGTGGAATTTTAACCCCAAGGTATGAGAAATTAGGTTTATCCTACTTGAACTTTGAACATTTTATTATTTTATTCCTTTTCCGGTACATGACAATTTTACCCTTGTAGAATAGTATGAAAAGTCTAAGATAAGTAGATAATCATAATTAAAAACATGAAAAGACAACTTTACCTCTCCAAAAAATTAATAAGCCAATTTCACTGAGTGTTGTCGCCTCCTTCATGTTCAAGTTACGTTTCCCTGCTGTAGAAATTTTATGTTAAGGGTATTTTTGTCAATTAATATTAATTTTATTAATAATTTGATATGCAAAGGTTGTATTTAATATTTAATACAAAGTTTAGGTGGGTTAATTATTAGTTGATTCAAACTTAAGGTAGGATAAAACTAATTTTTAAAACCTTGGGGTTAAAATTCTACTTTTACAAAACCTCAATGGGTACAAACCTAATTAGTTCTATATAATTATATATCTAGTTTCTATAATTAATCTAAAATTACTATCATTGGATATGCAAAAAATGACTAATAGGTCCTTATATTTTAACGTAATTATTTTAAGGTTTCTATATTTTGACAAATTATTATGGGGTCATATTATCTTTGTGATAATTATTTATTGGGGACATTCCGATCAATTTTCTGATCTAAAAATGTGCGAAACAATGATTTTTTTGTACTTAATGTTGTTTTAATTGAAGTCCACTATCATTTTAGGTCTTAATATCTAGGTTTCGTCAAAGATACATAACTATAATCAACAATAAATACTGCAATTAATGCTTTATTCGCCGAAAAATAGATCGGAATGTCCCTAAAAATTAATTACAACAAAATAATATCACTCTACAATTGTTTATCAAAATACAGCACCCTTAAAATAATTACATCAAAATATGAGAACATTTAGCAGTGTCTTTTGTTGGATATGCAATAAAAATGCTATCTTTTTTTTTTTTTTTTGAAAAAATGTTTGAAGGTGTGTTTGGGGTTGGGCTGGAATTAAGTTAAATAATACGGGACGGGTCGGGTCGCGGGTGAAGAGTTAGGGTTGCCTGATTCTCTATGAAGTTTCCTCTGTACTCAGTTCCTTTGCTTCCCTTTCTCTGTCCTCCAACTAAAAACTTGCTTTGATTAGCCATGGGCAAGAAACAGAAGAAGCAGAAGGACAAGCTTATTCTTCCGCCTGAGTTACCGCCGGAAGTTCCCGACGATGAAATTTCAGTCTCCGACGAAGATGTCAATTTCCTTGCCAAGAACCGCGCTTATGCTTCCTTTGTTTCCCGCCTGGACACTCAATCCATTGACAAGTACGGTTTCATTGCGTTTTCTTAGTTGCTTGATCCTCCATGTTTAGCCGCTAATTCAATTAGGGTTTAGGGTTTAGGGTTTAGGGTTCAGGGTTTAGGGTTTAGGGTTTAGGGTTTAGGGTTCATATAACTGATTCAATTATTGCATTTATCTTTATACTGTTTTCCACGTCTGGGAACTAGGTTCAATTCCCCTCCCTACCTTCATAGTTATTGAACCAATGCAATTTCTGTAAATTACAAAATTTAAAGGTCGTGTGAATCAATGTAGTTCGATTTTTTGGTAAGCAACTTTATAAGGGTTTTTGTCTCGCAATGGCTTTGTCTCTCTACTTCACTTTACTGAATCTACTTTTCCGTTCTCTCTAAGGGAGTGTTTGGATGGGGGAGGTTTTCTAGGAAAGTTTATCAACCCTCCCAAGTTGATAAAACTTTCCTATGTTTGGTTGCAAAATAAGGATGGGAAAGTTTTTTGGTGGGACCCAATATTTTCCCATGGTTGATGGGAAACATTTTCTCATCGAGGGTGTTGGGAAAGTTTTTTTCTCATGGGAAAGTAAACTATCATGGTTTATTTTCCCAAAATGCCGATGAAAAATACTCTGCAAATTTTAGGCTATATTTGTGAAACTTTATTAATCTTTTTACTGAGGAGTTTTGAATACGTTTCTTGGTACCTTGTGTTCACTATCTTGACATTGTTGGGGTTTTGGTCCTAGATTTTGGGACTTATGATGAATTCCAATGGCATAAGTAGTGTAGTGAAGTGCATGGATAAGAAAGAAAGATAGCCGCCTCAATTGTTTGTTTTAATTCCGGTGAGCTTTGCTAAATTTTGTTCAATATGCAGGCAAGTCACTCGTGTTGCTAACGCAAAAGAAGACGATTTGGAAGCCTTGTATGAGAGACGATTGAGAAAGAAAGCACTTAAAAAAGATGACAGTGACGATCTGGAAGTTGATCGTGTTGATGCTCTTCCAGTCAAGACCCTGGATGGAAGGCTTTATTATAGGACAGGTTTGTAATCAATATTTGAAAGTTGTTTTAATGTTGCTGTGAATGCTGGTACAAGTGTAACCGATACGTCAATTGTCGACACAGTCCCAAAGGCAGAGAAAAAGGGAGAAGGAGACAAAAATGAGGAGGATGAAGAGGATAATGGTGAGAATAAAGGAATTATGAAGTTAACTAAAGCGGAAAAGAGAGCAAAGCTGAAGAAAAAGAGGAAAGAAGAGAAAAAACAGGCAAAAGAACAAACTGAGGCAGAGGAAGAGCCACATGATCCTCAGGCAAAAATTTTAGTGAGTTCATTTGTCCATTGAGCTACTCCTTCCTTTCCTCAATAATTGTCACATTTGAGTTTTGGGAAGATTCTAAGAGAATAGTATTGAAAATGATAATTGTATCGGAAATGATAAAAGTAATAGATAAATTTCTATTTTGGTTATATATTTGTATTGATAATGATAAAGGTAAGAGGTAAATTTAGAATATTGTCATTAATATTATATTGGAATTGTAAAGTGACAGATATTATGAAAAATAAAAAGTCAGCTAAAGTGACAGATATTGAGGAAAGGAGGGAGTATTTCTTTTAGTTCAAGAAATTTATTTAAGAAAACAGTAAGATGTTGTCATGATAGAGCTGCAGGTACTGATTTTGGAAAATCTAAGATTAGGCCGCGAGTATAACTCAGTTGTGTAGGGTTCTGTGACTTACTCCTAATTGACGTACTGATTTTCACCACACTTTACTTTGGTAGTGCTATTTTTTTGTTGCTGTGTTCATTCATCACCAATCAGCCTTTCGGTGGTGTTCTGTCCACTTTGGCTTGAGCGAGTCATATAATTGAACATTGCATTATATCATATAAATATAAATATTATTCTGTTAGCCTGCATGAATTAGTAGAAATGGTCTGTTCTGTTATACTGACTCATTTGTCACACTTGTTCAACTTTTCTCACACTTGACAATGCTTAGTTTCACTGTTCTACACCACGTCATTTTGGTTTGTGCATATTTTAAAATTTTTGCTAAATCGAAATTGCTGTGTTGATGATTACTCATTTGTATAAAGATTTTTTTTTGGTTAAGTGTACAAGTATACATTTTTTTGTTGAGTGTACAAAGAATCCTTATTGTCAAACAAATGGGGCTTTTTCTTTGTTGATGATTACTTATTTCTATTTAATTAAAGTCTATATGCTGCCTGTAGGCCGAGGTGAAGGAAGATCTCACAGCTGAAGAGGTAGCTGAAGCTAAGCGACAAAAAATAGCAGAGTTGGGAACTGCCTTGCTCAGTGATCCAGAGTCGAACATTAAATCTCTGAAAGAGTTGCTGAAGTTTTGTAAGGATGAAGATAAAACTCTCGCTCAAGCTGCATTACTGTCTTGCTTGGTTGTTTTCAAAGACATAATACCTGGGTAGTGTTTGCCTTATCTTTCTACTAGTTTACATGCTATGCTTCCTACATTTTTTGTTGGGGGTTTTCCACTAACTCTTCTTGATTATGTTTCACAGTTACCGAATTAGGCTTCCTACCGAGAAGGAGCTAGAGATGAAGGTTTCCAAGGTTGTGAAGAAAATGCGATTTTTTGAGTCAACGCTTCTATCCTCGTACAAGGTTTGTCTTTGTTTTATAGAATTTTCCCTGGCTTCATGCAGAAATATAGTCTTTGAATGCTCCTTCATCAGTTTGACAAGGCCCTTCCTAGGCCACCACTCTGAGATCTGGTTTGGTAAGGCCCTCTTCGAGGCCATCACTTCGTGACCACCACTCTCACTTGCCTTTAATACCGATTGTTACTGACCAAATAGGAGACCTCATTCCAAAAGACTAGAAATGTATAAAACAATGATTCTATACAAGTCTGAAATAATTTCTAAAAATTGCTCTAATGATGTAATATTAGAAATAATTTTAACATTATAAATAGTGTTTATGTTATCAATTGTGAGCTGGTGCCTCATAAGAAGAAGAAAATGACATTGATGATTGCATCAACTTTGTTAAAAAGTGCCAATTCTCTGTAGCCAATTCGTGCTTGGCGTGTAGGTTAGTGGACTTCCTTCCAGTTGGTTTCTGATCTCTGCTAGGTTTACAAGGTATGTGGATTTAGCATTTAGTTCTCCACATGGAGCCTACTTCAGTTCGGGCTCTTGTGCAGTGAGGCGCTGGCTAGAATTTAGAAAAGGTGTAGGCTGTTAATGGACCTTTTTTTGGTATTGTGTTGCAAACATTTGTGGTGTGATTGATTCCTATGTGCTTATCCGATCTGATTTATTTGTAGAATGACACAAGCTTCCTTATGAATTTTTAAGTATTTAGAAGGCTTGTCGGTCTTGTCTTGGAATGTCCATTGACATGTTAATAAATTTTGCTTTCATTGTTATGGTGATGTGACCGTATAATGCTAATCTACATTTGATGTTGTATTTTCAGGCTTACCTTCAGAGGCTCATTACCTTGGAACAGAGTTTTGACTTTCATCGTCTTGCTGTCCGTTGTCTATGCAATTTGCTTGAGGCCCATCCGCATTTTAACTTCCGTGAGAACTTATTATCTGCTGTTGTGAGGAATCTAAATTCCTCAGATGATGTTACAAGGTTTGTGTTGTAATTTTCATATATAGTTTGCTAGTTTGATTTGTTCCTTGATCAAAATGATTTGATTATTGGCTCTTGTTCAAGGAGGATTAGCATTTTTTTAGAAGAGTAACCAAGAGATGTGTTAAAGGACACTAAGGAGATATCACTCATCTTCAAAAGGAGGCTAAATCAAAATACTAAAAGCCTCAAGCCTTTAGGCTCCCTACAGTAGTCTTGCTCACAAAATAAAAAAAGTGACCTTTGTATGATGTTCGAAACCTTGATACCAACTGCACTTGCAAAAGGGGGATTAGAGGTAACAATTATAACCTACTCCATGGCATAAAACAATTATATGGTATTGTTGTACTCAAATAGGAGAACTCATCCCAAAAAACTAGTCTATCAGGTGAGAGAGCCCATTTATCTATAAACTCCTCATCAATAGCCCATAATACTTTTCAGTGGTATAAGATCGTAACAATCGACCCCCTTGAGGGCCAATATTCTCGTTGGTCACAACCACATTGGTCACAAACTCACGGCTGGGCTCTTTGCAGGGCACCACTCCAGTTCTGGTTAGTTGCGGCCACGTTGGTCACAACTGGCTATTCTAGGCCACCACTTCGTGGGCCACCACTCCCAGTTGGCTCTAATATACTGATACCACTGTTATAGATCACATAGGAGAAGTCATCCCAAAAGACTTGTCTATCAGGTGAGAGAGCTCATTTGATCTATAAACCCCTCATCGACAGCCCATACTGCCGATGTGGGACAAGTCCCATACCTTGCAATGGTATAAGACCGTATTAGGTATTCCTTGAAACGTCAATTCCTTGGAGCCCCTCTCTATTGGAGTAGGTACGACAAGGAGTAGGGTTAATTTTCAGGATTAGCAGTTTTTCTCACTATCATCTTCAATATCTATGTTTCTTTCAAAAAATTATGATGCATATTATGCCATGGGTAATGGGAGAAAATAAAAAGCTACCCAATTGTGCTCTCGTCCTTTTTATATCTGCTTCCCCCATTTGATTCTCTTGCATTTCATTTTTTTGCTAGGATACTTTAGTTTGCATATTTTTATAATCATGTCAACATGTTGATGCTGGCTTGTAATTGTTCGTATTGTCTTCCAACCATCTCAATATCTCCATTTCTTTTATAAAATTCTTTATATGGTACTATTTATATCTTTCCATGGGCAGCGAGAGAGAATGAGAAGGTTGTCTGAATCATGTTCTCCTTTTCTCTCTGTTTATTCCATTTGACTCTTATGTTTGGTCTTGTTCATTTAGTTTTCATATTGTTATTACTCTGTGAACATGTGATGTGTTGAAGCTCTGTTACTGGTTCATGAGAGGTCTTGGAAAATTTGTCCATTGACCCAGTGCATAGGTTGGTTTGTGCTGGCTGCACATTACAGTTTGCAGAGCTAAATTAGGCATTATAGTTTGGAGAGCGAAATTAGGATGATAATAGTAGGGTGCTAAGGTAACAACAAGGTTGTCTCTTGGTCCTGCCTAGAACTCCCTATGCTTGTTCAGTGATAACCTTACCTAACAACTAATGCACTGAGTCGTCTAAAAAGGAGCTTTACCGACTCGACCTGGACCGGACACAGAATATATGTCCGACACCCAATTCTGCATTCGGACAGGGCTGGTCCAATTAGGGCAAGGCAAGCGAAACAAAGAAACGTGTTGGTTTTAGGGGTGTGCATGGGTCGAAACCTGGACCGGACTGGACCGAACCTTGATTTCGCCAATTTTTGGACTGAAGACTGAACTCAATAAGGGCTGAAAACAGGACTGAGCTGATTAGACAAAATTGCTATTAGCTATGTGTTTTTGGTTGGCAAAAGGAAGTATAGAATAACATAAAGCTAACAGGAAACTGGAAAAAGTTGCTTTTACATTTTGTTTGGCAGCATCAAGTGCACATTACCGTTGGTGTCATTATGAGGTTTGGCATCTGATCTCTGTGAACTGTCACACTTGCTGTATGTTAACCGTTTGTCTTTCTTCCCCTCATTCTTCTGCTTGAGGAATCCATTTGCTATGGAAATAAGATGTGTGATTTCTCTGGGGTGCTTGCCTAGAACTCTATATTAGTTTTCTCAATACGATTTGTGAAAATGTTGCCTCTTTTTTTTCAGCATATTTCTAGCTATGCATTCCCATGTAATTGGAACTTGCATCCTGTTTCCCTAAGCACAATAAGATATTTTCTCTTGTTAACAGAAAGCTCTGTTCTATGACCATTCGGTCGCTTTTCACGCAAGAAGGAAAACATGGAGGAGAAGCCACCATTGAGGCAGTCCAGTTAATTGCCAATATTGTAAAAATTCATGAGTGTGAATTACATCCCGACACAATTGAGGTACCTGCGAGATCCTAATATCATTTATAATGGGGTTCTTTGCATACTTGCTCTGGTGTTTGGATACATGCTTCTCATTTATTTCTTGTTTAGGCATTTTCTTTTTCTGATTTTACTTTTATATTTTCTGGGCATGGTATTGAATTTGGGTTCCTCTGTTGGTGTCTAGGTTTTCTTGTCTTTGTCCTTTGATGAAGATCTTGGAAGGTCTGAAAAGACGGATGATAATGACAAAGGTAAACATAAGAAATATAAGAAAGGAAAAAATTCCAAAGAACAAAGTCAACCTGTCATCAGTGATAAAAAGAGAAGCAAGCAGGAGTTGCTGTCAAAAACACGAGAAGAGGTGTTCGCAGCTAAAAAGCGATAACTTTCTTTCAACTTGTAATTTTCACTTGAAAATGCTGCTAATATAATTGCCATCATCTGTGTAGGTGGATGCTGATTACAAGGCAGCTTTGTCTGCCCAAGATGTGACAGAGCGAAGGAGGATGCAATCTGATACACTTTCTTTTGTGTTTAATACATACTTCCGTGTTTTGAAGCATGCCATACAACCAGCTGCATCGAGGTATGCTTTTGTATCAGGACCTTGCTGCTCACTCCCTATGAGCTCTTGGATAAAAAGCAATGTGGTTAGTGCAATATGTATATGCAGTTAGATTTTACTTGTGAGTTCATTAGTGAACGCTTTTTTGGCAAGGTTCTTTGAACTCAGGAAATTCTAATCTTTATGAGGCGCTGCTCTCCTCAGCTTAGTTTGACCGAACTTAATTTAAATTGAAATTTTGTTGCCTAACTTATTCCGGACTGTTTTAGCCAAACTTGTTCTGAACTTGTTTGAAGGCCATGTTCCGTCCTTTGTTAATTTATTGACTTTCTAAACCCTACCTAAATTTACCCAATCTTAACTTGTTGACCAAAAGTTACTTAAAGTGTTTATATTCCCACCACATTTACAACTTCTTATTGAATCTTAAGACTTACATATGTGTGCAACTTTCTACAAAATCTTATTTTACCCAACATTACCTCTTACTATTTGCCTGCATGGGAAATGTTTTTCTGTTAGTAAGGTAAGGCAAGAAAAAGAGGCGGAAGAGGGGGGGGGGGGGAGGGGGGTGGGGGGGGGGGTTTGTTGCCGAGAGAAAATACCATTCTTGTTCATAGATTTTGTCATCCATGTGTGAATGTGTCTTTGTGCCTCTTTTTTCAATGCAGTGAAATTCTTTGATGGAGTTATATGTCACAATATCTAGCTCTCCTAGGGTTACAGCCATAACACCCCAATGGTGTTGCTGTTGTCCATGGGATTCACTAATTCAGGCTTCTTGTCCTTTGAGAACATATTTGTGTCCATTATGTCAGATTAACGATTGTAAGGAGTTGGAAATGGGAGCAAAGTTGGGTAATTTGATGAACAAGGAACAGTAGAGTCTTTTTGTGCACATACATTTTTATCTCTGTGTTGAGACTTCAAATTGATTAATCTTGTGTGCTTTTTCTATTGTTCAGGCCATCAGTTGGTCCCCTTGGACCTCATCCACTGCTTTCTTCCTGTTTGAAGGGTGTAGGGATGTTTGCTCATTTGATTGACCTGGATTTCATGGCTGACCTAATGAAACACCTCAAGATCCTCGCCTCTGGTGGAAGTGGAACTAATGTGGGAAGTTCTGAAATTCCTTTGACTGTGTCTGAACGAATAGAATGTTGCATTGTTGCCTTCAAGGTGATGAGAAAGAACCTTGATGCCTTGAATGTGGATTTGCAAGATTTCTTTATCCAGCTTTACAATCTCATCATTGAGTATAGGCCAGGAAGGTTAGTAATAACTTTCACTTGCTTAAAGATTAGTCTTTTTTAGAATCTCTGCTAGTTGGATTTACTCCATGTGGAAGTTGTTTAGGTGTTGCGATCCATTAGTCAGGATTTTTATTTATATTGCTCTGCAGAGGCATTCCTTGAGCTTGGGAAAATTTATTGTTCGATTAGTTTTTGGGTTGATGATTTGAATGCTGTGATGATTCCCATCTGCCTTCAATCTCTTGTGAGACGCTGCATTTCATGGGGTCTGGCTTCTCCCCTCCCCCTCCTTATGAAGCTGCATGATATGAATCTGGTCTGCTTTGTACTTAAAATTTCTAAGTTGAGCCTTAGAGTTGCTGTCCGCCCACCAAACAAAAGAACAAAAAAAAGATAATAAAGAAGAATAGGTAAATATACTTTTTGATATGCCAATGTCTGTTGGCATTAAGAATACTTTTTTATGGGAACAGGGACCAGGGTGAAGTTTTGGCAGAAGCTCTGAAGATAGTTTTGTGTGACGATAGGCAGCATGATATGCAAAGGGCCGCTGCCTTCATAAAACGGCTGGCAACTTCTTCACTGTGTTTTGGATCTGCAGAATCAATGGCTGGTAGGTGAAAGTGAACTTCCTGATTATTGGGCATCTAATTTCACTCTCTAGAGTTAACAGTTCATCTGCTATCCAAGAGCCTAATTGTAATCATTTTGATGTCTTTCAGCACTCGTCACAGTTAAAAATCTCCTGCAAAAGAATGTTAAATGCCGATACATGCTAGAAAATGATGTTGGAGGTGGCTCTTTAGCTGGGCCTGTTGCGGTATGTTTGTTCTGATTTCATTCTCTTATATGGCATTCCCCCTTGTGCTTTTCTTTCCATTGAATCATTAATTTGAAAGCCTGTGGTTATCATAGGATGCTTCTTCAATCCATTGAATCATTAATTTAAAAGCCTGTGATTATCATGGGATGCTTCTTCACTAGTAGGTGGAGGCATAGTTACCGGGAACGAGCATTCCAAAGTCAAAACTAGACTAAATTTATGTTAAAATTAGCGACCTGCGTTCGTGGACTAATGACCCGGGAAGCATTCCTGCTAACCATGGGTGTAGGAAAACTTATTTGTGAGCTGTGAACCAATTGAGTTTGGGATGCTCCTTTCTATATTAATTGCACCATTGAAAGATGTCCCTAAGTCCCAAGAGATGGCTTCTCATCTCATATGTTATTTTGGGGTAAAAATCAACTTGGTTGGAAGTTGGAACTATGTTTCAAAACTGATGACGATGAAAGCTGTTGTTATTTTCTGGTAATAAAATGCATATATGATTTCGGTGCAGAAATATCAGGCATACTCTACAGACCCGCATCTAAGTGGAGCACTTGCTTCGGTTCTGTGGGAGCTGAATCTGTTGGCAAAGCACTATCACCCGGCAATTTCAACAATGGCTTCGACCATATCCAAGATGACAACGACGCCCAACCAGGTTTACCTTCCCACCATTTCACCCCAACAAGCATTCAGGGATTTTGCATTGGACAGGGAAACCTTTACCGTAAAGAATGACAGCAAGAAACTAAGTCACAAGCGGAAAAGAGCCAACTCCACTTTGACGACAGTGGACACTGAATCTTTGCTGAGGGCGGATGAGGACGGCCTAAGGAAAAAGCTCTCTGATCATTTTACCGTTATTCGGGACATTGTTGAGAATGAGAAACTGAGGCGAGAGTTGGATCTTACTGCTACATCTTTGCAGCTGCATCAAGAGCTCAAGAAGCATACAAAAACTGGGACAAAACAAAAGCAAAGGAGACAGTCATAACCCATAGATAAAAATTCCCATTTTTGGTGATTTTGGTTCCGTTACCTGTAAGGATGCAAAATGGATGTAATTTTTATCATAAGTATTTAGATTAATTTACCATCTATGTTCTGTAACATCAAATATGGCACAAATTTTGCTCAAATATTTGTATTGAAAATCGTAGACATGCTGAAATTTGTACGTAATGGTTGGGAAAATTTTGGACTTTCAGAGCAATCTATGGTTAGAGACGCTTAGCTTGTATATTTTGGCAATTTTCCTGTTTGAGTGTTTTTGCAATTTAGCATTTTTTATCTATAACTCAAAAAACCTTAATCAATCAAATATTATTAGTGCCGGGTGAGTTAATATCATTCTGGGTGACAGCTTATTTGTTTGTTTTTTCCCCATCCGATTGATAAAAGCCAGAGATGGCTGAAAATGCAAACACACCTTTTGAAAATGCAAAAATTGTTGCAAAAATATGATCATGCATGCATTTTTATGAAATCAAGTAAAAGTGGACTGATATCAACATTGTTCATGCCCAAAATTTTAGGTTTGAAGTTCTTTAAACAAAATAACATCATAAATTCATTTCTTATCCTTTTGATTTGATTCCACTTGGAAAAGTTCTTAAATTTCTTTTTGTTTATGAAAAAATTGTTGGAAAAATTTAATCATGTATGCATTTTTACGAAATCAAGCAAAAGTGAACTGATATCAACATTGTTCATGCCCATAATTTCAGATTTGAAGCTCTTTAAACAAAATAGCATTATGAATTCATTTCTTATCCTTTTGATCTGATTTCACTTGGAAACGTTCCTGACATTCTTCTAGTATATACTCCCTCCGTTCCATTTTAATTGTCGTCTTTGGAAATTGTGCAGTCAAATTTCAAAACTTTTGACCACAAATTTCTTAGTTTATACAATGAGTGCTATATAAAATTACCACGATTAAATTCGTGTTGAAAAATACTATCTTAAAAGTATAATATTGCAATTGTTAATAACATATTATGTAAGAAATTATCAATCAAAAAGAGATATTGGAGACCGTGAAAATTAAAATTATGACAATTAATATGGAACGGACGGAGTATTTAACAAATGCAACAATAAGTAATTGTAATATACCATGTCTAAATGTATATTTAAAATACGAAGCTGTACACGTTTTCGGCCAATTGTATTTTTTTATGGTCATAATTAGTAGATTATTAATGTCTCATGAAACTATTTTCTAGTCTCTAAATTATCTTATATGGTAGTGACTCAAAACATTTTGAATCTCTTTTTTTATTGATTTTTTTTATTTTTTATAAATCAGTCAAAAAATCGGCATGATTTAGAGGTGTGCATTGACCGCAATTTGAAATATATAATACAAAGTTATGTATCTGTATGCCAGATGATAGAAGCTGACAAATACACGGTATAATAGTCATAAATAATGTTTGTAATTTTTTAAATTTTTTATACTCTTCTATCTGTATGCCAGATGATAGAAGCTGACAAATACGGTGTGCATTGACCGTAATTTATTTTTTTTATACTCGCTCTGTTTTTTGTTAGTTATCCCGTCGTGTAATTAATTTCTAAATATATACAATATTCTAATATACAAAAGTATCATCGTTAGATTATAATGAAAAAAATTATTATCAGAATTTAATGTTTGTAATTTTTAGACAAACTATACTATAAAAAATTCTTAGTAAAAAATGACATTTTGGACAATTAATATGAAATGGAGGGAGTAACATGTCTATAATCCATCTTAGGTATATGGTCAAACAAATGGATTTTCTGTCTTTATGCTTGAATGAATGCTTATAAAAATAAAAGTATTTATAATCTCTCTAATCCCTTTAAAATATCACTCATATTCAAAGGAATTATTATTAATATTTCACAATTAGACCATGATTATTATTATTATTTCAATCAAAATCATCATTGTATATAAATATAATTCATTATTCTAGTTAGATTAAATTTCACATCCATGTGGTGTTAGTTGTATCTTTCAATGACTAAGCCATATTTGTATATGTTGTCAACTTCAAGAATTTGGCAATCTTGTCTCTGGGTTTCTCATCAGGCAAATTAGATCATGTGATTGATGGTCCACATTTGACAACCTCAATTCCCCAAAAGCCAATTCCCCAAAGAATCCCCATGCAAACATGGTGTAAGGGATTTTATGCAACAGTCTTGAATAAAAAGATGTTAAGAAATTCTAATTAGCCCAACATGTTCAAAAAAGAGGATGTCATCCATCCTATATTATTTGTCACTTAACTAACTTTCTTTTTTCGCATAATATTTATCATTTTGTAATTCTAATTACACACTAATTATTAATTTATCAAATCAACTTTATTAACTACATCTTTTTCTTCCAATTTTCCATTTTATTCACCTTTTCCTTTTTTCTTCACCATTTTATTCAACATTTTCACATTTCCAATGAGGTAAATTAATGTAGAGTGAAGTTTTTTTTTTTTTTGGTTTTCTAAATCATGTCTAAAGTGACAAATAATATGATTAGGAGGGAGTACAAGTTTAAAGAGATATTTTACCTTGGCTTATTACAATATAAACTAAAGAAAATTATATTTTTTAGTTTAAAAAGACATTTTTACTTCAGCCCATTAAAATCTAAGCTATAATAATTATTTTTTAGCCATTCAGATTATGAACAAAACAACAACCCAATATTTAGCAAAGAAACTCAAGTTGCAACATTTGTGCTTCAAGATTACAAATACCCTTTTCCTCCCAATCAGGATAATCATAAAACCACCTTTTTCCTTCCCAATTATTCTTTCCCATTACATATTCAATCAATCTGATTCTAAATCTGAAGTATAGGTTTATTTTATATAGACAAAAAAGAATCATGGCTGTTTTAATTTGACTTTCAAGGCTGCAATACATACAAGTCAATTTGTCATCTGTGACAAAAACATCATTCCTATAGTACATACAATTACAAACACCCTCTTTGTTTGAATTATGCAGATAGAAAAGAGTAGGTCTCTCCTTCGATCCCCAACGACTGTTGCCGCCTCTTTCGTGCCTCCATCTCGAGGACATCAACTGACCGTTGGGAGGCAGAAGTAACCAACTGAACACAATCTTTGAACTCTTTTCTGATGGCCCATAGTGCCTCAACGCACTCCTTCATCGACGGTCTAGATTGTCTGATGGGTCCCACGCATTCCAGGGCAAGTTCTAGAATCTTCTCGATCGCCTTGATTGACCCGGGGCTCCTGTTGAGCCTCGGATCCATTGCTATCACCGGCATGCCTTCCCTTAGCTTACTCAGCGCCTGTGTAGACAGATATAGTCTTTAGTTTTCTAAGTTTCATACACCTTTTCTAAGAAAAGTAGGAGTAGTAACTAATATGTTACTAGAATAGTAAAATGACAGATAATATGAAACGAGAAAAGTTAATTAAAAAGTTAGATAAAAAAATAACAAAGGAAGTACATGTTTGGATCAGGATTGATCTAAACATTAACATCTCGTCAATCAACTTATTCAAATGTTTCAAAAGTTTCTTATCCGACTTTACCGGTAAACAGGATATATGTATAAATTCAGGATTAAATGTAGTCAGAATCCTTTTGATTGAAGAGTATTATTGGCATATGAAAGAAGATGGTAAAGAATCTCACCCATCTTGTCGTCATTCTTTCCTTGACCCCTCTCTTAGGTTCAAGCGGGTGTCTTCCGGTGACCAGTTCTATAAGCAACACACCGAAGGAGTAGACATCGCTCTTTTCAGTCAGCTGGTATGTCTTCATATATTCGGGATCCAAGTATCCAGCGGTCCCTTTGATCTGAGTGGATATATGGGTCACATCTGGTCCGTCCGGGACTAGCCGAGCAAGCCCAAAATCAGCCACTTTGGCTCGGAGTTTCTCTGTAATGAGAATGTTTGATGCCTTTATGTCTCTGTGGATAATTGGAGGATCTGTCAATTACAGCAGAAAAGTAAACAAAAATGTTCACTAAACCTGTCGTTTTCTCATCGAAGTATAGATATATTCACAGTGCCCCAACAGAACAACTATGTAAATAAGCAAGATTTTGCTTTTTCCTTCCCCCTTTTCTGTTTTCCTTTGGGTTAGCTCGAAGATGCATAAAATTTTTGACAGAGAATACCTCGAGCTAACACAAACACGATTGAACATGAATACTTACCATTGTAACTGTGTAGATACGTCATTGCGTGAGCTACATCAATTGCAATGTCGAGTCTTTCAGCAAGTTCAAGCCCAGGACCTCGATTAGCTGCATTGCAGTTTTGGTAATTAGCTCAAACATCCATAAAATGAAGGTTTTTAAACTAACATATGACAATTTTTGCAAGTTTCTGACTAATGACTTTGTATTAGCATTTGCCAACCATTAGGAAAGAAATTAGCACCATATTTCCAAATTTGAATGTGCATAAAAGTTGCTGAGCAATGGCTTACTATGCAAATGATCGAAGAGTGATCCATTGCCCACATACTCAACCACAATAATCTTCTCACTGGGGTGCTCCAGATATCCATAAAACTTCACCAAGTTTAGATGTTCAATCTTAGAGAATGCCAGGATTTCACTCTTGAATTCTTGAACAGTGTACTTGTCACTCAGATCCTGCAACATAATGAGAAGTTGATTATGCATATCCTCTTTCAGGACATCTTAAGTCCCTTGATATGAAATGTTTCTTACTCTTCTGGCACGCTTTACGGCAACAGGGGTTCCATCCTTCAACTGGCCCCTATACACCCTCCCAAAACCGCCATCTCCTATTAGGTTCGCCTCGGAGAAATTCTTGGTAGCTTTCTTGATATCCTCAAGAGTGAAGTTCAGCGACCCATAAACCTCTCCACTTCTTGATTCTGAAGAACTGAAAGAATTCGGTTGTCTGAACGGAGATGAATGCCCATGCTTGCTTCCAGAGGAAAATCCAGCTGCAATACAAAGCACAGCATTTTACCAAAACAGCAAAGCACATCTCAACTTTTTCACAGACTTCATTTCAATTCAAAAACCCAAGTAAAATACTCAAAACTCATCACAACATCACATTAACCTTTGATTTTAGATCAAATGGACATGTCGACCTGTAAAATGGCAAATCCAATGTTGACCCATATGGATTCTTAACAGGGCCAACACCACAAAGACTAGACCCTTCATTCCACTTCAACACTCCCTCAAAACTAGGACATTGGTCCTTCATTTTTAGACCAAAATGACATGTATATCCAAAAATATGGCAAATCTGATGTTGACCCACGTGTGCTCAAGCCCCAACACCAAGGAGCAAGCCATAAGCATGATTAGACTCACATATGACCTCCCAGGAACAATCAATCAAGAGTTCACAAAAGTTCACCACAAACATCATTTCAGAAGGTATATGTTTTGGTCAATCCCTGCACAATACAGATAAGTGGGGAGAGAAAACTTATTCAAAAACAAGGTGGAGATTTAAAACATGAGGACTTACAGGAGTCAATCTGGTTGGAGTTCCTGGCACCATTACTATTAACCTCTGCACCTTGAGAGGGATCCCTGTCAGATTTTCTTGACCCAGAACCTGAGAAAATTTTCTTGACAGCAGAGAGTAAACTATGCAGAAATGGCTTCTTCTTCTGCTGCTGCTGCTGCTTCACAAGATGATGATCATTCCACTGATGGTGATTCAAAGGGGAGGATTGGGGCTTCTTCATCTGCTGCAGCAAAATGAAAATCTCCAAACAGTTGGATCTAATGGCATCAGCTTTTAATTTTCAGCTGCCCTGATCATAAAGATATTTCCACAA
The DNA here is from genome assembly GCA_029582165.1 of Portulaca oleracea. Taxonomy (NCBI): domain Eukaryota; kingdom Viridiplantae; phylum Streptophyta; class Magnoliopsida; order Caryophyllales; family Portulacaceae; genus Portulaca; species Portulaca oleracea. The sequence continues at coordinate 32,683,253 of CM055886.1, forward strand.
CCAAATAATAAAGAGGAGAGAGAAGACTTATTCAAGCAGTCAATTCAACAACTGGAGTGATAATTAAATTGAGGAATAGGATTATAGGAAACCCAACCTGTAATATGTGGTCAAAGATGTTGAGAGGAGAATGCCCCTTTATCTCTGCAGTTCATCCATGCAACACAAAAAAGACCAAGTCAAACATGGCTTAGTTTAATCAAATTGCTCCGTTACATAAAAAAAAGGGCTGGGCATGTAATACATATTACATAATAATCCACCTTCGAAATTTTTTTAATCCTGAGGCAGGGTAGAGCAACTGCACAAAAAAAAAAAAAAAAAAAATTCTTCGTCTAGGCGATAACGAGCATGGGTTCCACGATACGATAAAATTAAGGGAGTTGAGAATATACAAAGTCTTACCCTGAGTCACTACAGCAAATGATCAATGAAAATAACAGAAAGAAGTTTTTAAAGATTGCACAATAAGAGTTGCGTGCTTGGTTTCCAATATAAACCACATTTTGTAGTGCATTCATCATGGGGCACAGGAAGCATTTCCAAAGTTGTCCAGAAAAATAATTCTCCCTTGCGAATCATGGGTCATAATAAGCAGATGGCCCCAAGAGACTAAAATTTCAGGTGTAAGCTAAGATTGAGGGCTATACTCATACAGGTATACACAATCCTTTCCCACCATTTACACATTATGGTTTCTATTAGAATTTACAGAGGTGGGAATCAGTGGAACATTTATGTCGTTTATGACAAATACAAAAATGCTCTTCAGTCAATTCCACCATCAGTATCTTCATTTGTGCTCGCTCAATTGTTAAATCTCTTGCACAAAGCTCCGGGTAGCTATTTTCCCAATCTGCATAATATGGTTCGTTCAGGAATCTGCAATTGAAACATTTTGCGTGTTTTTGTCAATGTCTCAATGAGTTGAGATATAGTGGGAGAAGAGCAATTGAATAAATTAAAATTAGCTTCACAATTGTACATGATCAACTTGGTTATTGGGGTATGAAATGCAAAAGATGATTGACCATGAGTCCATTTTTGTTCAGAGAATGTTTTGCATATTTGTTAGATAGAGCAGAAACCAAATCACGCTGCCTTTTTTTCATAAAATACAATGCCCAAGACTTGAAATTAAATAAAAGAACAAGAGAAGAGAAATTAAGATCAATGGAAGGGCAATTTACATACCCGGTCCATCAAAATTTACTTGCTCTCCAGTTGTGAATATATTATAGAACAAAGCAGCGAGAAAATACAAGAGTGATGTCAGCCACAAAAACCCATTGAAGGATCCCGTCAATTCAACAAAGAAGCCAGCTCCAACTGTTCCTAAAATGGCAGCAAAAGTTCCAGCCGTGTTTGCCAATCCTAAACAAGCAAAAAACTCAACCAAAGTCACCAAACCAGAATTTCTGTAGTCAAAATAGCTATATATATCCTGTCATCCATTCGGCTGATGTGTTTTCATCAATCTTATAACAAACCCCAGATGACCGAATTTGGTTAATTAACAACAAAAACCGAATTTGAAAAGCAGAAATCCATTTACCGTGCAGGATGCCAGTATATTGTGGAGCAATTTCCTGGTGTTAGAAAAGACAAGATAGACGTTAATGTTGACAGAGACTCAGTGACAAAATTCAATGCTGGAGCAGATGTACACATGGATTCTGTGTTTCTTGGCAACAAACCTGTATATTTACAAGAAAACCAGAGTGGCTAAAGGACTTAAGCCCAACAGCTAATGTAAGCCAAGCAGAAGCAATTGATGGACTTTTGGCCAAACTCAAACCAATAAGAGCTGCTCCAGGACCGAAAAATCCTATTGACTGCACCAGAAAAAAAAAAAAAATCAAAATCTTCTACTTCTACATGGTAAGAAAGAAGTTCATAATAAAGTTATGTTACGAACAAAACAGGCAATTGCTGCACATAGACCAGGTGATTGGGCCATTCAGGTTGGAGCGTTGGGCCATGTTCAAGTCAGCAACGCTCAGTTTGGGTCAGGTCATTTTTGGGAGCTTTATCTTTAGTTCGGTAACCTTGTCTAGGGAAAATGAATAACCTTGGAGAAAGGTAAATTCTGGACAAGTCACATCGGGTTGGGTCGTTTCGGGTCAATTAATTTTTGACGTTTTTGGGTTGGATTTGGATGGGTAATTTGGTCGGTTCAGTTTTGTCAAGTCTAGCTGAAAATACCTGGCCTAACTTGTATGTCATGAACCAAATTCACCTGAACCAATTACATTAGTGTACAATTAGGGAGTTGGACTATCATCAGGTGAGACATTTTAACTAATACTTTATCCAAGCAGCTGCTATTAGCACAACAATTTTCATTTAGAGCTAATAGTCTAATACTCTGTTTTCTAATTCCTGACGCAGCATTCTGATGGTAGCAAAGTTATCCAAGCAAATCTTTCATCATAATCCTCGTAAGGTGAACTGTGAATGGTCACCAACAGAACTACCAGAAATGTCCTGAACATACATTTAACTAACTTTTTTTGTCCTTACCTAAAGAAAATCAGACCAAATGACATAATGGCAATTTTGCCCAGGTCATCCTCCATGCATGCATACCAAGACAATTAAGGCACCAGATGTTGTAGTCAAACTCGAGGATTCAGATTTCAGACCAAAGGTTAAAAAGCAAGCTAATTAGAAAACCTGTCCACCATAGAATGAAAGTATAGCTACTCATGCAGAGATAGATGGAAAGAGAGATAAGATTAGAAAGGTGATCAACCTGCATGATTTTACGAGTCAAAGTGACAGTATAACCACGCTGGATCAACATATCTGAACAAGCACCTCCAAAATACCCTACAAGAGCCATCATAGTCCAAGGAACAGCGCTAAACCATGCTGCTTGTCTAAGATCAACATGGTACACCTGCATTGAATTTTGTGAAATTATAAGATTCAAAATGATGCTACAGCTGCCGGATAGATGAGGCATAAATCGTAGTCAAGTTTGATTAAGCCTTACACTGTTAAAATACAAAGGCATCCACGAAAGAATAACAAAGAACCCCTGCACAAGGAAGGAATGCCTGACTTAAGTAACGTACCGGAGATATATATAGTTTCTACTCCAAACAAGAACACCTTAATACTCAGAGATTCAAAGTTGAGTTTATGATTGGGGAAGAAAGGTTGTAAAATAAATAAATAAATAAATATAGTAAAATAAATTAAACAATTACCCAACTATGCATAGCATTTGCTACCATAAGTGACCAAGTTGCAGGCTTAGAGAGTAACCGCTTGAACGGAGGCATCGTTCTAGATTTCGAAGTCTTCCCTTTGGATTGTGGAACTTGTTGCCTCTTGGTTAGTATGTAATTCAGCTCAAACTTGGAAATTTGAGGGTTTCTTTCAGGAATACTAGATGTAGCAGAAAGCCACACCACAACCCATAGAAATCCAGACAATCCAAATATAACAAATGGTCCAAATACACCAGCCTTAGACATAAGTATTGGAGACAGTACAAGTCCAATCGCACTTCCAAGCTGAAATCCAGCCATTGCTATTCCTACTGCTCTTGCTCGTTCAACCTTAGGAAACCATCTAGAATTACAGGTTTCAATTACCAACAATCAGAAGCTACTCGAAACTACCAACTTTATGAACACGAAAATAAAAAAAAGGTACATGTATTGTTAGTACCTCGATATCATGTTGTTCATGGAGGGAAGAGCGACACCTTCAGCGACACCAAGCAAAGCTCGCATAGTAAGAAGAGCCCATATATTCTTTCTAGCAGCCCATGGAGTAAAGAAAGTGGCGAGCGACCACAAGGAAACACCCCATCCCATCACAACCTTTCCACCATAGTAATCCACCAGAGCTCCACCCGCAATCGGTGACACAAGATAACCCCAGAGGAAGGATGACTGGAATCAGCAGCTATAGTTTGTATCAGCAACAATAGAAAGAATCCGGTGATAAATACGCAAGTTGATAGAAGACAACATTGAAGTATTGAACTACTCCCTCCGTTCCATAGTAATTATCGTATTTGAAAATCGTGCAGTCAAATTTCAAAAATTTTGACTAGAACTTTCTCACCATACACAATGAGTGGTTATATAAAATTACCACCATTATATTCGTAACGAGAAGTTCTATCATAAAAGTATAATATTGCAATTGTTAATAACATATTATGTAAGAAATTATCGATCAAAGAGTGACATTGAATATCGTGAAAGTCAAAATTATGACAATTAATATAGAGGGGAGGGAGGAATAACACTATCAAACCACTCTTCAGATCCATCAAACGAATTCATCCATCCAAGAACAAAAGACCTGCCTGTTCTTTGATCAAATTTAACAATGAAATAATCCTCATTATCATTCAACAAACTCCTGTGCATAAGAATCTCGGTAGTCTCAAAATAGCATTTAAGATTTAGCCAAACATGAAATTGTACAAACAGAAAATCACGCAAGAATCAACAAACTGCTAATCATCATACTTAAACTAATCAAGATTATATATTATTCAACAAACTCCTGTATACAAGAATCCATGTAGTCTCAAAGTAGCTATCATGAGTTAGCCGAAAATGAAATTGTACAAACACAAAATCACGCAAGAATCAGCAAACTGCTAAACATCATACTTAAAATGATCAAGATTATACCAAAACACACAGAATTGATTCAAGAAAAAGACCAAATTCCAAACAGTTCACCTGAACAACACCAGCAAACGACTTGCTCCAGCCATTGGAGAGCGACAACGGAACAATCGCCACTGACATAACAACACGATCGGCATTACAAAGAGCCAAAGCCAACGCCAACATCATCACCACCTTAACTCTTTCAGATGTAACGAATTCCACAAACCCTGTCATCTGCATTTCTTCTCCTCCTCTTCCGCCATCAGCGAACGCCCGAGCTGCCGGAACCCTAGCTTCTCCAGCGACTGAGACATACGCGCCACTACTGGACTTGATTCCGGGCGAAGAGCTGGCGCCGATGAACGGAATCCGGCGAAAAAACCGGCGATTGACGACGGAAGTAGAGCTGAATTGAGGATGGAAGAGAGTAGGATTGAGGAATTTAGGGTTTGCAGGAGATGAAATCGATCGAAAAAGTACTGGATTAGTCGTACTACTGAAGGTTAGCGGAGAGTTCATAGTGTTGAAGAAGAGAGGGAAGTGAGCGAAGTGTGTTTGCACTTTGCACTTTTCCGGTCAATCGGTTTTCAATTGCGATTCTCTTTCTTGGCACGCTTTATATATATGTTCGTTTTCTTTTTAGATTTTTTTTTCCTGCCTTTATTTCCCTAATCACCAACCAATTGGAGTACTTTGATTAATCAATCATCTCTCAAGATATGCTTACTATTCCCTATGTTTGAATTTGCTGATTTATACGTGGTGGACCTAGTTAGGTTTACTATGGTATACTATTTACTACTTCCGTCTCTAAATAATTGTCCATTTGACTAAATTTTGACTGTTGATTACTCACAAATTATAATGAGTTACAATATAAAATTAATATTATTGTAATTTTTAGTACTATATCTTTCTAATAGTGATAATTTCATATCAGAACTCATCGATTTGTAGAATCAATGATCAAAGTTTAGTCAAATGGACAATTATTTAGGGACGGAGGTAGTAATTTACTAGTACAAATAATTGTTTTAATTTAAGACATGAGTAAATGCTTACACGAGTATAATTAAATTTATAGATAAAAAATATGTAAACATTAATTAAAGTCCATATCCTAAATAAATTCATAACAAAGTAAAAACTAAATCAAACTATAAGAAAAGAAAAGATCAAACTAAATGGATTGATAGAGATAGCTAACTACTCTCTTGGTCTCCAGCAAGAAGAAGACGACAACAATTATCTCCATGAGTAAATGCTTCTATAAGAGTTGGCTAATTTATATGTAGTCGATCTAAGTAGATCCACCATGATATATTGTATAATTTACGAATAATAATTGTATTAAATCTAAGACACAAGTAAATACTTACACAAATATAAATTGTATAATTAAACTCGTAGGCAAACAATATGCAAACACTAATTAAAATCCATACCCATAACAAATCCATAACTAAATAAAAACTAAACCAAACAACAAGAAAAGAAAAGATGAAACTAAATAGACTACTAGAGCCAGCTAGCTACTTCAAATTCCCTCTTGAATTTCATCATTCTTGTTCTTCTCCTTGCTTTGTACTTGGCCCATAGATACTCTCCTGATACCATCCTCCTCCTCCTCATCATCAAAGTACCTCAATACCAATCCTCTTCCACCTCCTCTCATTCATCTCGTCGATTAGGACTCCCTTGGTCTCAACCAAGAAGAAGACGGTGAAAATCCCAATGACTAAATACAAATTATACAAGAATTGGCTAATTTATAGCACCACAATATATAATATATTAATTTATGAATAGTCTGTATAAAATCTAAGACATAGGTAAATACTTACACAAGAATAACTAAACAAAACCGGTAAACAAATATGCAAACACTAATTAAAAATCCATACCTGTAACAAATCCATAACTAAGTAAAACCTAAACCAAACAATAAGAAAAGATCAAACTAAACCAACTTAACACTAATTCAAATTTCCTCTTGAATTTCATCATTTTTGGTTTGTACTTGGCCCGTACATACTCCCTTGTCACCATCTTCCTCTTCCTCATCAAAGTACCTCTTCCAATACCAATGCCTCTTCCACCTCCTTTCATTCATCTCATCAATCGGGACCCCCTTGGTCTCCGGCAGGAAGAACACAGCAAACACCCCCATGACCACAATGAACGCCGAGAAGAAGAAGAACGTCCCCGACTTCATGCAGCAGAGCATGGAGAGGAAGGCCTGGGCGATGAGGAAGGTGCACAGCATGTTGGTTGACACTGCGAAGAAGAACCCGGCGGTTCGGATCTGGATCGGGTAGATCTCGCTCGGGATCAGCCACCCTAGCGGGCCCCATGACCACGCGAACCCGCTCACAAAGATACAGATTAAGGCCACGATGGATTTGGCGATGGCTGGGGGCATCGAACCGGTGTCGTGGAGGCGGTACAAGAAGATGAACCCGATTGCTGCCTGTGTACGTACAAGATAATCATGCAACACAAAACTTCTGGTTAGTGTGTTTGTCATTACTCTTTTTAAAAATAACTTTTTCCAATTTTTATTGTTGCCTCCATCTCAAAATATTTATCCAGTTTGATTTAACATGGATTTAAGGAAAATTAACAAATTAATCTCAATTCATGACAAAATATCAATAATATTCTTAATTTTAAATTTAAGAATACTATTGATACTTTTCAGTCCCATGTTTAAATACTTGGTATGTTAGTAATTTTAATAAAATAAAAAATTTATTTTAGAAAAGTGGACATAATTTTGGGACATCCAAACATAAAATAGTGGACAAATAATTGTGGAGGGGGAGTACGTTTTAGATATTCTTCTACTAGTAAACATGCCTAATTATCAATTATAAAGGGTTTGATATCCGTTTGTTATTATCCCAATAAATATAATGATATTCTAATCAAGCCATCACTTTTACACTATATTTTAAGAACTTTCTGGTAAATTTAAAGATAAAATTATGTATTAAAATATAATTTTAATTATTTGTATATAAAATTATAAATACAATATGCAAAAAATGATATATCAAAAATGAAAAAAAATGATATGCTTTCTTGGGAGAAATCATAACACAAATCTTATACTATTATATGATAAATTGAAGAAATTATATATATTATTGAATTCTATAACTACAATACCGGTACCACGTATCAATTATATATAAGTATACTTTTATTTATTATTTTTTAAATATGCAAAAAATTGACCTAATGAATAAAGTTGATTTGATAATTAATAGTTAACATAATTAATATAAATATTAAAAATAGTTAGTTTAAAAATCATAATAAAACGTATAGTATGATCAAACAAACAAATATCATCACTCTTAATTAATTAAAGAGTTTGGTAAAAGTAATAAACTAGTGATTAATTATGGAATTATGAATGAATCGAGAAACATAAGAAAAGGGAGGGAATATATATATATATATATATATATATATATATATATATATATATATATATACACGTACCTGGCAAATGAGCATTTGAAAAACAGCTTCGATGAGGAGCACTTTCCTGCCGAAGTAATCAACCCCAAAAACAGCAACCAAGGTTGCCACCACATTGACGGTGCCAGTAACAACCGCAGACAATAAAGACGCATCACTTTCGAACCCCATCGTCTGGAATAACACTGGGGCGTAGAACATGATGACATTAATCCCGGTGAACTGCTGGAAAACCTGAAGAATCGTTCCGCAAACGAGCTGAGGCCTGCTGGATCTCTTCATTAGGTTCCTGGAGCCAAATAATTCAACATTAAATATAATATATATGTTTAAACATACAACGGACAAATTATACCATACATGATAATTAATTACATATATACATCCAACGAATGTTTTTGACAAATTGATAAACTTGTATTTGTTGGTGAATTCTGAAATAATATTAATGAATTTTATAATGAATATTGGTAATTTTTTTTTAAAAAAATTAGTACTTTGGCAGGCCGTATAACAATTGACCCTATTTGTTCAAGATATCTCAAATACAAATACTTCATAAAACAAGTTCTGAACTATGTAATTGAAATTATTTAAGTGGGTCAAAGATTCACTATCTAATCTTTTGGATAAAAATTTATATTTATTGATTAATTTTTAAATAAGAATCGATAAATTTTATAGTAAATACTGCTAATTTTTTTTAAAGAAAAATAAGATTTTGGTTGACACAAGGCAGGTAATTTGATATAACAATTGACACTATGATGTTCAAAAATATCTCAAACACAAATTACGCAATCTAATTATGTTCTTTTGTGTGCTTGGTTAAGTACGTGGTTGTGCGGATAAATTATAAAGTATAGATAATGTGAATAAAGATAAATAAGTTTGATAAAGTGTAGAAAAGACGAATGAAGATGCAAAAATATTTATAATTTTTAATATTTTTTAACAAATACTGCCTCTGTCTCAAATTAATTGACACCTAAACTAAATATTGACCGTTAACTACACAAATTACAATGAGTTACAATATGAAATTAATTTTTAGTATAATAATTTTCTAATAACCATAATTTCATATTGTAACTTATTATAATTTGTGCATAGTTAATAGTCAAAATGTCAATTAATTTGAAAGAAAAGGAGTATTAACGATGCTAATGAACTTAACCTTACCATAAAAAATAACAGAACATAGCCTAAATTCTTTTTTTTTTTTTACCTGAAAGGATGCTTGACTTGCTTAGATGCCTCCACAGCCTGCGTCAACACGAAGAACTCCATCTCCACATCCTGAGTTCCTCGGATCTTCTTCAAGTTCTCCAACCCCTTCTCCTTGTGACCGCGCTCAATGAGACTGGTCGGTGTCTCAAGGATGAGGAGGGACCCGAAAGCAAGTGCCAGGGCTGGGACAGCTGCCCCTGCCAAGGACACCCTCCACCCAATGTGCTTGATGTTGGATGTGAAGTAGTTCACCAGGTTGGCTATCAGGATTCCTATTGTGATCAGCAGCTGGAAGCATACGTTCAAGCCTCCTCTGTATTTGGGCGGGGCTATTTCAGAGATGAACAATGGCACTGCCTGCAGGATTCGTTGTAAACAGAAATATAATGATTAGTCAACTAATGTACATGGGATTATTAGAGGTCATATTAGTGTTGGCAAAAACTTGGGTCGGTCAAATTTAGTCAATTTCAAAATTTGGACGAAAAATTGAAGTCCGACTGGTTTTGTTCCCAATCGTTGAATAATTCAAACAGAGTTAAATTCAGGTTAAAATCGGATTTGAACAATGAAAAATATTAAATCCAAATATTGTGTTAATTCAAAATCAATTCAGTCAAAATTTTGCCAAATCTAGATCAAATTGTGAATTTATTATATAATTCATAGTTAGGGTGTAGGGTTTAAGGTTTAGGTTAGTTGTATCCAGAATTTTTTCTCCTCTAGAGATCTAATTCAGGTTAAGAAACGGTCTCAACAGTTCTACTATTCTCATCGTAAAATATTTTTTCAGATTTTTTTTGAAAAAACTTATTTGACAGGTAAAAAGTTCATCTTTAGCTTAGTAATTAATATTATCATATATTATACAAATAGTCAGATAGCAATATATATTCTTTAAAAAATTGTAAAATTAATATATTGGCACTGGGAGGATCTGAAGCTAAGTCATGAAAAAATTCAGTATAATTTGGCATAAAAATTATAAATTTTTTGTACATCATATGAATATAATAGTGTATTAATCTCCCCTAATCAAAAGACCTAAATTCGTCAATATTAATATATAATTGAAATTTTTAACCTTTAAATAATATAATGATTTATTGAAACCAACAGATACTAAAAAATAATATAGTTAGATACAATAATCAATCTCAAGAATTACTTATGTACCTGGTTACCGAAGCCAATGCCAGCACCAAGGCAAATTCGTCCAACAATCAACATGAACAAATTTTGTGCACCAGCAGTTAAAGCAACCCCAACCAAGAAGAACAAGGAAGCAGCCTGCATTGCCAACTTCCGCCCAAACTTCTTGCACACAATCGAAGCGAAAAAGCTAAACACAATCGCGGACAGGTAGAGGGATGACGTGAATAGCTGCAGGTACTGGTTGTCGAACTTGCAGTAGTTGTTCTCCCTCGCATGGTGCTTCTTCTCGTACACCGTTGGGAAAAACTTTAACAGAAAATCATCCATCGATGTCACTCCTCCTGCATGATTTATAGATAGGTTATACAATCGTTTCTCATACTGAATTAGGTAGATTTAGTAACAGAATCTAGTAGAGTTTTTGAGTTTTATCGCAAGTTGTTTTTATCTTGTTATCTTATTGTAGTTATAAAAGTTATCAAAAATATAAACCAACAAATCAGTCAAGCAAAAATCTAATTGAGTTTTGGCATAAACTAAAAAGGCTAGCAATAGGGGTGAAGCCAACTATAGCCAACACGATAGACTGTAAACTAGTTTGTTTTTAGAGAGGGCCACAATATGAAAAACCAACTCAAATTTACTATATTTTTAATAAAGCACGACCAAAAACAATTTGTTTACAAAAAAATTGAGGGGGCCAGCGGCCGTCTTTGGTCCGCTCAATGCCCCACCCTGACTAGGAAAAACATAACTTTTCCAGCCACAAATTAGCCATCTCTACTAGAAAAAGTCGATTAAGATCAACAAATTAAAAAAAGATGATGAAGATTCAAACCAGTCAAACATATTTTTCAACATATTTAATACTTAAAATTATCTCCTTTGGCAAAAAAAAAAAATGCATATTTACATGATTGACACCATACAATACCAACCTACGCGGCCCCAACTATTTAAAAAGAATACTCGCTTTAGCAAATTGTATAGTTCATACTATAACATAAACCACAAATATCGAAGAATTCATAAACATCATCATCATATACATAATCCACGTACGTATAGTAAAATCATTACATATTTACCCTTCCCATGCATTAACTATAATAAACAATGATGAATGAATGTGGTACGTACCAGAGATGCCGATGTCATAGCCAAACATGAGGCCACCAAAAGCCGCAATAATGGAGCAAATGAATACTTGGCATGTCAATTTCGCTGGGAATTCATTATTATTATTGCAATTCTTAGGATCCTCTGAGGCTGCAGATATTACTCCCATCTTCCTTCTCCTATTTCAACCACTTAAATTAATTCCCTAAAGTTTAAGTTGCAACTCCCTTGAGAATGTGATACGAAGATGTGATACAACTATGGACCATATTCGTATATATACTGTTCAATCTCGGTGGGTTTTAGTTGTTGCTAATAGGTATTTTAGTTGTATTAGGAAAGGAGGTGTTTTAGGTCTCGTTATTTTATCTTATCTTAGTTATAAACGTGCGAAAAAATAGATATAACAGTCATACCTTGAATATAAAAAACTACTCCTGTTTGGACTCTTTAACACTTATCCAACTACGTACGTAATTATCCACTGTAGGTTTCATAAATCTACTCAAACTCCTGCTCTACAACTGATCAAATACTCTGTTCGTTCTTTTTTATCTGTTATTTACGATTTTCAGTGTTAATCTTTAATTAACAATTTTTAATATAATTTTTTCATAAAAAGTATAATATTATACTTTTTTTATAATAATTTTTATTACGAATCTAATAACATCAATTTTATATGAGAATTATTATACAAATTAAGATATTAACGTTAAATTTTTTGACACAATTTCCTAGGCGACAGGTAAATAAGAACAGAGGGAGTAATCCCTTAAATTGTGCAAAGTATATCATCCACCGTACTGTACACCATATGCATTGAAATGCATCAAGTTTTATGTATGTGATGATTTTGTACAAATTTATTAAATTTAAAATATATATATTGATGAATTTTGTAATAATATTGATAAATTAATGATGAATTTCATAATTAATAGTGATTATTTTTTTTAAAAAAATTAATATAAATGGTGAACCTTGTTACTAGTTAGATATACCGTGGTTGACCATATAACGATTGCTAAATTGAGACACATTTTTTTTCCATGTGGTTGGTTAAGTGGTTGTGCAGATAAATTGATAGGGTATAGATAATGTGGATAAAGGTAGATAAGTTTGATAAAATGTGGATAAGGTGGATAAGTTGAGAAAATATTTATATTTTAAATAATTTTTAAAGTATTGTGAATAACGCAAATTGATCACGTCACTCACATCAGTTATTAAATATATAAATTTTAAATATATATTATATGTAAGGTAGATAAAGTGATAACGGTTAAGTTGATAAAACATAAATGGTGCAAATAAACATAACTTTATCACAAAAAGTAACAGGGCTCAGACTCTCGAGGACGAAGCTGATATTGATTTTGCATGGTTTCCCCTTAAGGGTATGTCAAATTCATGGATAAAAAAATAATTAGATAAAAGTTAAATTTTGATAAATTTTAGTAATTTCGTCAAATTTACTTTTATATATCAAATTAAAAAAAAATTTAAGTAGATATTTAGTAACTTTAGATAAAAATTGATGAATTCAGTTTACCCATGAATTTAATAGATCCTAAATCACCTTATTTGTTTCCTGTCCATTTGGGTTAGTGCACTCTTTTGTTTGATTATGGATTTGTAAGCAATTAATGGTTTTAAAGGTGCACTTGTTTCCTATAGTCTAATTGTGTACTGATGAGAGATGTCCAAGTGAGATAGGCCTACGTTTCTTCCATGATATCTAAAACAGTGACCTACATATTTTACTCCAAGGTTTTTTTTAAAGTTTTTACCCGTTCGCATTAAAAAATTGATCATACATCTTTTACTTCAAGACATTTTTAAGATTTTTACCTTATTCTTTTATGAAGTATGATAAATTAATTTATTAGGGATTACTCAATATACAGAGTAACTTGTAAGTTGAAGTAAACTAAGAGTTTGTTTCGAGATTGAAACAGGCAAATTTCAATGAACTTTTCAAAAAGACTGGAAAACAACCTGGCTAAAATCCATTCAGTTGAAGAAAAACTTGTACGAGACCCATTTAGTATTCTCTTTACTAATTGGCATAACATATTTATACGATATAGAGAAAGAATGTTACCTTTTAACCAAAAGTATTGGGGAAAATTTAGTCATAAGCGTTGGTTGATAGAAGGGGATCGTAGCTCCTTCTTCATTCATCGGTCAATTGCCTTTAGAAAAAAGAAGTCTTTAATAATTGGTATTAAGGATCATTCTAGTATTTGGATCCAAGATGAACAAGAAATTTAGACCTGTTTCGGTGAAGAATTTACCTCCATATTCAAAGCTTCTAATAACATTTCAAACACTGACCTCCCGACCTTTGCCTAAGATATCAATATAGCAAAGTAACCATCTTACAACAATGGTTACTGATGAAGAAATTAAAATGTAATTGATCAAATGGATCCTGCGAACGCCTCGGGGCCGGATGGCTTTGGTGCAGTTTTCTATCAACAATATTGGCATATTATTGGTTTTGATGTTTCAACTGCCATAAAGGATTTTTTTTTCCGCATAGGAAAATTGCTCAAAGAGGTTAATCATACCTTTATTACACTTATCCCGAGGGTGGAAGATCATACTCTACCCAACCAAAACCAGTAAGTCTTTGTAATACTCTTTATAAGATTATAGGAAAAATTATGGTCAATCGGTTTAAACCGATTATTGATAATCTAATGAGCCGTTTTCAAAGCGCGTTTGTTCTGAATAGACAAATTCATGACAATGTACTCTTTGCTCATGAAGTGATGCATAGATTCAAACAATCCACAACTTCTAAGCCATGGATTGCTTTGAAATTAGATATGGAAAAAACCTATGGACGAGTTGAATGATTATTCTTTAAAAAAAAAATCGAATGAGACTTCCTCCATTCTGGATTAACAGGATAATATAGTGCATCTCATTTGTTTCTTACTCAGTATTAGTAAATGACCAGCCTTGTGGGTTAATCAAACCAATAAGAGGACTTAGACAAGGGAATCCTCTTTCCCCTTACTTATTACTTTTCTGCATGGAAGTCTTGACCCAATCCCTTGTTCAAAGTAGTCAAGACAAAAGAAAGGGTTTGGGAATTAAGATTTGTACGTTCGGAATGAACATTCCTTATTTGCTTTTTGTTGACGACAATTTTTTTTTTTTGTAAAGGGACTGAAACAGCCAGTAAAAGCCTTAAGTTCATTTTAGATAATTTCCGTGAACAGTCTGGACAATTAATCATTTAACACAATCTACAATGAATTTTCTTCAAAAACTACGATAAGTTACACTAATCGTGCAAAAGATATTTTTAATAACCCCACCAAAGAATTGTTAGGTAAATACTTACTTTGTCCTTCCATTAGTAGTAATAAGAAAATAGAATTGTTTTCACCTATTCTAGATAAGGCTTCAAAGAAACTATTTAATTGGAAAACAAATTCTGTTTTCAAAGTTGAGAGAAAAATTCTTATTCAAGCAAACTTGGAATCATTCCCAGTATATATTATAAAGTACTCCGTCTATTCCTCAATATCTGTCACTTTAACTAACTTTTTATTTTCCATAATATATGTCACTTTAACCAATTTTTTATTTTTCATAATATCTGTCACTTTACAATTCTAATGCAATATTAATAATAGTTTTCTAAATTTACCTCTTATTTGTATCATTACCAATATAAGTATATAACCAAAATAAAAATTTATTTATTACTTTTATTATTTCCAATATAATTTTCATTTTGAGGACAACTTTTTTAAAACTTTTCCAAAACTCAAATATGATAATTATTGAGAAATGGACAGAATATTTTCTTATACCGATATCTAGTTGTAAAAATGTTGACCTTGTTATCAATAATCATGTGAAATTCTTAAAAGGAAGAACCAGTAGAATTTAACAGGCCCATTTCATATAAAGTTATAAACTTAGGGTACAATTGAATAATTTCGTTACGAAAAGACATGCTACGCTAAGCTTGAACGTTAACTAGGTCAGTAAACAGGATGATCACGGATTCCAATGCAAGCCTAGAAAATGACTAAAAAAATCCAGACAACATGAGTGACTGGGAGATAGAGAGGGGCAGACCAAACAGAGAATCTGGGTAAATGCGAATCCAATGAACTACACCTTCAGATCTCTCTCTTCTTCTTCTTCTTCATCCAGGTCAGTTTTTGCTTTTACCCTTTGGATTTCATCGCATTCTTCACTTACCCACCATTGTTTCTCTCTCTAGAATGACGTAGGAAGAAGAAGAAGGAGCTCCAGCTTTAATGGCGGTTGCTGTTTAGGAAGAAGGAAGGGAAGAAGTTTCAGTTTTAATGGCGGGTGCTGTTTAGGAATAAGGAAGGGAAGAAGCTCCAGTTTTAATGGCGGTTGCAGTTTAGGAAAAAGAAGAAGAAGGAGCTCCAGTTTTAGTTTTAATGGCGTTGTTGAAGCAGCAACCACCAAACCCTAAACCCCGCCGCCTCAACCTCGGCCCCTGCCACCGCCACCCTGATTCTCCGGTGACCACCGGCCTCTGCCCCTCCTGCCTCCGTGAGCGACTCTCTCTCCTCAACCCCACCACCTCCGTCGACGGAGCTTCCACTTCTGCTTCTACCTCCGCCGGAGCACCGCCGGAGCTGCGGCGGTGCAAGACATTCTCGGCGAAGAACGGCGAGAGTGTGCTTGGGTTGGAGCCTCGCAGGCGATCGTGTGACGTCAGGGGCCGGAGCTCGCTCTCTAACCTCTTCGACCTCGACGACGACGACGGCAATGGCGGATTGAGCGACGGCGTGAGGGTTGAGTCGAAGAATTTAGGGTTTCTGGGGAAAGCTACGTGTCCTGTTCCTGAGGTAGTAGAAGAAGAAGAAGTTGAGAGTAATTGCGATGATTTTGAGATTTCTAGGGTTTCCGATTTCGGAAATGTGGTCGAAGATGAAGATGAATTCGAAGACTCCAAAACCACCATGAAAGAGTTCATAGATCTCGAATTCCAAGCGAAGAACACCAAACCTAGCAACAACAATCGGCGAGATTTCAAGGAAATCGCCGGAAGTTTCTGGGTTGCTGCTTCGGTCTTCAGCAAGAAGCTCCGAAAATGGAAGAAAAAACAACGAAACAGAGATCACAACGACGATGAAGAACACATCGAAGATGGCGTTGGTTTCGGAGAAATGCAGCTGGAAAGATTGCGAGGAAGAAGATTGACAATGATGAAATCTCGCGAAACTCAATCTGAGATCGGATTCGGAAGAAGATCTTGCGATTCGGATCCGAGAGGATCCATGGATTTCGGTAGAGCCTCCATTGATGGATTCGGAGCTTTTGGGAGGATCTCGTGCGATACTGACCCTCGATTTTCCGTCGATCTCGGCCGAGCTTCCGTCGACTGCGGCGCCATCTCCGGCGAAGATCCCCGGCGGTCTTTCGACGCTCCCCGAGCCTCCTGGGACGGATACCTGACTTCCGGCGCCGGAGGACGGCCGTTGCCGCCGCCGCGTCCGGTGGTTTCCGTCATCGAGAACGCCATGGCCACCGTCTACGAGTTCGACCACCACCGCATGTTGGCCGGAGTCAAAACGACAAGGCTTGAAACTGCCAAAGACCCCCAAACGATGCGTTTTGGGTCTTTCGATCGGTCTGGTTCTCATCATTGCAGAAGGGAATCTCAAACCCTAGAAAAACCCTCGTCGGACGCTAGGGTTTCTCCGGCCTCCGCAATCAAGCTGCTGATCACCGAGAAAGAACTCAACGAATGGCGGTTAAACTCCATGAAAGACGACAACAGCTCGGAGAGCTTCTCGACAGCCTCGAAAGACTTGACATCAGTATCATCCAGCAGCAACAGCAGCGCGGCGAAAGAGCTGAAGAAATGCCGCCATTGGAGCAAGCTCTGGAGCTTTTGGGGCCTCCTCAATCCACGAAAAGGCGACAAATATTCGCCCAATGCCAAAGAGATGATCCCCCAAGAATGCCCGCGAGCGAGTTCTGCAGAGAACTACATCCGAAACAACGGGTCCGAATCCGGGTTTGACCCAGATTGGAAGCTCCCGCGTAGCCATAGCAGCACTGCTAGCTCGAGGAAAGCGGAATCAAATTCGAAGGCGCTCGTTTTGGATCGGAATAGAAGTGCTCGGTATTCGCCAAATCGCCACCTTGATAACGGGTTGTTGCGGTTTTACTTGACCCCTTTGAGGAGCCGAAGCCGGAGGAGAAGCAAGTTGCCTAATAAGGGGGTTGGTAGGTTGAAGAACTCGCGATCGATAGCTAGAAGTGTGTTAAGGTTGTAGTTTTGTACTATTATTAGGGTTGGATTAGAGAGAGCAGTTGTTGGTTTAGCCTAGTCTCTCTGTAAAGACATTTGTAACCTGTTTTTTTAGTAAGCTGCTCTTATGATGAATTGAATGAAATCGATATGTGGGATTGTTGGTTGCTTCTTTGTGGAACGCGTCGATGGAGATTTTCGATTGTTCATATCATTGCAGGCGAGTGCATTTGAGCGCGAATAAGTGCAGGTGCAGTTGGATAAGTGTATTAGAGAAAGTTAGAAACCCGAGTTTTCCTGATTTTAGGCATAGCAGAAGATTGTTGGATGCCCTTGGTAGAACACTTAGGTCGAGATTTTTGATTGTTCATATGATTGCTGCCATTCAGTAGGAAGTCAACTTTTTAAAGATTGAGATTGTCTATATCTGAATCACTCAGATCTTGTTCAAATGATTGTTGCTGTTATTTTTTTATTTTCTATATAATTGCAGCCATTCAGTAGAAAATCGACTTTCTAAAGACTGAAACTGTCTGTATCTGAATCACTCAGATGGCGTTCAAATGTGTTCGTTTGGAGATTTGTTGTTGTTTGCATATGATTGCAGGTTTGTGGGTTAATTGACATGTAAATGCATGCCACTGCAGGTGGTTATAGTTGAGTGCAGTTGAATGCACAGAAATGATCAGAAGGTGGTTTACTGTGTTGGCTATGGCCTACGCCTAATCCTAAGTTGCAGCTTTGATCTTGCTTTGTAATCCACTAATGAAAATTCTACCATAGTTGAATTTATTTTCAACTATGGTAGTTGAAAATTTTATACCATTCATTTATAAAAAATAAATCATATTTGTTAAAAAGATTTATATCCTTCTAAACATAATTAATTATTGTATTAAGTTACTTTGATCAACCTACATTGATTTTGAATTTCTATGGTAAAATTAATGGTATTTTCACTTTTCAATTACGATAGTAAAAAAAAAAGTCAATTATGGTAAAATTTCCTTAAAAATATTCAATTTTGTAAAAAAATATAACTTAACATATAGATCTACTTATTGTAACAAGTCCTATGATGAACATATATATAAATTTTAATTTTTAATAATAAAATTAAAGTAATTATACATTTCAACTACCATAGTATTCAACTATGGTAGAATCTCCCGTCAACTAATTTTTGAATTTACTTGCCTCGCTTTTCCTCTTGGAGTGTATCAGTGGGTTATTGAACTTTGCAAAGTTTTACTTTTGTTCCATTTTCTTGGATTGCTTTAAGCTTCTACTCATTACTTTAATTCAAATGTGTTGCCTATCTTGCTTTTGTGACAAGTAACGAACTCATTTTCAAAAGTTTTGCTGATTATCTATCGATAGGATGCGTACTATAGTAGAGTTGTTGGTTATAGATAGACCTGTCAATTCGTGCGGGTTGGCTGGTCAGTTTTGGGTTGGTATATATTGGGTTTGGGTAAATACGGGTTGAGTGTATGCTGAGTTCGGATTGGGTCGGTTGGTGTATTCCGGTTTCAATCGGTTTTATGGGTCATGACTGCCCTTTTTCTCAATCACTTTTAACTAATAAAACTGATTGTAACTTGTCGAATATGCCGACATAATGTACCATTCCATTGTAAGTTCCACCACCACAATATATCAACAAGACCTGTATGTTGGTAATGTTAGTGAGTTCATAAGATATATTACAACTTTTTAAAACTTAAATAATTTCATGGAACGACCTGCAACTATCCCACCAATGTCTTATCCACCACATCTCCTTATCTCATTTTCATGAGTAGATACTAGATGTACTCATAACCGTTCCAACACTGCTTAGAGTTATTGAACATAAGTCGATTATTCAATCGTTTTCGCTACTCTTGGCCCACTTTTTATTGCTAAAAATATTTTATTCACTATTATAAAAGGGAAAAATGAGTTTGTACTTCTCTACTATGATATATTTTAGTGGATAAAAACTTATAATTAGAAGGAGAAAAGTACAAAATAAAAAGTTGTAATAGTAAAAAAAGTATGATAAATATACAAAATTATTAGTTTTTATTGATTTGATAAATAGGTCGGTGATTTTGATTAAGGCTCTGTTATTTTCTGCGGTTGGCAAACTGCGGTACTATAGCATACCGCAGTTTGCCACAACTCACCACACTTTACCACAAATCATTACTTTTCTGTCTCCTCACTTTTCTCCTTTACTTTTTACATTCTTTCTCCTCACATACCCCACATACCAATAACCTACCACAATTCCACCACACCCACCACAATTCCTCCACACCATACCGCAAAACACCGCATAAAAGAACAGGGCCTAAGTTGGACTCGTTAAATTTTGATTTTTATCGAGTCCAGCTATAGGAAAGCCCGTGAAGGCTTCACTTAGGCCAATTTATAAACTTATAAATTAGAGTAAATTGCACTCTAGTGTTGGGCTTAAGATTGAGCTTAAAATGAGATATTTTTTTTACAACTATGTGTTGCAATCAATCAACTTGGTTTGATCAAGAATTTATTTTTGATTAAAATTTGGTAAAAGCAAGTAGGTCTGCTGTTGATGTGACATGTCTGATGTATTTAATATAAGTAGTCAGTGAACTTCAATGTAGATTAACCCTAAACAATGAGGTGGTTAATCCAGACATAATTTGGTTAACATGAACTTATTATGGGTTAACTGTCCATTGTAGGTTAACCTAGACCAATGAGGTGATTAACCCAAAATACAGTAGGTTAACATGAACTTGTTCTGGGTTAACTGTCCATGGTGTCCATGTTGAGTACTTTATGTTAACATCATTACCCATATGGCCTATCTTCATAACCCTAAAGCATAACTTATGTAGTTTTTACTTTATTAATTACTAATTTTAGTATACAAACCTTATGTTGGAACTATGCGTTAGGAGCACGTGAAGTTCATTGTAGTTAACCCAGACCAATGATGTGATTAACCCAAAATACAGTAGGTTAATAAGTTGAACGAATAGGGTAACTGCAAACGCAATTTTAATAGTTAAATATTCATTTCCCATCATTACACCTATGCATATAGGTTGGGCTCTACTAAAAAACACCAAACTGTAAATGTTTTTTTGATCAAATATGAGTTTGATTGATGGCAATACCAAGTTGTAAGAAAGGCCTTCATTGTAAATAAATTTTAAGCCCAACACCACAAAACAATTAGCCCTATAAATTATACTATACGAGTGCATACTCTTATTAAATCACATAAATAGGTTCATGTTAATATATATATATAGGACAAAAAACACTTGGGGTGTGTTTGATAATTTTTTTGACAGATTTTTCTAGGGGATTTTTTAAAAAAAAAAATTAGGGGGGATTTAGAAGATGAGGTAGTAAATATTTAGACTAAAATCTTTTCAATAAATGCCTCATAGATTGAGCAGATAATTTAGAGTCGATAGAATTTGAACCAAAAAAAAGTGGGGTGAAGATTTTGTGAATTGGAGTTCCGAGCAATTTTTGAATGGATTGGGATGGTATTTTTCCTTCTTTTAGCTCGGGATTATACATCACCATTTTTAAACGTGTCACCTGGTAAGTTGTTGTTGTTGTTGGATTATATATCACCATTTGTTGCTTTTGTTTTCCTTTTTTTATTTTTATTTTTGGGTTATAGTTGTTGCTCATCGACGACATTTGATCCAACAGACAAATTACTCCAATGAGCAAATGGATTTATTTTTTGTTTTTCTTTCTTTTTTTAGCTTCTCTATATATATCAATAACCTTACATTAAAATTACAACATAACAAAAAAAAATTACAAAAATAAATTAATAAAAGTTGATCTCAAAATAATTTTTTTTATAATATGTTGCCAAGTGATTCTTAAACTTGGATTGTCATTGTTTAGAATTTCCTGACTCCCGATGAATTGCACTACTTTTTAGTGGTGGACTTCCACCAATTCAATCCAAAGATGGATCACCTTTACGGATGACGCTAGTGTCTAGGAAGTAGAATCAATAACTTATTGCTTTTAATTTGAAGTTGTTTTGAGCCAAAATTACTTTTGAAAAACAATCTTTAACTTCCATAATTTGGCATTAGTTTGTGTTTTTCAACCTAAAAACACTCTTAAAACGTAAAACCAGGCCAACCAACACTAAACATAGACAAACATACCTCCTCTGTTTCATTACTTCTCAAAGCTCTAATTTTCGACCAAAATCAAGCCTACTAGAAACCCTAAACCCAAAATTCTCGATTGAAAGAAGAGGAAGAGTATGATGTTGGACACAACTTTAATCAACTTTCTTCCAGGATACCTTCATTGTGTTGTCATACTCCCAAGTTGGCGCCACTCTTCAGCAAACACACCCAGAGGTTGTTGTCACCAATTGGAGATTGTTCACTTTAAAACATTATTTTGCCAACATTTGTAACATCTATGAATGAATCACGAATTCTTATTTGGGGTTTGTGACAAGGGAATTGAAAGTTCTTCAAAAATAATATGAAGGGTAGAATCATCATTTAATTTACATAAATAGGGTCTTTTAATGTAAATAAATAGGGGTTAAAGTGTCTTTTCCTTCTTTTTGTCACAGTTTGCCAGTTTTTATCATAATTAATCTATATCACTATTAGTCAAATAGGATAATAAATCATTTTCCGACACTGGAGTTTGAAAATCATTATAGCGAACATCCGATCACATAAATGCAAATTCCTCTTGAAACCACTTTTAAAAACTCGGTCAAACAGGCACCAATGATATACATGTGATTCCATAATGGAATAAAGTTTCCTTGTTACTTCCTACAATCCTACCACATACAGACATGCATAGCCCAACCTACAAATTATTACTTCCTACAACATACAGACATGCATGCTAGCAAAAGCTACAATTATTCATTGACATTGTGACATTGACAAAGTTGACAAAACATAACTTGTCACAACACATCAAGAGCCATGACAACAAACTTATCAACAGAACTGACCACACATGAAACTGAAATGGCACATCATAATTTGAACAACACTTCTATTATGTCTTGATTCCTATATCAATCAAACTAAACTTTGCTCATTTCAACACCATCACAAACCATGCCGAAAGGCGGCGCAACAAGACAGTTAAACAACATTCTTAATTGGGTAAGACACGAGAAAATTTACAAACCTTGCCAGGGATGAAACAATGAGCCAAGTTTAGCTCAAGCACTGCGTCGAATCAAAGAATGCCATACACAAAAAATTGTGAGACATGGGCCTAGTTTTCCCACTTACCGAGGGTCAGCGTACTGGTTGTTACAACAAAATCCCCTGTCAAAACATGTATTAACCAATAACCGCAGGCTCGGGCCTAATTCCTCTATTCTATACTCCTACTATGCTAGTATCGGAAACTTTCGTTCTTGTTTTTGCTCTTTCCTCTTCCTTTTCACCTTTAGCAAACAAAATTAGTCAGAAAAATCACACGAGAATCAACCAACCGAGAATCGAGATATCCTTACAAAACAATAGTGAGCCCGGGGTCTCATCTCCTTCCAGTCAAGTAATGGCACTTGGGAATTTTAGCGCTCTCGTTGCTAGATTCGTGGGCCCGGGGTCTCTTTGCAGAACTCTTGGACTTACTGTTCGCCTCGACTTCAGCCTCCTCGTCGTCACTGATCGGCACTTTCCCTCCTGACTTAGTTATCCTGCTAATGCGCCTCGGGATGTACACATTGAGATAGTAACTCACAATATCCTCCCTGCTTTTGGACTTCTTGAAAGATAACATGGCCGGCTTCAGGAATCCGTCTCCCTTGGACAACGGGTTATCCTTCACAAAGGACTCGAATCGCTTCTCTTGCTTCGACGACCATGACTTTGCAACGATATCGCCCATCTCGTCAAATTTCCAAGCCCTGTAAGCGGGCCCCAGCTCGGCCTCCAGCCTGGCCCGTTCTTCGGAGATGTGTCGCTTCATGCAATGTTGAGATCCCGGGGAAGAGCAGGAGCACGAACCGGACCTTACTTCTCCGATTTTCACCCCTTCTTTTTCTCCTTTCTTTGCAGTATTACGGTCCTCTTCATTTTCGAGTGGCCATATTCGGGTTCCTAACCACTTTGAACTGTCCGGGTCCGGATCATTGTGAGGCGGGTCCCTCCATTCGGGTACGTCAACTTGAAATCGAGAACCGATGGGGATCACCAATGGGTCGCAATCATTGAGGTATTTTAGCCAGTTCGCTTCCTGTGGGGGCGAACAAGATTTCTTTTTCTTTGGCTTGTGCATGATTAATGTGTCAGTGTGTGTTAAGTGCAGTGCCTGGTTAATCTTTGCATTGAAAACCAGATGTATGTTAGAAATCCCGCAAATTGAACCGACTTGGTGGTTGCCAGTATTCATGAAAAGCAAAATGTGTCATACATGTGGATGGTGATGTCGGTTAATGGGACACCGATCTTTAGTCCAACGAGAAATTAGGATCCTGGACAATGGTATGCTACCGTCTCTCTTAACAGCGCCCCTTAGCAGCACCACAAATTCACAAGAACTTGTCTAAAATCCTGTTGAAAGAACATTTGAGCAAACTTAAATATATAAAACAGGTACTGACTAAAATAATAGCTACACACTTAAGTCATCACGATGATCTTTGTACACTGTAAATTAAGCGAAGAATCAAAGAAATTGCATATCACCAACAACAACCATCACCGATGTAGTTCAAGTGCCAAAGAGATATGCACTCGGCTTCAAATTTGCAAAAGCAAAGACAGTTTATCCAAATAAACTCAAACTTCATCTAGACAAGAAATCACAGAATCACCACATTATGCAGACAGCATCATCACATTAGCTCTACGTCTGAATTTTGATATTCACCAAATTAACTAAATATACAGTGAACCCTGTCTATGACAAGCAAGATATTCTAGTCAAAAAGCAAGATACTCCCCTCTATCAAGCGCCACGTTCAGGGATGTCAAGATGACCTATATACCACCAATGCATTTGTTTTCAAATCACGTAACCCTCAAAATTCTATAGTCAACTTACCCTGCACCCGTTTACCCAACTTAGGCCTTGTTCTTTTATACGGCTGGCTGGCTGCGGTGCCACAACACACCACACTTTGCCAGAACCCACCACAACATACCAATCCACCACAATTTACCACAACCCACCACAATCAACTTTTTCACATTTACCAATACAATTTACATTTATAAAAAACAAAACCCACCACAACTTACCAATAACCCACCACAATTCCACCACACCCGCCACAATTCCACCACACCGCACCGCGCCATACCGCAGCCAGCCGTATAAAAGAACAAGGCAAAACACAAAGACATTATTCAAAATTTATGCATTTATCTTCTAATATAGTTACCAAGAACACCTTAGTTCAACTGTGCTCATTACTTTTGTAACAAATTTGGTATAAATTATGCTTTATATAGAATGTCAGGGTATACCGTGATACACGATAACTATCACAAACTTCATGTAATATAGCAAACTTCATATACACAAAGTCACATGCCTAAATGAACACAGAAAAGCGACACAGCAGCGTGTATGAAATTCAAATGGCAAAACAGTTTCAAAGTTCTACTTAAGAAAAATCCCCCGTGACAATAACTTTGCTGCCAATGTGCATAAGTTACTAACAATAGTAATGCTGTATTTTCAGACAATAAAATGTACACAGAGTTTAGTTTACGGACGACTTCATCCAAGATACCATCAATCCATACCATGACAATTTTCTAAAAACCAAAGCAACCCAGGAATTTACCCCATAAATGAATGTATCCCCATCAAAAAATGAAGTCGATATTATCGAACCGTAACTCCAACCCATTACACTATAATCTTTCACACTGCAATCAGTCAGATACACACAATCATGGTTACCATAAACGCTTCCCGGGTCATTAGTCCCGGAGCACGGGTCGCTAACTTTTACACAAACTTAGTCTAGTTTTGCCTTTGGAATGCTTGTTTCCGGAACGCCGGTCGTATGTGTATGTAGCGTTTCCGGTAACTATGCACACAATCCTGCCCATACAATGGAACTGTTCAGTCTGCTCATGGATTCATGTTCTTGGAATCCAAACATACAACCTTCTGAGATCATTCTCATGCAAAAATTTAACTACCCTAGAACAAATCTAATACCCCAGAAAAGAAATTCTAACCCTTAAACCATACATAACATCATCCCTCATTTGACTCGTGCTTTTTACACTGGAAAGAATACTAAAAATTCACAGATCGTTTCATAAAAAACAACAAAAACAAAAGAATAAAAAAACAGTCATAACTTCCTCTCTACATTCCATTCCTTTTACACAAAAAAGGCTCAATACCCACTCAACATTTGGCCAAATTTCCCATCAAAAGAACAATAAAAAGGAGGAGAAAAAAAAGAAAAGAGTAACAGTAAGAAGAAAAACATTCTTTATCAACCTAGACAAAGGAGAGATAGTACACTCCAAACAGAAAGTGTGCAAAATTTGAACTCATTTCCGCAATCCAACAGACAACCCAGAAACGAAATTGTACACTACTCGCACAAACAAAATTAACCCAAATCAGATTTAGTACCGTAAATTTCTGGGCTAAATCTATGGTACTTCATTAGTACCCTAAGTTAACACAAAAGCAGCGAAAAAAGAAACCAAGCAACAGCAAATGAAGAACAAGAAAACCCGATTCAACAGTATACAGAGAGAGACACCATGACAGACCTTGCTCAGAAGTCGCATCTATGGCGGAAAGCAAGATACGTCACCATAGCAAGCTTGCTTAAGTTCACTTTTCCGGCGAAATCGGACGGCGATGAGAGAGAGTAGAAGGCGGAGGACACGGCGGATGTTGAGGAGAAAGTGCCGGAAAAGGGAAAAAAAGCAGAGGGCAGGTATGGAAATTGGGAGGGGAGGGGAGCCGAAGGAGGAGGAGAAACAACAATTTTTTCCTGGATTTTGTTTAGAGTATCACTTCCGATTTTATTAGGTCTATCTTCTAGTCTATAAATCAATGGATATATTAAAAGTTCTTAAGAAAAAAAAATCACAAAGATTAGTTAGGAGTGAGGCAAAAAAAATTAGGGTTGTTTATGGTCCAGTCCGGATTGAAAAAGGGATTGGATCGAATGGGTCGAGGAAAGTTTAGTCCGGTTCTTAGTCCATGAAATTTTGATGTTCGGTCCTTGGTCCAACCCATGGATTGAACTGAAAGACCTAGCTTGCTAAAATTTTAAGGTTTCTTTATATATAATCCAGTCCGGACTGGACCGAGGACTCGACCGTTCAAAGTTCTGTCGGTCCAGTCCAGTACCGTCTTTTTTCGATCCAGTCCTCGGTCCAACGTAGTCCTTAAATTCGGTCCT
Organism: Portulaca oleracea; assembly: GCA_029582165.1. Lineage (NCBI taxonomy): Eukaryota > Viridiplantae > Streptophyta > Magnoliopsida > Caryophyllales > Portulacaceae > Portulaca > Portulaca oleracea. The sequence continues at coordinate 32,710,560 of CM055886.1, forward strand.
CAATTGTTTCGATCCAATCCGGAACCGATGAACAACTTTGAAAAAGTAGTTGGGATTTGGTATATATTTTCTAGAACTGATTTAATAGTCACACTTTCTTTTTAGATATACTTTCAGGTGCCATAGTTTCACAAAAGGTGACTTGTGAGTGACTTCTGAAATGACCTTGAAGTCCTTTCACTATATACTTGAAAGGACTTTATTGTCCCTTAATTTGTCCATTCAAAATGTCATCTCAAAGTCTTATCTCTATTTCTCTCTTTTTCTCCATCCAAAGTGAGTGGTGTGTATAATATTTCATTATGAAAATACTAATCTCAACTCAGAATAACAACCACTTACTCCACCATCACCAAATAACACCTCCTCTCCTCCCCTCCCTCTTCCCCCCCCCCTCCAAAACCAAACACACACACACACACCTATTTTCTCTTTCTATGTCTCTATTTTTTTTTATGCATGTTTGTGGGTTTTGCTTAATCTGGATAATAACGCCCAGATGAATCATCTCCAGATTTCATGAGATGGATGAGGTGCGACAGTATGGTTACATGCTGGATCCTGAATTCGATGGTTCCTGTTCTAGGAAAGGAAAGAAGAGTTAATAGAGGTACGGAAGTGACTCGACCTTAGGGAGAGGGGCCGAGCGCGAGCTTCGTCCAGAGCGGATGGTTAAATGCGCAAGAAAAAAACTCAATGAAGTAGGTTGGTTGAAGCGAAGGCCTTCCTCAGGTTGCTGATATTTTCACTAAAGGGTTACCTGCTGCGTTCGTTTCTCACTTTCAAGGCTTTCCAAGACGCCTTTTCGTAAGCTCCACCCCGTTCAGATTGTGGGGGTGTAATAGAGTATATGTAAATATATGGCCTTCTCTGGTTATATGGTTGATATTTTGTAACCCTAATTCTATATAATGCAAGTCGGGGCTCTCAAGGGAGTCACGTTGCCTCACTTTTAGGAAATACAACCAAGTTCCCTACGATAACCAAAAAGAGTTCCTTCCTCTAATCAATCCACCGGTTAATTTTCTGATTGATCTAAACCAAAGACTTGATTCAGAGTTGGGACTTGCATGAATTAAGGTTTTTATTCCGCTCCCCGAACTAACTTTCGTTAGAAAGCGCTATAGGCTTCAAACAAAGATATAGATATTCACAAGTAACTACACCTCTTCTAATTTCTCTTCATTTTCTTTTTCATTACATTGTTGTTCTTCATGTCAAATTATGTGAAGAATAGCCTCTAAATTGAATGATACTTGTTAGCTTGTAAATTATAATGTCATGATTGAATTTTGATGTTTCACATTAGTGGGGGGGGGGGGGTTGATATCATGACTCCTTTGTGGTCGATTGTATTATCATTGGATTGGTGAAATTGAAGATTGAAGTGTTCTGGTGGTAGATTGGTGTTGGCTTGTTGGGTGTATGATTCTTAGTTGCATTCATGACAACGGGCATATATTTTCCAAAATATCGCCACAACCTAACTTATAAGGTATTTCCACCAAATAGAGTGTGTGCGTGTGTATGTGTGTGTGCGTGTGTATGTGTGTGTGTGTGTGTCTATGTGAGAGAGAGAGAGAGAGAGAGAGAGAGAGGAACCTAAGTAAGCTTGGCCATCGGAGGGTTCTACGGCCTCCTCTGGAGGATGGAGCCTCGGGAGCCACTTGCGTGAGCGCATTTAACCACGGAAGCAGGGCATTGACAAAGGACGAGAAGGCCAAATCAACTTTATGCGGATAACATAATCGATGGACTTGATAAATTTGGACTAAATGCGGTTTTTGAGAAGGCTGAAAAAGTTAGAGACACCTACATGTCGGCAAGTAGAAGCAAAATCACAGGTAGAACTTAGAAGATTCATGTTTGCTCAATTCTAGAACAAACAAGATGCTGCCAGGGGAGCAAAAATGCTAGACAATGCAAGGATTAGAGGATACACCATCAAGGTGGCACTAACAAGATATCCACCTGGAGTAAAACAGGTGCGATGGAGGAAAACCATGGAGATTGACGAGATGAAAAGCAAAAGAGATGAGAAAGAACAAATCAAAGTCAATGGACTGATAAATCCACACTTTATTGAGTGGTTCGAGAGAAGTTTGGTACGTTCGAGTAGTATACCAAGGGATGTTGCATCTTTAGCTTATGTTATGCACTCAGATTATGGATTGTGCACCAAGATAACAACATTATCAAATACCAAGTTCACTGACTTTTGAAACAACTGAGAAGGCAGAAGAAGTACTAAATGACCCCCGGGATGTTGAACAGCTAAATCAATGGTTCGTAGAGATTAGAAAGTGGACCAAATATGACAATTCAGACACAAGAAGAATTTGGGTTGACAACTATGGTGTGTCGGCACATGGTTGGACTTGGGAAACATTTGAGGGCAATATTAAACCATGGGGCAAGCTAGTTTGGTTAGAAAAATCGATCCATGGAACTAAAATGTTTGAGGCAATGAGAGTGCAAATCATCACTGGTGTGTTTTACAAAATTGAAAGGTGACATTGTCCTCAATGTAGATGACATAGCTTTTAAAGTATTTGTCCTTGAATCGGGATCTAATATTGTAACCAAGTGGATACATAATCAACTAAGAAGTGTTGGGAAAATATATCAACAACACGATGATCGTAGTGAGTCCAATACTGATAGTAGTGATAGTCACTTGAAGCAGCATGAAGAATCATATACATTGCTTGCAGTGTTGGATCAACATGATGATCGGGAAAGGGAGATAGTCCAAGAGACAGTGGAATCACAAAAGTCAAATGGAAAGGAAGGAATCGCTAACAGTCAGCAGAATACATTGAACAAAGTGGAGAGGAGCATAACCAATTATACAAAGGAATTAATGAGGAAGCAAGTTACCTAACCCAAGAAGGCATGGATAGGTCCATAGAGGATGGGAAAGCCAAGAGAATGGGGTCATTAATTATGCAGAACATGAGGATCAATCAATCAAGGGACGTGAGCAGACATTATGAGACTACTAGAGCAACAAAAAAATATGAGAAATGAAGGAGAGTTAAACAAAGTGGGTGATCAAAGCGAGATGTCTGCAATAATTTCCTAGAGAATGTTGATCTAACCCAACCACCACCAGATTTTGAAAATGGCAAAGGAGGCCAAATGGTAGAAGAAGATGAGCCCATCTCAAATAGAATAACAGACAACGAGGAAAGAGATACACAAACTGAGACAAATCAAAATACCTTACAATACTCAAGAAACACAGAAGACAGTGATGAGGAAACAATTCAGTTTGGTAGTTTAATCAAAGTAAAGTTCTTAGGTAATCGATCAAAGGTAATTGATAACTTAATCAAGGAGATCAGACCAGGGAGGAGGAGGAGGAGGACGAAGAAGAAGAAGAAGAAGAAAGGATATGCAATGAAGCTAGTAGCATGGAATGTAAGGGGAGGAATCTTTAGAGGATAGAGTCTTGTGTTATGTGGTGGAGGGAGTTTTGTATTTTAGGGTCAGTACTTTGGCCAAGGAGAAGGCATAAAAAGAAATCAAAGGATAAACTTAAAAGAAGGTGTACATGATTTGGAGTTATGGAAAGCATAAGATAGGAAGAGCTATAATTGATTGGGAACAATAAGCATGAATTAAGGAATTAAGGGGTATGGCAAAACATTGTATGCGACTGCATTATCAAAGAAACTTAATGTGAGACTTGATATGTCCTTGTCAAAATAATTGTTGCTCACAAGGCTTCCATGTAGCTGGACAATGCTTTTGCTTTTGTCCTATTTCTATATTCAGTGGGTGTGGAATTAAGGATTAGGAAGATATAGGTGTACACTAGGCTGAAAGCTACTTTTGCTAAGGTGTGCTTTTATTACATGAATGACAATGAATAAGATCCTTTGGAGATCTCTGGATCGAATGATTCCATGATCTGAATCGCGATTTTAACAATGTGGCTAGTGTTTAGTGTGCAATCAATTGATATTGTTGAACATAAGTTTGTCAATTGGGTCACATCAAATAGAAGAGTAAGGAAAAAAGTTATCAGTTTAGTGTATTTTCATAATTCAACCCTTAAAAAATAAAAAACAAACGGCGGAATATGAGTAGAGTATGAGTTTTGATTTAGCTAGCATTGTATCATATCCATAAAACCATGTTTTTCAACCTTACCAACACCCATTCCTCCCACCCCCCCCCCCCCACACAAAAAAAAATAACAATTTTAATATAGATACCCATTTAAAACGAGGCAAGTTTGTGGCAGATTTTACAGGCTCGAGTTTAACTCCCCCCCCCCTCCAAAACACACACACACACACACATATGTATCGCCTATCCATACCCGAACCTGCCTTGTACCAGAATGCAAAATAAAAGGGTTAAAAAAAATGACCAAGTTCACCTACTTTTCCATGTTCAAACTAATAGTCATATACCATTAGAAGTTGTGATTTTATCTCAAGTTGCACATTCAATCCTTATTCGTCTCACTTCTCATTCTCAACACTCATCTCTAATGTCTCTTTCAATTAAATCAATGCTCAATCATATGAGTCATGTAGCAATATCTAGAACGTACGATATGTTTTCAGGTAAAATGTAGCATATTTTTTAATGTAATTATGCTTAGTAATAGTCTCACAGTCGAATACATCAATGGTTAGATCACGATATTTAAATATGAGTATGATATGAGTTTTAATTTTTGATCCCAATTTGTGTGTGCTAGCAAACTTACAATATCTTACAGGTATGGTTATAGAAGTGTTCATGGATGACCATCACTACTCTGCTGTTGCAGGTTTTATGTTTGAGCACTGCTATCGACTCTTCCTATCTTGTATCACCACGAGTTTCAAATTTAGGCATCACCATCGACCGTCTCCTATGACAATCACCACAACCACCATCATCACGAGTTTCTGCTTTAGACACCACCATCATCACGAGTTTCTGCTTTAGACACCACCATTGACACTCCTCTCTTTTTAACAACTACCAACACCTCTGCCACCATAAGCTTTAGATTTGGATACAACCACAACTCGAATTGCAACCACCACCACCATTGACCGTTTCTTTCTCTCGCGAGCGCCACCAATTAAATTTCGACACCATCACCAATGATTCATCTCACTTCCCCCTTCAATTTCAATTTTAATTTATAAATTTTGGATCAATTAGAACCAATACCTCTAAGATGCAAAATTTAGGGTAAGACAACTACATCTAATCTCTCCATACCTTACTTGGGCAAGATCTTGAAGTATTAGTTTTGATTAGTATTTTTATGGGACATTTGTTATATGGGATGAAAATTCATATTTATAACAAGAATAAAAATGAGAATCAATAATTGGAATGAGAATAAGATTCCATTCAAGACTTTCCAACTTTTTGTTTAATATATGACAATTCAAAGTAGGGGCAAAATCCAATATTGACATTAGAATTCCCATCACCAATCTTCTATTACCCACACATACAAGGTTGTTACAATCGGGATCCTAACTCGGATCCAAGAGTTAGTTAGGATCGGAATTAACTCATTTAGGATCGTGGATCGAAATGTAGATAGTAGAATTACATCGAAGATTTTGGATCATAAAACCGTAAGATCGGAATGTAGATAGTAGAATCACATCGAGGATTTTGGATCATAAAATCGTAGGATCATTAGATCATGATCAGAATTTTAATAATTATGCACACATCAAAGATTCCATTAAGTTAAATCATATATTTTAATTTTTACATGTAAAATCCAACTAAAAACAAAGAATAAGATGAAGCAAATATAGAAATATATGCTTTAAGAGATTACCTTCAAGTGCTTGATAGTTTCACAATAGTATAGAACTTGAAAACTAGTTGCTTGATCGCAAATATGAGAATCAAACATTTGATGATTTCTCAATAATCAATCGATGGCCATATACTTAAAAGGGAGGAGACTAGGGTTAGAGGAAAAAAGTGAAGTGGTCAAAAGTATCAACTCATCATCATCCACAACCTTTATAAATAGTCAACAATTAATATGCCACCAAATCTTCAACCAATCAAATTGCTTTCTAAAACATTTCCACCAATAGCATTATTTGTATTGTAAATTATCTTAAATTAAATTTTCATTAGAGCCTTTCGCAGGAAATCACATTTTTGTGCACTAGATATTTTTAACAATGGAAAATATCTTTTTGCAATGGAAAGATTTCATCTTCTCAAAGATTAAGGTCAAATAATTATTTACCTTACTTATCTTTACTTACCTTATTTATATTTACTTACCTTACATAATACGTATCTAAAGATTCTTATATTTAATAACTGATGTGACTTACCTTACTGATGAATGTTTATTGTATATATTTGAACTTGTGATATTTAATGTAAATTTAGGGAATATTTAATGTAAATATATTATTTTATACCTAAACTTTTCATCTTGTACTTGGTTTGGAGTTTGGTTGATTTTGTAGGAAACATGTGAAAATTTGATTGTAAATCGAGCGAAATTTATTCAAGTGTAGAATAAAAGATGAAGAAAGAAAGAATTTGATCATCCCCAAGTCTTCTTTGGCCCGCAAATTGGTTGATAAGGGCGCCAAAACAAGCTCCACGACCCATGCGACCAACAGAAACTCAAAACAAAGTTGTATATATAAGAGAGATACAGATCATGCCCTTCTGGACACGGATTATGTTGACCTAGCCACGAAACAATGTTGCTTAGGCATGATCTGTGTTGGTCGTGACTTTTCAGTTTTGTTGTTCCTTGTCCATTTTTGTTGTATATTCAACGGTTGCGACACCTTTGACAATCATCCACTGTTCCACTTCAGTTCATCATCATCCAATCATCATCTGAACTCCACCTTGCCACCATAATCAAAGGCCGAGAAAGAAGATTGAAGGCAAATTCGGAGGGGGGAGGGGAGTAAAAGTCTTCCTTGTTGAGTTTTTCATAAGTTCACCATCACTCTTTAGTTTATTTCTCAAACTTTTAGGTATTTATTACATGTTTTTTTAGAATAGAATTTATATGCTTTTATAGTTTAATTATATATGAATTGTGAGTGGTTTCCTTAGTTTTGGGGATAAACCCTAATGGTTGTTTGATGAACTAGCTTTAATTGGATTGAACAAGTATGAATCTAGTTTGAATGCGTTCCTTTTAGCCTAACACCATGTTTGTCATTACTTTTGATTACCTACGAAGAGTACATATATAGATTTGTGAATGAAGCACCCAAAATGAGAATTTCGATAATCGAAAACCTTAGGCTAAACTAACTATAAAATTCACTAGACATAGAGATTTTTAAGTTAGAGGTCACTTGATAATTTGATGTTTAATTTAGTTCAAGTTGAAATAACCGCAAAAGTTGGTGAGGGACTTTGCTAGGCAATTCACTTATTTACCAAAAGTTCGTTGCGAAATAATTTATGGGAATTACCGAATCTTGAATGTACAAAATTCATGAAATGCATGTGTTAATCCGCTTGTTTGATTCATTAAATGACTAGGTTTATCCCCTGAACGTTTTTAATTTCTTGTTTAGACCCTCGAATTTGAGTCCTTGATAGTTAGATTATTATGTGTTTGGCCAACTCTTTAGTAGCTTTTTAATAGAGAAAGTAGAAATTAAGCCAAACAAAGATATTCTATAAAATAGTTTTTTAACATTGTAGAAGCTAAGTGCTTGTTTGGCCTAGTTTTTGAGAGTGTTTTTGGAGTTAAAAAGCACAAATTAGGCCAAACAGTGCTTTTCTAAGAAGCTAATAACTGTTTTCCGAAAATAGTTTTGGTCAAAAACAGCTCCAAAAGCAGAAGCAATAAATTGTTGCTTCTGCTTCTTACAAACTAATCACTACTCAATATACGAGATTCTTTAGTGATTAGTTTCCATAATTTCAAATAAATATTCTGATTCTTATACATATATTATTTAGATATTTTAATATTATGTTAGAACCTTTAATATTATGTTGAACATTTTTAGTATCTAATTCCTTTGCAAATATGATATTAGTAAATTTTTGATATATAAATATTTTATTTAAAGAATTGTATAGTTAATTAGGACCATATATAGTTATAATAATAATTATTATTATTATAACTATAATTATAATTATACGATTATAATTATTGTTAAAATTAAAATTTGATAATATGTTTAAAAATGAATAAAAAGAAAAAAAAATGTAAATAATCATATGATAATTTTACTCCAAAAAAACACATGATAATTTTTAAAAGTTAGGCTAAACAATTAAATTTAGTAAAAGTACAATATTATAAATTAGGCCAAACACTTTAATTTTAGTAAAATTACTTATGTCATAAGTTAGGCCAAACACTTCACAACCCCTCCAAAAATATCTTTTATAAAAACTGTATATAAGAAGCTAAAACACTTTTTTAGAAATTAGACCAAACATGCACTAAAATTAGCTCCCAAATCCCCAGGAACTTGAAGCTACATTTTGTAGCTTCTAATTTCTAGTTTCTTGGGATCTACTAAGAAATTAAGGGAACAAAAAAAATTTCACAAATATCTTTGAACTTTCCTATTAATGAAAATATATTTCCATGTTTTTATTTTTAAGATATTTCTAATTTCTCGTGAGGAAACTAAACATTCTTGTAATAATTGATTTTACATTTCATGTTTATAAACATAAAACATGTAATGTCTGATAATAAAGATTTTATTACTCAGATAGAGTTAAATTTAATTATTTCAAATAAATTACATAAATTTTTTGGAGGAGAACCACTATAGGTATTTTTTTTTTAAAAAAAAGAAAATAAAATCATATAACAAGAAATTAAATGTGTATTATAAATTGTGAAAAATGAAAAAATACAAATAATCTAATAATCAATTTGTGGGGTTTTAAGTAGCCAAAAAAAACACAAAAAGTATTTATGATCAAACACTAATTAATAGTTTCTACTTTTAAGAAACACTTCTATAATATGTATTACCAAACACCTAAAATTTTTGGCTGAAACAATTTTGTAACTGTTTCTAAAAAGTCATTTTGAAGAAGTTGTAGCTTTGCCAAACACACCCTTAGTTGTTAGAAAAAATCCATCAAAAACTTGATCGACTTAGCAACCAATTAGGAGGCTAATTCGGTATGATGTTGAGCAAAGTCCCTATGATATCAAACTTGATATATACCACAATTCACACCGTGCATTTGCGGCTTATATCACTTATCTTACTTATACCACCTTACCTACCAACACTTATACATAGGGATGACAATGAGTATGATTTGGGCATCATTCACCTAGACCTAGATCCTTACCTAGATTTTCTAACTATGCCAAAATCCTTACCCTTATCCTCTGGGTTTTTTTCTTGGAGGACCCAAACCCAAATCCTTTGGGTCTAACGGATCCATGAGTTCTTAGCGGGTCTCAGTCACTTGCAATGGAAATCAGCTTTTACAAGCATACTAAACAATGAAAATGTGAAAATTTCTAATGAAAACCAGCAAATGCCAAATGTACAATCTCAAAAGTAATCCGAATTCAAATAAACTCTTACAAAATAGCGCTACAATCCTAAATTTCATTTGCGCCGGAGAGTGATGGACTGTTGGGCGGGGGGAGGGGGGATTGTATGAGGGAGTGAGTCTAAGGATGCGGGTGTGCGACTATGGTACTAGGTAAACTGGATTAATTATGGTTTAGAAATGGTTTATGTCTATATAATTTATATATAAAAAATATATATTCAAATATATCAATGGACTTGGGAACGAATATGGGTCCCTACCCTTGGACCCTGACTCAAATTCATTTTTCAAGCCTTGGATCTTTATTATTGCTTAAATTTGCTGGGTCTAAAATCTTTGGACCAAGATCCTTAAAGATAGATTTGATTTTGCGGATCTGGATCGGGTTCAGGACCAACTGTAATTCCTACTTACACAATCTTACTTACTTTCTCTATTTACTTAGATTTTACTTCTCTCTGAAAAACCATAATCAAATGTTTCTTCCTACCAAACACCTAATTTCGTTCATCAACGCGTTTGGTACATATAGCAAAATGGCAATCATACATCCCAATATTTATAGGATTTTTCAATCAAATCTTTTTACATGTACAAATCCAATGAGGTTTAAATTAATTACAAAGTAATCCATGTGTTTAAATCAAGCATTTGAATCACGTTAACCCCTCTCTTGGGGAGGCAGGCGTTGTTTTAGAGGATATTATTGATTTAGTTTCATATTTCCATGAGGATATTAAGAGGGATAGGAATTTAGTAGCCCACCACTTGGCAAAGGTTTTACCAATTGGGGATAAATAGGTTTGGGTAGGTAATAGGTACTGTCGCTAGCCAGATTAACTCGTATGTACTGATGGATAAATTATCAATGTAATAGATTCATGTTTCTCCCTCAAAAAGTAATCCATGTGTTACGCAAATTAATTTTTATGTTGCTCAACTTTTATACTAAATAAAAATGTACTCCTTTCCGTCATAAACTTAATTTTTGAGAAACTAAAATGGTCAAAATGTCCCTACAAACATTTTTCTCCAGAAATTCAGCAATAAATTAGTCGAAGAAAATACTAATTAGCAAGGTGGAAATTTGAGTGATACTTTGGAGTCAAAGGGTTTCAGACTGAGCAAGTTGAAAACAAGATTCATGACGTGTAACACCCGGGGTATATGGTTAGGTGTGGCTTAAGAGGACTGAAATGACTCCTTATATCACCAAGGTGCACCTTCTTTTATGGTAGCTCATTCGTCGGTAACTCCTCAGTTAAGCGTGCTTGGCTGGGAGTAGTCTAAGGATGGGTGACCTCCTAGGAAGTTTTCCTAGGCAGCTTGTGAACAAGGACAAAACACGCTGGAAAGATTCATGGTGATTTGTGGGGCTAGTCAACGATCCTTAAAGCGGTTAAGAAAATGTCCGCGGCTCGGGAGGGGTCGGGGCGTTACAAATGGTATCAGAGCCGACTCGCGGCCGTGACCTGCGCTAGTGGACAGAAGATCCATGGGCAGTCATCTAGCGGAGCAAAGATTTTGGAGTGGATTGAGGCACAATGAGAACGTTGTGCGCTTAAGTGGAGGTGATTGTAATACCCCGGTTATGTGATTAAAGTGTGGCTTAAGAGGACTGGAATGACTACTTATATCACCAAGGTGCACCTTATTTTATGGTAGCTCACCTGTTGGGAACTCCTCAGTTAAGCATGCTTGGCTGGGAGTAGTCGCAGGATGGGTGACCTCCTGGGAAGTTTTCCCAAGCAGTGTATAAGCGAGGACGAAGCACGCTGGAAAAAATCGAGGTGATTTGTGGGCCCAGTCAGCGATCCTTGAAACAGTTATCGGTAATGTCCCCGGCCTGGGAGGGACCGAGGCATTACAGATGGTATCAGAGCCGACCCGCGACTGTGAGCTGCACCATTAGACGAGAGATCCATGGGCAGTCACCTAGCGGGGAAAAGATTCTGGACTGAATTGTGGCACAACGAGGACATTGTGCGCTTAACTGGGGGTGATTCTAACACCCTGGGTATATGGTTAAGTGTGGCTTAAAAGGATTGAAATGACTACTTATATCACCAAGATGCACCTTCTTTTATGGTAGTTCATCCGTTGGGAACTCCTCACTTAAGCGTACTTGGTTGCGAGTAGTCTAAGGATGAATGACCTCCTGGGAAGTTTTCCTAGACAACGTGTGAGCGAGGACAAAACACGCTGGAAAGACTCGTAGTGATTTGTGGGGCTAGTCAACGATCCTTAAAGCGGTTATCGATAATGTCCGCGACCTGGGAGGGCCTAAACCCTAAACCCTAAATACCCTTCTTAGCTAAACCCTAGGTTTTTTTTTTTCAATTAAAACCCCTGTCCCTTTTCTTTTTTCTCCTACTGCGCAAACTATGGAACCCAAACCCCCATGTTCTTTGTTTCCTTTCTCTCTCCCGATTTATCCCTCGCCACCACCAGCGTTGCTCACACCAGACACGACTACCACCACCTGGATGCTCCACCGTGCCACCACCAGTCGCCAGCACCGTCGGAAACCCCTAGCCACTGCCGGGAATCACGTAGCCCCATCCCGAGCCCCATTTTCCCCTTCCTCTCAAACCTCTCTGCCATCCTCTCTTCGCCCTCTCCCCCACCAACGACCATCAGCTTCTAGGCCCCCAGACCACCTTCGGTCGCCTCCCTACGCCACCCTTGATGACTACCAGCAACCAACCGCAACCGTCGACTAACGGAGCAGCGGTGGGAGGCTCCCGAAGTAGGCCTGCCATTGTTCTACTTCTGTGTTGCTGCTCTTATTCGGCCACCTCTCAACTCCTCTCCAGACGTCGTCGGCAACCACTAACACCACCAGGAGATCCCTGCAGTCTCGGAAACGCCCGTCACCCGCTACCAAGGTGCATCTTCTTTTATGGTAGTTTATCCGTTGGGAACTCCTTAGTTAAGCGTGCTTGGCTGGGAGTAATCTCAGGATGGGTGACCTCCTGAGATGTTTTTCTAGGCAGCATGTGAGCGAGGACGAAGCACGTTGGAAAGACTGGTTGTGATTTGTGGGGCCAGTCAGCAATCCTTGAAACATTTATCGGTAATGTCCTCGGCCCGGGAGGAGTCGGGGCGTTACAGATGGTATTAGAGCCGACCCGCGACCTGAGCTGCGCCATTAGACGAGAGATCCATGGGCAGTCACCTAGTGGGGAAAAGATTCTGGACTAGATTGTGGCACAACGAGGACATTGTGCGCTTAAGTGGGGGTGATTGTAACACCCCGGGTATATGGTTAAGTGTGGTTTAAAAGGATTGAAATTACTACTTATATCACCAAGGTGCACCTTCTTTTACGGTAGCTCATCCGTTGGGAACTCCTCAGTTAAGCGTACTTGGCTGGGAGTAGTCTCAGGATGGGTAACATCCTGGGAAGTTTTCCTAGGCAGCGTGTGAGCTAGGACGAAACATGCTGGAAAGACTCATGGTGATTTGTGGGGTCAGTCAGCGATCCTTAAAATAGTTATCGGTAATATCCGTTGCCCGAGAGGGGCCAAGGCGTTACATAATGTGTCATTTTAGTAAACTTGTGAGTGATAATCACAACTAAGGAGTTATTGGTAGTTATTCCACAGGTAGAGTAGTTTAGATGCTTAGATTCAATTTTACAAAGCAAGGGAACATTACTTTGAATATTACACATAGAATCAAGGTTGAATGACAAAAATGGAAAGCTTAAGAGGAAGGTGTATCGGTCAATAATTAGGGAGAATATTGAGGGACCAAGAAGGCATGTTGTCAGAGGTTAACTGTGGCGGAAATGAGGATTACGATATCCGCGGTAGCGCTAATTGATGTGAAGTTGAGAGAGTAAGCTAAAATGTTAACGACATGTGCAAATGCCCTTGCTAAGAGGTGGAAAAGGATTATGATACTAAGGGAAAGTAGGGGCCACAAGAGACCTAAAAAGTCAATGAGGGAGGTGATTATAGCAGATATAAAACTACTAAAATTAACGGAGGACATGACACTAGATAGGTCAGTTCAGATATCTAAGAATAAGGTAGTAGGGTTTATAAAGGGTTAGTTATACTACACCTTCACTCATCTGACACTGTAGCCATTTTAAGTATCTCGTTAAATAGTTATGTCAACCAGAGAACTTCATCTTCTCCTAAACACTTTGACGCCTCCATATGGATCTCATCATGCCCAACAACTTTCCCGTCTTTGTAATTTTTAGCGCCCCATAACCTCCTCTTGTAATATGGGACGACACATCCTTTGACCGTGCTCCCCCAACTATTGATCAAATTATTCTCTCCTATTCATTTATTAAAAATACAGGGACACCTAAATAAACTAAAAAATATTGTACAACATCACTCAATTTCCTTAATAAAGTAAAAGGGAATGGTGTTCGAGGTTTGTTTGAATTGTTGTGTATTCACCCGCCTGTCTGTTTGTCTGCTTGCTTGCTTGCTTGTGTTCGCACAGGAATTTACTATTTCCGCCCTTGAATATAATAATTAATTAGCAACTTAGCAGCTTGTCTAGCTTGTCTCTTGTGTTCACATCCGAAATTACTCTTTTTCCCTTGAGTACGGTAACCAAGGATTTCATATGCAAGTTTACTTTTTTGCCATCGAGTATAATAACTAAAGATTTTAGTACCAAATGAAGATTGAGTTACTAAACATATCAATTTGGATGGGCAGGTTAAATACAATCCATATGTATATTTGATTATGGAAAATACAGGTCAGGTGGTGTATTTCGAGTACAATTAAATTTGACATTAAAACAACGAGTCAAGTGTATTTCGAATTCAGACGAATACTTATACTTTTTGTTCACACACAAATTTAATTTTCGTATTTGAATACAATAATAAAAAATCATAGCATCAAACGAAAATTAAGCTACTAGGACAAGGAACGGGTTAAATATAATTGGAATATCTATTAGATTAGGGCGAATACGGGTCATATATATTTCATACCTATACAAATTTGATGTTAAAAACATGAGTTACTTGTGTTTTATATTTAGGTAAATTAATATAGATTGGTGTATTTGATCTGCCAATAACACTAGTCAATCGATTAATTAGTTGATCAAAATAATTTATTATAATAATTAACCATATTTAGGAGGATATAAATCTTTTTAACAAATATGATCTATTTTTTTATAAATAAATGGTATAAGATTTTTAACTGTCATAGTCGAAAATAAATCCTAAATTTAACTATGGCAGAATTTTTAATTTTTTTATTACCCAAAAGCTTGGGTTATCTGGAAATAATTAATCAGGCTGGCGCACGGCTTCATTTCATTTCATTTCTCTACACTCTCGTTTATTCCGTTTCTCAGCGCGGCTCCTTCCTCCTCCGCTGGCGCCTCACCGCTGCCTACCTACGACTATCGCCGCCTCCTCCCCCTCCTCCTCCGCCGCCGCCGCCGCCTCCGACGAACTGGACTGATTCCATCACACTGTGAGTTTACCTTCTGTGTCTCTCCTTGTATTGTTCTTACTTCTCAGTTTCTTAATTATATCTTCTGTTTTCCGCAAATCGTAAATGGTATACATTGATTTAGTAAGTTGGGATGACTGACTATCTGATTGTGAGATTGAGATTTGAAGTTGAATATTAAAACCCTAATGCCTTGTTTGGAGTTGTCAATTATGGTGAATTGGTGATTAATTTGAAGTTTAAATGGATTCTTATGAAGAGATTTTGATGGTAGTCTATTAAACTGACAGTTAATGGAGGAATACTAGATTATGTATGCTTTATGCTTGTTGCATTCTTTAGACATTATTGGATGACATATATGCAGAAGTAATTATGCCTAATTGCCTGCAAAAAATATGTGATTAGTTGGTGCTACCTTGAATGGTAAATATCTGATTTTACATGTCTTCAAATAAGGTACATCAAATAGTCTCTTTAATACGAATCTTTGTTAATCCCTTTTACTTATTTTTGTTCATGTTGTAGAGGACAATCAAATAGTCTTTATTCTAGGGACAGTCCAATGCAAACATCTTTTATTTAGCAAAGACTTTAGCTAATATGAAGGCTGAAGCTTGTAAAATGACTTGTCAAAAACACAGTCAACTGAAAACCCCATGCCACTGAAGTCACCCCAGCACACTTTCCCTGCCACGATTCCTAATGTTTGGTTATGCAACTACTTATATCTACAAAAGCTCCCCCATGCCTTTTTTGGGCTGTTGGGATAAAACCTCCTTCATATCTTGTGTAAGAAAGTTCATGTTTAAGTCTTTAGCTTGCTTTCTAGATGATCAAAAGGTATGAAACAAGACTTGCAATGTATAATACTTTTGAGATGACCACTTAACTTTGCTCATCGATACTAGTCAACAATTGCAATCAGTAATTATCATTATCGGAACACTTGCAATTTACAATTACCATTGTCAGGCCAGTCAGTGAGTGTATGAGACTAGTAAAAAAGAAAGCCATGAGTTTGTGTCATTTGACAGCCCCGAACACAAAATGAAGTAAAAAAAAAAAGTATGTGACCTAGTAAAAACTAGATTGACGAAGAAAGTATATTGAATGATATGTGTCCATTTGATGATTCTTAACATTGACGAAGTAAGGAAGGTTTGTCATGGCATTATCTCCTTCTCTTTCTCGAGGGGTTTCTTTGGTTTTTGCCTCCAGATGTTATTGTAGTTGTTGCCCTTAGCTTAGGCAGTAGAGGGAACTGTAGATTCAACTGATAAAAGTTGGATTCTATGAAATTGTCGGCTGAAACTAGGGTCTGTATTCTTTTTTTTTGCTGCAGGGGTTTGAATAACTCGAATCAATTAAGAATCAAATTTCTCAATGGTTCGCAAGCGCTTTGAGGATGTCAAAACAGGTGAGATCAGAATTCGCACCCTCCACCTGTTCAATGAAATGCCCGAATGAAACCTCATCACTTTGGATTCCATTCCAATTATGTTTTCAGGGATCGAATGGGCTAAGATGCTGAAGAAGGTGGGCTTGGGCAAAGAAGATATGTACTTCTGGAAGCAAGTGGGGAAGGCATTGCTGTGCACTTATGCCTTGTTTGGAGCAGCCTGGCTTTACAACGAGACATCCCCTCTCGGATGGTGGACGCTTAAGCCGAGGCCAAAGGAGGAGAAGGAGCTCGCCCATCTGTACGAAAGGCGGGAGTTCCCATACCCAGGTGATAAGGAGGCCATGGAAGAGTTCGTTGCAAAGGGAGGGATGATTGGCACCACCATTGGCCCAAAAGGGATGGTGGAAACCGATAAAGATTCGTTAAATTATCAGAAGGCGTTGCAGGATAAGAAGTTCGATCAGGAGGCTCAGAAGCTCTGGTTTAGGATGAGGAATGAGGTGATTGCCGAGCTTCAAGAGAAGGGCTTCGATGTTGAGTGAATAGCTAAACTGAATCAGAACGGTCATGCTAAGACGAGGCAAGTTACCCAAAACTCTTACCTATCAAGATTCAAAAGTCTGATTTTGTAAGCCCCCCACCTGAACAAAAAAAAAAAAAAAAAAAAAAAACCATGGCCCGCCCTTGAAGTAATTATGCTAGATAAGTGTTATTTTGGACAGCAGTTTACTTATGTCTGAGGATCGGATGGAGTACTAGTGGCATCCTGGAGGATGAAATGAGATAATTATAGCATGAACGTAACTATGTAGGATTGACTTTGAAAGGTTTTATTTGGCTTACAGAATCTTTGATATTTTACATTGAATCCTTCCCTTTGTGCTGCATTTCAAATATTGATTGATTCTTGCTCCTCATTGCTACGTGTGGTGGTGAAGTCAATCTTTTGTTATATGAGCTATGAGTATTACTTATTAGCCTTATATTAACTAGAAGCTTACGATATCGAAGGTCATAGAAAAGAGGTTCCTTGAGGTTAAATGATCCAAACAAAGCCCTGTCTCTAGCAGGGTAATGTTTGTGCAATGGTTGCACATATACTGAATAGCCAGGGACCTACGAAATAGAGGACATCCCGCTATTCATTGTATGTGCTACCATAAAAATTGCCCCGCTAGAGGACAAAATTTTCGAGGCTCGGGTTTGTTTATGAGAAGCATTGCCCTTTATTGAATCATAAAGCCATCCAGAACAATCCTTAATTCCTTATTAGGGATAGTCTTTACTCTTTAAGCACTCTTTTTTTTTTTTTTTTTTTTTCCCTCTTTTGGGTGGGGGAGGCCATGTGATAGTCATCCTAGAATCAACTACAACCCCTACATGCGCTCAAATAGTTGAATCAAGGGCTTATGCTATTTCCCCCTCTAATCTATGGATATTTCCTTCAAATGCATAGGAAAAAGAGTCACATTCTTTTGTTAAGAGTGCCTCCTTCCAATGTGTTTGCTACTCCGGCTGTTCTACAAAATTCAAGCACCTGTGACTTGTCAAACTAGAACCAAACTGCAAAAGTCGCGGTTCCTTCATGAATTCAACGTAGACGGAGCCTTTGATGTTCAAGATGTTCGAGAAACTTGACCAGTTTCATCTTTTATGTGCCATGTCATTCTTCGAGAAGATCCAAGTCTAATTCTCTCTGGATTCTTCCCTAGTTTCATAATTGTTTGGCAAGTTGGTTCTTCAATGCAAGTTGCTCTTAAATATCTGGGTACTATGTTGTTTGACATTTTCGTTCCGTCTTCTTTCGTGAGCATAAGATAAAACAAGGAGCATTTAATAGCTAGGTCGTCCTCATTGAAATTAGCGAACTCATAAATTCGGGGTAGCCTTAAAGTTGGGGAATCGAAGAACAAAGACGAATAATTAATCGTCAATCGACCAAGTCAATATTCTTAGATTTGACCTGGAAAGTACAGAAACTTCATCTCGTCTTCAGTTCCATGTCCCTATATAATGTACCTTGCTCCATATGTAATCTGCACTGTGAATGCACATATTGCTTAACAAGTTTTGATACATTCGCTAAGTTGACTTGATTGAATCGCTAAAATTTTAAGATGGTTTCAGCAAATTTAACTAGTGATAATGGTGATCATAAAAAGAGCAACAAGGATTGTAACATCAACACGACGAGGAGGGGAAAAGTTGCGGTGAGCAGAGATTCAATGAAGATGTGGAAGAAGCTACAGATTGCTAGCCAAAGTCGAGCTCCCGCAGTGGTGCACTTGAGATCACCAAAAGTTATAAAGGTTAGACCAGAGGAATTCAGGGCCCTTGTGCAGCAACTTACAGGAAATCAGGCATCTATGCTTAGTTAGCTACTACTCTCCTACTACTCTCAATATATTTTGTTTAGTATGTATGGGTTATTTTTGCATCTTAGTTTCTATTGATGTATCATATCCCCCAAATGAAGATGCCATGATGGCCTTTGAAAAATGAAAAGAAGACATGTTGTTGTCAGATACAGTTATTAGTAGTAACTTTGATAGGGATGGTATCAGACATTCTGGGATCTGCATGTGTCGTTTGTATGGGGAATGGCAATCAAATTTTCTAGAATGTGGGAATTGGGTCTATTCCATCCACATCACCCATGACCTATGTTACTTGGATTCATTACAAAGTGTCCGACACAGACACAGTTCCAAGGGTCCGACATGACATCCCTAATAATTTCAGATATGGGGAAACGGTTTTCCAGGGTCTGACGCAACAGGGAGTACAAGACCCATGTTCCATAACATACTCGTTCTTTTGCGCGTTGCGTTACGTTTAGTTGCGCTAGATTGGGTTAAGTTGCGGTGAAAATAGTTAAAAGATAATGGTAATTTGCGTTATGTTGTGGTAGATTGCGGTAAGTTGCGTTGTGGTTAGTTGCGTTAACGTATAAAAGAACAGGGTTCAATCTTCATTTGAGACAACCCACTTGCATTACCTAAAAAAAGGAAAAGAAAACAAATATAAGTTTAAGAAACCCTAACAGAGCTCCTATTGCCTCTGCCGCACAAGCCTTCCCTCTCACGCAACTCCTACTGCTGCACAATCCTCTCCTTACAGCTCTAAATCTCTCTTTCTCTAAGCAGCAACACCATCAGTGTACTATTCACTGGTCAAATCTATGCACTTTTTACAAATGGTAGGATTGTAGAAATGCTTCTCATTCCTTGGTTGCACATGAACTCTACAAAACTTGCACTACTCCTAGGAGTTAAATCTACTTACTGAGGTGATTTTAGTAAATAACCAAATATAATACTTGGGTTAAGGGTGACGTTAGTAATTTTTCTTATGTCTCCCCCTCGGTAATGATAGTATCTTGTACTTGAACCGGTGGCTCACTTTTTCTAAGTAATGGGGAAGGGGACTGAAATATGCCACTGAAAGACTCTACTGAGACAAAACAAAGATGGGCTGTCAAGAACGTAGAGGAGGTAGGATGGGCAGCTGGTCAGATCTAGTATGGAACGTACACACATGCTTTAGGAGCTAAATTGGTTGATAACCATGAGCTTAAAGAGGGGAAATGGGTAAATTACGAAGAGTTTTCATGTAGCTCTTCTCATAAGAGTTCTATCTAAGATATATAGAGGTGTTTATTGGTTGGGTAATTAAGGGATGTTTGTTTCAGTCCTCGGTCCAAGAGATTTTGATTTTTAGACCTTGGTCCAACACATGGACCGGAATGAAGGATCGAGGAGTGGATTGAATAAAAATGATTCAACAGTTGAGATTTTAAGATTTCTTTTAATCTTTCTCGTATTAGGTACTCATAGTCCAATACTCCAATTCGAACTGGACCGAATAAAATTTAGTGGTCCAGTTCAGGACCGAACTTTTTCCGTTCCAGTCTTCGGTCCAACTCAGTCCTAAGTTTGTATCTTGGTCCAAGACTAGAGCGTTGTTCAGCCCCAGCATGTATTACTCATTGAGGATCGTAGGATGCCCTATACAAGGATCTAAATTAGGTGAAAAAAAGGGTTTTATGTCCTAGATGTACCTCTTGTTATTCATTATGCTCTTCCAAATACGATAGCAGTTGGGGATTACAATGGAAGGGGTCATCCTCCTCTTTATTTGTAGATAATTTGACTGTCAAGTTATATAACGCGAGCCTGAAGAAATTATTTGATGAATTTGATGACGTTGGAAATGGTTACATATACCTGAAAAATTCGGTAAGAAGAGTAGTTTGAAATTTGAGTTTGTAAAATTTGGACTCAAATGATGAAATTGGAACTATTAGTAACATGAATGAAAAGGTGGTAAGTGGTTATAGCCCATAAGTTGCAAGTTTTTTTTGGGCTCAATTTTGTAAGATATTGTCGTTTAAATCTCACGACTTCAAAGTAAAAAGTTTGGAAATGATCCCTAAAAATCAAGTGATTATAGGCCTGATAATCTTGGCGATTGGGGCTCCCTTGTTTAAGGTCCTGTTCTTTGGTTAGGTTGGATATAATTTTCCTAACTTATCCAAACCTAAGACAATTTTCCAAAAAAAAAAAACATCCACTCTAAAAACACAATTCCCCAATAAAGCATCATAACTTATCCCAACTTATCTTAATTTATCCATTCAAACCTAAAAATAACCTAACGAAAAAATAGGGTCTAAGTTTAAGGTCACTAGTTAGATAATCAATTCTAGATACCTTAATTTGCATAAACTTAAAAACATAGAGTACTAAATTTTTCAAAAGGGACCCTATCAAACGTGGGATTGAGATGAAAAGGATCGTTTTCCATTAGGCCCATTTTTGGGGCTCGTGGCTCCTACTACCAAAGCCCCTTCATCTAATCTTATCTTATAAATAAAAAAAAGTAAGACTATTAAGTTTTGAAATTCTCAATTTTGAGGATTATTAATCACAATATTTTGAATTTTATATTTGATTCATAACAATGTAACTCTTGAGGGTTGTATTTATCAGTAGTCCAACATCAAGTAAACATTAATTAAACCATGATTTTTCTATGATCCAATGATGTTCTGGGGATGATATTCAAAATGGAAGTGTGTCAAAACTAAAAAAACAATTGTCATATCACAAAAAAATTGAGCTTGGTTGATGTTACATGCATGTTGAGCTACTAACAAACACTACTCCCCAAATGTTGGCCCGTTACAAGTCAAATGTAAAGTTCAAGGTATTGTAATCATAGTTATTAAAATCCCGATCCCGATGTACGATCCTATAATTTTATGATTTAAAAATTTTGATGCAATTCTACTATTTACATTCCGATCCACGCTTCTATGTGGGTTAATTCCGATCCTAACTACCCCATAAATTCAAGCTAGAATCTCAATTCTAACAACCTTGATTATAATTATCCGCGGCTAAAATTGAATTTCAGAAACTATTAATCCTAAAAAGTAAGCTTAAATTATGACTCATGCTTTAAAATTTTTTAAATGTGGATGGTCCTAAATCGATATGGGACGAGGAGGGAGGTATGTAAAAGATGGGCTAATTATTGAATACTGAGCAAGCTTAATATAATTAATTAATTAATTAATTAACAACCTCTTATATGAGGGGACAATAATAGAGATAATAATGGGCATAGGACCACCATGAGTCCAACAAGGGCATAATACCATTTTTTGAATAGTCCCATGACCAAAGTTTTTCTTATACTTTTCCTACATGCAAAATCCCATAATTGCCAGTTCAATTAAATTATTTGTTGCTTTTCAGTTTGCTTTAATCCCTCACTTGAGCAATACTCAATCTTTTTTGCTTTTTTTTTAGCCTATCATTTCCTGTCAGCTTTAATTTTCACGTCAGTCAAATTTTAATTGTCGCTTTAATTTCTGCGTCAGTCAAATTTTAAAAAATTTGACTATTAATATGTCAACATATACAATATTCGATCTATTATATGAGTATAGAAACATGTCTTGATCTTCATAAAATTTGGGGCCAATTCGCCTTTTTCCATTACTCAAACTCTGAATAATTTGAAGATTTCACAACAAAAATTATAAAAACCGTAAATAATAACAACATAACAATCAGAAAAAAATTAAAAAAAAAAGACAACTAAGACCATGTTCTTTTGTGCGGTTGATAAGATGTGAAGATGGTGCGGTATGGTGAAATTGTAAAAGTGCGGTAATGTGTGGCATGGTATGGTGAAATTTGTGGAAAGTGTGGTTGGTGTGGTAGGCGAGGAAAGAGAATGTGAAAAGTAGAGAATAAAAGTGAGAAAATATATCGATAATGATTGTGGTAAAGTGTGGAAGAATAATGAATATAGTATAATGAGTTGTGGTACCGCACCGTATAAAAGAATAGAGCCTAAAAACAATAAATTAAAATTAATTTATCTTTATTTTTTCTTTCATCAAACAACTTTGTTTGTTACGCCGAATGTTCGTGAATAATTAAACAAACAAAAAAAAGAGTTTAAAGGGTCAAAATCAAAATTGCATTGCGACAATTTCAACTAAAATGCATGCATTGCTGGCAGTGAATAATAATTATAAAAAAAAATGCTGACAATTTGGCATCGAAAGGCCTGGAATGGAATCTTGCCATTAATGGAAATCGATAAATGATAAGGTGAAATTTCCCAAATCATCATTGTCGTTTGTTCTCTGTCTCTCTCTTCCCCTTGTCTATTTTTTTAAAAATTATTTTTGAGATTCTTCTCCTGCGTTTTCACTTCAGTACGGACAAATCAATGAAAAATAATACAACTTACTACTTGTTATTTTATGCGGTTGATAAGATGTGAAAATGATATTATGTGGTGACATTGTGAAAAGTATGATGAGGTGTAAAATGATATAGTGAAAATTATGAAATGTATAGTTGGTGTGATAGGTGATGAGAGAGAATATGAAAAGTGAATGAAAAAAGTGAGAAAACATATGTATATAATGATTGTAGTAAAGTGAAGTGAAAGAATATTGAGTAGCATAGTGAGTTGTGGTATTACAACACACCGCACTATATAAAGAACATGACCTTATATTTTATTTCCAACGTACAGTTACCTTAACTATTCTTTTTTACATATATATTGGACAATAATTAGTTTTATATGATTCATCCTTTTTTGATAATTTATTATGAGTGATGATGCGTGTCTTATATCAAGATATTTTTTACTTATTTTATTGATCGTTATGTTAGTATTTAATTCTTATGATTTTTGACATTGATTTTTTTAATAATAAGTATTAATTATCAATTATAAGAAAATTTGGATGTATTGATGTTAATGAGCACAAATGATACCATAATCGAATAAATCCATATGCTAGGCATATTATAGGCATTTTTTGGAAATATTAAAAATAATGGATAAAAGTATAACTTTATGCAATTTACATGTGATATTATAGTTATAGAATTCAATTATATGATTTTATTTCAATGTAATATATTATAACATGATTTTAATAATAAGGCAAGACAATTAAAATGTGTCTTGCCTCAATACTCATATCATTTTCGATTTATTACATATATAATCTAAATCTTATATATTATGTTTTCACACATATAAATTTGAATTTTTAAATGCTTGTTTCATATATAATATTTTTATGTTTAAAAATTATGTTTAAATTTTATATTTATATATCTGCTAAAACCCACAATATTATTCATTGCGGCCCTTGAATGGAGGATCATGCATAGACAAGGACCAACAAGGCAACAACGAAGCATGGGTTAGTTAGGGTTTCACCTACCGCGGACAATTGCAGATATCCTTCAATTCAATCTCACACATACATGTCAATGCTTCATCAAAAAGTCATTGCTCTTCATCAAACTCTTTCTCCTGATCATGCCACTAAAACAAGATGTTATTCACTATTTCCTTTACTACCAACCCATGGTTCGTCTTTTGGATCGTCTCTCCATAGTGTTCAAGAGCGCAAAAGTACGTGTTAAACTTTTTTTCTCACCAAACACAACGTTAACAGTACAATGCATTCTGCTCATATAAGAGATCTTGTTTGTGTTTGATGATCACCTTCTCATTTTGCTTCGATCTCTCACTCTTTTCTCCAACCCATCATCGATCGTCTTGAGTAGACGGACCGTAAAACTCTCACTAGTCAAACCCTAGTAGACCCTTTGTGAGTTTATGTTTATTCCTCTTTCATCTCTATATTCAATCTCATTTTCATGTCTTAGCTATTGCTTCATCAAGATTCATCAACACATGCATACCATAACATTTATTATGATTAGCATTAAACAAATCAGTTGATGTAAATCAAATTATGTCAATTGATCTAAATAAATATGATCAAATATTTGTAGCTAATATCAAAAGGACACTTGACAGAAAGTAGGTGGTTTCACTCACTCTTTACACAATACTATATAAATACATTTTTTTAACCAAAAACAAAAACCATTCAAAACGAATAGAAATGACCAAGTTTTATTTTTTAAATGAAAAATATTCTTACAATGTTTTTTTCCTTGAAAATCCTGTCACTTTCGATGCCAGGCCTCTTTGCCCTTTCAGTGAATGGAGGGCTACCAAGCCTACCATACCCTTCTTAATAATAATAATAATAATAATAATAATAACAATTATTATTATTATTATTAATATTTTTAATATTATTAAATAATAATAATATTTTTAATAATAATGATGACGACGATGATCATATATATGTTATATTACTTTTGTAATAGACATATTGTTAGAGATTAAATGTAGCCGAAAGGAAGATGGTTCGTTGGATTTGTGTTTATAACAAATTCGACAAGGTTAGGAGTGTGGTCTTTCCAAATAAGCTAGGGGTAACTCTGTTGGGGAGATCTAAAGCGGGAGCCCACTTCAACCAAGGACCATGGTACACAAGTTAAATGAGATTTCATCTTAAAACCAATTGGTATTAAGAGGAGTAACCCACTTGACTTATATACTGTGTCCTTTCTCTTTACTTTTCCGATGTGGAACATTCACTCATGGGTGAATCCCAACAAACTCTAATCGATGATAAACCGAGAGAGAGTCGACTAATTAAGGTCATGTTCTTTTACTCTGTAGGATTATCATTGCCTAGCCTAACTTAACCTAACCACAACGATCAACAAATCCAACTTTTACTTTTAAAAAATTCTTTTATTTTCCCAAAAAATCTAACTTTTACCTTAAAAAAAATATTTACTCCACCACTAACTTACCTATATTAAACTTATTCGTATGATAACATAACTTAACATTTCCTAATCTTTCCTGACTCGATCCTACATATCCAAAGAACAACCCCTAAGATAGTATGGATATATTTGTTCGAGAAGTGTGGATATCCCTGTTGGGAAGAGGGGTTTGCGAAAAATTAACTTTAGATTCTAATTAACCATCTAAAATTAATTTTAACTTCTAACCATTAATTTTAACTTCTAATCAAATTTAAAAGAAAAATGCCAGCACAGTTCTATGCCTCTATGGCACATGCAGTGGGAAGGTGATCAAATATCCCCCTCAATACATTCTTCCTCCATCCCTTTTTATTCGTTATTTTGGAGATTGGAGAAAAATCAAGATAATCAATAAAGTTAGGGAGAAACAATATAGAATTACATAAATTGATGAACATTAATTATGTGGGATGAAGCTTGAATATAAATGTAAAATTAGTAAAGTTACATTGAGAATGTAAAATGACAAATAATTAGGACTGAAAAAATTAGTTAAGTGGACAATAAATAGGGAAAGAGGGAGTATATCTTAGATATAAAATAACTCTCTAATTTTCTTATTGTTTTATATATAAATTGTAATGGCCGTGCATTCCCCTTTTGAACAAGGAGAATTTGTGAAGGATAATTCATTATCTTCTGGTTCGGACTCTGGTTCGAACTCTGACATCTATAATGGGATTGAGGAATTCTTCCCAGAGTCCACTCAAAGTGCAAGATAAAGGAGAAGAGTCGGAAACGAGGCTTAAGCTAAATGGCGTATGGTTACTGAAGCTGCGGTTAAAGCTATTCCTTCAAGGAATCAGAAACACGAAGAAAAGAAGAAATAGAGTGGCGTGCTTAGGAAGCTCTTTCGTGACGAAGGGAAGATTTCAAGTGACAATTCAATAGAAGCTATGCATTGAGGTCTCTAACGATCGAGAGGTAGCAACAACGGCTTTTAAGGAGTTATGGAAGTTTTGAAGGAGAACTAAAAATTGGAAGTATTGTTAGAGCGTTGTAGTTTTTGGGCGTCATTTTGATCGAGATGCTTTATATTTGTTTTGAGCTATTATTAGTTAGTTTATTTTTATTGCTTTTTAACGGTTGTATTACTCACCGTGTGGATTGAAACTTCAAACCTATTTCAGGCTTTGATCATAATCAAAAAATATTTAATACTAATTTAATCTATCTAATAGATTGTTTTGATCCTAAATTAAAACATGCATATACTTTTATGTTATTTCTATAAAAAAAATTGTTTGTCTTACCTTCTTTGTTTCCAAGCAAACTCGATCTAATTCTTTCTTTTTTGATTCTTTTAATTGTTAGTTGCTATCAATTTACTTAGGTTACAATCCATTTTCTTCAAAAAAAAAATAAAATTTAACGGTGCCTTTGCTATATATATCTAATTTTGAAAAGTATAAATTGAATAGAAGATAATATTAATTCATGAATTGGCCAACTTTTATCCTAAACTAGAGCCCAAACTTTATTAAGGATGTTAATTGATTTTTTAAACCCATGCAAGCTTAATGTGTATATTAAAACTAGCTTATAATAAAAAAAACTAGTGCAACTTTCAACAAAACAGTGCAAATAAAGGAGTATAATATTCTTTTATTCCTTTTATACTAACATAACAAGAATCACATACAAAAGTTGACAAATATAGATGATGAGTCTGGTATCATTTTAGTTACACTTTACATATTAAGAAACTAGGTACTTATAAGAATTGAAAAGTATTCCATCGTTCTTGTTTTATCGATTAGTATTGACTTTTATGTCATCTCTAATGTCTCTTTTAATCAACAATTTTCTCATAATATTTTATTAAACGAAAATGATAAACATCTTGCTGCAAGATGGTTTTAACCATCTTGCATCTTACCTAAATTACTCATAAAATTAAATGTAAGTATATTTAAATCATTATAAAGGTATGTTTCTTTACTTTGAGGGTTATTATAACCTATAAACAATATAAAAATATTTATTTGTTTATATTTTTTCATAAATACAAAACTATGCATAAAATGTGTATTTTTTACTATTATTGATAAAATTAGTTATTATTTATATTTTTTTGACCTAGCAAATAAGTATTATACTCTTGGTGTTGATAAATATACATAATTATTAGAGAAAATATTGTTAAAAGTTAACAAAATGTAAAATATAGATAATTCAAGATGGTTATTAACCATCTTGAGGCAAGATGTGTATCATGGTCCTTTTATTAAATACTGTAACATTATATTTTCATTAGAACTTAGTGATAGTAGTTTTATATAACTAATTAATATATATATTAATAAATTAATATTTAAAAATTTAAATTTTAACCAACTCACAAATAGAAGATACTGTAACACCCCAAATATATAGTTAAATGTGGTTTACAAGAATTGAAATGACTACTTATATCACCAAGGTGCACTTTCTTTTAAGGTAGCTCCTCAGTTAAGCATTGTTAGGATCAAATTCAGATCTGTTGCCATTTGTTAGTCACTTGTTAGGGTATAAAATAGAGCAATATATGCAGCGGAAGGAAATATAGGATGATTATGGAAATCGAGGATAATACTAGAGAGACAAGAACAAAGATATATTGGGGAGACAGTATTTTTACGTGGAAACCCAAATCGGGAAAAAACCACGAGCAGCAATCAGTATCCACTAGTAGAAAAGGAGATATTAAAAGAGGTAAAATATAATATCTCATACACTCTCACAACCTAGGAATGAGTAGGGTGAAGATATGAAAATAACACCGTACCTCCCTCGTGGGGAGTTTTGAAGGCTCTCACATCAGTTACGTCTGTCGTTTATCACAAGGTGAATAAAGACTTCTATTTATAGGGGTAAACCTCCTATAGATATGACTTGACTTCCACTCCAAATACAATTAGGTTTTAGCTAGAATGCTATTACAATTAGGAAACTAACCTAAATATAATTAGGAAATAAAATAATTTCCTAATAACAACTAATAACTTGGAGTTTAAATATGTTTAGGAAACTTCCCAAATAATGAGTCTAAGATAATTTGGGCCATTAACTCAACAAGCATGCCTGGTTAGGAGTAATCTTAGGATGTGTGACCTTCTGTGAAGTTTTTCCAGGCAACGTATAAGCGAGGACGAAGCACACACGAAAAGCTTGTGGTGATTTGTAGGGTCAGTCAGCAATCTTTAAAGTCGTTCTCGGTAATGTCCATAACCCAGTAAAGGTCAGGGCGGTACGCATAATGAAAATATGAGAATATAATTTAACATTATTTTAATTTATATCCGGCAAGTGTCATTTGAATATTCATTTTGGCCATATTATTTGATGCCTTTTGTTGATTCTAACCCTTGGGCATGTGATGGGTTAGCTAGACTCTACGCCATCCTCCATTCCTTCCCTACGTACAAAAAATGGTAAAATAATTAAAAGAAAAAAAAAAGAGAAAACAGGAAAATAATTAAATAAAATAGACCAAATTAAGTAATAACTAATAACTATACCAAACAAATAAAGTATACTTGTTCGAGGAATAAGACAGACTGTGGTATACTGTGGTCGATTCCATCAAATTAGTCAATAAATTATTTATAATTACAAAACTACGTTTATTTATTAATTTTAAAACAATTTTTTAAATAGTTGGTATCTTTGTGGTCTGAACTTGGAAAAAAGGATCTCTTCAATTCAAGGCCCTACCAATCTACCATTAACCAATCATACTTGAATCCTGCTATTTATAGATCGATTGGGCTATTATTTATTTTAAATTAATGTTATTTATTTATATTAATTTTTGAACAGTACATAAATTTATTTTAATATAACAATTATTTATTAGTGGAAATTTAAAGGGTCTTTTTTTTTTTGCATTTTGAATCCTGAAATTTAGGGTAATTAATTTTCTGGACCTTTGATTTTCAATGTTCATTTTTTGGACCCTAAAATTTGTGGATAGAATATAAAATGACTTAAAAGTTTGTGGGCTGAGAAAAAAAAAGGCTTGTGTCCCATTCTTTTTTTGTTCTCGTATTTGAATTTTTCTCCTGATTAGTACTAAACTTAAAAATTAAGGTTAAAACTAATATTGGAGCTACTTAGACCCTTAACTATGCGGCATATATGACAAGTGCATTATTAGAAGTATATGACAAGTGCATTTTTTATTCCCAAAGTGGCTTGAAAGTGAACACAGCAAATGTCGAGTTCAACCTCAATAAATGAGTGCTTATATATATCTTTGATCATAATTGATGATTGACGAGGAGTATCAATAAACTTTGAAATTACATGCTTATGACCCAAGTTTGGATAATGGAAGATCTAACTCTATTTTAATTGTGAGCATTGATAATTTTATGTCATTATGTGCCTCTTTGATTTAAGAAAATTATTTTCATTTTTACAAAATAATTTTTCTAATTAAAAGCTATTTTATGTGCAATAAATCACAAAGATATTACGTACATTAGATACGTACATTAGATACAAGGAACTATCATAAGAATCTGGATGAATACAACACTTTCATAAATGGAAGTATAAGCAATAATTTGTTGTCTCTACTTTAGGGCTAATTTGTCAAAACTGTTTTTTGAAAAATGGTTTTAAGCTTCTATGGAATTCATGTTTGGCCCAATTTCTATTTTTAACTTTAAAAACATTTCGAAGCTTAGGCCTAACATATAATATATATATGAGATAAAAAAATTATTCTAGGTAAACTTTATGTGAATTAAAATCAATTTATCTTTTAATTCGAGCTAGAAGCCTGGTGCTAGAAGCCTGGTGCATGAAAAGAGAAAAAAGAGATGGAAGAAGACAAAATATAAGATTGATGAGGACAAATGGAAATATGGAATCAATGTCAAAGGAGAAATAAAACAAGGAAAGTGCTTTGAGTAACAAGTAGTTGAGTCATTTTTCAGTGAAATTTTACATTTATTATTTTCACTCGAAGAAGGGTTGGATTCGAAAGAATGTGAATTACAAGCAGGAGTTGTTGGATTGGTATTATATTCGATGTGGCCAGTGAACAGTGATAGTCGGGCTGATGTAGAATATAACAGATTTAGACCTGAGTATGTTAAAGAACATATCTAAAAGCATTTTTACCCCGCACTTTCGCTAATAGGACATTACATCAAAAAAAAGTACATTTCATTAAATGGAATGTATGCCTTTAAACTTTATATAAAATAGTGTTGCTCAAAATGTGATTCATAAAAATAATTTTCACAAACATTAATGTCGTTTAAGGCATACCATAATTCTACACCATCCTCCCTCCAATCATAAAAGTTTGGTTTTGGTCCCAAAGGAGTTACTTTATTTTAAAACTATCCCCAAAGGAGTTACTTATCAACAGGCACTGGTTGCTACGGCAGTGAAAATATTATTCCTCTTTCTATTAGTTTTTCTCTTTTATATTTTAGTTGTTCAATGCTTATGAAAAGATATATGGGGATAGTTTTAAAATAAAGTACTTTATAAGTTTACCTTTATTTTTAATAGATAGATAAGAAGAAAAAAGTATTTACTTATTTCTCAAAGGTTTTCCTTTTGAGTATCTTTTGTGCCCAAAACGATTTTTCAAAGTGTTTTTGTTATATATTTTTTTTGTGGATATGTGGGAACAGTCAGTTCATGAAGAAAAGACTGTCTTCTAAATCTCCTATGTCATGCTAAAAATGTGTTTCTCCTAAAAAATTATTGTAGATAAGAAGAAAAAAGTAGGTGTAAATGAGAATAACTAAGGGTGGTTGGGAGTTAATTACTATAAATAAAATTGATTTTTAATCACCATTGATAAAATAGTTATTGGAGATATAATATTACAAATATTATAAAATAAAAATAAAAATAATACCTCCATTCTTTTTCAGGTAATATTTGAAGATGGTGGGGAAAAAATCAATAATAATATTATGAAATAGAGGGAGTATAATTATGGGTAGTTGAAGTAGCTTGTCTCAATTCCAAAGGGAGTCGCAAGAAGCCAAGAAATAGAAATGATGAAAAGATTCATGCAAATATGGGCAAGTTTTAAATGCAAAGGGGCAATTACAGATTGAGGAGGGATAGACTCCATGGCCTATCCTCAATTGCGAGGCCCAAAACACAATCTCAATTTATTTCATCTTCATTGTTTTATTTTCCCTCTTTATTTTCGTTGTGTTTCACGTTTGATGACTGTGTATGTATGGGGCTAGCAAAAATTCGAGCCAGATAAATTCAGGTTGATCAAATATGGTTAATCTCAAAATTTGGAGGAAAAATTGATGTTCGGATCCTTCTTTTGGGGTAGATAATTCGAACGAAGCTAAATTCAGATCAAAATCGGGTTCGGACAACAGAAAAAAGCAAAATATTGTTTCCTAATATTCGATTAATTCGGTCAATGTCAAAATTAGGTTCAGATTAAACCGGATTTTCCTAAGTTGGACAAATTCGCATATTCAAATTGGACAAAATTTTGCCAACGCTGACCATACAAATATATTCTCCCTACCTCTATTTAATTGTTACCCGGTCTCCGTGTGTCTGTGTATATATATATATATATATATATATATATATATATATATATATATATATATATATAAATAAACAGATGCACACATATTTTTTTAAGGAACGTACACATATGGTTGTGTATGTGTATTTGCGTATATGGACTGTCCTATGTTAGAGTAAAATGGATCACCACATAATACTCCATTGCATTGGTGACTTTCTTTCCCCTTTTTTCAACAACATTGCTTGGTTGTATTTGCATTGACATTCTAAAAAAAAGAATTACTTTTTTTTTATTTTTGGTAGGGAGCCAAGCTAGCATCTTCATATATAAAATTTGCTAATGAAGAAACGGGGAATCTACTTTGTATATAGCTATCTACATACTCCATTCAAATTGACAGGTTGGAAAATCATTTTATAAATGACATTTTCATAGGTGTATTAATCTTTTTTTTTTTCTTTCACTAAACAAGAAGGAAAAAACTAGTTTTAATTTCGTGCGAAAAGTAGGTTAATACATTGTAATCGATAAGTTATACGATAGATTATCATATAAAATACATTGTATAATTAATGTTTCCTTCATATCAAACCTAGTGGCAAGTGCACTTATTTTTTAAACATTATCATATAGAATTTTTTTCCATACAATTGTAAGGGATTTTACTAATTTAAATTCAGAATATATATATCTTTTTTATAAATGTTTTGAAGACTGAGGAACAATAGAAACAAAAGTGTAAATACTGGTCTGATAGAAAAGTAGAAAATATTTCGAAGTCGAAATTTCTTAAATGTCTTTATTTCTTTATGATGGAGCAATATGTTAGTTAAAACGTATATAATAATCCGTCTTCTATGGAGGGCGCCGAATAATAAGGGTATTTTTTTACGTGCCTGAATTATAACGTTTTATACATATTTAATGCACAAACTATTCATTTTAAAAGAGAAAAATAAGAATTATTGACATAAAATCAATATAATAATAAGAATTTATAAGTGTTCCCGAATAAAAAGCTAACTTATAAAACACGAATTTCTCATGTACCACCGTTTAAAAAACCCAAATGTGACAAATCCTTCTACAAACCAATTAAAATCAATGGGGATTATAAGCTCTCAATCACAAATAAATAGTTTACCTTCAATCACTAAACTTTATATTCCTTTGCTCAACAATTTACCGCTCTTTTATACGGCTGATTGCGGTGTGGCGCAGTGAGATGTGGTGAAATTGTGGTGAATTGTGGTGGGTTTGGAAAAGTTGTAGTGGATTGTGATGTGTTGTGGAAAGTTGTGGTGAATTTTGATTTTAATAATTGTAAATGTGTTGAAAAATATGAAATTGTGGTGGGTTGTGGAAAGTTTAACTTTTAATAAAAAGATAAATTAAATTAGAAAAAAATACATTGTGGCGAGTTGTGGTAGATTGTGGTGGATTGTGGTAGAATATAACAAGTTACAGTGCGGTGTGGTACCGCAGCCAGCCAGCCGCATAAAAGAACATGGTCAATGCTATTTACCGAGCATTTTGTCATCTTGTAATTATCAAGCGAGAAAAAAAAATTAAAATGACTAAATTTCCTTAAATTATTACTAGAAAGCTATTTTGAAGTCAATTATTAATAAAAAATTTGATAAAATTTGCATTATAAATATAAAACAATATATTACATACATTTAGAGCATATGCTTCAACATATTTACAGTGAACAATCATAATAATAAAAGTAAACAATTACTCTGGATATACGTAAAAAAAATTGCAGATAATTAGGGACGGAAGAAATTAATTAAATGGTTAACTAATTAGACAGCAATTGGACCCACAAATTTTTGTGCTTTACCTTGCGGTTCACGCTTAAGTATTAAATTATACAGATTGTAGCAATTTTAAAATAAAAGTTACAAAGAATATAGGTCAACGAATAGGGCATCAACAACAGTTTGTATAATAGTGGTGTTAAAATTAATTAAATGGTTAGGACAACGATATGGACAACCCCACAACTCTGTTTGTTGTGATTAAGGAGGCCTGCATGGTAAAGCATTTGTCAGTCTAACTTTTCTAGTTTTAAAATTATCCAAAAGTGGGATGGACCATAGTTGGTTGATTAGTCCCTCCTTAATTAACCATCTTTGGCAACCAAAGCAATCATTAATTAACCTTTAATCTCATTTTTATTGACTAAACAATGGGTCTTAATCCGAGCTTAGCTTAGGGAGGGTTTTATGTTATTATACCTTTTTTCATTATTATGAGAAAGACGAAAATCTGAATAATCAAACTGAAAAAGACCACAACAGCTACAAGAAAGACAATTAAAATGAATCCAGCCAAAGAAACAAAAAATACATCCAACAAAATGAATAAAAATAAATAATACATCTAGCCAAAGAAACAAACAACCAAACCTTGTTGGGGTATAAACATCCACAATGCTCCCAAATTCAACGAACAAAAGTTTTAGACTTGGATGCTTCAGATTTTGAGACAAATAATCAACAAAGACTGATAAAGGTCGACCATTTTGAGAGCCATGCAATCTAAATCTGAAAGATTAACTTTATTATCATTCTGGGACATAGAAGGAAGAACTAATAAAGAAATACGAGGTCGATGAACAGAGATGACTCTCAAAACACGCAACGAAAAAGAACACAATAATAACAACAAACCCAGTATAGTCCTGCTAACATGAGATCTAAGGAAATCTAGTTGTAAGTAGCCTCCTCTTTTGAATGGAAGTGCATGAATAGGCTGATTCATATGGATTCAAAAAAACCTATAAAAAAAAACTTTTGACAACCAGATGGACAAAACTGCTTGAAAACCGAAAGAACAAGAGAGCAAGAGAAGTATGCACAAACTCCATACATGTGTGTTTTAAGCGTTGAGTAGTTAGTTTATCAAATGTATAGGAAAAATGCAAATGCTTGGAGCTTTAATCCTTATAAAATACACAAATAATATCTAGCCTTATCAAATAAAGCCATTGAAACACTACCATTGGTACTACCACCAACGCCCAAAAAAGAAAGGGTTTTTGGCTGGGAAAAATCTGTACTGATGGCCTTGTGATCGAGAAAAATCCAAAGTGACTTTTTGCCTGATGACAGTCTATACTTATTCATTATTTTCTCGTAGCATCCCATATTGAAATTCCGGCACCGGAATGCTGATGTGGCAACCGGAGCACGTGCCCTTTTAATTAAAAGCTTGTCAAGTCATTTTTTAAAAATTCTATATATGGATGGGAAAAATATGTACTGAGGGCCTTGTGATCGAGAAAAATCCAAAGTGACTTTTTGGCTGATGGCAGTCTATACTTATTCATTATTTTCTTGTAGCATCCCAGATTGAAATTTCGGCACCGGAATGCTGACATGGCAACCAGGGCACTTTCCTCTTTGGATTTTTCTCGATCACAAGGCCATCAGTACAGACTGTCATCAGGCAAAAAGTCACTTTGGATTTTTCTCGATCACAAGGCCATCAGTACAGATTTTTCCCAGCCAAAAACCCAAAAAGAAACCCAATTACTCAAATGTGAGTGTATTTCAGTAAATGAATGCTCGGATAAAGATGCCACAAAACTAAGCAAAAGTGGTAACATTTCACCAAAAATTAGGGCACCCCTTAGTAATTTTTTGAGATTTCAGATATTAACTCTACGCCATTAATTGAGCTTACCCTGTACAAAAATGCCCCTAAAAGTATTATTGACTACAACAGATACTCTTCCTCTTTTTTGACTAATTTGCTCCAAAATTAATTTGGTGGGGTGAAATCATCCCTAAACCCAAATTAATTACTCCCAAATTATTGTATGCTCCTGGACCATGTGCTCCAGGACATGACATGGCAGCCATGTCACATTTTTTTTTTAAAAAAAAAATTCAGTAACTACTTGGCAGTTACCAGCTCCTGTTGAATCGAATTGTTCACTGAAGATAATATCATTGTTCACCATACGATGTTCACTAACTTGAACTGGATTGTTCACTGACATTAATGTGATTGTTCATTTACTTTAACTGTGTTGTTCACTTAATTCAATTACGTTGTTCATTTACTTCAACTATATTGTTCACTGAGCTTGTTTTACATAGTTTACTCTAAAAAGTTTAGATTGTTCATTATAACTTTTTGTTCACTTGAAAGATTAAGATGGTTTACTCTTGAAATCAATTTATAATTTATAATCTTCTTATGTGACAAAATTTCTATCATTAGAAGTCGTTAAAGTTATTATTCACAAACTAATTCAATATTATGCACTTTTAGAAGATGAACAATGATAAATTGAACGGCGTATAAGATGAATAATGATAATATATATGATGAACAATGGGCTCATGTACATTGAATAATAACATAATGAACAATGGAAGCCTTTCTAGTGAACAACCATCAGTTATCTGATGAACAATTACAATACATGTAGTGAACAATCTCAACAAATATGGTGAACAAGGGAATTGACGATGCCAAATTAAATCAGTGAACAATGTCCTTTCTTCTGGTGCTAGTTGCTGTCCTGAGCGACGAAGTAGTACGACAAGACACCACCAACAGCAACCAGATGCCATTGATGGTGGTTACGTCTAGGTTCGATGGAAGTGACGGTGGTGCGGAGGATCCCGACGACTAGGCTACAATTGGTGGTTGAGGAGTACATGAAGCAGGCAGTGAGTGATAGATGTGCAAGAAACTCAACCCCGGGTGCGCTGAGTTTCGCGTAGGTCGCCGGTGGCTGGTCGGAGAGCCAGTGGTGGCGTTCGATCGGTGGTTACTAATGGAAGGTGGCCTGAGACAAACCAAAAGAGGGTGCTAGGGATTGAGAGAGGAGTGCAAGAGTTGAGAGGTGGTGGTGTCGACGGTGATGGCGGTATTGCGGGCGGTGATAGTGGTTGGGAGGATGAGGAGAGAGAGAGAGAGAGAGAGAGAGCAGAGAGAGAGAGAGGATGAATCTCCTCAATTGATTTATATAGCTAAATGAACGTAGGTTTATGGATGCAGTTACAATAATTTTTTTGTTTTATTTTTTTATAAACCAAATACCACCTGTTGCTGATGTGGATCTGGAGCACATGCTCCTGGTGCACATAATAGATATTGCCCCCTCCCCGTTTTTGTCATTAAAACCACAAAAGTCTCATCCTCTTATCTCACTCCCTTACTTTTCCATTCTCCTTCGGTCCTTCCTAATTGTTTATCTTAAAGCCCAAAAATTAGGGTTTCTTTCTCCCTCTAAACCCCCCCGGAAAATTTTTCCATCTAATCTCAATAATATCCTTTTTTTCCTCCTTTGTGGGAAACACCCCAATTAAGGCATGTGCTGATTGTCCTTGTTACTCAATTGATTGCTATTACTGTAAGTGCGGTCGGGTTTGTCAAATTTACACCTCATTCACCACTTTGAACGCACTCAGAAGGTTTACATGTTGCAAAGGGTGAGAGTTCGTTGGTGATTGTGAGTATTTTCAATAGACTGATGACCCCATATGCCAACAGGTAACGGTGACAGCAAAGTCTATAATTACAAAGTTTGGAGGACTGGAAATGGAGAAGGGTCTACTAGAGAGCCAATTGGGAGAAGATGAGGGTAAGAACAAGGCTTTGAGGGCTTTGATATACAAGAAATTGTTGGTGGAAGAGCAGAAGAAGTTGAGAAAGTTGATATAGGTGGTTGTTCTAATGGTTGTGGTTTTCATTATGCGGGTGACTATAGAGGCAATTGCATTTGCAAGTTGATGGTGGTGATGGTGTTAGTGTGTGATAGGGATGGTAACGGGGCAGATCGGGGATGGGGGAGTATACCCCCGTCCCCATCCCCGCTCCCAAAACTCATCCCCATCCCCGTCCTCATTCCCGCTTCGAGGAATGATTCTTGCCCCTTCCCCATTCCCGCGGATTCCCCATCCCCAACGGGGATTTTTTAAAATTATCCTAAATTTAACTAAATTTTAATCGTATCCGATTTTTAATCAAACCCGGTTTTTAACATATTCAAAATACAACGTATTTAATTGGCTCAAGTAATAATACATCAAAATTAAACAATAATACATCAACAAGTGAGAATAAATTGGAAAATTATTACTTTGTCCTTCCCATTAATATATATATATATTAAATTTGAATAAAGGTTACTTGGTAATTTTAACATTTTCGGGGATGGAGGTTCGGGGATGGGGAATTCAGCCCGACGGGGAAAATGGGGACGGAGATAGGGAAAATTTTGTCCCCATCCCCACCCCGTCCCTGAGCGGATTTTGGAAAATCGTCCCCGTCCCTTTCCCCATCCCCAATGGGGGCGGGGATATTTCCCTAGAGGGGGGCGGGGCCCCGACGGGTTCGGGGATTCCCCACCCCATCGCCATCCCTAGTGTGTGAGTGTTGCGAACCGCGGGGGGTTGCTAAGGGTTTGTATATAATGCATGAAGATGTTATTGAAAATGTTGATGAAGGTTCAAATTGAAAACTCTTCTCCTTACCTACTTTGGAACCCTGAAACCTCCACTAACACCCCTCTCTTTTGCAAATTGTTGGTATCTTACGTTGTCACCCTTGGTCACTTTCAGATTGTACCCATCAAGTATTCTACAATTATTTATAACTTTCTTCATCTCCTAATCAGAAAAAAGAATTATCCCAACAAGTACTCTCCTTGGCAAGGTAGGGTTGTACTTACGATACTTAACCTTCTTATTCCTCTGACTAGGCCTTCTGTTAGCCACTTTACCTCATTCTTCCTCTTTGGACTGTTAGGGTTGTTAGAGTCATTGTAGTATTCATCCCTAACAACATTCATGTCCTCAACATCACCCTCATTAATCATATCCCTAAGATTGTTGCTTATGTCACTTACAAATATTGCATTTTTGTTAGTTGCCTTCTTGTCCTTCAACTTCTTTTTTTTTTTTTTTTTTTGGCCATAGCTTGTGTTAACTCCTCATTCTTAACATTAGACCCTTCTCCTTCAACATTGGGGTCATAATCATCATTATCATCATCATCATCATCATCATCTTGAATCTTATCTCCTTCATCATCTAACGCCATTCATCAATTTATGTTTCCTTGTCCCTAACATCCAGTTATTTGACACAAATGCAAACAAATGGACAATTTAAAACCAAATTAATGAGCTTCCTAATCTAATCATTCCCCTCCAAACAACCAAATTGTCCTCTTAATCTAATGTAGTCCCTAGTTAATAGATACACATTTTCAATCATATCCTTTGCATCCTCACATCTTCTTAATAAACTCAAT
The DNA here is from genome assembly GCA_029582165.1 of Portulaca oleracea. NCBI lineage: Eukaryota > Viridiplantae > Streptophyta > Magnoliopsida > Caryophyllales > Portulacaceae > Portulaca > Portulaca oleracea. The sequence continues at coordinate 32,749,989 of CM055886.1, forward strand.
CAGGTCATTCACACAGATAATTAGAGCCCATAGCAATCTCAGTCACCTCACACTCACAGTAAACAAGGCGTATTTTCACAAACTCCCCATGAAATATATGTAACCTACCCATTCTATAAGGCCAAAAAAATAATAATAAAAAGAAGCAAAATATAGAAACTTAAATGAATTTTTTAGCAAGAAACAGAGTTTCAAGGGTCCATTCACATAGCCCACAGTTCAGACCACTAAACCCTAACAATAATTCAAAAATTGCTACTTAATTGGACGAATTACTCACCGATGTGAAATTGGACACAAGAAACCTACGAAAACACCATAATCATTAACTTTCAGTGCATTACATTAGAACCCCTAATTTTTTTTACAAACCTGACAACCACGCACCACCAAGGTTCTATACCTCCAAATCACCCGAGTGCGAAATTCTATGTTGATGCTAAATTTCGTCTAATATTTGCAAATGACCCAAGTTTTGATGTGTTGGAGTTGGGGGAGGAAGTGATAGGATCGTAGAGTACTTAAACAACCACAAACAATAAAGATAAGAGCGGAAAATAAATAAAAAAAGGACACCAAAATTTTTAACGTGGAAAAAACCCAAAGCGAAAAAAACCACGGAATCGATGCACTACTAATAATGAGGATTACAAGTTATAAAAAGATCTCTCTTTCTCTCAAGGGATGAATAATCTTTTAATATGGTATGTGTGATATAATATTTTGCTAAGCCTTCATGGGAATATATATCATCGCAAACATCTAAAATTAGCTAAAATTAGTGTTATACCGCACGTGAGAATCACTAATAATTGAAAGGTGAATAAATAATATAATCTTAAGATTATTGTATTCCATCAATCGGCAACTTATGACAATTTTTTGACCAATAGGAGATTTGATGGCCAGTAGAAGAATTAGCAAGTATAAACGCAATATAAGTATATTATGTCCGTCCATCCTTTGTTAGCAAAAAAAATATTATCTTTAACATTGCTCCAAAAGATCAAACCCAATATAATTTTGACCATAATATTAATTGGGCTCCACACATACACAACAATCTCCCACTTGGAGATAAGTGTCTCTTTAATCCTTAACTTTCAGCTCAAATCCTCTAGTACATCGACCGACCTCTTTATAAGCCAGAAAGGCCTACTGTGACCATACAGAGCCTCAGTATTGCCAACACCCACTGGCTTAGTCAACATGTCTGTTGGATTCTTGCTGCCATCAATCTTCTCTTCACCACTTTCAACCAAGTTTCGAATGAAGTGATATCGCCTCCCGATATGCTTAGTCCTAGAGTGTAGAACTAGATTTTTTGTCAACTAAATGACACTTTGGCTGTCACAATAAGGTACACCATCTTGCCCTTGGTCAAGTATCTCCAAAAAATCCTGTAGCCATATCATTTCCTTGCCTGCCTCAGACAGTACAATATACTCTGACTCAATAGTAGACATAACCCAGACTCTTGTTGATTAGATATGTTGCTGTGTTCACTGCTTCTGCCACAAGTACTTAGGCAACTCAACAAGAATCCTCACGCTTTTGGCTCACTCGTGCAGAGTCCTATTCATCCTCTCTGCTATCCCATTCTGCCTTAGTGTTCCGGGAACAGTTTTCAATAGTCCAATACCATTATGATCACAGTATTTTATGAACTCCTTTTTTTCATACTCCCCTCCATTGTCTGTCCTCAAGCATTCACCTTTAACCCAATCTGTGTCTCAACCTGCGCTTTCCACGTCAAAAGAACATCAAACACATCAGATTTATTTTTCAGAAAATAAACTCATACCTTTTGAATGTGGTCAACAATAAAGGTGACATAATATTGAACACTACTCATGGATTTGACTAGCGCAGGCCCCCATACATTCGGATGCACCAACTCCAACTTCTCAGGTATTGGTTCCTTGCCAATTTTACTGAAATTGACCCTCTTTTGCTTACCAAAGACACAACTCTCGCAGAGTTCCATGTTAACAGTTTTCAGATCCTCCAAAACACCATTTGAAGCTAGAATCTTCATGCCCTTCTCACTCATATGACCAAGCCTGCAAATTCCATAAACTAGAACAAGGAGTATCATTGACATTAGAAATCAGGTTACTGTAATCCCTGGCTATACTACTCCGACTCTTCATTTTCCCTGTCATACCTGTGTCGGACCCTTGATACCTGGACGAGGGTACGACACTCGACACTTCAAATTACAATGAAAATGTATAATAAAAATTTAAAACAGCCGAGTCCGACACTCGTATCCGTGTCCGATATGGACACGCGTACCCAAATCTCAGTAACATAGATCCCTTGTAGAGTACAATGTACCGGACCTCAATTCCTTCGCTACTACCATAGTACCCTTCACTATCTTCTATTTACCATTCCCGAACCTTGTAGTGTAATTTATATCATCAAGTTGATTCACATATATCAAATTCCAAAGACCACCATTAGCAGTTTTAATAGATACATCTCCTTTACCTGTTATCTCATAATACTTGTCATCTGCAAGGTAAACTTTGTCAAAATTTCCACTCTTGAAATAACGAAATAACTCCATACTGGAGGAAACATGAAAGGATGCACCAGTATCAACTATCTATGACTCTTCAAAATTAGACACACTCAAGATTAGGGCTTCACCAAAGTCTTCCGCAGAGTTAACAAAGTCATGGTCATCATTGTTACCCTTCCCCTTCCTAGGCTTACGGAAATCTCTCCTGAAGTGACCCTTTTCACCACAACCATAACATACAACATTGTTCATGTTTCTAGACTTGCTTTAACACCTGAATTTTGATCGCGTCCTGGAATTATTCGAATTCCTATTGTTCTTTCTTACGAAGGCTTTCACTAACAAGTATATGTTAACTTCATCAAATTTCAAAGCACTAGTGTACCTAACACCACTAATAGCAGTTACAACTTACAAGTGTTTCCCAAGAGTTAGGTAATGAAGACAACAATATGCAAGCGTTAACCTCATCATCAAATTCCATCTTAATAGAAGCAAGTTGCGACAACATCTTAGTAATCTCATTAATATGATCAGCCATATTACCATCATCAATCATTTGAATTCTAGTTAATCTGCAAAACAAATATACCTTATTCATCGTGCAGAGCTTCTCATATGTATCCTCTAATGCTTTAAACAATTCTTTCGTTTTTTTTTTTGTCCTTGACGTTGAATAACACGTTCCTTGCCAGCGTCATCATAATCTTCGACATTGTCTGTCGATCGAGCAAATCATATTCCTCCTGACTTATCTTGTCTGGCTTTTTCTCCAGCAACGGAACATATAGACCCTTTGAGTACAACAAATTCTCAATCTACAATCTCCAGAAAGTGAAGTCATTTTCGTTGAACTTTCCGATCTCATACTTATCCTCCAACATTGTTTGAATGCGAATTCTCTGTCAGCAACATGCAGACTCTGATACTAGTTGATAGGATCGTAGAGTACTCAAACAACCACAAACAATAAAGATAAGAGCGGAAAACATATTAGAAAGGACACTAGAATTTTAACGGGATAAAAAACCCAAAGCGGGAAAAAAACCACGGAATCAATGCACTAACAATAATGAGGATTACAAGTTATAAAAAGATCTCCCTTTCTCTAAGGGGATGAATAATCTCTCAATATTGTGTATATGATATAATATTTTGCTAAGCCTTCATGGGAATATATATCATCACAAGCATCCAAAATTAGTGTTATACCCCATGCCACGTGGGAATCATTAATAATTGAAAGATGAATAAATAATATAATCGTAAGATTATTATATTCCATCAATTGGTAACTCATAGCAATCTTTTGACCAATTGGAGAATTGGTGGCCAGTAGAAGAATTAGCAAGTATGAACACAATATATGTAGATTTTGTCCATCCATTCTTTGTTAGTAAAAAATATCATCTTTGACTTTGTTCCAAAAGATCAAACCCAATATAATTTTGACCATAATATTAATTGGGTTCCACACACACAATAGGAAAATGAACAGTTTAGAGGGCATTGATTTTTCATGGTATTACTTGTGCCTAATCTATTATTTGATGTCCTCTATAAGCTTATTGTGTGAAAATATAGCTTGGAAAAACTTGTACTTTGGTGAGCCTCACATGCGAGAAGCGCGTGCCTTTTCTTTGTACTTCGCGCATGTGCGCTTTTTTACGCCTCGCATCATTTTAATCTAAAGCTAGGATTATACCCCAAGGGGCACCTAAAAACACACTCATAGGGTAATATTTTGTTTCAAGAATTTAAGCCACAACAGAGTTTTCATCTGGTAGTATCCTTCAATCTTGTTTAGCAAGGAGTGCCTCATTAGAAATGTCTAATGTTTTAGGCTTACAAAGAGACTCTCGATACTTCTTATGCATCCTCCTCTCCTCCTCCTTCAGTCCCACCTAAGCTGTGCAAACATCTTATTTAAGTTATCAATGAAGGAGACATCTACAGAAAAGACTCATGAGATAAGGAATGGCTAGCATCATAGACTGGATTAAGATATCGTTTCATGCTCGGGATAAGAAGTGTTACTTCCAATTGCTTAGTTCCTTGCCTATCATGTCCTTTATAACCCTAAAAGCTTCTTTTTTGCCCATTCCTACAACAATGTGAGGATGAAGGTATCTAGCATAACGACATACTTTTCTATAAGTGTCATATTCAATAGGCTCGCTAGATCCACCTATTTTTGATGATCTTTATCGAAAGGCGACCTCTAACTATGGGTCTTCAAAACTAGTTAACACAACTTCGACTGACCGAAAGTTAGTGAACCAAATTTTCGATTCTCACAAATTGTGAACCATGAACCCAAACTGAAAAGATCCATTAACAAACTTTTGGTTAAATGTTTTTTTTTTTTTTTTGGTTTGGCTAAAACATAGAATTGTTATGAGACCATGATGTGTAGTTATTCAGTTTTCAGTTCTTCTTGCGATTAGCCATTAGTAAATAGGTTGCCCATTACTTTGACGATTCAGGATAACTTGACATATCACAAGACCTTTGGACCAACAATGCATTGTTTAGATCTGCCTTATTGATAGTAGATAGTGTGTGGCCTACCAGGTAAAGAAAAAAGTTTGATTTTAGAGAGGGAGCTCGAGAAATGGCTACCACATCCAAAGAAGACAACATGCATACAAATTACCAATCATGACATCGGGTGGGAGAGGTAGTGACATAAGTTGGCAACTACCGCCAACTTCCAGGCTCCCAGCAAAGCTTAATTTTTTGTAGAAGCCTAAACAAAAAATATCTTTGGGTGAAAAGTGTAGGGTTAATGTGTCATGCTTACTATGCATGGCTTGATACTTGCGTCTTGCCCCGCCAACCTATAAAGCATGTCAGTATGACTATGTTTAAATGAGGCTCAAACAGATAGGAGAATCATGGTGAGACGATCACACATAAAATTCAAATTCTAATCACTCATATAAATTATAGTCACCCTTAAATTTATAAAAAGAAATTACCACAAATTATACAACTTACGATACAATTATGGTAAAATGATCTCACATTAAACTTACTGCAAATATCTATATGATAAAAGAGTTAAATAAGATTACATAATTCGAAATACTCTTCGTCCAACTTGAATATGAGATCATTTATTCTCTGCTAAATTATGACATATTTTCAGGTCGATCCCTAGGTTTTTTTGTTAGATCGGTTCTATCTCTCCTAACTTATCCTAACTTATCCCAACCTAACACAATTCCCAAAAAAAGTATTCACTCTAAAAACACAATTCCAAAAAAAAAAATCATATTTTATCTTTAACTTATCCCAATGTAACTATCCTAACTTAAAAATAACGTATCCAAAGAACAAGGTCTCCATTCACCATTCCTCCACGCAGACATACTTCACTAATCACTAGAGGTGAAGACAAGCTCATGACGCGACAAACTCATACTATATGCGTCCATTGGGACATCAATTTACATCTTGCTTATTTCATTTTGGTCAATGATGTGTATGTCGGATCAAATGTCTCTTAAATATCTTAAATTCTTATTTATAATTCTTATTTTTATGATTTTAAATAATAAATTTTTTAGTTATTGTATATATTTGTTGATTATAAATATATAGCATTCTATATATAATTTTTTTTATTTATGACAATAAAATATAAATAATTTTTATAAATTTACAAGTGATAATAATTTTCAAAGAAATGAACTACATTTTAATATTTTAGATGCGCATGAATATAACTGTTAGACGAGTTATTTTAATTTTGTAATTGAAGATATTATGATTACTTTCCACACCAAGAAAGCCAAAGTCCCAGCCGGGGAAAAAAATATCCTACTATGAAAGTATAATTGAAAATTGACATCAAACAATTTAAAAAATTATTTAAATAAAATATTGTTCTTTTCTTTCCTATTTAAATTTGATTTTAACATTCATTTTGACCTAAAATGACCCAACAAGACAAAATTAACACAAGACCCAAAACCGGAAGAAAACCCGACCCAAAATGCAACCCAAAAAGTGACCCGATTGAGATCTACCCACAAATAACCTGAAATCAAACCAGAATCTAATCAGTAAAAACTTCACTAAAACCAACCCAAAGAAACTCACCCTGAGCACGTTAACCCAAACCTGAACCAAAATTGGCAGACACGATGCCAGCATGAACCAATCTTAAATCGACCCGAACACAAACCGATTCACCCCATGACCAAGGTCCGGACCCGAATAGTATTTTTCTTTTTTGTTTTAAAAAGGGAACAAAGTGGGACAAAAGATAGCTAGTTGGTTTTGGAAAAGGCAGGAGATGGGGTCCCCAATAGTAAAAGAAAGAGAGGGCACTCCCACTTGCAAAGGAGGTATGATTGAGAGGGAGGCAGTTGAAAGGGAGCCAACTAGACGTGTCGACTTGCAATGGGAAGGAGGAGGCCCATACACCATACCATACTGATTACTATTACTATTACTATTACTAACATAAACATAGGGAATAGGGACAACGAGAGGGAGAGACAATAGTTGGTCACATCTCAAACCTCTAATGGGGACCAAGGAACTAAGACATTCATACTTATCCTTAATTAAAACAAGTAAAGTAGCTAGGGTTTAAGCTTAAAAAAAGTTGAACAATATGGGGTGATCAATAATAATAATAATAATAATAATAACAATAATAATAATAATAATAATAATAATAATAATTTGAGGGGATAAATTTCAATTAATCGGTTGTGTCAATTAATACATTTGAGGGGACATATGTTGATGGTGAAATTATCTTAAACAAAAGCTTGAGTTTATAGTTGAAGGCTGATAATGATTTAATACTCTAACGTGCCCACTCATGTGAATGTCCTTTAGACTTGGAGCGTAGATGCTGCAAAAGACCTTGTTTCACCTTGCCAAACAAACATGGGGGTGCCGAGATTAAGGCTCTGTTCTTTTATGCGGTATTTTGCGGAATGGTGTGGTGAGGTGTGGTGGAATTGTGGTGGGTGTGGTGGAATTGTGGTAGGTTATTGAAATTATGAGAGAGAAAAGTAATGATTTGCGGTAAAATGTGGTGGGTTGCAAGAATCATGAGGTTGTGACCACAGCCACAACCGCAAAAACAGGGCCTAAGCATGAGACATGTCTGACTCTAATACTATGTGGAACTATTTCAATCAATAATTTAACTAAATGATAATTTTATACTCTAACATTAACAAGTAGAAATTTTTTTGACATACTTTGATGAAGATTACTACACTCTTAAAGATTACCAAGTGAACAATCCCATCAGATTAAAACTAGTTATTCTTAGATATGGATTAGGTTAGTAATATAAGGTTGAATAAATTTATACAACTCCATTTCTAATTTGTCCAAAACTCGAATTCTAATAACTCATTATCTTTACGGTTTACTTGGCTTGAAAAGAAATACATTTGTTGTTGTAATGTAACAAGCCTACAATATCTCTACTAAACTACAAGATACTTATCTAATCATTTTAATGTGGAATATAAGTGTTATGGTGAAGGTTAAAATCCCTAGTCACTAATCACATATTTGGGCCTACACTTTGTGGGAAGTTGTTGAGATGTCATTATACACAAATGTTCCCATCTAGTAGTATTATTATGGATCCTTAAAAATTTGAATTAGAGTCACATTGTATGATGAAATAATAATTATTCATCATACCCATCTTGTCTATTGAAAATGATGACACTTTCCAATAAAAATGAGTTGCATACAATGACACCACACCTTTTCAAATTGTAAGTTGACTTGTGTTTCTTTTTCAAGGTTGTGTGTGTGTGGAATGTTATGCGCTCATTTTGTGATGTAGAGCTCCATTAAAATGGGCTTGACTCTTATTATTTTATATAGAGTTACTATCTATGTTGGTTGTTTGGTTAATAAACACATATAATGTTGTTACATCTTTCTTATTTTGCTTTTCACATATGGTTCTATATCATATAGTTCCATATATAATAAGTTTATTTGATAAAATTCGCATTTTCATGAAGAAAGATCTCACCTACCCTATCAGATCATTTTCTGTGTCTCTTCAAGACAAGTTATGGCTATGTTCTTTTAATATCGCACCTACCACGATTTACGACACTAACTACAAACCATCACATATTATATATTATACCACACCACATTTTACCACAACAACCATAATTTTCTCTCTCCTTACTTATTACACCAACTATTCTTATCACAAATTTTACCACATTGTACCACATCATGTCACATTATTCACATTTTTACCATACCATACAATTACCTCACTTTAACTACAGTATAAAAGAATAGGGCTTTACTTTATAGTTGACTCCCCCCCCCCCCCTAAAAATCAACAAGTAAAACAACCACATGATCATATATTGTAAAATGCTCATAATATAAGTTACTATCAACCATTTTGAGATGAAGAAAAATTAACATAGTTGAATAAAATTCTTAAAAATGAAGAAAATTATTATGAAACCTAAAATTAAACAAGAAAAATAAAAAGATGAAAGATTCCCAAGCCCATAAAAAAAAGGAGGTTTTAGAATATTTTATTTTATAATTTATTATGAAGAAAAGGAGTTAGATTAAGGCTCACTCTGTCCTTACCTGGCTTACAGTCATTGGACTAGTTGATGATTGGCTCCATCTGCTAGGGACTGACTACATTATAGTGTGTGCACCACTATAATACCCAATGGCTCCTCACCACGTGTCCTTTCTAGTTTCAAAAATAGAAGTATAAACATTACTACTCCCAAAAATTTATTTCTTTTTTTTTAAGTCTCCCCCCTTTTTTTTTCTTTTGAAAATGACAACAATAATAATGTAATGCTGACCAATCCAAAGGTCCTATGAGACCATACCGTGTGAGCCCTCCACTATATAATTAGTTCCGTCCATGCCTTTTTAATTGTGATTTAAATTTATGTATTAGTTAAATTTTATAATATTGATTATTAATTTTTTTAAATATAGAATATTTTAATATATAAATTTATTATAATTAGATTTTTAATGAAAAATATAAACATAAAGAATAATATTATAATTTTTTTATAATATATTGTGCGTATAACTATTAGTTAAAAAAACATTGAAGATTGTTAAGGCCCGGTTCTTTTTTACGGTGCGGTTGCAGACTTGCAGTGTGGTGAGACGTGGAAAATTGTGGTGGAAATAATGGAAAGTGGGTTGGTATATTTTAATTTAAAAATGATGGTAAGTAGAAATAAAGTGAAGTTTTGATTATTTTATTTGAAACGTTTTCACTTTTAATAAAAAAGGAAATGAAAAGTTATAGTGAGCTGTAGTGAAAATTGAAAATTTACGATGCGATGTGAAACTGCAAACCAACCCACCATACAAAAAAAAAAAAGAACAGGGCCAATGACAAGTCAAATGGAAAAGAGGGAGTTGCATGTAAAGTCCACTAACTTGATCCCTGTTCCCTCCAACCCAAGCTTTAATCACTTTTAACATCCTAATTAAGTAATATTCATCAAGCTTATCCTCCTTAAAATAACTGACTTATCCCCCTTGTTTTAGCATAAAATTTTGTGTATTCATAATGTCAATTAATTATGCTATGACATTTAGATTTGGATATAATACTTATAATTTATCTAAAATGAAGAAAACTTTCAACTAAAACAATTATGATGAAGAAGCTATAGAAGAAAGTAGCAAAATACGTGGATTTCAAAGAATGCACAAAATCTATATATATTACAGTGTAATATTGTAGATGACTCAAACATCATGAAGATAATTCTCTTATATTTCGTAAATATTTCAATAATGTAAAGATACAAATTACATGACTGTCACCTTTTCATGCCAAAAGTTTTAGGTTCAATAGAACATTATTCTACATTTGTCTACTTTTTAAAGCTTATATTAATTGAATTTATTCAGAATTTTTGTTGAGTTTATTTTATGAATTTCCTTACTAATACAGCAAGTTCCTTTGGTTTCTTAGTCTTCTTTCGGTTTTTCAAATGTTTTTCTACTGGGTTTTCTTTTAGTGTTTAAAATTGTTTTCCAAGAACTTTTTTTTTTCTTTTTGCAAATGCTTTTTTCTGTGGATTTGTTGAAATTAGCTTTCCCATGAGCTTCAGTTTATGGGGAAATGTTGCTATATCTGTGTTAGAGTATAAAACCATAATTGAATCTACAACTATCAGCTTAAACTTTTGGTTGAGATGATTCCACATTATATCAGATCTAGACCTGAGTAAAAGGTCTCAAGTTCGAATCTCAGCATGCCCATATTTATTTGCACAAGGTGAAGGGGCCTTTGCAGCATTCACGCTTCAAGTACAAAGGACATTCGCGTGAGAAGGCGTGTTAGATTATAAAACTATTACACTATCAACTTAAGCTTTTGGTTGACATGGTTCCATAATCTGAATCCGTCAGATCGCACTCAAATGTGTCTCCTGAAAAGTTGTTATTGTTTATTGTATGAATTTATTTTTGTTGTTGTTTATTGTATGAATTTATTTGGAATTTATTATGAAGATCCTTTACATAACTTGCCCTAAAAAGAGCCACAGAAAACATACCCTAGATTAGATCTTATTTTTGTACCACGCATATACAAGTAGTAACTTCCATCCATCCAATTTGCCTAAGCAATGCAAGTTGAAGTAGATTATTATAGAGAGCTAGTTTTCTAGATTCTTTACAATACATATATTGATATAAACATGTTCAACCGTGCTGGGGCTTCTTAAGGGAATAGGAGGGCTATACCCTATAATACTCATCAACGATATTCCAAAGGTGTGCCTCCAACGAGGGAATCTACCTATTCATAATTCATAGCCTCATATAGCCTAAACACAAGCTAATTAAGCTACTAGTATTACATTGTATACTATTTCATGCATTATTCCCTTTAAAGAATTAATTGCACTTAAAATAAAGCATGAATAGGTCTTAGCCCCTTAGCTACTAGCATGCAAAACGTCAATAGTAGTAGATACTAAGTGCAACTCTTTTCCTAGCATTTCTGTTTTCTCCCTTTGTTTAAACAAATAGTAAATTGCCCTTTTACTTTGGAGCCATCAAACATTAAGGTATGAATTCTCTACGAGAGGGGAAGATAAAAAAAAAAAGAAGAAAAACATTGAATTGTATGCGCAGAGTGTAGACCTGGTAATTGGACAAATCGGATCAGGTTCAGGTCGGTTGAAGATCCGTTCGAGTTGGCATCAAGTCAACCATTTTTGCTCGGTTTGGGTACGAGTATACTTCCGTTGAAATTTTGTTTGGGTGATGTTCTTTCCGATTGGTTATGATTTAATTTGGGGTCATTTGAATGTAGATCTTAATCGAATCAATTTCAAGTTGCGGTTCATGTCTGTTTCGGGTTCAGGTCAACAACGGATCATACACTCAGGTTCAGGTCCCGGGTTAGTTTTGTCAGATCTAATGGGGTGGACTGTGGACCTCCCAACCTCATTTTGTAAATCCGGCCACTAGGTAGAGTATGAAGGATCCGATGTTCCAGTTTTCTTCCTAAATTTTGTAATTCAAAGAAATTGTTTAATTGACCTAAAATGTAAAAACTCATTTGCTACAATGGTACATACTACTATATGAAAAAGAAGAGGATGTGACATTTTGCTTTAGTTCATTACAATCTAAGACTCTGTTCTTTATAATAGTAAATTAGGTTTATCATATATTCATATCATTTTCATACCTTGTTTTACTTTACCTTACTCGAATTCCTAAAAACTTCAAACCAATGTCATTTTAGTTTATTTCCCTTACCTTTTATTTTCCTTACCAACCATACTTTACCTAACTTAATTCTACCACTCTATAAAATAGAACCTAAATTTTATCAAGTAACTCTTTTTCATTCAACTATCAGACAATGGTCAGAACCAAGTCCGCTATTATACATCTTCTCAAACCTTTCCTAAATAAAATATGTAATTATTATTTATAATGATAAAATTTTACTACTAACTTCTACAAGTCCTATAAAAAAATACAGGAACATATATAGACCACAATTATAATGGATGCTAAGTTACTTGCACAAGAGGGAACTACTATTTTATTTTTTTTCAAAAAAAGTGCATCTTATATTGACCCTATTAAGGTTCAAAAAATACCAAAAAAAAGGTTGATTCTTGACACAGATTAATGCTATGAAAGCAATGTCAAATATAGTTTCTAATAAAATTGACTTGTAGTGGTGGGCAGGTGGAGTTTGCCATCCATCATCTGCTTAATTTTATTTTTTATAACCCCTGTTTTCTTCCAATTTTTCCTTATAAATAGAAATACAAAACAGGGAGAATGACTAATATTGGTAATAATTAATTAAATAAATGAATGAATAAATAAATAAATAAACCCAGCAAACTTTTTCAATTTTAGTTGCAGTATCTGCAAACACTATATTTTACCCAATCACAACCCAGCACCTTCAATTAACTCTCTCTCTCTCTCTCTCTCTCTCTCTCTCTCTCTCTCTCTAACTCTCTCTCTCTCTCTTCTCTTCCTGCATAGATGTGCTAAAATTTAGATTCATTCCTTGAACCTCGCTGCCTTGCTTTTCAGACTTTTGCCCTTTATTACTTTCCCCCCCTTGGTCTCACTTTGGTGCTCATTGCTCAGACCTCAAATCATCAAAGAAAAAAAAAAAGAGAGGAAAGGTCAGATCTTTCTCTTTCTCTTTTTCACCCCTTGATTTTTTTCCCCAACTTCAACTGCTACAATACAATCAGAACCTATACAGTGCATACATAAACATAATCACTCTGTTTTCTCACTTGGGTCTTTCCATTTTCAGCTCTAGTTTTCTCCATATCTCTGTTCAATTCTGCCCTTTTCCTGATTTAGGAACTGTATCTTAATTCAGGAAAGTTTGATGCATAAAGGGTTTTTCTGGGTTGCATATAAGCTCCTGAATTGGTGGTTTTGTTTCCCACTGGTTGTTTGTTAGAGGGGTTTTTTTTTTCTGGGTTGGAGATTTTTGGAAGATTTTGTAGGGGTATTTGCCTATTTGGCCTAGTTGGGGGGGTCTTTTCTAGATTCCTCTAAAGGGCTAGGCCACACAGAGAAAAGGGGGTAGGAGTATTCTGATTCCCTTGAGATGCTCCCCCCTCTTTTCAATTCTCTGATTTTTTAGCATCTGTACAATCTCAACCTCTGCATTTTCTTTCTGGGTTTTATCTCTTCCTTCCTTCCTTCCTTCCCTCACAACACAAAATTCCTCTCATAAATGGAGTCAAAACCCTCTTCCCTTTAACAACAAACCCTCAAAATTCCCATCCCAATTCTCTGGTGAAAAAAAGACCTAAAACTAGGGCTTGATCTTGTGTTTTTGATGAAGTGGGAAATGGAAGTTCTATCATCATACCTCTCAAATGCAACCTGGTTAATAGATGAGAGCAGGAGGACAAAATGGACCCATGCTGAAAACAAGATGTTTGAGAATGCCCTAGCTGTGTATGACAAAGACACCCCAGATCGATGGCACAAGGTGGCAGCCATGATCCCAGGGAAGACAGTGGGGGATGTTATCAAACAGTACAAAGAATTGGAAGATGATGTTACCAATATTGAAGCTGGGTTGGTCTCAATCCCTGATTACAACACACCCTCTGCTTTCACATTGGAATGGGTTAACCATAACGGCTATGATGGGTACAAGTACACCTCCTACGGCGGCAAGAGGGGGCCCGGCGCACGCCCGCCCGATCAAGAGAGGAAGAAGGGGGTCCCATGGACTGAAGAGGAACACAAGTAAGTCTTCTTGATTTGGTAATTTCCCTAGGGTTTGAGTATAATTATTTACCCTGCCTCCTGGAATCTATGGTTCAATGGAGGAAACAATAATCTGTGTGTGTGCAGTTTATTTTTTTTATTGTATGGGTAAGTCTGTTTTCTGACCCCATTTACTGGCTTAGGTAGGATGTTGGTTTTGGTCTTTTGAGTTTTGAATGAAAGAAACAAATCCAGGATGAGAGGGCATTTGACTGTTCTAATACATATCCCTCCATGAGCTTGTTTTGACCTAATGAAAGAAACAAGAGTGTTGGATTGATTTTTTTTGAAGAAGTTAACATGAGTTTTGTTTGTTCCGACTGTTTGGTTAATTTAGGTCACAATTTTTGCTATCTCCTCCATAACTCTGACATGTATACTCAGTCCAGTCCAAAAGAGGCCAAAAGAACTGATGCAATTAGTACTTTTTTTCTGGGTGCAGGTTGTTCTTGATGGGGTTGAAGAAATATGGAAAAGGTGACTGGAGGAACATATCAAGGAACTTTGTGGTGACAAGAACACCAACCCAGGTTGCTAGCCATGCACAAAAGTACTTCATAAGGCAGCTTTCAGGAGGCAAAGACAAGAGAAGAGCCAGCATTCATGACATAACCACTGTAAATCTAGACAATGAGGCTCTTTCCCCAGACAACAGTAACAGCATCATTAGCAAGAGTTCGAGTTCGCCCGATCAATCCTCCACCATTACAGTGCAGCACCAGCACCCGATGACCGCGAAAAGCTTCCCGTGGGACCCGCAAAACAACAATGGAGGAGTAGGACCCACCACGGCCGCCATCGCTTTCGAGGATTTAACCCAAGGAAATGTGTTCATGTCACAAGATCACGGGGGATTCGGGTTAATGCAGGGACACAATATGCAGAGGGCTGAATTTCTGCAAAATTACATTGGGTCTGACAGCATGGGTTTCCAGATTCAATCATCCCAGAACTACTCCCATGGATGACAACACTAATTAAGGTGTTCTATTTTAACTTTTATCTTCTTTTCTTTTATTTTTGGGGAGTTTTTGAGAACAAAGGTGTGGTGTTAAGCTTAGTAGTTTGTGATGTTTGTAATCTTTGTTTATCTTTTTTTTTCCCCCCTTCTTTTGTAATGTTTTCTAATTTAGAAGTTATGTAAGAGTCTGTCTCTTTGCTCTGGGTTCTGTATGTGAATATTATTAGTACAATAGTACATGGTATTGAGGAGTTAGAAAAGAGCATGGGATGTCATGTTTTAAGGACAGATTCAAGTTTAAATTACAGGCTCCCTTCCTAAGTAGTTTGTGATGTTTAACATTCAAGAAAAATCTCTTCCAATAGTATCTGTTGTTTTAAGCTAGTACAATACAGTGAGGGACTGCAATTTATTAGATGCACTCAGAACATGTGCTCCACATATTACAACTATTCACTCATATATATTAAGTTGTTTGCTCTTATTATTATAGTTGTTCAATTTTATTACTAGAATTGTTCACTTCTAAAATAACTGTTCACTCTTATTATTATAATTGTTCATTGTCAAATATCTGGAGCACATGCTCTGGATGCATGTAATATATATTGGCGAAGGACTGAGTTTGGCATATTGTAAAAAGGAGAAGAATGTGACAGCTGCCCAACCAGGGAAAAGTGCCAGTCTCACGGGCCATATGGCGCATGCTCTGTTTCCTTTGTTATATTGTGTTTTCTTTCTTATATTTGCTTAAGGGGTCCTAGTGGGGCTTGTTCATTGATTAGATGCGATGCTTAGCTGCTATTTTGTACAGTAGTACTCCTTCTGTCCCAAAACTATAGCTATACTCCAATCTTACATAAGAGTACCTAACTTATACCTCACATAAAAGTGATGAACTACCGTTGTCAGGCGGACTTAAATCAAGAGTCGGATGAATACGGGGCCCTGTTCTTTTGGTGGGTATGCTAAAGTTGAGTAAATAATGAAGTACGTACTGAATTGTTCTAGAGGTAGAAAAGTTATGTAAGTTCAGACATATTTACGTAGGAAAAATAGTTTACCCATGCAAAGAACAGAGCGGTCTAATGCAGTTGAGTTGTTGGGGATAACGATCGATCAAATAATAATACTACTACTTATGCCCTCATTTTGATCACCCTTTCCTATTAATCTATATATCTCATTAACTGCATCAAGTAAAACACAGAAATCAGGGAGGCAAGATGAGAAGATTGGAGAAAGATACACAGAGAGGGCAATGGCATCAGGATATGCTCTGATTTGTTGATAAAAAAGGGTACAAAGATCCATGGAGAAAGGACCAAGTACGGCCTCTCACATGTGACCAGCATATCCAATCATAAGAAGTACGTTTCCAAGGCTGGAGTTGTTATCTAGGCATGGAAACTCTCTTCCTTACAATCTTCACTTAAGTAAACTTCATCTCCAACACTCCAAAGCAATTTTCTTTTTCCAAAACATATATCAAAATCATCAAAAAAAAAAATAATACTTGTATACATATTTCCAGATCAAGATTAATGCTAACCTTGTTCTTTTCTACGGTTAGTTAAGTGGTTGTGTGCATAAATTGGTGAAATGTGGATGGTGTAGATAAAGGTGAATAAGTTCGGTGAAATGTGGATTCAGTGGATAAAGGTGCAAAAGTATTTTAATTTTTAATAAAGTATTGTGAGGATGGTCACATTATTCATTAAATATTATAAAATTTTAAATATGTATTATACATAAGGTGAATAAGGTAAAGTTGAGAAAATGTGGATAGTGCAGATAAACTTCAACTTACCACAGAAAAGTGTAGGTTCTTATGCGATATATCAAACCTTTTGCAAAAACAAAAAAAAAATCTAGGAGAAAATCTAAATGTTTTGCATTAAATTGGCAACCCAATGTACAAATCGTCTCGCTTGGAAAAGGGTCCCACCACAAAGGTGTAATGTTTTTCATTAAGATCCTGTTCTTTTATACAGTGTGGTGCGATGCGGTACCATAACTCACTATACTACTCAATATTCTTCCACACTTCACCAGACTTTACCATAATCACTACCAATATATCTCCTCACTTTTCTCCTCTACTTTTCACATTCTCTCTCCTTATGTACCACATCAACCACACTTTCTATAAATTTTACCATACAATTCCTCACATTATCGCATTTCCCACAATTTCACCACACCGCACCATTCCACATCTTACGAACCGCACAATAAAACAGGGCCAAGTTGGGAGGAAATTATTTTAATAACAGCTGAATACATCAGTAAAGTGGCACAAGATCTTGAAACACTCCCAGTGTTATTCCAACAAATTTTTTTAATATTTTTTTTGGGTAAGCCCCCATTCACAAGGGTGAATTCCAGAAGTGGTAAAAGAGACAAAGCTCAAAAACATCGAGGTGGCCTAAATGGCTGAATGAAAGTAGGCTGACTCACATTGCACTTGTTTTAGTACTGCTCCACATAAGACTGTCCTGATTTCTGTTTAGGCTTTCCTTTCCCTACACATTCTAAGCATCTACTTCTTTATATTCATAATATTCCGTCTACCCTAAAATGGAGTGGTTGATAGGGTACCTCACACTAATCAGCTTACTATCAGTTGGGTGACAGACTTTGTTCCACTATGTCTTTAAAGCACTTTATATTTTATACTATACTACTATATTATTTGTGAATTTGGCATTGTAGGAGCTTATTAAACACACCCACTGAAAATAACGAGGATACAAAACAACAACAAAAAATTTCCAACGGAAACACGTTTCAGCACACTTTGAGGAATCCATATAGTCCGCCTTCCCTCATGAATGTTATGGCGGCATGGGTTTTAGGTGAATAATTGCAATCTTGCGTTCAATAGTTTATTGGGAAATTCTTCCAGGGAAAAACTATCTCGGAAAAGAATTTCCCGAGCCCCATTGGGAAACTGTTTACTGAACTTGAGAGTGAAATAATAGGGTCCCATATTAAAACTTTTCCATCTATTATGGACAACCCAACACGGGAAAGTTTATCCACTTGGGAAAATAGACTAACTTTCCCGAAAAGGTTTCCCAACCAAATGCTCTCTCATATAGACATAGCAGGAATAAGGTAATCATCCACATCTAAATCACACCATGATTACAAGAAAACCAACATCCAGCACACAGTTCTCAAATTTTTTAATCTTTTTGGCTAAAAGGATGGTGTCCCTGCTCTTTGAATCTAGGAGTGAAGTTTCAGACCCGGCCATAGGAGGCAAAAGCTGACAGGGGCTTTTCCCATTAGAGGGAAAAGGTTGTTCTGCCTTTTCCTAACTAGTAATTATCACAGTTTTCTGTAACTTCCTTCACACTCTCAGTAGATATTTTATATTATTCTTATAGTGTGTTCTCATCATACTATTTGGACAGGAATCTTTATTCTAAATTTTGTTTTGAGAGTTTGTTGCATAACTTTAATTTTGAACTCATTAATTGGACTTGTTCTGAAAAAAAAAAAAGAATTAAGGCGAAGAGAAAAGCGCTTTCACCACATAAAACTACTGCTAAAAGTATCTGTATTGATGAAGATAAGGACCATAGGTAGCGTTCAATTTCAGAGGTATAATCAAGGATTGATACCAAAGATCAAGGTGAAATGCCTCTAGGACATTATTCTGTGTCCTTTCTACCACTAGGGGAAAAAAGTTGCCATGAGACAGATCAGCAGCAAAGTATTCCCCTCGTTCTCGGGAAATTTTGGGTTTAAAGTCAACCCCCGAAACTATTCTTTTCGGCGGATGATAAGTTGTGGATGCGGATAAATTGGGTACAGTAAGGTAGGAAAGTAGTGTGGATAATGTGGATAACTGCAGACAGTGTGCAGATATTACCATAGAAAAGAACACGGCATATATGTTAATCAGTTGATGCATTCTTGCTATGGCAACTGCCATGTTTTTCTTTTTCTTTTTCTTTTTCTTTTTCTTTTTCTTTTTTTTTGGTAATTTATGCATGTAGTTATACAGTATTGTCTTGAACAGAATTACGATCCTTGTCCTTGGCCCCTTGCAATGGTTGGCGTCAAATTAGGGTCGCCGACATTACAGCTGCTACTCATAGGCATACCATGTCAAGTATGAAATTCTTGTTTGAATTAATGCCCATTTGACTAGTTCCAATATTCCTCCAAGAAACATTGAGGCCATTATTGGTCTAATTGAATAAATAATTCCTCTAACAGACATACATTCTAAGGGCAATTATGGAGTTGTACATTGCGGGAACTAGTTGACTTAACCCTTGAAAGTTTATGGGAACCATTCTGAGAACACATGTGCTCCGATCCCATGTTTATTTCCTTCTGAACTTGTAACTATTTTTATTCCTAACTACAGTAAGGTCACCTAACGACTAACGTGCTCTTCTTGCATAGTTGTGTATGTGTTTTTCAGGCACGTCTAGTTCACTCGCTTATCTTCTCATTGCTTGGTTGAATCGCGGCAGCGGCAGGTTTGTGGTTTAGGGTTTAGGGTTTAGGGTTAGGGTTAGGGTTAACTAACTACCAAGGACCACTTGAGGTTGAATTGCGGCAGGTTTTGTGGTTTAGGGTTTAGGGTTAGGGTTACCTAGCAACCAAGGACCACTCGAGGTTGAATTGCGGCAGATTTTGTGATTTCGGTGAAATACAAGTTCTTGCAGATTTTAATCGAGCTGTTGAAGTCAATCAAGCATAGTATCCAAAGATTCAAAGCACAGAAGAAGTGGTGGTCACTCTTAAAGTTATATTTTGCAGCCCCCAGGACCCCCCAAATCAATTAAGCAAAAGAACACTCATAAGGGAAGTAAGCGACAAATCTGACTAGTCTTCAGTCTTGTCTTTTGAAAAAGAAGAATCCTTTTCTGGCTGCACCTTGAGGCACACCCAAAAGCATCCATGGCCACTTTATTCTTTCTCACTCACTCACATTGTTGAGAGAGAGTTGAGTCCAGAAACTTGTTTCCACCACATGTGTAATATCAGAATATTTAACTTTCGGCTTTATCTTCTTTTACTCTGCCTGGCTATAATTAGAAACCCTTCTAATCCGTCTTCTCTTCGTGTATTAACTCAAATACACCGTTAATAGTCATTAACTCGGCGATTACTAACACCTTGGGCTGGCACATACGACATAAGTCGAGACAACGTATTCATCTACCTGGACTTGTTAAACTATACACTTGCAAAGAGGCAGACTTCATTTGATAAATATGACAAATATGGCTCCTAATACTATTGACAAAGGGCTTAAAAGACTTTGTTAAGGTAAAACTGAAGCAAATCAAAACATACTGTTAACTTCATTCATTTCTATCGAATCAACAAATCAAACAGGTAAATTAACAAGTTGCATTCAAACACGCATCCTCCAACAATGGTAATGAAAAGAAAGATTGGACGTACCTTTGCTGATAATACAGAGGATCCATTATGAGAGCTAGATGCCTTTTGAGATGGGACCGCAAAAAAGATGAGCCGCTGCTGTGTTACGTAGAGAATGATCTCACACATGTTCAAAGCTGAAAACTGCATGTATGATTTAGTCAATAAACTTGTTCATTTTCATGCTTTAATAGCGTAAATAATTCCCTTTTAAGAATAGAATTCAGTGTAACTTCATGTTGAGTAGGATCAAGCAGAATTCAAATGGATTCAATCTTATCCCTCCAAGAAAAAAGTTTATGACAGACACTCTAAGGGCGACAACAATAAAAATTATAAGAGAAGTGGCGTTGAAGCATGTCAGGAGATTGCAAGATGACAAAGGTCGCTCAAGAAGAACAGCCTCGCACAACTCAGTTGAAAGCGATGCTAGAAAACTGTCGGCAGCAGCACACCGAATTGTACTGTGGTCCTTTCCCAAAGCAAAAGTAGAAAAGGGAGAAAATACTATTTTGTTAATGCACATGCTGATGCTTCTTGATAGCTCAAGTTACACCAGTACGTATACATTAGCCCTCCCGGACAATGTGGAGGTACGAACCAAATTCAGCTAGCAATAATAGAACCTGAACTTATCCAAAGCACAGTTTTTGCAGGCAAAACCATACAAAAAATACACAAGAACACGAAGTTTTGAGGGACTCGAGATGGTGGATTTCATATGTTATATGTACATTTCTGTTTAGCAGTTGTTGCGATTGAAAAATCATAGACCATCCAGCACAATAAGACGAAGCCATGCTTCTAAATACTACTAATAAGCAACATAGATCGAGAATAAGTTAGATTTTCGATACTTCTGCAATGCATTCTCCATTTAGAATCAATATTCAATATATGTGTAATCAAGCTGATGATGTATCAGGTTAGCAATCCAGGTCACAGGGAGGACAAAGATCCAGGAAAATTCGACTAAATAAAGGAAGAAGAATCAACTGTCACGAATGTTTCACAGAATAAGTCAGGTTTCACAATTTGCTTTGGGAAAAGCTAGCTACAACCAACTTGTTCAGCTCAGGCAGTCAGTAGGTGTCACACAATTTAATCAAATGTGAAATTAAATAAATAAATAATCAATTGCAAGATCTATAAAAAGGACAAAAGCATAAATATTTGAAAGAAAAAAGGACAATAAAGACCAGAATCTGCAAAGGAATGCCATTAAATGGCTTCAAACATTCTTTTATTCTATAGACAGTGATTAGTGCGTTTAAAAAAGCACTTCACCAGACCACCTATGGCTGTCCTTGTCCCTTAGCCTGAGTTCTGATGAATAAGTTATCCAGAATCTGGGAATTAGTCAATACAAGGCATTGCTAGACCTAAATTACCATTCAATAAAGAAAGGTCGTAATCCGTGGAATTTGCCCCTATCTCGAAATCCAATTGACTAATCATATGAAATACAAGATTCCCTAAGATTACTTAGCGGATTTAGCAAGGCTAGAATAACCCAGGCCTAATCAGAAAACAATCACGCAGATTAGCGATTCAAAGCAATGAGATCAAGAGCATATAGATTTCCCAAAGAACCAAACTCGAGTGAACGGATACTGAAACAGTAAAAGCATATTCAGCAGCAAAATCCAGATATCCTTTCTGTATGTACTCTAGTACTCCTCAACAAAACTTTTTTAAATGTATCTGCTAAGGCAACTTTTTTCATGCATGCACATTTATGGGTCATCAACATGTGCGCGCCATTATATTAAGCGTCGTGGCTTAGGAGTTAGGATCTTCTCTTCATCGGTGTTAGTTATAACTGTCCTTTCAGTGCACTGAAAAGTCCAAATGACGTTTAGCCTGATTTTAAAATGAGATGAAGAAAATTAAACAAAGGGACCATAACATTGAATAATGGAAACCTAAAAAGGGATGGTTTTGTCACAACCATAGTTACAAGGAACGCTTGCTGGGTCATGTGTTCCAAAAAGCAGATCGTTAACTTTTGCACAAATTTAGCATAGTTTTGGTCAAAACGCTTGTTTTGGAACAGGGATCATAAACACGCTCTATGAGTTGATGAATCTCAATGACTAGCTTTACTCCTTGCTGTTACGTATTTTTCACCATGAATTTCATAAAAAGCCAAAGCATGCGAAAACAACTATACTTACAGGCACAAACAGCAGCAGATCTAAAAAATTTGGACAAGTGTGTTCACATAAAATTTAGGCTTCAAATCAGTGCTTGCAGATGATAGTAGTTTTTTTTTAAAAAATATATATATAAACTTCGTAAATAGGGTACTAGCTTGAAAAGGGCATTCTAGGCAGCTTTATATATGTCCTGGCAAAGCTAATCTTACGGTCAAGTCGGCATTTCACCATCCATATCATCACAGACTTTACTGTCTGTGCCCTAAAGACATCAAGGAAAACGGTTTATGACAAATCCTCCGTGGCCAAAGGATTAAAATCTAAATCCCAAATACAACAATTTGGGACCCGCAACTCATGGGAGACCATGAGAGATCGATAGGGTTAGAACTTAGAAGTAATTGTTGGTTGTAAAATAAGTAATCTGCTGCTCATTTGCAGATTTACCAATCTCAGAGGCTGTTAATGAATATCTGTCCCCCTTAGAAGGGCCATATATGAAGTATATGCAATCCTGTTCTCATCACAAAACCATGAGTCTATGACATCCCTAATATTCTAACTCATCCTTTCCCCTGGATTCTGACGCTCCGCATTATCTACATCAAATTCCACTACCATGGCACTTTCTGATGTCTTTTCTAGTTTATTCAGAACAACATAGCCTGTCATATTTTGCATAATGGAGCCTATGGAGCCACCTAACAGGAATAGAAACGTGTCGTCAGTCCTTCAGAGATAGAACTCAAAGAAGTGCCTTGTTCAAGGAGACCAGGGGTGAAAAGCTTTTACCTTTTATGTTGACAAGATCTGTTGGATTCATGATGTAATGGCCAGTAGTACCAATAATGTAGCTCAATGTAATCATACAATTGATCCACACATACTCATATCCTCAAAGGAGTAGTTCTACCTTATCTTGACTCTTAAGTCATTAACAAATTATTTTTTTCTAAATAAGAATGTTATTTATAATTTCTTCACTCTGCAGTATCAACCCACTTACTTGTCCCATTGCTTCTAAGGCTCCAAGAGGTAAGACCATTGTTATTAGTGTTATATGGTTCATGGGTTGCCCCCTGAACAATACCTAGTTTCCATGACTCCAAACGCGAGCCAGGATAGCCTGTATATTGCGACCGTTAGCAATCCAATTTGTCTAAATTGGCGATCCAACAACCATCTAAAAAGGCAATACTTTGAGGCAAAAAAAAAAAAAGGCTTCAGGGATTAGTCCATTAGAGTGCATAGTGGTTACTGCTGACGGCTGACGGAGAGCATCCTAGTGATCTTAAATCTTCACAAGTCATAGACCTTGATATGGAACTATACAAGACACATACAACTTATCCCATACATAGCCAAACCCGGGCCAAATCAATATCTTAAAGTAATAGAGTTCCCAGGAAGAAGGGCAAATGTATTCAACCTTAACTCGGAACAGCAAAGATAATGTTTATCTTGGATCCTACACTTGAAAAGATTCTACAATGGAAGGATAGTTGGAGCATTTTGCTTTAGTCCATTATAAAATTATACATAAAAAAGACTAACACCTTAATAATCATGTAGATTTCCTTCTTTGAGCTCTGAAATTCCACCCTCACTTCAGTAATGTACATTCAGCAATCAAATAAAAAAGCACTTAAGAGAAGAGATCCCCAACTTTGTAACTTGCATGCAGAACTCCTATACCAATTTATCCAAGGATTCTTCAAATCAGAAGTTTGTTCCAGCACATCACAAAATCAGAAACTTGCACTTGTCAGTCATCTGGTAGCTTTGTCCCAGATAATATTCATATTTTGCTTGTTCCAATAGATCATGGTAAACAATGACAATGAAATAACCTATCTGAATATGTAATGAGAATATGGAAAAGACTACTCTATAGAGAAAGATACCTAAATAGCCAAATTAGGCCATTAGGTATCCATTATATGACCGTACTCAGTCGAGACAGCTTACGTAAAGCATTTATTACAAACGGATATTCGAAACGAAAGGCAAAGCATTATTCTTAACTTAAGGACACCGATGGATCTAGAAAAGTATACTAATTCAACAGAAGATGAACCACATGATGCTGTGGAAGAAAAGGAATGGGCTCTACAACAAACAAGAGTTGGGCTCTCATTCCAAGCAAATTCCTGTTTATCTAGTAGTACAACTTCTTATAGCACACAAAGTCGGTCTATATCACGAAAATTCATCAATTTACAGGATTCCCTTTGTTGGTTTTCAACCCAAATCCTAAGGGAAACAAAGGATCATGGGAATTCTGTTTAGAATGAACTGGCAGTTGACTCACACTTCTAAACCATGTCACAGGGAGTCGACCCTCAAACTCATAGTCACCAAAGATAACATCAGTGATTCCTGTTCCTTCACTTCCTGGCAAAAAAGCAGCAACAAAAGCATCCATCTTTTCCAAAAGCCATGGCTCTATAACTAATGGTCTCCCTGAGACTAGGATGACAAGGGTCGGAATTTTAGCTGCAACTGCATTAATTACACTAGCACCATTGAAAGGTATCTCAAGCACTGGATTGTCACCGGTGAATTCTGCATAAGGAGCTTCACCCACGGCCACGATGGCATAACTGAAATTTCCTTCCTCTAAGGTCTCAGGGGATGGGAACTCCTCATATACCACTTGAGTATTCTCACCTACAGCTAATTTAACAGCATCCAAAACGGTAGTGCCTGAAAATAAATGCTCCATCAGTCCAAATTTACTCAATTCAGAGGAAGACTAGTAGACATCATTGAACACGAGTGCCTAATACATTCACTAATACGTCAAGTTATACAGAGAAAACATTGAACTATCTCATTGGACCTACTACAGTCACCACCATCATTGGTTACTAGAACTACGGTCATCATTCATATGACTCGGAAGAAAATTCATCCACAGGTAACTATCTCATGGGACCTACTACAGTCACCACCATCATTGGTTACTAAAACTGTGATCATCATTCAACTATGACTCGGAAGAAAATTCATCCACAGGTCAACCATGAGGCTACATACACCTAGTTCTGAATCTTCTCAAACCCCATTCTTAGCGGATCCCACATTGTAGTATCAGTGTACCTTTCGAATAATATATGTATTACAATGATCACATAGAGGAAATCCTATTTGAATAGGAAGTTAACATTAACAACAATGATAATAGAGATATAAGCGAGATGTTCCAGATACTAATAACTACGTACCAACTGTTATTCTGCCACTGAGTCCATGCCAAGCTATAGTCCACCCTCCACATTGAAATCCAAGATTATCTGCATGTGATCCGCACACCAAGATTCTCTTGGCATTCCTATCCAATGGAAGGAAAGGATTTCCTGATGCTTTTCCATTTTTCAATAGAA
Source organism: Portulaca oleracea (assembly GCA_029582165.1). Classification (NCBI taxonomy): domain Eukaryota; kingdom Viridiplantae; phylum Streptophyta; class Magnoliopsida; order Caryophyllales; family Portulacaceae; genus Portulaca; species Portulaca oleracea. Next base: position 32,776,242 of record CM055886.1, read on the forward strand.
CCAAAGACTTCCGGACTGCTTCTCTTGCTAGTTCGCGATGCAACTGGGCACAAAATACAGCAATTAGCTCTATGTATAAAACAGCAACAGGGTCTATCTATAAGGCCTTAGTTTTAAAAAAGATTAAAAAAAAAGGTCAGGTATAAAACAACTCGTCATGATAGGCGAAGACTTCCCAAGGCAAGACCGGGGTGGTATCCATACTAGGTCACTGTTGTATTTCAGTAAAGCATGACAATTACTAAGCCGGAAATGACGAAGGAATAGCTAGCTCAAACTTCATCACACACACATCATAGTATGAGCCTATCGAAGGAGGGGGCCAAGCAACCATTCGGAACTGGGAATATGTGGTACTATCCTAGTTCAAATAAGCAGAAATCAAGAGGGGAAAACCTTATTTGAAAACTACAAACCTTGCAGCCAACTGTATCTAACAAAGATCTGTCACTATAGGGATACTCAAAAAGCCCTGCAACAAACTTCACCCTCAGTATCCGTTCAACAGCATCATCAACTCTAGATAAAGGTATCTCATTTGATTCTACAAGAGAAGCCAACTCCTGGAGATACTTCTGATATCCAAAGGGGACCATCACCTGTATACTCACTTGGTTAGGATAGCAGATATGCAAAAACGAAAAGCTAATCCATCCTAGTGAATATTATGACTTCTTACCATGTCAATTCCTGCATTGATTGCAGAAGAAATGCAGAAACGATAATCTGCACCTTGGGGTTCACAGAGTCTGTCAATTCCTTCCCAGTCTGAAATTACAAAACCCTGCAGAGTTTAAGCATGGTGAGTCATTTGCTTCCTAGCAGGAATGCACAAAGCTTCATCTCAAAAGTAAAGAAAAATAATTCAGTTCCTCCAAATAACAGACAGAAAGGACTGCAAAAATAAGAAACCTTGATTTAATATAACTAGACACATACTTTAAACCCCGGATACATACATGCATGCACAATGAAGATATAAGAAATAACACATCTTTGTGAGTATCCAAACCAAGCATCTATTACTGTAAAATCTCGGACAATAATACATTAATGACAAGAGCAATACTATACCTTAAAACCGAGTTTATCTTTCAGAACTTCTGTCAAGAGAAAATAATCAGCATGCAGCTTCCTTCCATTCCAGCTAGAATAGGAGGCCATGACAGTGCAAACTCCCTGGGAAAGGCAGTCCAAATAAGGAGCCATATGGGTCTTCTCTAAATCTTCATATGAACAGATGGCATTCCCCTCATTTAAACCTTCATCGGTTCCTCCATCTCCAACAAAGTGTTTAGCACAAGCAATGACGTTCTTTCTGAACAAGAAAGGACAAACAAAAGAGGAGAAGATTTACTCAAGTAATATAAACTCAGACATTCACTTATTAATCTACTAAGCCTTACTGAAGTTTCCTTCACCTTCCAGCCAAAAATGGGTAACCATTTGGGTGACCTTTTGGGGGTTCCCCCTGCAGTCCTGATACAATGGTAGTCATCTTTCTCACAATTTCTGTATCCTCACTAAAACTCTCATAGCACCTGCCCCATCTAGGGTCTTGACACACCTGTTAGAGGAGAATGCATTCATTGTATCATGATAAATAAAGGAGATTTTCAGTAGGAAAACTTTTCAATGGAAGAGCAGGAAGGCAAAGCAATCAGAGGAATACGCAGCAGCAATGATTTTCCTCAATTGGCGGTACATATAAAATTCAAGTTGGATATATCCATCTTCAATAGTCCCTTGCCTCTTTAGAAGAGTCAAATTTTCAGAAAATGCTATCATACTGCATGAATGTGTCTCCAATTCTCATTTAGACCACATAATTGTTTCACATAAAATGCGGTTACCATGGCTAAATAAGAGTCTAACAAATGAAGCTTTATATTTTTAAAATAGAATTTGATATTTTATGAAGTACTATATAAAATTAGGGTACGTGTCATACTATACGTGGTGTCCTTATTTTTTCAAAAATCGCGTGTCTCTGTGTCTGTGTCATGTCGTATCCGTGTCTCGTGCCTGAATCTGTGCTTCTTAGGCCCTAATTTCCAACTTCAACATTGTGCAAGGAAAATCACTTACAGCTACACAAGGCGCAAATGTGTAGTGCGCCCCACAAGCTCTAACCTCCAAAGCCGTGGCAACTCCAATTCTATAAGCCAAATCCGGATCCCTGTGTCAAATTTCCAAAGCTTACTTCATCCAATCCGCAAAAATGTCCAGCAATTCACTCTGAATTTTCAAAATTAAGCTTACTTCCCACAAAAAAGTTCAGCCATTCACTTTCAAAATCAAACTGAGAAAACAACCCTTACCTTGTTGCTCCAAGATTGACATTGTGAGGGAAAATCGTAGCTCCATACACATTATTGTTACCATGCACAGCATCAAGTCCATAGATGATCGGAATCCCTAACCTGGATTCCATCGCCAATTTCTGAAAACTATCGATCATATCCGCCCACTCCGCCGACGTCGCCTTCTCAGACGGTGCACTTCCACCAGAATTCAGTACACTACCTGCAAATACACGCCTCAATCAAATAAAACCGCGCAACATAAACCCTAGAATTCGATAGAACAAAAAGAGTACCAATTCCGAGGTCTTTCAGAGCGTGAGGAGAGGCGACTTCGCGCTCAATCTGCGTCATCTGAGCGAGCTTCTCCTCCAGAGTCATTCGAGAGAGAAGGTCCTTGACTCTGTCTTCAATGGCTGCGTTAGGGTTTCTGTAAATGCAAGGATTTCCGGCGACGTCCGCCATGGCTTCCGAATTGAATCCTGCGATTGCAGAAGAGAGAGAATTCCGATAATCTTCCAACCTCGATTGTGGTTGTGGTTAGGAATTTGTGAATTGTATCAGCGAGTTGTGGAGAGTGGCGGTTGGTTGGTTGGTTTAGTTAGCTGTGCATTTTAGTACGATCGTGAAATAGCGGGAAAACAATGGAGTGGTTGTTATCGCTGCCCCTGCCATTGTCGTTTTGCATTTTGGGATGATTCATGATCTGATATCGCAACGGTATATAGAAATTGCTCATTTTTGTACGCTATCCTTGATTGATTACTCCCTCTGGAGTCCCGACCATATTAATCGTCATTTTTTTAAATTATACGGTCAAATTTTAAAAGTTTTTACTATAAATTTTTTAATATATATAATTAATAGTTACATAAAATTATTATCATTAGATTTGTAATAAAAAAATATTAATGTTTGTATCCGTACGATGCACCGGTTAATGTGTCTTATTTGTTTTTTTGTATTTTTTTCTTATTTATTGTTCGATTGAATGAGTGATACAAAATTTGCATATGCTTATCATTATAATGTGATCCATAATTCCTAGGGGTCCCTCACATTGGAAATAATAACAACGGAGGGGTCGGGCTCACTTTTCCCAAACCGAGTTCGGTCACTTTTTGAGTCTCAAATCGGCCGTTTAGAAAATCTAGGAAGAAGCTAAGATGGAGTCAAGGCCAAGTTGGAGGAGTAAAGTTGAAGAAAAATAAAGAAAGTGGGCAAAATTTGGTAATAAGAAAAGACACGTCTTCACTCTTTTGATCATAACTCCTTCAATATAACTCCGATTGACTTGAAATTTGGTGAACTTATAGTACACACCGAGAGCTTTCCATCGATATATTATAAGCCCAAATCAAAGTCAAAACGAGAAAGTGATGCGCGTTGGAAGTCAGCAGAAACCGGCAGCAGCTGATAGGCGCTGGCAGCGCCCAGCCAGATACTGGCAACGCCTTCCCTGGATTTTCCGCCCCACCTTTCTGGTTGAGACGCTGGTGGCGTCTATGAGGCGCTACCAGCGCCTCACCCTTTTTCCAACAAATCTACGCGACTTTTCTCCCCTTTTCTATATATTTGTATTCTCTTCCATTTTAGAGGAAGTTTTTTGAACACTTGAGTTTTAGGTTTAGCCACCTGAAGAACACTTTGTGAGTTTTAGGGTATTTGAAACCCTTGTAATTAAGATTAATCCTTGGTGGATTAATTAGTAAATTACCTTTGATTCAAGTGGGTTAGTGTGTTTTCTTCCAATTCTTGAGTGGAAATTCTTGGAGGTTCAAGTGTGGGTGCTAGTGGGGAATCCTTGCAACCTTCTTGAGGTTCTTAGGCTAATTGGTGAGTTTTCTCTTTAATTAGTCATATCTCTCTATTATTGTTGTTGTTGTGTTGATTTTTATCATTAATCTCCCAAAAAACCCTAAAAATTAGTGGTAGTTTTATGAGTTCTAAATTGGGGTTTTCTTAAACTCTAGAGTAATTGTGATCCTTGGGTGATTAATCTTGCTTCCCTAGTCGTTTCCCGGATCATAATGTGCACAAATTATATTGTTTATAGGTTATTTTCTATAGATTGACCTAAGTATCACTTTAACTATAATTTTTATCTTTTTATAATTTTTGTTGTCTTTATTGTCGTTGTGCTTCACAATATGGAAAAGAAGAGTTACTAATATTTGGATAATATTTCAAGATTATTGAGGGGTTCTTTTTTAAAAAAATATGTTGATGAGCTAATTTACTAATTTTTAACTTTTTCTATAGTTTTGTTAGTTTTTGCCAATTATTTTTGTTAAAATTATAATTTATATGTAATTAATCACAACCTTCATCGATTAATGTTAAATAGAATTCAAAACTTCAAATAAACTATATTGTATATATGGTAGAGTACATAGGTAACAATACCATCCTACATATTTCATCACACATAAAACTTATGACATATTAATGTTTTAAATTATATTTATAATGTTATTGTAGTTTCGTATTAGTCAAAGTAACATTTAATGACTTGAATAAAAGAATTTTTAAAAAATATAGTTTTCTCTTGGTGAGTGACACATGACAACAACACATTGATTTGGATTTTGTTTTAATATATTTAATAGATTATCATAAAAGTATAATATTATAATCGTTAATAACATATTATGTAATACATTATCAATCAAAGAGTAACATTAAATACCATAAAAATCAAAATTATGATAATTAATATGGATCGGAGGGAGTATTTCACATATTAATTGTCACTTAATTGACTATAGTAATCTTTAATATCATTCTTTAACTATAATTTTTTGTATAATATTTTATTAAAATTACTATATTATAGAATTTACTTTGTTACAAATCTAATGATAGTAATTTTATATAACAAGTCATTGTATGTATTGAGAAATTTATGGTTACAATTTTACTACATAATTTTTAAAGACGACAATTAATATGGAATGGAGAGAATATTAATTTTTAATAAGCAGGATACTTTTTTATATGAATTACTATCTTTATAATCATAGTAAAAAAAATATAGTCCTATAATTTCCTTAAAAAATATATTAATAAAAATTTAAAATAAGTTATATTAATATTGTAGACACTTGAAAATTAAATAGCAAATATTACTAAAAAGAACAAAGAGAGAAATTAAGAGGGTACTATAAATCCTATTTGGACAATAAAGTTAGTTGCATTTATGATAAGATAGATACTGCGGATTCGTTGAAATAAGTATATCGATGAATTTCATTCATAAAATAAGGTCGTCTATATTTGAAGCATGAGCATGATTGGAATAATGTGCTTGAGTTGAACAAGAGGAAGAAAAAGAACCCGATAACTTGATTGAAGCTAGTGACCTTGATATGAACTCAATAATAGAGGTCATTAATGTTGAGAGCTTGCAAATCCACCAAGAGTAGATAAAGCTAAGCACCACTACCTTCTAAAGGAAATGACTTGTTAACACAACCATTAAGGCATTAACAATGGATAAAATAAGAACAAGATTTGAGAGAGAAAATGGGGAGTAAACCCTTGATTTCATTCAATAGCAATAACTAGTGTTCTTCTTCCCAAATGAAGGAGATATAACATGAAAGAAGGTGCAAAAATTACAAAAGTGTCATTACTTAACATAACATTTAAAGGGAAATAGAAGAAAGAAAGGGAAAAGAAGCAAAAGAGAGAAGAAAGGAATCCAAGGCTCGTTGGAATTTGCAAAAAGGCGCGACCTGCACCCAGGGAAGCGCTACCCGCACCTGTTCCAGAGAGAACATCTTCTACACGTAAACGAGGCGCGACCCGCGTGCGTGAGACGCCACCAGCGTCTGCTTCAAAACAAAGGGGAGTGCGAGGGAGGCGCGCCCAGCGCTTCATAGACACCACCCGCGCCCGTTTCTGGGCAAGTCTTCAAGGGAAAATGGGAGGCACGACCAGCATCCCAAGAGATGCCACCAGCGCCTCTAAGCCGCATGAAAATAACAAAGAAGGCAGGGGGAGACGCGACTGGCGCCTGAGGAGGCACGGCCAGCGCCTGTCCCAGCCAGCGTGTCCCAACTTTTATTTTTCTATCTTCTCCATTCAGGTCCAATAATTCGAACCCCAATGCCAAACAGCCATGTTTTCCTAGACGACCCGATATGACATTCAATCCCAAGGCCTTCGGGGTTGGTGACGTGCCCAAGTCTTCTAGAGGGTCTCGAAACTCATCCAAAGGATGGCCGAGACGATTTGGAGTGTTCGGATTCCACCGAAAATTGAACCTCGAGACTCGGTGAGGTGGATGCAGCCTTCTTGGCAAAGGTGACGAGGGAGGAGTACGATACTCGCGCCTCTTCATCCTCCCCTTCTAGAGAAGGATGTGCCCTCAAATCCTCAACAAGCTCATCATCCTCAATGTAAGGTGAGAGGTCACCGATGTTGAAGGTAGATGAGACTCCCATGTCACCCGGAAGGTCTAGCTTGTATACATTGTCGTTCACCTTCTCCAAGACCTTAAACGGGCCATCACTCCGTGGCATAAGCTTGTTCTTCCTCTGTGATGGGAACCGCTCCTTCCTCAAGTGTAGCCAAACCAAGTCCCGGGGCTTGAAGGTGATGCCTCGGCAGTGCTTGTTGGCTCGTGCCTTATAAAGCTCATTGGTTTTCTCAATCTTGTCCCGGATTTGTTGATGAAGCTTTTGAACTTCCTTAACCTTCTCACTAGCCTCATAATTCGCTCTTGACTCCAAAGGTAGTGGAAGGAGTTCAATGGGAGTGATTGGGTTCACTCCATAGCAAGTCTCAAATGGTGAGTGGTCGTGACAAAGGATAAAGCTCGGTTATAAGAAAACTCGGCATGGAAAAGTTTGACATCCCAATCCTGCAAACATTTGCTCACAAACCCCTTAAGTAAGGTGGAGAGAGTCTTATTGGTTACCTCTGTTTGCCCATCAGTTTAGGGATGGTGGGATGTGCTAAAAAGGAGTTTAGTGCCAAGAAGCTTCCAAAAAGACCTCCAAAAGTGGCTAATGAATTTTGTGTCCCGGTCCGAGACGATGGTCCTCGGAATGCCATGCAACCTCACTATCTCCCAGAAGAAGAGATTGGCAATATGGATAGCATCATCGGTTTTCTCACAAGCGATAAAGTGTGCCATCTTGGAGAAAAGATCCACCACCACCATTACCGCATCCTTGCCACACACAGTTCGGGGAAGGGCCACGATGAAATCCATGCTCAAATCTTCCCAAGGGCCATTCGGAATGGGTAAAGGGGTGTAGAGTCCTTGGTGAAATTGACTCTTAGCATGATGGCATGTAATGCATTTGGAAATCACCTCATGCACATCACCTCCCATCCTAGGCCAATAGAAGTGCTCCTTAAGCATATCGAGGATCTTGTTGACGCCGAAGTAACCAGCAAGACCACTTCTATGAACCTCCTTCATGAGCAACTTCCTTAAAAGACACTTAGGCACACATAGCTTGTTCCCCTTGAAAAGGAACCTATCTTGAAGCACATAAGGACCGTTGTCACCACCAAGATGAAGTTTGAAATCCTCATCTTCTTTGTAGAACTCCTGCATATGCTGAAACCCAAGAACTCGTGCTTCCACAACCGATAGAAGAGCATGACAACGGGAAAGAGCATCGACCACCACATTGATACTCCCCTTTTTATGTTTGGCCAAGAAATTGAAGTTTTGGAGGTATTCCACCCACTTGACATGGCGGGTGTTGAGCTTATGTTGGCCATTCAAGTACTTGAGGGCCTCATGGTCGAAGTGGAGAACAAATTGGTTGGGCCTCAAGTAATGGGACCAATTGTTGAGGGCACGTACAAGGGCATAGAATTCCTTATCATAGGTGGAGTAGTTCTTCCTTGATCCATTAAGCTTCTCACTAAAGTGGGCGATAGGGAGTTGATTTTGCATTAATACGACCCCAATACCCACTCCACTAGCATCACAATCAACTTCAAAAACTTGTGAAAAATCCAGGAGGGCAAGCACCGGAGCTTCACAAAGCTTGGTCTTAAGCTTATCAAAGGCACCTTGAGCTGCCTTGGTCCATTTAAAAGTTCCCTTCTTCATGCATTCGGTGATGGGAGCGGTGAGGATGCTAAAACCTTTGATGAACCGGCGAAAGAAAGAAGCTAGGCGTGGAAGCTTCTCACCTCCTTGAGGGTAGAGGGAGTATGCCATAAATCTATAGCTTCCACCTTCGAGGGATCCATCGAGATTCCTCGATCGGACACTGTGTAACCAAGAAAGGTAACTTGAGGTGTGCAAAACTCACACTTCTCAAGCTTACCAAATAACATCTGCTGCCGAAGGACCTTGAAGACGGACTCTAAGTGCGAGAGATGATCGCCCTCACACTTAGAGTAGACGAGGATGTCGTCGAAGTACACAACCATGAACTTGCCGATGAAGGGCCTTAAAACCTCATTCATGAGGCGCATGAAAGTGCTAGGGGCGTTGAAGAGGCTGAAAGGCATAACGAGCAACTCATACAACCCCCCTTCGGTCTTGAAGGCCATTTTCCACTCATCCCCTTCCCGAATCCGGATTTGGTGATAACCGCTCCGGAGGTCGATTTTGGAGAATATGCGTGAGCCATGCAACTCATCGAGCATATCGTCGAGCCTCGGTATTGGATATCGATACTTGATGGTGATGTTGTTGATAGCTCGACTATCGACACACATCCGGTAGGTTCCATCCTTCTTGGGGACCAAGAGGGTCGAGACGGAACAAGGACTTATACTCTCCACGGACGAAGCCCCTAGAAATGAGTCTGTTCACTTGCCGTTGAAGTTCCTTGATTTCCTGCGGGTTGCAACGATAGGATGCTTTGTTGGGAAGAGGGGCCCCGAGCATAAGATCAATCTGGTGCTCGATGCCTTGTGTGGGTGGAAGGCCCGGTGATAGATCCTTGTAACGTGGTTTTGTGGACCTCGGTATTGTCGTTCTCTCTCAGGGAGCTGGCGGCCTTGGTCATAGAAACTAAGTCAATGGTCGGGTGAGATTACTAAGGTAAGGATATCAGTTTGAAGGGATCAAAACGCAAGAAACAAATCTAAGGTCGGTCAAGGAAAGGAAATGGGTTTCAGAGGCTTTTCGGGATGCAAACGGGAATGAGGAAATGAGTTTTGCAACAAGAGAATAATAAGGAAGGAGAATCAAGTGGCAATTCCGTTAGAAAATACCCACCGAGCTTCCTCATTCGAGGATAGTCCGGATTAACTTCCTCTAAGTCTACCAGGACCCGGAGGGTTAATGAAACGGAATTCCCTAGTTAGTCTCTAATCACTTCCGTGAGTAGAGTGCTAACTATCCCAATTCAAACCTTCCAACTCAAGTGTTGGATGTGTTTAGAGACTTTCGAACCCAAATACATCCCACTTGAGGGAAGGAAAGAAGTGGGAAATTGATTTCCCAACTAATTACCCACTAATATTGCTAACCCTAACATAATCACCCATTCACACCCTTAATTACCCCCTAACCCATAGGGTTTCTAGCCACTAATCATGACAAAAACTATGCTAACAAAATCCAAACCAACCCTAAACATGATTTCTAACATCAAACAACTATTAACAAGCAAGAACAATGAAATAGCAAGCAAAAAAATCAAGAACAAGCAAAGTAATTAGCAAAGTAATTAATAAAAGAGTTAAGGGAAGAGAATACTTATCAAAATGTTGTAGATGAACAAGAGAAAGCAATAAAAAGATGACCCAACAATCTTTCAATTGTTTGAATCTCCAAATCTTCAATAACAAACACAAATCTCCAAAACCCTAGATTAATCTCTGACTAATCTCTCTCTAAAACTCCTAATTACAAGTTGAAAATTGTCTAAGTCTCTCCCCCGATGCCCCTTTAGAAATCATCCATAAGGAGTATATATACAAGTGAAAATCATTGGCCAAAACGCAGCACTTCAAGCCGAAAACACGCGCAGGACATAGGGAGACCGTGGGTACGGTCTCATTCTGTCCAGCGAAATCTGTATGGCGATTTTTTCCTTCGAGAGACAGTAGGTACGGTCTGGGATACTGTGGCCACGGTCTAGAACACCGTGGGTACGGACTGGGAGACCGTGGGCACGGTCTCACTCGGCTAGCCTCTGACTTCCTTCCTCTTGTTCCTTCCTTCTTTCCAAGGCATGTAACGCCCGTTTCGAGGATCGTGACGGGTGTTACCTTACTAATTGGCACCAAAGGTGGGGAAAGTGGTCCCGGGTCAACTCTGTCTTGGCTTTCGGTCCGGCTCGGCTCGGGAAATCACAAAAAATGCTCTAAAATAGCCCTTTTTGCTACGTTTTGAGTGAAATCTCCAAAATCTACAAAATAACCAAAAACGCATTAAAAATTATGAAATTAAACCACGAAACGAGTTAAAAAGCCTAAGGATTTAGGCGGTATTTAGACACAAAATTGGGTCTAAACAATCCTCGGGGAAGACGTCATTGAACTGGGCAATGAGGGGAGCTACAAAAGGGTGTAAGGGTATCTCTTCCTCACTTTTGTTTACCTCTAAGAGGAGTGAGGCAAGAACGCTCTTCCCCTTACTTAGGGCTCTCTCTACCATTGTTTCGCTCATGTTGTTGGCTCTATGAAACATTTAATTATTTTGATGATAACAAACGATAAAATAAGTTTTATATATGAGGTCGGAAATTGAATTGATTTAATTATTATGTTACTCATATATGATACTTATGATTGTGAAGTGTGATTTGATTGATATTATGAGAATATTGAATAAAATTAGATATGCAAAGCCAATAAATGTCCAAATACATTGAACCAAATCCTTTAGTATTTTGACAACATTTAATGTCATTTAGCTTGATAAATATTGACCTTGATTATGTGTTACATATTATCTAATATGATATGATATTATTCACTTGCTTATATTATTATTTGAATGTCATATCTAGGTGATAAGGCGAAAGAATTCAAAAGAACTGAATCATATCATGATTTCATATGGATATCAAGATCAAGAGATGTCATATTCCTTTGATTGTCTCCTTGATGCTTCGACTAATTGCGTTATAAATACGAAGAGTATTTGATCATTCAAGAGCACGAGAGAAGACACAAGAGAAGAGACAAAAAGACACACATAAGCAAACATCTCACTTGAGCATTATTCTTCCTTAATGTTATTGAGTGTGAGATTACTAAGATTGTATTGAGCTATTGATTAGAGTTGGTGAGATAATTATTATTTGGGAGAGGATTTAAGAGTTGAGAGGTCAACTCCCCACACTTAATTGAGAGACGATATCAAGTAGTGAGATCTTGACAATAGAGAAGACTCTAAGATTGTGAGAAATCCATCCTAGTAATAATTTGATCGAGGTTAAATCCTAGAGTTGAAGAACTTTAGCCGGTGATGTACTCTGAAATTGAGTTGTAGGTAGGGGTGTTCATTGGATCAAACCCGGACCAGACCGGACTGGACCGAAACCCGAAATAGCAAAAAGTTTGGACCAAAGACCGGACCGAAAACAACCGGTCCCAACCCAGACCAACCCAATGTGCATTTGGACCGGACCAACTCTGACCGGTTTGGACCGATTGAGATCTTTTTGAAATTTTTCTATTAAAATTTGTAAATAGACTAATTAAATAATTTTTTATGTCTATTGTTAGGAAGCACATTTTTTATTATGTGTCATTGTTTATGTTAGAAAATTTTAGAAAATAATAAATTATTAAAATTTAACAAATCATGATATATAATACTAAAAGTTGAAAAAGTTGACAATGATATTAAAAGTTTACCAAAATTTAGTCATAGTTTTCCATTTACGTAAATTATATACCAATTTAGGATTCAAAAGGATCATTAGATTTAGGAAATAAAATAATTTTTTTAGGATATAATATACATGATAGATGTGATTTTTATGGGAATCACGACTGAGTGCTGACACAGTTGTAAAAATTTAAATTCAAATTTTATAATAATTGGGTTTCAAGTCCAGTCCGGGTTTTTTCGGGTTTAGACTAACCCGGACTGAAACCCGAAAACTAAATAGTTAGACCGAAGACCATACCGGTTACCATCCGGTCCGGGTTTGGTCCGGGTTTTTTGGGCTAACCGGTCTGGACCAAAATATGAACAGCCCTATTCGGAGGAACATCATAAACAACTATCGTGTTTTGTCTCATTTACTTTCCGCAATTTATTCTCTGTAATTTTGTTTAACTATCCTAATTAAACTTCACATGTGTTTGTGCTCCTCACTTCCTACCCCAGGTTTTGGAGGTAAAATTTCATGTGGAGCTAAAGATAGTAGCTTAACCTTCTTGTCTCCATGGGTGAAAGTGTAGGTATTTTTCAGCCCATCATGCACGGTATGTTTGTCGAATTGCCCAGGACGTCCCAAAAGGATATGAAAAGCACTCATCGGGACAACATCATAGACAATAAAATCAATATCGTAGTTAGGGACAAAAGATAAATTGGCGATGACTTGTTTTGTTGCCTTAATGTCGTTTTGATCATTGAGCCATTTGAGGGAATATGGCTTGGGATGAGGTAACAAAGGTAAGCCAAGCTTCTCAACTATAAGAGTGGATGCAACGTTGGTACAACTTCCCCCGTCGATGATGAGATTGCACACCTTTCCTCCTGCGAAGCAACGTGATTGGAAAATCATCTCCGTTGGGCCTTGTCAAGAGGGGATTCATGAGCATGTAATACCCTCCTCAAGATAAGTGCACCACCATATACGGCTCGTGTGGGAGTGGTGCCATCATCTTCACACTTAACCTCCTCTCCTCAACATCCGCTTCGGGTTCCTCCTATGCCGTTTGGAGCTCATCATCAATCTATTGGACCTCTTGAAAGGTCAAGGTTCTCCGGTTTGGACAATCCGCTTGGAAGTGACCATACCCATGGCATTTGAAGCATTTCTTGCCTTCCATCCTCCAGGGAAGATCATTAGAAGGCATGGCGATCCCCTTTCCCTTGTCAGTCATAGGGGTCGGTGTGAACTTGGGAGCTTCACTTGTCTTTGGAGTGTTGGAGTAGGGAGCGGTTAGAAGGTGTGAAGAAGGGCCTAGTCAAAGGCTTGGCAGCGGCCTTCTCCTTCCTTCGCCTCTCAACCTTGAGAGCCAAGCTACAAAGCTCATTGGATTTCAATTTTCTCGGTGACAGTGAGGTCCAATCTATTCAAGAACCTCATCATGGTTTGCTCCTTGGGTCCTTGAAGATTGCTCTTGATGAGGAGTTGTTCAAACTCTTAGATGTAGTCACTCACTGTAAAACCTCAAGTTTTAGGAAGAACGGAACCGTTAGGATTGTTACCGAACCGTTAGGTTTGAGCTTAAGTTTCGAGGACGAAACTTCTTTTAAGGAGGTAATGATGTAAAACCCTAAAAAAATCCAAAGATGTTGACCGTGACGTCGTTAGTAAATTAGGTTTGATTTGTTATTTATTATTATTCGTTTGTGTTTATTTTTGCTAACACTTGAGCTCGTAGGTTCGTGAGGGACTAACAAGGGTATATCAGTAATTTTTGTGGGTCTAGTATTATTAGTTTTACTCTTTTTATTATTGGTATTACTATTAATATTATTGTGTTATATGAATAATTACGTGAATATTATTTGTTATGTGATTATTATTAATACTATTATTATTAGTGTTATTATTATTATTACTATTATTATTATTATTAGTTTGTTTTTAGAAAAATCAGATTTTAGTGTTGGGTTGGGTAAAGTTTAAGAATAGACTAATTGGGCCTAATTATGTGTTTAGTATATAAACCCCCTCTCTTTCAAAACCCTAATAACAACCTAAAACCCTAGCCTCTCTCCTCTCCCCCTCTCTCTCTCTCTAGCTGGCACCCCACCACCGCTGCATGACCACACCACCATCTCTCTCTCTCTCTCTCTCTCTCTCTCTCTCTCTCTGTCTCTTTGTCTCTCTCTCATTCTCTCTCGTTCTCTGTTGGTGAGAGCCACCCCGCGCCGCTGCAGCAAACTACCCGACCACCACCGTCGCGTCCTAACACCAGACAACCACCGCAACCACCGCCCCTCACATCGTTGCTGCCCAGAACGCATAGAAACAGTGGGTTCGTTGCTGTTGGTGCGCGACCCAAACCCCGACATCGCTGTTGCCGTGAACTCCGGCCACCACCGCGACTTCCGATGACTCCCTACGTCCGACGCCGCCGACCTCCGCCTTGTCTTCCGCCCGTTGTGCCCAGTTCTGACGTAAACCCTAATTATTCTTTTGAAACTTTTCTTTCTTTTCTTTATTTTCTGTTATTATCACTATTATTATCATTATTTCTTGTTTTTAAATCTTGTAATTTGGGTAATTAGGGTGTAAATTTTACTAAGTTGTTATTTGTAATTAATTTGTTCTTGTGTTGTATTATTTACATATAATTTGTCTAAATTACTATGTGTAATTTTTATGTTGTAATTGATGCATTAGGGTTTGTAATAATTGTAATTAAATTATTAATGTTCGATTGTATAATGTACCTAAATTTCTTGTGAAGCATGTTTAGGGTTTTAGATGACACTATTATTGGATGCACGAATTAAAAGTTTAATTACCTAGATTAATTCTTGAATCGTTAGTTAAGTATTCACATGTTCTTTATTTCAATCATGTTAAATCTTGTCTTGTTTAATAAGTTAGGCGATTGAATTACTAAAGTTCGATTCTTGTTTACTAATTTATGATTCTTGATTGAATCTTGTATAAAGAAACTAATTGTTGGAATTCTTGATTGGTAGTTTAAATGTTTATATGTTCTTTATATTTTATTCACATGTTCTTTAAGTTCCTTCTTGATTATTGATTAAGAATTCATGTTTTATACCCTTCCATGTTGTTATTATAGGACCTTGAATAAGTTTATTTTAGAATTCGTGTTTAGGATAATGTTATTATTATTTCATACATGCTTTTAGGGTTAGTGAAAATATTAAAGTTGATTTCATATTTTACAATTTGGTTTGGATGATAGGAAGTTTGATGTTTGGACCTTAGATGGATTAGACTAATTACCTTGGACCTTAGTTGCTGTTTTAAGCCCAAATTAGGACCCTGGGACCGAATGGTGAAAGTTAGAACCGAAATTATAAATTAAATAAGAACCGGGATCGGGACAATTTTGTTAGTGGCTAAAGATCGGGTCACCATGATTAGTATAGTTGTTCTTTGATCGAACCCTTTGGACTGGAGGTTCCCCTAAATGTTAGCTTTCATGGGAATTTTACGGATCGAACATTCGTTTTGTATAGCCCGAGTTATAACCGTTTTACCAGAACCTGTCAGAACTGGACCAATTGTGAAGAGGGGTGTTTTTAGAGTCCTTCGCGACTGATTTGGGCTTAGCCATCAACATGGAAATTTTAGTAGACATCCCGAGGTTTCCGAAAAGTCCAGAACCAGACCCATAGGATGTCAGGAAGTCGAGTTGTGACCCGTTTTATGTGAACGTTATAATCTGTCCTCTGTTTGCTTTTATTTATGAAAATGTTTGAGTAAATTTTATGTGTGAACTTGTTCCTTGAATGTGTTAAGTGTAAACCATAAATGATGGGAACCTAAGTGTTCCTAGGGGATGGGTTAGGTAGTTGATAGTTAATACTAACATCGTTAGAACGCGTTTTGATTAGATAATTATTCTTATTCTAGGCCCGAGTTAGTGCGAGACGTTAGCGAGCTCAAGTGTGTTCTTCTTTTTGATGTGCTGTGAAGTATATCAGGTAATGTCTATGCTCTAATCCCCACCGGGATGCTCTTTAAATGTATTTTAATGTTTTCTAATCTGTTTTGAGAATTGCATCCAGTAGGGGACTTTTGTTGAAATTTGACCATCTTCTTTTGTTAAATGTTTGTATTTGTTTGTGCTTTGATTTTATTGAGTTGAGAAATTGGATGGTCTTTTATTAGTGGTTTTATTATTGGTTTTGATAACCTGGGTTGGGTTTGACTTGAGAGTTGCGAGATGAGTGTGAATAATGAATTAGCAATTCAAAGTGGAAACATAAAGCGGGTTGTTGTTTTGATGCCTTTAACAGGCTAATATTCATGCGGGTGATAACCCCGAGATCAGGATTCGATGCCTGTATGGGTTATGTGCCAGGAGATCAGGGTTTCATCCCTGATATAAGATAGAGGTTATGATGCCCTTGATGGGGGACTGTTTGATGCCTTTGAGAGGCTAATATTCATGCGGGTGATAACCCCGAGATCAGGATTCGATGCCTGTATGGGTTATGTGCCAGTAGATCAGGGTTGCACCCTGATATAGGATAGTTGTTATGATGCCTTTGGCAGGCGATGTTCTTTTTGGATTTGATCTCCCGCCCGCGACTTAAAATCTGGATTGAATGGGTTGAGGAAAACAGTTAAGGGTTAAAGGTTTGAGAAATGGTTTGACTTGTTCCCTCTCCCAAAATGAATTGAAATGAACTTAAACTGTTTTAAACGTTAGGGGTAGACATTATTGAGATTTCCCCCTCATTTTTGAAATGTTTTGTTTTCAGGTGAAGATCTAAATGCTGGGGACGGGAATTAGAAGTGAGGACGACGAGTCTAGAAGTCCTTGAATCTTTTCATTTTGTTTGCGTTATGATGTCTTAAAGTTTTGTTTTGAGTTGTTAGTAGTTACCGTTAGCAGACAGTTGTGTTTTTCTTTCTCGCCTTGTGTTCCTTCGGGAATACGGCAGTGACGCCCAAACTAAATTTGAAGTCTTCCGCTAAGTTTTGTCTGTTAACGTTAGTTTGACTTTGACTTTCTATCATTGAATTTCCGGGGCGTTACAGAATGGTATCAGAGCTATGGGTTGCGACCTGGTAGCTCCTAAGAGTCCCTTAGGTTTAGTTAGACCTTAGGATGCTACGTTCGAAGTGATGAGTGTAGGATGGGAGTATGGTATGTTTGTCTGTTTCTTGGATTTCGTATATGTTGCAAGTGCGTGCTTGATTATTTTATTTTTCATATGTTGAGTTGCATCGACTTGATTGTTTCTTCATGTTTCGATTAATGTGTGTAGACACCGAAAATGGGTCAGACAGATTTTCAGCTTAACCCGGGGGACGAGATAATGAAGGTTCACGCGGATTTCCCTAGTTTGGGCCAAAATTGAGAAGGTCGGCGCAGATTTTGCCTTTGGGCCAAAATAGCAAGATTGGCGCGGATTTGAAGACTGGCCCAAAATATTGGATTTGCGCGGATTTCCGGAATTTGAAGCCAAAATATGAAATTTGCAGAATTTTATAATTTGGGCCAAATTCGGGAGGATGGCGCGGATTTATTGAATTTGGGCCAAAATAGCATGATCTGCGCGGATTTCAGTAAGCTGGCCCAAGTGGAGAGAGCCAAATCCGGGTTCAAACTCAACTCGCAGACTCGCGCGGATTTTGGTAAAATATGGCCCAAGAAGCTGCGCGGATCGTAGGCCCGGCCTAAACCAAACCCGCCAAAGGTCCGCGCGGATCTTAAAACGCAGCGTTTCGGCAGGAGTTATTTTTGGTCAAGAAACTGCTGACGGTTTTTGACCCAAGGCCGTGAGAATCGCGCGGATCTCAGACGTGTCTGGGGTGGTTTTCGGCAGTTACCGGTTTTCTTTTAGACCGGACTCAACTATTTTGGGGAAAACCGCGCGGTTCTTCTGCCGGTTTTTTCCTCGTTCTTTATCTATAAATAAAGGGGGAAGATTACTGAGAAGGATGATGGAAAATTCCGGTGGAAAATAGCAAAAAAGAGTTCTGAGGATAACAAAGCGAAACACATTGAGGGTCCACGCGGATTTTGTTCTGGACAGTTCTGAGTCTCAAGTGGTCAGTTCTAGGTAAAATTTGCAAATACCCATTTGGAGTTGGGCGGAGCCGCGCGGATTTGGTAGGACGCTTTTTTTTTTTTTTCTTTTTTCTCTCCAGTTTCGTTATCATTTGATCAAATTTGTAAAAATGTAATCCTAAGATTAGTCCCCGTCCGCTGTAATTTTTATTTTATCGGATGTTTGCTTTTTTTTTTATTGTTTGTTTCTGCATGTTTAAGATTTTTAATAATGTGACAGCTTTATTTCTATTCTAAGTTTTTTAAGTAAAAAAACCCGACCTAGTAAAGGCCGCTTCGGCGGGCGGTGCAAGGGCATCCCCCTACACCGACTTCTTTACCCCCGAATCCGTTCTTTTGGTTCGAGACCGGAGTCATAAAATTTAGGTTTTGTTAATTTTACTTTTAAAATTAACTGGCGACTCCTCTTTTTTTTTATTTTAGGTTTTTTTTTATTTTCATTTTTTTCCTAAAAAAGGTCAGAAAAAGGGAAAAGAGGAACACCGACCCAAAATGGACCCGGAATCCGCGCGGATCCTACCCGGTTTATTTATTTATTTTTTCTTTTTTAGTTTTTTTGGTCCAGAATGGTCCTGGAATCCGCGTGGATCCAGGCACCATTTAGGCCCAGGTTGGCCTGCGATCCGCGCGGATCCAGGCCCAAGTTCGTTTCTTTTTTCTTTTACTTTTTTTTCTTTTTTTGTCGAATTCCGAACATAACCCTCGAAAAGCCAAAAATCTTAAATTCGTCCCTTTTAAAGATAAGCAACCCTACGTCGAATCGACCTTCCGTGGGGGACCGTGCCCTCCGGGGCCGCGGGCCCTACAGTGGCGACTCCACTAGGGACTTATAAGAGGGTAAAAACTTGAAAAGTCGGGTTTAGTTTTTTTTTAAAAAAAAGTTGTCACATTTTTTTTAACTTTAGGCATTATTTGCATCTCCCGGGCCTTCCCCTTCGTCGGGCACACAAGGTACCGTTTAGGAAAATCCTTACTTACCATTTCGGGAAAAACATTAACCATTCAACTCAGGTGGGTCCATTTAGACCTTCACCGAGCCAGTGGTTGTTTTTCCCCCTCGTGCCATACTCCTTAATCCACTTGATTAAAAGGAGCAACCCGGGGGTATTAACCTTCCATGCACCCCATGGAGGCCAAATACCCGGGACACGAGTTAGGAGCCGGTAGTGAATTGACCATTAAACTCTAAACGTAGGGCCTTGGTTAGGATTGAACTGCATTTGTATGCTATGTGTTTTTTTCCCTATCCTCGAACCTGAGACCATGCAATAGTGCTTAGAGGAAAAAGTTAAAAATGAAGTCTTCTTTCATCTTTTCTGTTCTGTGTGACGGACCTTGGTTTAGGCCCGACATTAGGCTTGAGCCCAGAAATCCGCGCGGATTCCTATTGTGCTCGGCTACTGACAGGCCTAAATTGGGGAAGGTCGGTGTCTGGTCAGAATTTGGCCCACATAGGACTCAGATCCAGGGAATCCGCGCGGCTTCCCGGGTGGGCCCGGGTGACATGTGGTCCAAAGTCTTCCGGTTTGTTTTTTTAACCGATTCGGGCCCGGTGTAGGCACGAGCCCGAAATCGCGGATTTACGCGGGGCTCATTGTCAGGCCTGAATCAGGCTATCTGTGTGTTAGGTGTTGGTCGTCGTTTTTTTTCTTTTCCTTCTTATTTTGTGTTTGGCCGGGATCTGGGCCTGGCAGTAATTTTGAGCCAAGAAAATCCGCGCAGACCTCACTGGGCGCAAGCCCAAGGAATCCGCGCAGACTCCTGGGAGCTCGGTGGCTGCCAGACTCAGATCGGGGTCGTTTTGGGTCTTCGTTTGTGTTTATGTTTTTTCCCTTTTACATAGAATCTTGGTGTTTCGAGTCCGAAATACATTTGGGCTGTCTAAAGTCGTTGGGCCTCATGAGATCCACGCGGATTTTGTGAGCGGGCCTACCCTTTGTGTGGTCCAAATGGGTTTCTAGTTAGTCTAGTCCGCTAGATTAATATGTTTAACCCTTATGAGAGGCCTGAGTTCTTTATGGATTCGGTCCGATAAGGTTTAAACATGTTATTTCGAGCCTGAGTCAGCATTCTGCATAAGAGTTTTATTTGGGCTTCGCATATAGTCTTGAGCCTTAGTTCGATTATTCGGAGTTCAAATAGAATTCTTCATCCATTGCATGTTGTGTCTTTAGGAGGGCGTTGAGCTGAGTCTTTGAATTCATCCATCTTTTCAAGACAGGATAGGTTGGTTTCGGGTTATCAACGGGACGAAACCGGGCGTTTGGAAACCTTCGATATTCATTACGACAGTAACAAAGACCGGGTATCATCTGAGGTGACCAATCCAGAGGCGACTGACGAAGGGACATCTGAGGGAGTAGTTGAGAGTTTAGTGATTGATCCATCTGAAACCATGTCAAACCCAAATGATGACGGCAGCGGGGGTCAACCACACAGTGATGCTGGGGAGGAAGCTGTTCCACCACCACCACCAACTCCAAATACTGACTTGGAGCAATTAACCAATGTGATTCTAAACATGCAAGTTTCGATGAACGCTCAGCTGGAGGCGCAGAACCAGAGAATCGACGCTGTTATCCATGCCATGGAGGAGGCGAGGAACTCAAATGTGAAGAATCCTCCCATGGGGGAGGTCGATCAATCTGGCAGGGAGAAGGATGGATCAGTCCACGGGGTCTCAAATTCGAGACTAGATCGCATCGAGCAGATGTTGAAGGAATCTACTTTGTTCAACAACCAATTTATGGATGATGTCGGTTTTACACCGGTGCCTCGGGGAAGGCTTCCCCCTAAGTTCAACATGCCAGACATTAAGTTCCACGGTGTTGAGAGCCCTCATCAGCATGTAAGGAACTTTCTAGGGCGATGACTGAAGGGGTAGAGGAAGACATCTATCACATTATTTTTCCTTGGACTTTGGGACTGATGTTATGAAATGGTACAACACTCTCACCCCACAAGACTACACAATGGAGTTTGCTTTGCAAGGAGTTCTTACATCGCACTCCTACAATGTAGACATGCCATCACTTTAAGGGACATGGAATTAGTGAAGCAAGAGGAGAAAGAATCTTTCTCGACTACTTTGCTCAGTGGAGATCAAAGGCACTCAAATGGTGGACCGACCATCCAAGAGCACCAAGTAGACATGCTTATTAGAAGTCTACAACCGCCATACAACGCTCATTTGAGGTTTCAACCCCTTAAAGATTTCGCTACATTAAGACCTGGGACTAAAATAGAAAGTGAGTTTGCTAAGGGAGTTCAGTTGAAATTTGGAAGAACACCTATACTAACAGAAGTCGGTGGCCCATCTGCATCCAACAAGGGAACGAGGTGAATGCCCTACAACGCTACACCGAATACACCCCTATAGACACTACGACGCTCGGGCTTTAGAGCGTCTCTTAAGGGAATGATTACTCTTCCGACTTAAGGCCGAGCCAAAGAGAAGCCACGGAATTGGGGCCGCAAGTTCTGCAAGTACCATAGGGCTCGAGGGCACGATACCGAACAGTGCTTTACTTTGAAGAACAGGATGGAGGAGATGTTTAGGTCCAAACAACTACCCTTACCGAAGGCAGCACAAAAACCTAGCAACACAAACAATCCACTAGGTTCACTGCATATACACGCCGTGTTTGAGGAATGCGAATGGGATCCCTCGGATTTCATTACTGATGCAAAGAAGTCAACTTACATCATGCATTACTTCACGGAGGGCCATGAGGTCAACGGTTTATGGGCTAGTGACGAGGAAGATGTCTATGGTGAGCCTCATGCTGAGAAGGCCACGGACAACTTTTGGGATTCTGATGGAGACGAGGACTTTTGGGGAACAGCAAAGTCTGGAGAGGTCAAAACTCCGGATGTTACTTTCCTAACAAGGTCAGGGCGCCATAATCATCAAGGAGGCCCTTCCCAAGTCCAACCTCAAGACAAGGGGAAGGAGAAGGTAGGAGAGGTGGTGATCCCCGTTCCGGAGGAGGATTTGATGTTAAAGCAGTTGAAGAGATTGAAGATGGATGTTACGGTATGGCAATTGTTGGCAGCTTCACAAAAGCACAGGCAAGCCCTAATAGAGGCTTTGAGCAAGTTGGAAGTATCACCCGAAATTACGCCCGAAGAAATAGTATCTTTTGTCACATCAGGCAGGAATACCATAACTTTTGGTGATGAGGATTTGCCTAAGGAAGGTCTTGCACACAACAAGGCCTTATACTTGACCGTGGGTTGTGCCAGTAAGGTGATACCCTTAGTATTGGTGGACAACGGATCAGCGGTGAACATCTGTCCATGGAGGACGGCACAGAAGCTGGGGATTCAATCCCATCAGCTTACCCAGCAGGCCATTCAACTTAGGGCCTACGACAACACTCCTAGACGAATTTTGGGTTCAATTGCATTCGACATTACTATGGATACAATTTCCAACAATGTTGAGTTTCTAGTGTTGGACATTCCGGCATCATTTAACCTTTTGTTAGGACGCCCTTGGTTGCACGCACAATAAGCGGTGTCATCTACTCTACATCAGAAGGTGAAGATGATGGTTAAGGGGCAGGTGGTAACAGTCAAAGGAGAGGAGTTAGCAGCTGTGATTACTTCAAAGAAACCTATGATCGAGGTAGAACACAACTCCAAGGACGAGGAGTTCCACCATTTCGATATCGTAGCTACCTTGGAGAAGGAAGAAGCACCTTTGGACTTCGATCCTTATTCCAACAGGAAGGTGAACGCAATTTTGAAGCGACATGGATACTTTCCCGGGTTACCTTTGGGAAGAAGAGCTCAAGGGCCTACATCTTTTCCCTTGACTCAAGGAGGGAGCTACCACTTTGGTTTAGGCTACATTCCAACAGAGGAAGAGAGGAGATTAGCTAAGAAGGTTAGGAGAATTAGGAGAGATGAGCCAATACCGCTTTATAGCATAAAGCCGTATCCACTCACGCTTAATGACCAGTTCATGAGGGAAGGAGATCCTTTCCCTTACTTTGGTTTTCCGGAGCCCTACTATTTGAAGAGTAAGGGCATCTTAGTTCCAGGTTTAGAGATCTTCAACGACTGCATGCTACTCGAAGAGGAATTGTTCACACCTGCAAGGGAGAACAAGACCCCACTAGAATGGACTCATCTAGCAGGGAGTAACATCTTTGGAATGTTGTTCGGTCAAGAAGCACAGAGAGAGGAGAAACCCGTGGAGGCGCTTTCCTTGGCCCTATCAAGCATGGATTTCGATCCTACTAAGCTCATCGCTACATGGGGTCAGGAAACCAAGCAAGTTACCTGGGTGTCGGCCAAAGGAGATAAGGAGTTTGTGTTAGCTTTAGGAGAATCGATTCGGTCAGAGTATAGTGTCAATCCTGTTGTTGTTCCATTTTCTGAGTCTGTCTTAGAGTCAGGTTTTAAGCTTAATCAGTCTGTTACATCTACTTCTGGGGGGTCTGTTGAGTCACCTATTGATGTTCTTGTTTCTGAATTCAATGAAATGAACTCGTTTGCTTATGACTCTTCTTATCCCTCATCCCTGAACTGCTTTGTCTCTAATGAAAATAATCAAGATGCTGTAAACGAATCAGAAATTCCTAAAGATTTTTTAAAAGCCGTAGAGAAACATGAAAATCGGATTTCCGTAATTGAAGAAACTATAGAAGTAAACCTAGGTACACCCGAAGAGCCTAAATTAACCAAAATTGGGAAATTTTTAACCATCGGGGAGCAAGAGCACTTTACTCTTCTCTTACGAGAATTTGTAGATGTCTTTGCCTGGTCATATCAAGATATGCCAGGTATAGACCGAGAAATAGCTGAACACAGAATTCCGCTTTACCCTGACGCTAAACCGGTTAAATAGAAGCTTAGGCGGATGAAACCGGAGTGGGCGTTGAAGATTAAGGAGGAGGTCGAGAAACAGCTGAAGGTAGGCTTCATTAGGGTGTCAGAATATCCACACTGGATAGCTAATGTAGTCCCGGTTCCGAAGAAAGATGAGAGAGTTCGGATGTGTGTAGATTTTAGAGATTTAAACAAGGCAAGTCCGAAGGATGACTTTCCTTTACCACATATCGATGTTTTGGTAGACAACACCTGTAGGCACGCCCTTCTTTCATTTATGGATGGGTATTCAGGTTACAATCAGGTAAAGATGGCTGAAGAGGATATGGAGAAGACGACGTTCATCACACATTGGGGTACATTCTGTTATGTAGTGATGCCATTCGGGTTGAAAAATGCAGGGGCGACCTATCAGAGGACAGCCACCACATTGTTGCATGATATGATGCATAAGGAGGCAGAGGTTTACGTAGACGACATGATCATCAAGTCTGTTAACCGTGACACACACTTGGATAGCCTTAGAAGATTCTTCCATAGGCTGCGGAAATACGGAATGAGGTTGAACCCTCAGAAGTGTGCTTTTGGAGTGACGTCAGGCAGGTTATTGGGTTTTGTAGTGAGCTCTAGGGGAATCGAGGTTGATCCAGCAAAGATCAAGGCGATACAGGAAATGCCACCGCCTAAGACAGAGAAGGAGATAAGAGGTTTCCTCGGACGATTGCAGTACATAAGCCGGTTCATTTCGAAATTAACCATGATTTGTGACCCTATATTTAAGAAGTTGAGGAAAGGGGCCAAATCTGAGTGGGATGAAAAATGTCAAGCAGCTTTTGACAAAATTAAAGAGTACTTGGCTAATCCGCCTGTGTTAATTCCACCAGTACCTGAAAAGCCTTTATTGTTGTACCTAACAATCACTGAGTCAGCAATAGGGGCTATGCTAGCTCAAAGATACGATGGCGAAGAGCGAGCAATTTACTACTTAAGCAAGAAATTCTTGGAATATGAGACCCGGTACTCCAACATTGAGAGATTATCCCTTGCCTTAGTGTGGGCAACGAGGAAATTACGTCACTACATGCTTGCGCATACCGTGCATGTGACCGCATTCATGAATCCTCTCAAGTACCTGATGGAGCAGCCGCTGGTCAATAGTAGAGTAGCTCGGTGGATGATTATGTTATCGGAGTTCGACTTACAATTTGTTCCACAAAAAGCCATAAAAGGAAGAGTAGTCGCAGATTTTTTGGCAGATTTACCTGTTGAGGAGGCTAGTGAAGAAAAGTTAAATTTTCCCGATGAAGAAGTATTTCAAACACAGAAAGAAACATGGGAAATGTATTTTGATAGAGCTTCCAACCAAAGTGGATTTGGTGTAGGAATCATTTTGATTTCACCCGAAGGAGCCCATACTCCTATTTCCATGAAGTTAGATTTTGAGGCGACAAATAATGTAGCTGAATATGAGGCGTGTATCATTGGCATGCAGGCTGTTGTAGAAATGGGCATAAAGTGCATGAGGGTATTTGGTGATTCGAGCCTTATAATAAACCAGGTTTGCAATAAATGGAAGGTGAAGAACGAAGCTTTGGCACCCTACCAGGCTTACGTAAGGGATTTAGCAGAACACTTTGATCAAGTAGTGTTCACTTATTTACCTCGGGAGCATAATGAGTTAGCTGATGCATTAGCAAAGCTGTTACCCTTGCTAAATATCCCGAGAGGAGTTGTGTCTATGCCGATATGCATAGAGAGAAGAAGTCAACCGGCTTATGTTTATTCTTTGGAAGTTTGTGAGGTAGACTCATCTTGTTGGTATTATGATATATATCAGTACCTCACCAAAGGGGTTTACCCTGAGGATTCTACCACAAGATCACAAAGAGCAATCAGACTCTTAGCGTCGCAGTATTGTTTGATTCAGGATCAGTTGTACAAAAAGACGGACATGGGTATCAATTTGCTTTGTTTAGAACAGAGTGAAGCTCAGAACTTGATGAAGGAAGTTCATGGGGGAGAATGTGGCCCGCATATGAATGGACGGATGTTGTCCAAGAAGGTTCAAAGGATGGGGTATTACTGGTCGACTATGGAAGCTGACTGTCACGACTATGTAAAGCGGTGCTACAAGTGTCAAATCTATGCGAACTTGCAACACCAACCCCCGTCATTTTTGACCACGTTAACCTCGCCATGGCCATTTTCAGTTTGGGGCATTGATATCATAGGGAAGGTGACTCCTAAAGGAACGGGAGGACATGAGTATGTGCTTGTAGCCATTGACTACTTCACAAAATGGGTGGAAGCGGCATCCTATGCAAAACTAACTTCTAAGCACGTAGCCAAATTCATACTTAGAAACATAATATGCCGTTATGGGGTTCCACACGAATTGATAAGTGATAATGGGGTTCACTTCAAGAAAGAGACGGCGGAATTGTTAGCAAAATACAAGATCCAACATCATAGATCTTCGGTATATCGACCTCAGACCAATGGGGCGGTTGAGGCAGCTAACAAAAATCTCACTAGGATAGTAGAGAAAATGGCTTCTTCTTATAAGGATTGGCCTGATAAGCTACCTTTTGCCCTATGGGGTTATCGAACTTCTATTCGTACATCCACTGGAGCAACTCCTTACTCCTTGGTATACGGAATAGAAGCGGTATTGCCAGTAGAGGTAGCAATACCGTCATTACAGATTATAGCAGAGAGTCAGATTCCGGAAGCGGAATGGGCTAAGGCTAGGTATGAAGAGCTAGTCAACATCGATGAAAGGAGACTCAGAGCCATGCACAATGTCCAGATATACCAGAATCGTGTGTCCAGGGCATTTAATAGGAAGGTCAAACTAAAGGACCTTGGAGAGGGTGACATGGTTTTGAAGGAGATACGGGCACCTATTCAGGACCCAAGAGGGAAGTTTAGGCCCAATTGGATGGGACCTTACATCATAAAGGAAATTCTTCCCGGAGGGGCGGTAAGATTAGTAGATCTGGAAGGGGAAGAATGCGTTCAGCTGACAAACTTAGATCAACTTAAGAAGTTTTATACATAAAGGGTAAAAGTGGACATAGCAACTGGTAATTAAAACCAGCAACTATCCTTATAAGAATCAGCTACTGGCCCATTCGTCCAGCAACTGATTTACTTTTCTTGAACTACGATGGCCTGATTCCGCACATTGTGGATACGTAGGAAGCTTTTCTGAAAAGTCCGGCCTCACCAATTAAAATTTCCCTAATTTTGACTTTCTGTTTTAAAAGCCACATTGAACTCTCGCGGGTTCAATGGCACTTGAAATAAAACATAAGGCTCGAGTTTTCAAAAATCCAAGTTCCAGGAGATCTTCGCGGATCTCCAGATGACAAAGTTGGACTTTTTTGATTTTAGGTTTTCCCGGTTCATTTCAATATTGGGCCTTGAACCCTCACAGGATCCGCGCAGATTTTCTTGTTTCAGGCCTAAGATACTCGTATTCTATTTTGGAGCCGTTTTGGGCCAAATCCGCGCGGATTCCTCCATTTTCTGGGTCATAGTTTCTTCGGTGATTCTATGCGGATTTACGTTTTGACCTGAAGTACTCAGTTTGAAAGCAACTCAGGGCAGATCCGCGCAGATTCATGTTTTTTTGGACTTCCTTTTGTTTTCAAATTCTCGCGAATCTGTATTACTCAAAATACTCAGCTGATATTTTCTCGAGCAGTTTTGGGGCAGAGATGCGCGGATTTCACCTTTCCCCGGCTTGTTTTCTTTTTCTCTTTCTTTCTCTTTTTTAGGTTTCCTTCGTAATGCAAAAGTCTGTGCGGATTTTACATTATTTTGAGGGGAATTAAATTTTCTATGTGCAGAAGTTCTCGCGAATGTCACATATATGGTAGAAAATTCTAGGGAATTTCAAGAAATATGATTCTTTATTATTATTTCCAAATAGAAAAAAGAAAGAGCATGCGAATTTATTTGCTACTCAAATCGTTCATCAGCATCTAAAAAAAGCAAACACACTAAAAAGAAAAATACAAATTTAAAGGCAAGCAGCATCAGTTCTTTAGTCCTGTTTAAGCTTCTTCTCAGCTTCAGGAGCAATACTAGACCTTGACCCTTCACCCTGTGAGGATGTTCTTCTTGGCCTCTTTTTGATGTTAGAGTCACTGGGGGCTTTCTCTTTACCTTTCCCAGTGTCTTCCGGAATCTGCCGAGGTAGAGTGTTGTCAGGTCTAGGTTCCCTGATTGTCACAGGTCTTTCCCTAGGATGTGTTGTAGTAGTTGGGGGGCGAGTCCTGGTTGATAGTGGGTCTATCCCTTTTCCTTCTTGATCTTTCAGCTGTTTCCTAACAGTAGGGTCTTTCTCGATTATCCATTGGCGATATGCCATAGATACATATGTGTTTCCTCCTGTTGTAGGGACAGCAAGAGTAGGCCTATTCATCCAGTAGTCTTGCCAAGATCGGACCTTGGAAGCGTCATTAGTGATGACCCTAGGACTAGGTGGGATGCAGTCTAGTGAGGGGATCCATTGCTTCCTTCTGATTTGACGCTTGGCCCTTTCAGGGAAGTAATAGGTTGTATGTGTTAAGCCCACAAGTCTCACGAATGGGCATCGATGGTCGACGGTGACTACTTCTCTTATTCTCCACCAGGTAATGTGCCACTTAATGATCATTTCTTCGATGAACCATTTCAACCACTTGTCCGTCGAACGTTCCTTGTGTTTGCGGGTACGTTGGCAAAATTGGGTCATCCGGAAGGTAGCTTCATTCTTTGGGGGCGCCAAGAAGCGGGTATGCTCCATCAACCATATCTGCGAAGAAGAAGAGAATTAGATGCCGGGATAAATCAGGTCCGTGCGGGTTTTCAGGGACGGAAGTCCGCGCGGATTTGTGAACAGTAAATTGGGGTAGGTGCGAAATTCGTGCGGATTTCGGAGAGTTGTAGAAAATTTTTACCGGCGTGGGGCTTCCTGAAAATTCGCCGTGTTCGCACAAAGCCGATCCAGCGGGGATAGTCTCAGCTACTATCATCGGTGCTAGATTTTGGTCGTCGCGGAGGCTTTCGCTAATGTTGATCAATGAAGCAGGACCGCTGTTTGTGCCGCCATGGTAGAAACAGAAGCCACCTAGTAAGCATAGGGTTAGGGCCCTAACTTTTCTCTCAATGTGTTCGCTTCTTTTGAACATGGAAATTAAGGGCAGAAAGTTCACTCTTTCACCCTCTAAGATTTTCTCTAAGTCATTTCTTCCTAAGCCTAGGAGAGCAGTGTACCTAGGTGCGGTATTTTTGGAGGAAGTTGGGACGACTGGTGTGGAGGTAAACTTAAAACCTAATATTGCGCCGAATTCTTCAGGGAGAAGACACAATTCTTTTTCCCCAAACCTAAACAAGTGGAGTTCAGGGTCCCAGAATTCGAAGGCGGCTCTAAGGAAATCCCACATTAGCCTTACTTGCCTCAGGCTAATTAGGATATGTAAGTTGTATCTTTTCAACTCTTCTTTCTCAGCAAATGAAAGAGAAAGAATCCATTGATCGAGCTCTTTTTGGAAAGACATGTTCTGAAAGAAGGAGATCTGAGGATTTCTATGAAGGCTGGAAGCATAAAAGCTAGGAGGGAAGGTGTGAGTTTTTAGGGAGAATTTGCGCAGATTTTATAGTGCAGGAGTTAGGAGTGCGACGGAATTCCACGAGAACTTTACAGTATCACTTTCGACTGGAATCAAAGACTTAGTTGGGAGTTGCGATCCGGTACAAAGTCTGCGCGGATTTGCTAGCTGATGTTGAACGGGACTCAAAGAGGAAGGTGCGGATCTCTGGGTCATAGTGGAATTGGGCGGATTTTGGCTGGGCTGGGTCAGAAATCAAATTGGCGCGGATTTTGATCAGATGCAGGTAAATCTAGGCTGCCTACAGCGGGGATGGCGCGGATTTGGGCCAATTCCTGGCGAAGTTGGCGCGGATGTAGGCCCAATCTTTGAAATTCGCGATTTTTGGAGTTTTGGGATCATATTGAATCTGTGTGTTTTTGGTAATAGCATTTGTGTATTTCCCGGCTTTGTTCGAAAGTTGTTTTGGGATGTTGTAAAAAGCTTGTTTGTCCTTGATAGTTTATGGAATTCGCTTATTGACCACAGCTCCGCTCCTGTTTCTTTTTATGTTGCATTGCATATGGTTTTGGTTTTCAATTTTTAAAATAGATAAAATTAGATAAATAATTAAGAGTGTCCATACATAAACATTGCATTCAGGTTAAGCATTAATAGGGTAAGTTGAAAATTCACAGAGTCGATCCTCTAAGCATTATACATGGTCTTTCCCTCAATCATCTTCATCGGATACCAAATCTATGTAGGCGGGGCCCGATGGGCCGTAGTGTCCACCGGGTTGAGGTGTAGGGTTCTGCCCGGTGAGGAAGCTCCATTCACCGGCCGCCCAAGAAGAAGAAGGTTGATCTTGCTGATATCCTCCAGGAATGAACTCATTTTGAGAAGAACTAGGAGCATCATATGTATGAACTCGTCCAGATTCGTCTACGTGGAAGGAACCCGGATAATGCCCTTGCAAAACAGGGGCTTGCAAGACCGGGGTTAAGCTCCAGTTATCGCCGTATTCTTGTTTGACTGGTTCTTATTTACCTAGAAAATATGAAGAAGCAGAGTCGAAGAAACCAGCGTTGCTTGAGGAATGCATGCTAGGAGTAGGGATTTCGGGTTGAGCTTCCTTGAAATCTACCGGTGCTTGATGGAAATCACCTGACCATCTCCGTTGGGGGTAGTCAGAGTACCCTTGGGACAAGGATATACCGCCGAACATCTGATCCAACATAGAAGTATCAGAGGCCTGTGAAGCAGATGGAGAGTGAGTGGTTGAGTGAAGAGTTGAATGACAAATAGCCAGGGGAGTATTCTCATTACTAGTATTTTTGTCTTGTTTTATTTTCTATTTTATTACCTTACTTTTTATCTGAGTTTCTTATTTATGCATCAGAGTACTTACAAGTTTGTCCTCTTCAGAAAAGAACATAACAAGCCTGGACAACATCCAGCAGTCAAGCTAGCTACAAAACAATTCCGGATACCTTTCAAGCTACCCTTGAAAGTTGAAGCCTGGACAACATCCAGCAAATTGATCAGCATCGGACTACCTCCGGTCAGAATTCCAAGCTACCCTTGGATCGTTCAAGCCTGGGTAATTTCCAGCAAATCAAGTCAACAAAATCGGACTACCTCCAGTTGGCTACAAAGGTATACTTTGACTTTCGTCTTACTCAGACTCAGTCAAAGTGGGGGCTATCTGTAGACACCGAAAATGGGTCAGACAGATTTTCAGCTTAACCCGGGGGACGAGATAATGAAGGTTCACGCGGATTTCCCTAGTTTGGGCCAAAATTGAGAAGGTCGGCGCAGATTTTGCCTTTGGGCCAAAATAGCAAGATTGGCGCGGATTTGAAGACTGGCCCAAAATATTGGATTTGCGCGGATTTCCGGAATTTGAAGCCAAAATATGAAATTTGCAGAATTTTATAATTTGGGCCAAATTCGGGAGGATGGCGCGGATTTATTGAATTTGGGCCAAAATAGCATGATCTGCGCGGATTTCAGTAAGCTGGCCCAAGTGGAGAGAGCCAAATCCGGGTTCAAACTCAACTCGCAGACTCGCGCGGATTTTGGTAAAATATGGCCCAAGAAGCTGCGCGGATCGCAGGCCCGGCCTAAACCAAACCCGCCAAAGGTCCGCGCGGATCTTAAAACGCAGCGTTTCGGCAGGAGTTATTTTTGGTCAAGAAACTGCTGACGGTTTTTGACCCAAGGCCGTGAGAATCGCGCGGATCTCAGACGTGTCTGGGGTGGTTTTCGGCAGTTACCGGTTTTCTTTTAGACCGGACTCAACTATTTTGGGGAAAACCGCGCGGTTCTTCTGCCGGTTTTTTCCTCGTTCTTTATCTATAAATAAAGGGGGAAGATTACTGAGAAGGATGATGGAAAATTCCGGTGGAAAATAGCAAAAAAGAGTTCTGAGGATAACAAAGCGAAACACATTGAGGGTCCACGCGGATTTTGTTCTGGACAGTTCTGAGTCTCAAGTGGTCAGTTCTAGGTGAAATTTGCAAATACCCATTTGGAGTTGGGCGGAGCCGCGCGGATTTGGTAGGACGCTTTTTTTTTTTTTCTTTTTTCTCTCCAGTTTC
This sequence comes from Portulaca oleracea, assembly GCA_029582165.1. Classification (NCBI taxonomy): domain Eukaryota; kingdom Viridiplantae; phylum Streptophyta; class Magnoliopsida; order Caryophyllales; family Portulacaceae; genus Portulaca; species Portulaca oleracea. The sequence goes on from CM055886.1 coordinate 32,808,420, forward strand.
GTTATCATTTGATCAAATTTGTAAAAATGTAATCCTAAGATTAGTCCCCGTCCGCTGTAATTTTTATTTTATCGGATGTTTGCTTTTTTTTTATTGTTTGTTTCTGCATGTTTAAGATTTTTAATAATGTGACAGCTTTATTTCTATTCTAAGTTTTTTAAGTAAAAAAACCCGACCTAGTAAAGGCCGCTTCGGTGGGCGGTGCAAGGGCATCCCCCTACACCGACTTCTTTACCCCCGAATCCGTTCTTTTGGTTCGAGACCGGAGTCATAAAATTTAGGTTTTGTTAATTTTACTTTTAAAATTAACTGGCGACTCCTCTTTTTTTTATTTTAGGTTTTTTTTTTATTTTCATTTTTTTCCTAAAAAAGGTCAGAAAAAGGGAAAAGAGGAACACCGACCCAAAATGGACCTGGAATCCGCGCGGATCCTACCCGGTTTTTTTTTTTCTTTTTTAGTTTTTTGGTCCAGAATGGTCCTGGAATCCGCGTGGATCCAGGCACCATTTAGGCCCAGGTTGGCCTGCGATCCGCGCGGATCCAGGCCCAAGTTCGTTTCTTTTTTCTTTTACTTTTTTTTCTTTTTTTGTCGAATTCCGAAAATAACCCTCGAAAAGCCAAAAATCTTAAATTCGTCCCTTTTAAAGATAAGCAACCCTACGTCGAATCGACCTTCCGTGGGGGACCGTGCCCTCCGGGGCCGCGGGCCCTACAATGTGTTTAATTTTTAATTTTTTGTTTCGATTTATTATTTCCCGGACCTAAAGGTGTTATGCGTGAAGTTAATATTATTGATGGAGTATGATATTGAATATTTGGGAATATTATGTTCGATTGAATCTCTCGAGTATCTCTATTAAACACTTTGGATTTAGTTAAGGTTTCAAATTGTATTTATGGGTTTTTGGTGTATGGACTATGATGATTGGGGATGAATTTTGACTTATGGAGCTGGGGAATACTTGAAAATTCCTATGCGAAGTTGGCCTTTGATTTTAATTTTGGTTTTGGGGTTAAATTCATGTTTGTGATCTAACGCGATTCATCCTAAGACGAGGTCTTGGGTTAGAGGAATCTTTGTAAGAAAAGTGTAGGTTAATGCTTGAGTTGAGGGGTATAGTTGGAGTGAAGGTTTTGTGCTTAATCTCGTGGTTGATTTGATTTTAGGTGGTACGGTAAGTTGGAGACTTTCTGTATGTTTGAATGAACATTGTTTCATTGAAGTATTGAGAGCAGATGAAGGGCTTCAGAATAATATTGGGATTATGATTGGTTTTGATAAGGATATGGAGTTTCAAGGACCACTTTAAAGGAAAAAAAGAACTTGATTTTGAGATAAAGGTTGAGATGAACATTTTGTTGATAATCGTACTTTTAAACTAGACTTTTGGATGTCGATTATGAGGCTTCGAGCTAAGGATTAAATTTAATTTTGGTTCCTAGAGTATTGGAGTAAGTGAATACTTTTAAGGTAATGTTGAGCTAAGCAACATCTTTCAAGGTTATTGTAATTATAGGGATCTTAAGTTGTATTAAGGTCATGAATCAAGGATGTGAGGAACTGTGTGGTGAAAAACAAAATCTCTAGTTATGTGATGGTTGAGGGCGCTGTTATTGAAGTGGAATGGTGCAATTATTATTATGTTATCTACAGGCTGAGAAGTTGTCTGGATGACTAGATTGTTAAGAATGACAAAGTGTCACTTTGAAAGAGTTTTATTCACTATGGGATGGATATATACTTGATCCGTAACTATTTGTTTTTAATATTTCTTCCTTGAATGTCAGAGTGAGTTTCTGTTGTATATACACGATTCATGGTCTCATATATGCTTACTGCCATTCATATATATGCAAACATATGAGTCTATGTACGTAATTGTCTATTCCCTATTGCGAGCCTTTTATTTATGATTGTGTACATGAAGTGAGTTGATCGTCCGAGAAGTGGGTTTAACCCATGATGAAAGCTGCAGGTATTTGATGCCTACAATACTGTCTGAATCCCATCTGGTTAAGTTCGGTATGAATATCATTTGATTGGCATGTCTGAATGTTTTCTGGGATAATCTATTTACATTTGATGAATCTGTGGAAATATTATTTGATTAATTATGTTGAGTACCATCCAACTGAATCGTTTGGTTATCGCATGTTTATTAGAGCAATTTCTTTCTTTGATTTGTCAATCTCTGTTGATGGTGACGTCTATTATCTAGAACTATTAGGGAAGAAATTAGACATAATGAGCATATAGTCCTTAAGATATTGGAGGAGCTGAGTGAAGTGTTGGATCATGTCTGGTTACTTATATTTGGTTAGGGAGATTACCGTTAATGGAAGATAAATGATGAGACGTACGAAGTAGGTTATTGTCTAACACAGGTCCCTATACTTTTTGTGCTTGAAACACGTGGTGGATTTGATAATTACCATTACTAGTGGTTCTCAAATAGAAGTGGTGATTAAGAATGATTTTGATGGTTTAAGTACATGAAAGCTCTTAAGTTACAGTTGAGTATAACTTGAAATAGCAATATTTGGAGTCAAATAGATACTATAAAGGTTTATCAAGATAAGCTCGATTCTTGTTTGAGGCATTGGTTGGTGTAACATTATTCGAGTTTCGAGGACAAAACTCATTTTGAATGGGTTGAGAGGGTAATGATTGGCATGTGCTAGTTCTTATTAGGCATATGTAAGATAAGGGAAAAGTCTCATTTGGCGTGTTAAGCGTTTTGGAGTTAAATGGTGGTTTGATAAATTAATTACAGTGTTAATCATGTCTTGGGTTGTCAATCTTAGCTTTTGGTCTTTCTATTAGATGAAAACATGAGGTTTATGTGTCATTTGAGGCGCCAGGTTAGTGATCCGACATTATTAATGTGAATTTCTCTTTCTCATATGGATAATAAGGTTGTCTCGAGGAAGTTATGTCGTATGGTTATATATTATTAAATAGTCTTGTGGTGGTTGACATAATGGGGATCTCGTCATTGGAAGGGAAGAGAATTGTACAGTCGCATTAGAGGAAAATTAAAAATCTTGGTCTTACTTGAGTTATCAAGGGAAACTATTGAAAACTATCGTTATTTTATGTTACCCTAGCACAGAAGCAAAAGACTTGTTTTGAGAGGTGATTATTGGGATCTTATAACATTTTGGGTATTGGTAATTATCAGTTTGGTGTGTTCTAAAGATCTTATTTCATGATTTTAGAAGATCAATAATGGGAAGATTAGGGTAAAGTTCGATTTAGACTTGGTTATAAGTTGTTGAGTCTACTAGGGACGTTCATTGTGAGAGCGACTATAAGCAATACCTCTGGGGAATGGGATGTGTTTCTTTTCCTTGTTTCGTTATGTGTTGCAAGTGCATGCATTTTGTTTTGACATATGGTATATGCCATATCACCACCTTTGCTATGAGCACGAGATTTTAGCTCCTCTAAAAGACTTGCAAACCCGAGGTGGGTACGGAATACAACCCCAAGGAGGGCCTGACACAAGAACAAGACCTCTGATGAGAGTTCGGAAGCCGAAAGAGGACTTGATCTACAAGGAGCAGCCGCAAGAGATTTTAGATTTTTGAGAGAAGTCGCTTCACAGAAAGACCGTCCTTCTAATACCATGGTATGCGCCACAACTAAAGCAATTTAGGAAGCCACGGAAGATTGAAGCAATCCACACATATTCAACACATAAGATGCATCAAGTTTCGAGGACGAAACTTCTTTTAAGGAGGTAATGATGTAAAACCTCAAGTTTTAGGAAGAACGGAACCGTTAGGATTGTTACCGAACCGTTAGGTCTGAGCTTAAGTTTCGAGGACGAAACTTCTTTTAAGGAGGTAATGATGTAAAACCCCAAAAAAATCCAAAGATGTTGACCGTGACGTCGTTAGTAAATTAGGTTTGATTTGTTATTTATTATTATTCGTTTGTGTTTATTTTTGCTAACACTTGAGCTCGTAGGTTCGTGAAGGACTAACAAGGGTATATCGGTAATTTTTGTGGGTCTAGTATTATTAGTTTTACTCTTTTTATTATTGGTATTACTATTAATATTATTGTGTTATATGAATAATTACGTGAATATTATTTGTTATGTGATTATTATTAATGCTATTATTATTAGTGTTATTATTATTATTACTATTATTATTATTATTAGTTTGTTTTTAGAAAAATCAGATTTTAGTGTTGGGTTGGGTAAAGTTTAAGAATAGACTAATTGGGCCTAATTATGTGTTTAGTATATAAACCCCCTCTCTTTCAAAACCCTAATAACAACCTAAAACCCTAGCCTCTCTCCTCTCCCCCTCTCTCTCTCTAGCCGGCACCCCTGCTTGTGTGCGCCATCTGGTCTTATCCACCGACAGCCACCGCAACCACCATCACCGTTCTCTCTCTCTCTCTCTCTCTCTCTCTCTCTCTCTCTCTCTCTGTCTCTTTGTCTCTCTCTCATTCTCTCTCGTTCTCTGTTGGTGAGAGCCACCCCGCGCCGCTGCAGCAAACTACCCGACCACCACCGTCGTGTCCTAACACCAGACAACCACCGCAACCACCGCCCCTCAAATCGTTGCTGCCCAGAACGCACAGAAACAGTGGGTTCGTTGCTGTTGGTGCGCGACCCAAACCCCGACATCGCTGTTGTCGTGAACTCCGGCCACCACCGCGACTTCCGATGACTCCCAACGTCCGACGCCGCCGACCTCCGCCTTGTCTTCCGCCCGTTGTGCCCAGTTCTGACGTAAACCCTAATTATTCTTTTGAAACTTTTCTTTCTTTTCTTTATTTTCTGTTATTGTCACTATTATTATTATTATTTCTTGTTTTTAAATCTTGTAATTTGGGTAATTAGGGTGTAAATTTTACTAAGTTGTTATTTGTAATTAATTTGTTCTTGTGTTGTATTATTTACATGTAATTTGTCTAAATTACTATGTGTAATTTTTATGTTGTAATTGATGCATTAGGGTTTGTAATAATTGTAATTAAATTATTAATGTTCGATTGTATAATGTACCTAAATTTCTTGTGAAGCATGTTTAGGGTTTTAGATGACACTATTATTGGATATGCAATTAAAAGTTTAATTACCTAGATTAATTCTTGAATCGTTAGTTAAGTATTCACATGTTCTTTATTTCAATCATGTTAAATCTTGTCTTGTTTAATAAGTTAGGCGATTGAATTACTAAAGTTCGATTCTTGTTTACTAATTTATGATTCTTGATTGAATCTTGTATAAAGAAACTAATTGTTGGAATTCTTGATTGGTAGTTTAAATGTTTATATGTTCTTTATATTTTATTCACATGTTCTTTAAGTTCCTTCTTGATTATTGATTAAGAATTCATGTTTTATACCCTTCCATGTTGTTATTATAGGACCTTGAATAAGTTTATTTTAGAATTCGTGTTTAGGATAATGTTATTATTATTTCATGCATGCTTTTAGGGTTAGTGAAAATATTAAAGTTGATTTCATATTTTACAATTTGGTTTGGATGATAGGAAGTTTGATGTTTGGACCTTAGATGGATTAGACTAATTAACTTGGACCTTAGTTGCTGTTTTAAGCCCAAATTAGGACCCTGGGACCGAATGGTGAAAGTTAGAACCGAAATTATAAATTAAATAAGAACCGGGATCGGGACAATTTTGTTAGTGGCTAAAGATCGGGTCACCACGATTAGTATAGTTGTTCTTTGATCGAACCCTTTGGACTGGAGGTTCCCCTAGATGTTAGCTTTCATAGGAATTTTACGGATCGAACGTTCGTTTTGTATAGCCCGAGTTATAACCGTTTTACCAGAACCTGTCAGAACTGGACCAATTGTGAAGAGGGGTGTTTTTAGAGTCCTTCGCGACTGATTTGGGCTTAGCCATCAACATGGAAATTTTAGTAGACATCCCGAGGTTTCCGAAAAGTCCAGAACCAGACCCATAGGATGTCAGGAAGTCGAGTTGTGACCCATTTTATGTGAACGTTATAATCTGTCCTCTGTTTGCTTTTATTTATGAAAATGTTTGAGTAAATTTTATGTGTGAACTTGTTCCTTGAATGTGTTAAGTGTAAACCATAAATGATGGGAACCTAAGTGTTCCTAGGGGATGGGTTAGGTAGTTGATAGTTAATACTAACATCGTTAGAACGCGTTTTGATTAGATAATTATTCTTATTCTAGGCCCGAGTTAGTGCGAGACGTTAGCGAGCTCAAGTGTGTTCTTCTTTTTGATGTGCTGTGAAGTATATCAGGTAATGTCTATGCTCTAATCCCCACCGGGATGCTCTTTAAATGTATTTTAATGTTTTCTAATCTGTTTTGAGAATTGCATCCCGAAAGGGGACTTTTGTGGAAATGTGACCATCTGTTTTGGATAACTATTTGTATTTGTTTGTGCTTTGATTTTATTGAGTTGAGAAATTGGATGGTCTTTTATTAGTGGTTTTATTATTGGTTTTGATAACCTGGGTTGGGTTTGACTTGAGAGTTGCGAGATGAGTGTGAATAATGAATTAGTAATTCAAAGTGGAAACATAAAGCGGGTTGTTGTTTTGATGCCTTTAACAGGCTAATATTCATGCGGGTGATAACCCCGAGATCAGGATTCGATGCCTGTATGGGTTATGTGCGGGAGATCGTGGTTTCATCCACGATATAGGATAGAGGTTATGATGCCCTTGATGGGCATCGTTTGATGCCTTTGAGAGGCTAATATTCATGCGGGTGATAACCGAGATCGAGATTCGATGCTGTATGGGTTATGTGCGATAGATCGAGTTGCACCACGATATAGGATAGTTGTTATGATGCCTTTGGCGGCGATGTTCTTTGGATTTGATCTCCCGCGACTTAAAATCTGGATTGAATGGGTTGAGAAAGCGATTAAGGGTTAAAGGTTTGAGAAATGGTTTGACTTGTTCCTCTCCCAAAATGAATTGAAATGAACTTAAACTGTTTTAAGCGTTAGGGGTAGACATTATTGAGATTTCCTCATTTTGAAATGTTTTGTTTTGGTGAAGATCTAAATGCCGGGACGGAATTAGAAGTGAGGACGACGAGTCTAGAAGTCCTTGAATCTTTTCATTTTGTTTTCGTTATGATGTCTTAAAGTTTTGTTTTGAGTTGTTAGTAGTTACCGTTAGCAGACAGTTGTGTTTTCCTTTCTCGCCTTGTGTTCCTTCGGGAATACGGCAGTGACGCCCAAACTAAATTTGAAGTCTTCCGCTAAGTTTTGTCTGTTAACGTTAGTTTGACTTTGACTTTCTATCATTGAATTTCCGGGGCGTTACACTCACACTCCCCATGCCTTGTGTCAGGGCATAAAGCTTCCTCATAATGTCTTATTTGTAAGTGTTAGGCAAGAACCAGCAATTCATCAATTGCTTTAGCCTTACTCAAGAGGTACTTTTTGCTCGACCCTCCTTAGCTCTTTGTGCCTTGACATTCTCAAACCAAAGGGATGAAACTTTGGTGAGTTTCAAGGTAGTAGTCTTGAAGGATTTCTCATCGCGATACTCCTTGGTTTCAAAAATCCTCTCCATGATTTGAACCCATTCAAGATAGTCATCGGGGTCGTTGGAGCCATTGAATTCCGAAATGTCGATCTTAATATCATGGAATTCATCTCGAGGGGGCCTCTCATCCATTTCCTGACGACGATGGTATCGAAGGGAGCCTCTATCATCGTCACTCGACTCGAAGGTGGGAGGAGGACAGATAGGGCTACGAGTGGGCCTCCTTCATTCATCTCGGTGATGACCTTGGAGGTTTAGGGTGATGTTGTTCATTTGAGGTTTAGGGCGATGTTGTTCATTTGGGCCACGAGGGTTTCAAGAGTTCGTTCAATGGAGGAGACTTGGTTCTCCATAACCCCATCTTGAGGACTGTGGCGGCGACTTAACTCCTCTCGATTGGAACTAATTTCATCATCCATATATCGAAGGAGGGGTAAGAACAAATTGTGTTTGAGAAATATTGTGGATTTTTTTTTTTTTGTAGCTAGCTAGTGTTTGAAGGTTTGGCTTCTTTATGGGCTATTGTCCAACAACACCATTCATACACAACTATACATCTTCCATTTCAATAACTCCAAATTTCACTAAAAACTCTAATGGACAATAAGAACAACAAACACAATAACAATAAAATCTTCTCCAATACACTTGGAGGACACAGGGAATGGGGGTTACCCAATATTGCAATCAAGAACAACAATGGTGGAAACCCTAACTTGCAATTTGAAAATCAAAACTCAAGCCACAACTCTAACCTTGGCTCTGATACCAAATGAAGCATGAGCATGGTGCGAACAATGTGCTTGAGTTGAAGAAGAGGAAGAAAATGAACTCGGTAACTTGATTGAAGCTTGTGACCTTGTTGAGAGCTTGCAAATCCACCAAGAGTAGATAAAGCTAAGCACCACTACCCTCTAAAGGAAATGACTTGTTAACACCACCATTAACAATGGATAAAGTAAGAACAAGGTTTGAGAGAGAAAATGGGGAATAAACCCTTGATTTCATTCAATAGTAACAACTAGTGTCTTTTTCCCAAATGAAGGAGATATAACATGAAAGAAGGTGCAAAAATTACAAAAGTTTCATTACTTAACATAACATTTAAAGGGAAATAAAAGAAAGAAAGGGAAAAGAAGCAACGAAAAGAAGAAAGGAATCCAGACTCACTAGAATTCACAAAAGGCGCGACCCGCGCCCAAGGAAGTGCTACTCGCGCCTATTCCAGAGAGAACAGCTTCTACGCGGAAACGAGGTGCGACCCACGTGCGTGAGACGCCACCAGCATCTGCTTCAAAACAAAGGGAGGTGTGAGGGAGGCGCGCCCAGCCTTCATAGACACCACCCGCGCCCGTTTCTAGGCAAGCCTTCAAGGGAAAATGGGAGGCGCGATCAGCATCCCAGGAGACGCCACCAGCGCCTCTAAGTTGCGTGAAAATAACAAAGGAGGCAGGGGGAGACGCGGCTGGCGCCTGGGGAGGCGCAACCAGCACCTATCCCAGCCAGCGTGTCCCAACCTTTGTTTTTCTATCTTCTCCATCCGGGTCCAAAAATCCGAACCCCGATGCCAAATAGCCATGTTTTCCTAGGACGACCCGATATGACATTCAATCCCAAGGCCTTCAGGGTTGATGACACGCTCGAGTCTTCTAGAGGGTCTCAGAACCCATCCAAAGGATAGCTGAGACCATCTTAGGGTGTCCAGATTCCACCGGAAATTGAACCTCGAGACTCGGTGATATGGATGCGGCTCTCTTGGCAAAGGTGACGAGGGAGGAGTACGGTACTCGGGCCTCTTCAATATTTGGATTCTTAAACCATACTAAAACGTGTTTTCTTTAGAAAATCGTTGTTGTTGCACTTAGATAAAATGAGTAGCCCATCGACTAAAGTTGGCAAAAAAAGTGGCTTAAGATAGAAGGGGACATGACAATGGAATCTATTGAAGTGACAAAGTCATTGGCTCATAGATTAAGCACTTAAGTCCAAAACGTCCATGTATTATTTTCTTTTGGATGTATACCATAGGGTGGCTTCCTCTTAATAAATTAACACATAAGATGATAACACTAATAATATGAAACATTCAACTAGCCTTTATTAATTGTTGCTTATCCAATGGCAACTTAATTAAAACATAATGTAAACAAAATAAAACGAGGACAATAATTCTTTAAGATGTAACAGTACTGTAACTTATAAATTACAATATCATCATTACACTTATCATCCCTCCCCAAGGGACATGACTTAAGTATGATTTCGTTGATACATTCTCTAAGCATAACATCACCAAGTTTAGAAGACAAATGTTCTAATACTATACAATTCCTCTAATATTCACGTAACAAGATTTGTTCAACAACATACCATATGACAAACTTTCATACTAAATATGCCACAAAGGGTATCTATCCTATATTTCCTCAAAAGTTCTATTCAAATTTCCGCTAGTCAAATGACATATCATGTCTGTCGGACCATCTGTCTCGCTTCATTTGAATATTATGAGTTTGTCGTGAACTTACTGGTCCTGTTAAATTAGGAGGCTTCGTATTGATTCCCTCCATTCTACTTGATTGTTCACCCCTATTTGTTTCTTGAACGTCGTTGCTTCCTTTACTAACCTCACGAGCTTCCATTTCATTCAAATCATGAACATCTTGGCCGGTTTTAGTTGTAGGCTTGTCGGTATTAACCGATGATTCTTCCTGCATGTAACATTTGTTATATAATTCAAATGTAGACTGTTTTATCTCACCATACTTTTATGACTATAAAAATGTACTACTTACGCTCGAGTAGATGCAAAGAAGTCTCACCTGGACGGTAGCGCTTTGACGTGATTCCATTATAACTTCTTGATTCTGATACTTTGGTACAATTGGTGTACCTTCTTCTGGCTTAGTACTAGCTTGTTTAGAAGATTTTAATTGATCACTTGTATCTTCATTGTTAGTAGAAAGTGAGCTAGAAATCACTTCATTCTCACTTATGATTTGTGCACCTTCTTCTGGTTTTGTGCTAGGTTGTTCAATAGATTTTAGTTGGCCATTTGTATCTTCAATGCTAGTAGAAACTGAGCCAGAAATAACTTCCTTCTCACGGCCTAGTGACTCACTTGAGCTGACTTTTTCTTCCATTCCTATTTTGGGTTCATCCTGATCATAGTAAAATATCCTCAGTTTCTTGTATTATAAAAACACAATACAACTACTTAGGACTAGCGTCAAAAAGAATCCGTCTGATTGAATACCCGAATTTAGACCTGAATTAAATTGGGTTTGGTCATCAATTTTAGTCCGAATTTTAAATTCGAACGATTGGGTCATGTCCGATTCTAAAATCGGTTTGGGTCTAGGAGAAAAAATTCGGACGTCTGAATTGTGTGTCAAATTCAAGTTCGGACACGTTCAAACACTGTCCGAACTTTGAAATTCGGACAAAATGTTGAAGTGTCTAAATTTGGTGTAAATTCAGGTTTGGGTATATCCGAAAAAATCTGGGTTTGGACAATTTTGAGCAATTCAGGTCTAAATTTGGACATCCCAGAATGTCCAAATCCGAAATTCGGACAAGGTTTCGGTTTGGGAATTTTGTCCGAATATCCGAATTGTCCGAACCCATTTTTACCAGAATTCGATTCTTTTTGCCATCACTACCCAAATAAGCACTTTCTTACCTGTGATTCCCTTGGATGTTCACTTTGTTCTGCAATAACCTCGCCTTGATCTACAACATCATGGTTTCCAACACGATCATCTTCAACATGTTCCTTAGAAGTTGAACGTGATGCCTCTTTTGGTGCCAATTCTGGTTGGCTAGTAGTAGTAGTGGTAGTAATTAGGTCACTATTTTCTTGAGATTCCTCTTCTAATACTTTGCTTTCTTTTGCCTCTTCTTTGTCTTCCTCCATCTCAAATATTGCATTACTCTCATCTTGAATAGAAATCACTTCAGCACTTGGATCTTGGACATTAGATGGTCCTGGCTCCTACAATTTGTACCACATTGTTAAGCTTTATTTGTTATTGATACTCAAATAAAAAGTTGGGACTTAGGCCCCGTTCTTTTATACGGTTAGCTGTGGTGCGGTGTGGTGCAGTGTGAAGAAATGTGGTGGATTGTGGTGGATTGGGAAAAGTTGTGGTGGATTGTGGTGGGTTGGGGAAATGTGTGGTGGGTTATGATGGAATATGAAAAGTTAAATTTTTAATAAAAAGATAAATTAAATTAGAAAAAGTAGATTGTGGTATATTGTGGTGGAATATGGAAAGTAGCGGTGCAGTGTGACACCGCAGCCTGCCAGCAGCATAAAAGAATGGGTTAGAGATCAAAAATATTGCCAAATACTTTTTGGAGTGGAAATTGTGAAATTGATGAACCATAAAAGTTATTTTGAACGTAGCATTTGTCTCATTGTGTGTTCTGTTTATGGGCATTGTAGAACCATCTCAACCAAAAGTTTAAGCCGATGGTTGTAAGTCCAATGATGATTTTATACTCTAACATGCGTAAACTTCAAAATGTAGACAACAATCTTACCTCTAGAGTATTAGAGCCCGTCTCACTTGCAGGCAAGTTTGCCAAATACTCCGCTAGGTGCTCCGATTTACCCTGCATCTGCGAAACCAACCCCTTCGATCTCAACGAAGACGACAACGACGACGAAGAAGATGACGATGAAGCCGATCTAGGCTCTATAATATCCCCATTGGTGCTCTTTTGATCCACAATCTCTTGTCGACTTTCTTCAGGTAATACTGACCTTGGAGTCATATCTGGCATCTGCTCACTTTCCTCCTCTCTAATCATCGGAACCCTAGACAACATCGTCTGGTGATCAACACCACCATCACCATCACCATCATCATCAGCAGTAGTAGTAGCAATAGCAGAAATATTATTATTATTATGGGGAATTCCTCGATTAATATTATTACTACTATTACTACTACTACTGCTGCTCTCCTCGACTATATCATGTAGTCTAAACTTACCCCCCAAGTCCCCTAACCTCGCCGGGTGCGGGGACCCCGCCCACAGATCCTCGTCCCCGGAGTTCGCATCCTTGTCCACGTCCCCATCATACACCAACGACTCCCGGTCCGTGGGCGAGTTCGGGTCGGGCGGGCCTGAGGTGGGCGACCCAGTTTCGGACACCTCGACCTGCATGTCAGACGCGATTGAGAACGTCTGCGAATGCCGAGGCTGGCTGACATTGTAGAGCGGTCGTTCCTCCTGTATCGCATTACTAGACGACGCCTCGTCGGACTTTTCGTTTCTAGTGCCATTTTTAGGGTTTAAGACCAAGCAAGTGAGCACCTTCTTGACAGAGTTTCGGAACGCCTCGTTCTTCGTGGCGTTGATTCGGATGTCGATCGACGATGAAGAAGATGACGATGAACTGTCGTCGTTGTCGTCATTTTCGTCCTTGTTTGTTGGTATGTTATGACGATGGTGTGTGTTTTCTTCTTTGGTCGTGTCGTCTTTTGCTGCCATTTGAGGATTTGATGAGCTTGTTGTAGGTTCTTTGTTTTGAACGGAGGTTTCGGTGATGGGTTTGTGATGGGTTCTGTCCTTTGGAGGTAATCTAGGGGACTGATCATGGCGAGTGGTATGAACTTGCTTCAGCTGAACTGTAATGATAGAGTGAAGAGAAAAATGTGTTAATAATGAATATATATGGAATTAGGGTGTAGTAATATGAATGAAAATGATACCCTCTTGATTGTGTAATAAGTCTTGTTGTGGTCTAAGATCGGCGTCATTTCCTACATTTGGAAATATAGTCATGTCAAAGGTGATTAACAAGAATTAGAGAATTAAACATTAGAGTGCGTTTGATTGGTCAGAAATTTTGAGGAAATGGTCAATCTTTCCAAGTTGACTTACTTTCCCAGTGTTTAATTGTACATTGACTTTGGAAAAAATTTTACAAAACCCACAATTTCCAAGATTTTCCTAGGAAAAATTTCCCTTATGGAGGGCTAAGGGAAATTTTTCTCGAAGAAATATTTCTCATGGAAAACCTTTCATAGAACATTTTCTCTGGAAACAATTTTCTTGAGGTTGATGCCAAACGCTCCCTTAGTTGAAAACATGAAATGATAATTAAATTGCTCCCTTTATTCCTTGATATCTATAAAACGATAGTGAGGAACAAAGTAACTACCTTCTTGAAATGGTTGTTCATTGGTTGCCTTCATAGCTTCTCCTGCATTTGGTAACATAGGAGAGACATGCATAAAGAATGATACTGAATGGAAAAAAATAAGCAACAAATATTAAGGGTATCCAAAATCGGTTAATCGTATTTGCATTTTACAGATTTTGTAAACTTAAATATGCACTGTGCAGTTAACAATGTTAGGAAGTTGGAAGTTGAAAACTGAAATTGATGGTTAACCTCATTGAAAATGCAGTTAACCGCCTTTAGGTCCGGTTTTTGGTTAAACGGTTGGTTTCCCAAAATTAGAAGAGACAAAGAATAAGAGTAGGGTTTGAAATTTGAGTAATTGAACTTGTACATACATACATACATACATACATACATACATACATATAAAAGTTGTAATGTTCAAATTTTAAATTAGAGGTGGCGCTTACTCCAATCACTTGCTTAGGGTTTTTTTTTTTTGGCAATGTTCAAATTCAAATTGGTTAAATAGGTCAATGTCAAAGCTCTGGTAAAAAGTCAATGACCATTCCCATTTTTTGGTCGAGCAATCCATACAAACATAAACATGAATCATATTCAGGTTCCAATAATGGAAATGTGAAAAACATTGGGTCCAATTTTTTAGTCAGTTCAGTCAATATTAAAATCTTGGCAAAAAACCTACATCCAAACCCAACTAGACCCGATTCACTCTTAATCAAACAAATTCGGACATTGGAACCAGACCAAATTTGCATGCAAAAAGAAATTAAATGGACCAAATCCGGTTGTATATATATCATTACCTGGCTCATCATCATCCAACCTCGTAAAAGCGGGCGGTTTCAAGAAGAAGCTTGGAAGACTCTTCGCAAGCGGATGCTCCCCAAGCGAATTCGTCCCTCCAAGACTAAAACTCTCATGCCTACACAAACGACCACCACCACTACCACTACTACCACTATAATTCCAACTCTCCTTCTGCACCGGCGAGAAAAACTCCTCGACAAAACTCCCTCCGGTCAGAACCGGTCTCTCCTCATGCGGGTCATACGGTATATCAAACGGGTCATTCCTCGTCCGAAACCGCACCGACGACGTACTCCCTCCTATATGATGATCATCACATGCCCTCGCAATCACCCCGACTTGATAAATATGATCGTCGAACGATTTGTGACTGCCCAAGTACTCGAAATTCGTCCTCCTCGGTTGCATACTTAGAAGCTTTTTCGCTCGTCTTTTGGCGATCAAGCTTTCTAGACGTTGGTTTCTCTCTACTTCGGACGATCCTAGATCCATCAGGTTCTTCTGGTCGTCTTCGGTCCATTCGATGAGCTTCTCCGGGGGCTTTTCCGGGGGTGATTCATCGACGTCCGAATCTGTGTCCGAATGGTTCGAATCTGTGTCCGAATGGTTCGCGCTCGTGGATGAGTTGTTGGATGGTTTTTTATCCAAGGAGAGTTTTTCGCGGTGGATTTTCAAGGGCATGATTTCTTCTTCGAGGATTTTGTGTATGATTGGGTCATCTGTGGCTAGCTTGTTGTTCGTGTCTTGGGGTTTGGAGATGACGATTCCTTCTTTTTTGGTCGTTCGTTTGCTCTTGTCTTTACCGATTGTTCTTCGGCTCATTTGGGATGTTAGCCCTGGACGGTGTCGTTTTGGGTCTGTTGATGGAGGAGGAGTGTGATCTATGTTGAGTTTAGTAGTAGTAGTAATAGTAGTAGTAATCTTGTTATTATGTTCCATGTTAGGGGGTTTGATGTCATTTAGAGTACGTTTTTCGAGCTTAAGACGTGGTTTGCTCAGGAGAATTGCCGCGCAAAGTACTAATGGGAAGGTGTAGAAAAGCAGGCTGAAGATGTAGGGGCAAAATATGTACAAAATGTAGAAGAACAAAAGAACCCCAGAAACAAAGGGGTGGTCTTTTGCCCATTGATGGCATGTCTTGAAAAGATTGTGGAATCCTCCATTGATTATGACCTTTATTTTGTTGACAATGATGCCCATGTTTGAATACGCGAACTAAAAACTTTAGAAAGCTCTTTTCTCAAGGGATCTATTTAGTGTATTCTCATATATGATAACCGATAAATCTGTATGAATGCTCGAACAAAAAACTCTAGGAAGCTCTTATCTCAAGGGATCTATTTAGTGTATTCTCATATACAATAACCGATAAATCTATATGAATGCTCGAGCGAAAAACTCTAGGGAACTCTTTTTTCAAAAGATTTATTTAATGTATTCTCATAGACGATAACCAATAAATCTGTATGAATACTCGATTTAAAAACAATGGAGGATCTGTATTTCAGGAGTTTCCAATGAGTTTTAGAATAAAAGTCGACCCATGTAGCACAAATTACCATTGAGGTGAAGAAAATGTGCCTTATGGTTTTTGTGAGATTTCTTTTTCAATAATGATTGGAAAAAAGGTAAAGAAAATCTTGAATGGATTTACAAAATGGAAGCAAAACAATCATCATAGAAAAATGTTGATAGACTTTGGGAATGGAGTTTTTCAGTTTTTTGCTAATTTGTCTCTCTTTTTCTCTTTCCAGACGTTGAGAATGGTTTTGGTCAATGTTTTTTTATTTTTAGGAAATCTAATTGTTTGGTTGATAGTCTACCTAGGTCCATGATTTTAGGTCTTTCATGTTTTCCTCATTTACTTATTTATTAAGAATCAATGGTTGTTGATGCTTGTTGCATAAGAGGGCACAGTTGAGGGAGAGAAAGGATTACACATATTCTGCAATTTAATATATAGATAGACTTTCCCATATTTCTCTCAATTTATTGTGAATTAAGTAATTATGGTTAACAAATAATTACTAAAATTGGACATGCATGATGCAGGAACAAATAAATCCCATTAGTCGTTGTGATACCCGTTATCAACATATTGTTTTTTATAACGAGAAATTTGACAAAATTATTTTCGTCAGTAATTCAACAAATGAGCAACTAATGTTTCAATGAATATATCAACTCTCAGAAAGTAAAATATCAGTTTTTAATGTAAGGCTATGGTGAAAAGAGATCAATATGTAAAATTTACTAAGGGGTCGGGAATAAACTCATATTAAAGTGTCTGAAAAATAAATTCATATCACAATTCACAAGAATGTACTATCAAACTAATCATCAACTTAAATTCAATATTATACTATGATTCAATATTTAGGGAATACATTGCTGGATGTGAAGGTTTGATAATGATTATAAGGTTCTTTCCTCTCTTTTCTATTTTTCTTTGTTCCACTCCCACATAGGAGGAAGAATAAAGTATATTGGAATTTATATATCTCCCTTTATTTCCTAATGTTGTATTGACTTGAAAATGGGTTTTAGGGAGGAGGGAATAGTTTGGGCATCCTCACTCACGCCGCCGCTCGCCGTCTGTTTGGCCCGTTTGGACCTAGGCTTATCTATTTTCAGTTGATTTTGTTTAGGAAAATCTTGCGCATTTATTGTGTGGCAACTAGCCGATTGACCAAATTGATTTCATTCATTATTTCGTCCCAGTCTACCGCCCTCTTTATTTCCTCCATGATTCTCACCCTTAATAATGCCTATTGTCTTCAGTTTTTTCTTTCTCAACAGTCAGTTTTTCACTATAAATAGAAGCTCTGTCTAGACTGTTTGACACACACCAAGAAACACAACCTCATCCTCCTCTCTTCTTTCTCTTTTCTCGGTAATGAGATTTGTATACTCAAAAACCTTGGCCACGAGTGCACATATCCAAGAGTCGTCTGAGTTAACCTTGGGGAGCGACCGACAGCTTCGATTGGCACCAAGGTCGGGTCGTATATCACTTTCAAGGCAGTGGTTATTCCACGACTTAGATTTTTGTGTTTTTCCACAACCTTGATTTGTATTTTTCTTAACAAGTTGAAAGCGATTATTCATCAGTGGCTGCTCCACCAAAAACCCTCGCTGAAATCTACAAAATTGAGCATTTCGATGGAACTAACTACAAACAATGGTCTCAAAAATTGTTGCTTTGTCTTGAGCAATTAGAAATTGATTATGTTCTGTCCTCACCTCATCTGAAAGACCTAGATGCTCCACTTTCACAAAATGATCTTGAGCAAACTCTTACTGCCTCAATAACTCCAGTTCTTCCACTGGATGAAAATGCCAAAAAAAAAAAAAAACTAGAGAAAGACAACAAAGTGGCACGAAGTTACCTTATCAACAACATGTCCAAAGGATGAAGATGTGGCGAGGTATTAAAATCGAATGTGCTAATTGAGAAGTTTCCATTATCATGGAGTAGTTATAGGAATCGCCTCAAGCACAAGAAGAAGGATATGACCCTTCAAGAATTAAGCAGTCACATGAGAATTGAGGAGGCAAATCGTTTGAAAGATAAGATGGTTTCTCTTACTTTGAATTCAGTTAAAGCTAATTTAGTTGAATCTGTTGTACCTTCTAATATGGACAGACTTAAAGGAAAGAACAAGAAAGATCAAAAGCAATCCAAACATTAGAATCAATTAAAAAAACCTAACATTAAAATCCAAAAGTCAAAGGTTCTCTATTATGTTTGTGGCAAACCTGACCATAAGGCATACCAGTGCAACCAACGCAAGGGAGCGAATCAACCCCACCAGAAACCCGCTGGAGAGGATGGTAGTCAGAATCAAGCTAATCTAACTGATGATTCTGAAGTGCTTTGTGCAGTAACGGTGGAGGCTAACCTGATCAGCAACAATACCGAGTGGATTCTGGATAATGGAGCAACTAGACATTTACGCACCAACAAGGAACTGATGCATGATTTTGAGGAGGTTCCTGATGGTGAACATGTTTTCATAGGCAATGCTACCACTGTTGCGGTATTGGGTAAAGGGAAAGTTCTCCTTAAATTTACTTCTAGAAAATCTTTATACCGAAATTTACTTCTAGAAAGTTTATGTAGCCTCCTTGATGTTACTAGTTTTGAGGTGAACCAAATGGCTGGGAAAATTGTTATTCTTCGTAATGGGGTATTTGTTGGGAAGGGGTATCACAGTGATGACTTATATGTTTTGAATGTTGTTGCTGATGCCAATGGAAATGCTTCTACTTCTGTTTATATTGATGAGTCTATTGATATTTGGCATGGTAGGCTTGGACATGTGAATTATGTTTCTCTAAACAGACTAAAGAACATGAAATTAATTCCAAATATTAACACAAAAAATTGTTCTAAATGTCATATCTGTGTTAAGGCGAAACTTGCCAAGAAACCTTTTAAATCAATTACTACAAGAACAACACAGTTGCTTGAATTTGTTCATTCAGACTCAACTTACTTTAACCATTATGAGTAAAGGAGGAAAGAAATGGTATATCACTTTTGTAGATGACTACTCTAGATATACCTGCTCACCATAACACATTGCTCATTAAGTCCATTTCCCAAAACAGTCAATTGAAAGATGCTTTTGAATCAATCAACCTAACATTTTCCCAAAAACTACTCAATTGAATATCCTTAGTCAATTAAATCAATAATAAACATATCATAACAAAAAGGGGAATTGGATTCTAATAATACAAACTTTTGGTCATATAAGACTTAATAATACGAACTTTTAATTTGTTGATTAATAATACTAACTTTTACCCTCTGTTGCCCCCAATAGTACGCCACCGAGTTAAGTTGAACTTAACTCGGTGGCGATCTGACGTGGCGGCGGAGGCACGCGCCTGGTTGTTTTGACTTTGTCACGTCATTCACGTTGACTTAAAAATAATACAAACTTTTACCTATGCTGCTCTGAATAGTACAAACTTTTTTCTCTCTCTAAAAATCTCAGATCCCATTTTTATTTCTTCATCTTTTTCAATCCTCCCCTCCCCATGCCCAGAAAATCCCAGAAAACCAGAACCCTAATTTCTTCATCCCATCCCTCCCTGAGCCTAATTTCCAACTCCAATTCCAATCACACCTAGATTTCGATTTCCAAATGTCATTTTCAAACCTCCCATTCGCATCTCATTCCCAACAACCCTAATGTAATCCCCCTAAACTCCAATTCTACTTCGATTTCTGGTTGAATTTTTCTTCACTTTGAGTTGGGTGTCAGTGGTGGGCCGAGGGTAGCCATGAAAAATAAGCTGATTGTCGAGGGAAAGTTGGATAAACACGGGAAACTGAACGAAAACACCCCTACTGAGTGGACGAGGAATGTGGTCCTCCCCACTGGTGGCGATTCTGTGATTGCTAGTATGGCTGCTTCGACTGAGCCTGTGAAGACTGAAGGTAAGATGATAGAGGAGGAGGAGAAGAAAGAGGAGAAACTTAAGAGAAAATTGGAGGAAGTCGATGCTAGCCCCACCGTCGATGGTGCTAAGAAGGTCAAGGTCGAGGAAGAAGTTGTTGAAGTGAAAGAGAAAGTGAAGAAGGTGAAGACTGAAGACGATGAGGAAGAGATGGTGGTTGAGAAGAAGGAGAAGAAAAAGATGAAGAAAGATGAAGAAGAAGTAGAGGCTGCTTCTGACTTGGAGAAGTCTTCTTCTAAGAAGGAGAATAAGAAGGATAAGAAGGAGATCGAAATCTGGGTGTGATTGGAATTGGAGTTGGAAATTAGGCTCAAGGAGGGATGAGATGAAGAAATTAGGGTTCTGGTTTTCTAAGAATGGGGAGGGGGAGGAGGAGGATTGAAGAAGATGAAGAAGTAAAAATGAGATCTGAAATTTTTAGAAAGAGAAAAAAGTTCGTATTATTCAGAGCAACATAGGTAAAAGTTCATATTATTTTTTAAGTCAACGTGGATGACGTGACAAAGTCAAAACAACTGCGCGTGCTCGGCACACGTCAGATCGCCGATGAGTTAAGTTCAACTTAACTCGGTGGCATTATCAAGAAATGCAGTAAAATTTCGTATTATTAATCACCAAATCAAAAGTTCATACTATTAAATTTTATATGGCTAAAAATTCGTATTATTAGAATCCAATTTCCCAAAAAAAAAAATTGAATTGAACTGATCTAACTTAGTTGTTATATATATATATATATATATATATATATATATATATATATATATATCTCAAATAATCACCAGCACAATCAGTCCCATGTACATGCACATTATGTGATTACCATGTGACAATGCACCATCCATAAAAAAGAGTTACAAGCTCAAATATCCTTAATCACACGTGGAAAATCTCACCAAATTGAACCACGCAAATCAAATGGGGTCCTAAAATATCATGAATTGGACAATAATCCCAAAATATCGGACTCAAACAAATTGTTGTTATCCTGTTTAAACGACCGGAACTAACGGTCTATACTCCCCCGCCTCTGCGAAAAAAAATCGGTTTCTACGGCCGTTATTCTTATGCCCAAATGTTCGGAGCAGGAGAGAGATTATGAGAAGAAAATGGTTGAATTCAAATCAAAGCTTCCGCCTTTTCTATTCCATTGATCACATGTTGAAATATTGTTGTCCGAAATTCCTTCAATTCTTTTGCATGATTGCTGGAAGTTGGGAATTAAGTTCTTCCGATTTCTAGGGTTTTCTCCCCGTTGAATTTGTGTCCGATATGCCAGGAATTGTAGGTAGACCTTTAATTCAGCCGAATTTCTACTCTCATGGTTGTAATCGGCTTAATTATCCGTGTCATGGGTTGCGATTGAGTTACTTTTGTTTCCCTTCTAGGGTTTCTCTCCCCAATTTGAACAAACTTTGCGTGAGGAATTCGTATAGGCAGTCTAGGGTTTCAACTGGTTTCTTGAGCTCTGACTATTTGTGGAATCAATGGAGGAAGGAGAGCAGTCGAATTCGAGCAAGTAATAGTGATTCTTCCGGAAATTCACCTGACCCGAACGACTCAAATCAGAAGGGAAACCCTAATTCCAGCCCTCCGAGGAGAGAGAAAGGGCGAGGAAGGTGGTGGTGGCAATGGCAGCCATTGATTCAAGCTCAGGAAATTGGGGTGTTGCTTTTGCAATTGGGGATTGTGATGTTCGTTATGCGGCTTCTTCGGCCCGGTATTCCGTTGCCCGGGTCGGACCCGAGGCCTTCTACCACGTTTGTGAGTGTGCCGTACAGTGAGTTCATGACTAGGGTTAATGATGATCAGGTTCAGAAAGTGGAGGTTGATGGGGTCAACATCATGTTTAAGCTGAGGAATAATGAGGGAATTGGTGGTGGTGTTGGGGAGAGTGAAATGGGGAATGATCATCAGGGTTCTGAGTCGATCTTGAGGAACGTTGCACCAAGCAAAAGGGTTGTGTACACCACAATTCGACCTGCTGATATCACGGCTCCTTATGAGAAAATGCTGGAAAATCATGTCGAATTTGGCTCCCCGGATAAGCGGTCTGGAGGGATTTTGAATTCAGCATTGGTAAGTTGACCTTTTGGTTTCTATTATGGGATGAAGTTGGAATATTCATTTTGGTGGAATGACTTTGATCATTATGATGATATTGATTTTGGTTGTGACCTGGCTGACCTATGTTACTAGGACTCAGGTATGCGTGTCCATATCGGACACGGATACGGGTCAGACTCGGCTATTTTATAGAAATTTTATACATTTTCATTGTAATTTGAAGTGTCAAGTGTCGTAGCCTTGTCCGGTATCAAGGATCTGACACGGGTATGGAAGGGAAAATGAAGAGTTGGAGTAACATAGGTTTTGATAATGTCATAAGTATTCATGTTGTTTGTCAAACAAGAAGCTTCTGATTTTTTTTTTATTTCAAACTTGAGGTCATGCTTCTAAATCATCCTTATGGAAAGACTGCTGTCCGGAATTGTGACCGTTATCGTGAGAGATTTCATGAAATGATACTGCAAGGTGCTTATCTGAAAAGGAGTTGTTATTAGGTACTCTATGGTCTATCTAGCAAGGTAGTCTCTCTTAAACTTTTTTCGGATATATAAACGAAAAGTAGGAGCGGTTAGGAATAAAGAAAAGTATAAAAAAGAATTCATAGTTGTTGGGACTACCTAATAGTTTACCTCTAAAAGGGTGTGGTGAAAGGAACTGAACGGATGCTTGTAGGCATCGCCAAATACTCCTTAGGACATCCATAATTGTAAGTTTGTAACCAGTGTCATTTGCGGATGATACATGGTTGAACTGGTCGGCTCGCACAGAAGAGAGATGCCGGACCTTGGAGGACAGTAATATCTGAACTTTTCCCGCTATGTCATACAGATTAAGCATATGTAAAATCAAGAAATAACTTTTAATTATACATAAATACCTTGACCCAGAATAACTTCTTTGTTTTGTAAATCACTTGTTTGAAATATGTAATGTATCATTTTCTGATCATAGTCCTGATCTTTTACCTTGGATTTGGTCAGGGATTTTGATCGTATTTGTAGCCATGCAACTCAGCTATGTGTCTTGGTTATGGTATAAAATTCAGAAGAATATTAAAATACCTATGACGCTAGGCTTTGGACACCCATCTTTCCTAGATAAATGTAATATTCGATGCTTTGCATCATATTAGGTCTACTTTTTGAAACCTGTATCTGTCTTCTTTGGACTTTCTCCTTCCTTTGATCGCTCTACATTTAGCCCTTAGTGATCTGCATCTTTCTATGCTGGATTGCTCAGTTTAAGAGGAACACAGCTGTTTTGTATTCCTCTAACATCCTCTTTGCTTTCAGATTGCTTTATTCTATGTGGCCATTCTAGTAGGACTTCTTCAGCGCTTTCCAGTGAACTTCTCTCAGGTGTGTTTAAATCTTCTCTGTGCAGGAACATATGAGTTTTTTGCATGATCATATTTGAGCTTTTTCTTTGAATTTACTGTATCGTACATTTGCAGCATATACCTGGTCAGATTAGGACCCGTAAGTCTGGGAATTCTGGTGGGTCTAAGGTCTCTGTGCAAGGGGAAACCATCACCTTTGCTGATATTGCAGGTGTTGATGAGGCTAAGGAGGAGTTAGAAGAAATTGTGGTATGAGCTCTGGCTAACTTCCTTTTTCTTTTTCTTCTTTTTTCCTGTATATGTGGTTACATTTGATTGCTATGACTTCGTATGAAGACTCATATCCAAACTGATGTTTGCTTGACAGGAATTCCTAAGGAACCCTGATCGGTATATACGACTTGGAGCACGGCCTCCTCGTGGTGTTTTACTGGTGAGTAATATTTGAACATTTCAAGATAGTAGCAAAAATGGCATGTTGAAGATCTCCGAAATATGATATTTTTGTATACGTGAGGGATACAGAGGGGTAATACTTATTGTAAGAAGAACAGTTATTGAACTTAAGCTGAGTTCTCTAGGTGGTGTCCTAAGATAATTGGCCAATTTTCTCAACTCAATCTTACATAATTTCCCTTAATTTCTCTTGCATGCTGATTCAGAATCTCATATCAGGTTTCTTTATTGAATTGAAATAATTGAATTGAATTGAGAATTTGAGAGTTTTCTAGAATTTCGTAGTTGCAGGAATTGCTCACCAAACATACTACATCTCTCTCTCTCCCCCTCCCCCTCCCCATCCGATTTCGTGGCAAACCTTGGTGTTCGTTGCAGTGTGCTCAATCTTTTTCTTTTTTTTTTTTTTTTGTGAAAGAGGAATATCATTCCTTTTTTTCTTTTTTTTTTTTTGGATAGTAAGAGGTATGACATTCTTTCCCCTGCAGGTTGGCCTTCCTGGGACAGGCAAGACTCTTCTCGCAAAGGCTGTTGCTGGTGAAGCAGAAGTTCCCTTCATTAGTTGTTCTGCTAGTGAATTTGTAGAACTCTACGTTGGAATGGGAGCGTCTCGAGTTCGAGATCTATTTGCCCGAGCAAAGAAGGAAGCACCATCAATCATATTCATTGACGAGGTGTGAGGAGAACGATGACTTGGTCTCACAGTTGAATCTCATATCTGGCACTATAAATGTAGAAGTGCTGATAATATCATGTGATTCTTTGCAGATAGATGCTGTTGCAAAGAGCCGTGATGGAAAACATCGCATTGTGAGCAACGACGAGCGAGAGCAAACACTAAACCAGCTCCTTACAGTAACACTTCTACTGAAATCTTGCTGGATTTTGGAGTTATTTTGCCTCTTCAACAGTCTTATGTGCATCCCGCCTTGCAGGAGATGGACGGTTTTGACACCAACTCTGCTGTTATTGTTCTCGCAGCCACCAATCGCGCTGATGTATTGGACCCTGCACTGCGCAGACCGGGAAGATTTGATCGAGTGGTGATGGTATGTTTTGGTCATACTCATCATAGGTATAACATTTTGAAATGTTTGAAAATCTTAACTTTTAGCTCAGTAGCAAAGTTTGTGCATTATCTCTTCCAGGTGGAAGCACCAGATAGGCAGGGAAGAGAAGCCATACTAAAGGTGCATACATCCAGGAAATTACTACCACTTGGGGATGATGTTGATCTTACGGATATTGCTTCTATGACTACCGGTTTCTCAGGGTACTGTCACTGTAACTCTCTCGTGGCATCGTTGACTTAATCTTTTGTCTTTGTACTAATGCATTTTTAATGGTACATATCACAGGGCAGACCTTGCAAACTTGGTAAATGAAGCTGCTTTGCTGGCTGGTAGAAAGAATAAAACTATTGTGGAGAAAATAGATTTCATTGAAGCAGTAGAGCGATCAATTGCGGTATAAGTCTTTCCTGTGCATGTCTTTTTTTATTGACTGCCGTTTTGTGCATGTATGCTTTGGTGCTGTTGAGGTTAAGGAGGATTGATCTTTCTTGCAGGGGATAGAGAAAAAAACTGCCAAATTAAAAGGAAATGAAAAGGCTGTTGTTGCTCGTCATGAAGCTGGACATGCAGTTGTGGGGACTGCCATTGCATATCTTCTTCCGGGACAACCTCGGGTTGAGGTAAAGAAACTTTTCATCTTACTCTTTGTAATGAGCTATTGACAAAATTGAATTTGGGACTTTTTTGTTGCTTCTGATGAGATAGCATTTTCTAAATTGCTGATTTTCTTGTATGGCTTTCTTCTGATTCTGGTGTGCTATTGGTCTCCAGTCTCCATCATCCACAATTTTGAAATTCAGATTTATTTTTTAAGCTTAGATTGTAATGGACTAAAGCAAAATGCCTCTAAACCTCTTGTACTTCTTTTCCACGGAGTACTAATTAGTGAATGATTCTGAAATCTTGGGTCCATTGGAATCAGTCTTCCTGAATTTTTGAATTTGGGAGCAAGACTACTACATCAACCTGCCACACCCTGTTTTGAAACGGGATTTTGGGATATTGGATTTGGATTTGGAATATTGTTCTTTTTGAGGTTCGGCATAAAGTATAATGTAGGGTGTAAATTGGAGAGTCTATCGTAGACAGACCAACACCACTTCAACCCACCATACACTTCTCTTAATATTTGTTTTCCTCGATGATTTTCACTTCTACGTGCCCAAGAGAGTGTTTGCATTGGATGTCCTTGACTCAGTTTTGGTGGTTTCTGGTTCAGAAATTGAGCATATTACCAAGGTCAGGAGGTGCCTTGGGGTTCGCATACACCCCTCCCACAAATGAAGACAAGTACCTTCTATTTGTTGACGAGTTGCGTGGACGGCTAGTTACGCTTCTAGGGGGGCGTGCAGCAGAAGAGGTTGCTTTTTCCGGCCGTGTTTCAACTGGCGCACTCGACGATATAAGGAAGGCAACTGACATGGCATACAAAGCGATAGCCGAATACGGGCTAAACCAAAACATTGGGCCTATATCATTAGCAACACTTTCTGCTGGCGGAAGTGATGAAGGAGGCAGTGTTCCCTGGGGAAGAGACCAGGTTTGCTCTGTTTTCCTTTTAGTAATTGTTATTATGAATTAGTATTCAAATTACCGAGTAAAAGGTGCTAATTTAAGAACAAAACAACAGGGCCACCTTGTTGATCTTGTTCAAAGAGAGGTGAAGTCACTGCTTCAATCAGCAATGGAAGTGGCATTATGTGTTATACGAGCTAATCCTTCTGTTTTGGAGGGTTTAGGAGCTCATTTAGAAGGTAAACTATTGCAATGGTGTTTGTTTTGTTGCGTTTAATTATCGATTGGGATGGAATTTTCATTTTATCTTTCTGGGTTCTGTGGGGTGTTGCTTGTCCCCCCCCCCCCCCCGGGATTGTACTTCATTATCTGGTCAAAGTTCAAGAAATGTTCTTTCCGTTGGTTAGGTTAGGTTGGGTAAAATAAGGTGTTGCAGAATGTTATAAATATATCATATGTGGTTAGAAAGCTCTACTTTCTCAGTCTAGATCATATCGTTTTGGACATCCCCAAATCGAATCCCAAGAGCGGAGCAATAGCACAACCCTAATCCAGAAACCTTAACTACAGTGCGGTCGCTAAAGTAAAGCATTAATAAACCATCATCCACAATCTAGACCATGCTCTTTCCGTTGATAAGGTTAGGTTGGGTAAACTAAGGTATTGCAGAAAGTTATAAGTATATATGTAATATTCTGTAAAAAGTTGTAACTGTGATGGGATGGGAAATTGGGAATATGGAAACACTGTAGGTGACTTTCATACAAACTGAGTAAGATCAGGTAAAATTTAGGGTAGGGTTCAGAAAGTCCGTAAATTAACAAAGGAAAGAACATAAGCCAGTATTGTACACGCTTTTTCTGTCTCATTCACTCCATAAAGCTATTACGACGAGTTTTTAATTACCCTTCTTGTGTTTGAATACACGCTCTCCATTTAGACATCAAGTTTTAAGCAGCACATCTTTTTGTTTTCCCTTGTTGTGCAGAGAAAGAGAAGGTAGAAGGAGACGAACTACACGAGTGGCTGAAAGACGTGGTTGTACCTGCAGAACTCTCTCTGTTCATTCAAGGCAGGTCATTCCTCCCTCTGCAGCCTGCTCCTGAATGACACACATCATAATTTTAGCAGAAACCGGGCCAGTCCCCCTTAGAAACAACGAACCCTCGAAATTAGAAGACGTTGGCGCATATTTCCAGATAGACTGTAAAAATAGCTCCTTTGTACGGGATGAAAAAATGACAGTTCAGTATGAGCACTGATGATGAAGATGATGGCATATGGCAAGGAAAAGGATCAGAGTTGATATAGTTTCTGATCCTTTTTTTTACCTTCTTGTAGATGTTCCTGTAAATGGAAAATATATATATATATATATATATATGTACTTGCAATTGTAACCTTTGATTGGTTTTAACTTGTAACATGTGTATATACTTGGGCTCCCAGCTTGATATGCAAATATAATTCTCATCCCAGTTGCTCTTTTTTCTTTGGTTCTGAACTCAGAATTGGATCTGTTGATACTTGGTCTGTTGGGTTATGTTTTGGTTGGTAGAAAAGAGGAAAAAAGGAAAGAATTGGGGCATTCCGAGAATTGAACTCGGGACCTCTCGCACCCTAAGCGAGAATCATACCACTAGACCAAATGCCCATCTTTGTTTTTATGATATTCAGGATGTTATTTTATATGTTAACAGCCAATATCTACTGTTCTTATGCTTAAATTTGCATAAGAAAATCCTAAATGTGAACAATGTTGTTTCGAAAGAAGATTAAAGAAATTAACTTGTGCTCAAAATCGATTGAATTCTTCAGTTCATGTAGCTTGGAAGAAAAACTAAGTTCATAATAGACCTTTTTTGTTAGATAAAACGAGTTAGGTAAGAAACCAGTATGAGGGCTTTTCCTTTTGTCCTAAAAATTCACTAGTTTAGGACGTTGACTTAATACAAAATTAGAAAAAGGGGGCATTCCGAGAATCGAACTCGGGACCTCTCGCACCCAAAGCGAGAATCATACCACTAGACCAAATGCCCGCTTGCATTTCCAAACTAATAACCATATTATTATTATAAAGATTACTTGCTAATCTAGTGTTCTTTACAAATGCAAAGAATGAATATACTTGTGTCATTGTGTGTATTTGACTATTTGATGAAAATACGTTACATGAGAAAAGGCGTGAATGAGTAAAGATAAAAGATATTCCCTCCATTCTATATTAATTGTCCATTGACATTACTAATTTCTTAACAGATACTATCTCCGTTCCATATTGTTTGTCCATCCAACTATATTTTAAAGTCCAATGGTCATGGGAAATGGGGTAAAAAATGTGTAATGTACCAGAATTACCCCTACTTTTTTCATGTGAAGAAAAATCAAAAAGAAACAAAAGAGTATTTATTAGGGATATAATAGGAATTACAATCATTGGAATTATAAAATGGACAAACATTTTAGGACAAGAGAGTTAGGTAGATGGACAAACAATTTGGGACGGAGGTAGTATAATGTTCTAATATACTAAAGTACTATCATTATATTCAGAAAAATGCTATCATAATTAAGAATGTTGTAAGTTGTGCATTTGTAGTTAGGTAATTAAACAGGAATCATCTGGCCTGACAGAAATCTCCTGTAGTATTATTACTGTGAAACTGTAAACCAGTCCACACAAGCATGCACCATCATGATTCATGAACATTATTATATAACAGCAAAAACCTCATTAAAGTGATCTTGCTACAACAAGATGAACCATCATCTCTGCATTCAAAGTAGTCTGAACCAGAAGACTAAACCTGATTTCAAAAATCAACTCTTACAGGATATAAACAACCAAACCAAAACATTACATACTCTGCCAATACATATCTCGATCGAACCTTGTACAAAATGAATGAATTACACCACCAAGAAGCTGTCTTTGAACTACATCATGCTGTGTTTCAAGATTGGTTTACACCATGAATCTGCGCAGCAGGGTTTGTTCATCTTCTTGGAGTTAGAGAAGAGAAGAAGAACCCGGCTAGAAGACCCGTCCGTTTGTTTCCTTATCAACTCATGATTCTGCAGCTTCGGGAGCTTCTTCTGCCACATAACACCAAATTACGCTTAGATTATTAAGCACCCAGATGGTAAACACAAACCAAAAACCAAAACCAATTCCGAAATCCCCTCAAAGAGAAAAAACCGAAATCCCATCACAGGGCGAGGTATGGAGGGTCAAATATAGCCGTCCTACCCCTAAATTTTGCAATTTAGAGAGACTGTTTCAATTGATCAAAGATTTAAAATTATACGCCATCTACTACTCCATGGAAAAGAAGCAAATGAGGTTTACCGAGGCATTTTATGTTAATTCATTATAATCTAAGTTGAAGGTGCATTAGTGTTGTCATGATCGCACCCACAAAATACTTCAAAGTTTCAGGTTCTACGAGTATGACAGGAATCGAGCAGCTAGGACAGCAATTGTCATTGAAGTCCCAAATTCATCTCAAATAACTCAACACTTCAGACGAACACGCACTTCAATTCTTGCAATTGTAGTCAATCCCAAAGCAAAGGTACTAATTACTAGGCCAAGATCCCAACACCACATTTTAGACCTAGGCAAATTCTAGGTGTAATGAGGAAAGCTTATGACCTTCATGGCATTCTTCCACCCGGGGGCGGAAAAGACTGAAACAGGCACATTACAAACCTTCTCAAACCGTGCGCTTCTCAAAGACGTTACTCTAAGTTTCATTCTATCCAATAGTATGATACAACCCTTATTCGCCTCTAAGAGCTTCATACAGGCAAGATAATGTACCACCGGTACCATGAAGCAAACTCAATTACCCCAACTTCCAAGTCCAAGTAATAATCAACACATACAATTACTATCTTTGTTATTGAGATTAGCAAAGAAGCACTGCAACTGAACACAATATAGAAAGTCCAGAGCAGTTCAATCCGCTATTTTAGGGTCATTCTTTTACAATACCGACAGTTCAAATGAACAGCATCCAAGGGCCACCGACAGATGATTATGTTTCGGAAGAACTATAAAGCATATTAAGTGACATAATGCTACATATTCGACACAATATCCAGCCATAAATCTTGAACACTTGCAACAACACATCACAATAAAAATTCAATGACCATAAAAAAATCCAGCTCTAAATCCTCTAACCCATAGTTACCAGGAACGCTTCCCAGGTTGTTAGTCCCGAAATGGGGGTCGCTAATTTTTACACAAAATTTAGTCTAGTTTTGACTTCAGAACGCTTGTTCCGGAACGTGGGTCACGGCGTATGTAGCGTTCCCGGTAACTATGCTCTAACCCTCTATTTACCAACTCATAGTCATTAAGCCATGAATATTATAACCATAATTCAGCAATGTACTCGGAATTTCATAAGAACTAGTCCAAATATCACTTCTGAAAAACACATCTTCACCATTTCCAATTGCACAAATTCTATGTTCAGAACCTATCACCACATGATATAGGCTCCATTAGGGTAACCATTCGAAGGTTATAATACGACTAATAAGTCATACTAGAACGATATTTAATACGAATGTAACTGATAATTTGAAACGTTCTCGTCCTAGATCAATTCTTCCAATTACCCTACTGCTACACTAGTTCAAACACCCATAATTCAGCAATCAACAATCAATCCAAACCTCAACCAAACAATACATCAATCAGCAAATGCAATATCAACATCAAACAACTCAAATTCAAGGAAAAACAAGTTTACCTTCCACAACATCACCATCATCTTCATCATACTCTTCCTCATCCTCATCATCATCATCATCATCATTATCAACCCCATACCTCTTGTTCAGATACTCCACTGCCTCCGGAGTAAACACCAACTTCTCCGCATCCAAAACATCGTACAAATTCAAACTCCTGGGCGTCAGCATCTTCAACGTCCCAATATTCCTCCCAGATTTCTCCACATTCTCCTCGACCTCCATCATGAAGAACATCGCCTTCACCTTCGGATCCAGCCCCCACCGATTCATCGCCGCGATGAACTCCTTCGTCTTCGGCGCCGGAAACCTATCGGAAAACTCCTCGACGACGATGGAGCTCCCGGCGGAGGCAGCGCTGGCGATGGCGGTGGAGAGGGCGAGCCTCCTCTCCTTCTTGTTCATCTTGATGGACCAGTCCTTGGGTTTGGGGCCGAAGACGACACCTCCGCCGGGGCGGAGGGGGGTGCGCTGGGAGCCTCGCCGTGCACGGCCGGTCTTCTTCTGAGGGTAGGGCTTCTTCCCACCGCCCCGGACCTCGGCACGGGTGAGGGTGGAGGCCGTGCCGCGGCGGCGATTCTGGAGGGTGGCGACGACGGCGCGGTGGACGACGGAGCGGGCGGTGGAGGGAGGGGCGGACTTGAGGTTGAGGGTGGTTTCGCCGACCTTTTCGCCGGAGAAATTGAAGATGGGGAGGGTGGAGAGCTCGGATTTGATGGAGAGGGAGAGTTTGGGGGTGGAGTGAGGGGGTTTGAGAGAGAGAGAGAAGGGTTTAGAGGAGGGTTTGGAGGAGAAAATGGAGGAAGAGAAGAAGGAGAGGGAGGGAGATGGAGAAGTAGTGGAAGTCGCCATTGTTGAAAGCTTGAGAGTTTGAGAGTGAGGAGGTTGAAGAGGGAGGAAGGAGATATCAGAAATATTATCCTCACTCCCACACACACTTATCCGTTGGTTTGGGTCGTTGCCTTGCCGCAGGCTTTCGCTCTTTCTGTTCTGCCTCCTCCGCTGCTTTATATATGCTCTCACAAATGACTAAATGAGTAAGCCACTAGTAGCATTTTTTAACAAAATAATTGTGATAATATGATATGAAAGTATGAAACAATTAAAATCGTTTTTTTTTTTATGTAGTATTAGTTTAGATTTGTATAAAAATTAAAATTAACCTTAATTTCAAATTTTGAAAATAAATTATTAATTATCTTAAAAATTGCCAATCTTACGAAATGGTTATGATTTATTACGGGTGTGTTTGATCGAGATGAAAACCATTTTCTAGAATATAATTTTCTTAGAACTCACAAATGACAAATTCAGTCTAATCGTGACTTGAGACGTTGGTCAATAGTAGTAATTTTTGAGCCAAATAATTATGATATACTACCTCCGTTCCTAATTACATGTCAATAAAACTAACTTGGTAAAAGTTTTACAAATTATCCAAATACTCTTAACAATATACTTGGAATGAGGTAAAAAGATTATTTATTAAGGGTAAAATTAATATTGTGATTGTTGAAATTGTAAAAGTTAAGTAAGTAATTTAATAAATAAAAGGAGACAAAATAATTAGAAAATAGACAAATAATTAGGGACGGAAGTAGTAAAACAATTAAAATTTGGTTATTATGATGTACTAATTTATGATGTACTAATAAGGGTGTGCAATGGGGGGTCACTTCAAGGTCAGGGTCTGCCCATTGGCTATATAGAGTCGGGTCGGGTCAAAGTGACTTGTTGAAGTTGTGGGCCGGGTCAAGACGTTCTAGGTAAAATAAATGTCGGTCCATGGGCACTTAATTATAATTATCCTTCATTAGTAAAAAAAAATATGGTAGTCACGTGAAAATCATCCCATCCAAACTTCCCACCAAGGTTTGGTATCTCCCTTCTCCGAGTCTGTAATGAGATAGGGACCCATGAGCAAGCCAAGTTTACCTGGAGTAAAAAAAAAAAAATTAAAATCAGTGGAAGGGTAATAGATGATGCCTATGTTATGTATGGTAGTTGCTCATAATTGATCAATCAGGGCACAAAGTAAGATTCATTCATCTCAGCCAGCTTCATGATATATAGTTACTTGGATCACTCTGTACCCCTTGATGGCATCATCTGGATTCTTCAGTTTGTTTTTAAAAAAGGATCATTTTTCAGCACTTTAGGGAGTGAAAGGAGGAAAAAGAAGGGCTAATTTCATATTTTCATGGCTTTTACTCGACTCGTAAACGAAATTTGTACTCTGAAAATCTTCCTAGCTTTGCATAAATTTCATATTCTGGAGCAACACCTAAATCATCATCATCTTTCAGAATCTGTTAATCACCTCCAAAGTTAGACATCCATTCTCTTTTGTAAGTTGTATGATCTTCATTTGAGCTTAAACAACACCAGCAAGTGTGTTTAACTCTGCTATTTTCAGAAATTTCGCAGAATTTCATTGTATTTTCAAGTGTTGAGTGTCATATCCTTGGTCCAACCCGGATACAGTAAAGAAAATGAAGAGTAAGAGTAACATGCCATAAAAAAGCATAAGCATGTAAAGTATTTTTCTCCATTGGTTTCACAGATTGCATGTGTGCAATTCTGTAGTGTATGCAGAATGTGAAATGTACAGTTAATATAATGTCAGATTAGTTAAGAAATCCTAAAACCCTTTTTTAGGATTTCAGATTACTTTCCATCTTTGTGCTGCATTTCTCTGGCACTGATCTGTATACCCAACAAAACTCATTATATTATCACATACTCAACATTCTAGCACAATAGACAGTAGTTTATCAGCACTTTGCTGCACTGATCTCTAATTTTCGACATTTTATGGCAGAGATTCGCTGTTGGGCTGTGCAGATGCCGAGGAAGTCCAACACGAACAAGCGAGCACCCAGGGATGGAACAACAACCACGACGATGACGACAACATCTCCAAAGAGAGCTCAGAGCCGGACATCAGTAAGATTTTTCAAGCATATTCGACGTGGTGTTACAAGTGCCTTAGAATTGGTTGTACCCAAAAGACCGAATTCGAGTTCCTCGTCCAAGGGAGTGTCTTCAGGGAATGCTAAAGTGGACCGGTTAGAAGCTCATTCGAGAGAAGCCATTGATGACTGCATCGATTACATCCGTTCTTGCTCTTCATTTCGCCGTTAAAACTCCACAGTACTCATTGAAATTCAGAGTGACCAATAAACAGGATAATGTAGTTATGTCAGAAATCATTCAGATCAAATGATTATCTCAGTTTTCGTCTTCGTTGATTCTGTCATTTCGGGTCATAAACTCTCGTATATGACCATGTCAGAAACAACCCGGCTAGTGCAGTGCAATACAAAGAATGGTTCAGATTCTTCAGAACAAGAATTTTTCTGAACTTTTCTTCTGTGATTCACGTCATTGGCTTGAACATGATTCATCTTCAATAATGCATTCATTTGATCATGAGTTTCACATAGAAACAGGAACATTTCCTTAGCAAATCTGTCGCATTCATTTGATCACGAATTTCGCACAAAAACAGCAACATTTCCTTAGCAAATTTAACCCTTACACTTTCTTTTTCAACCCTTCTTTATTCAGGGTTTATTTGCTTAACCCCTCATCAAAAAACACCAAACACAAACCAACAATCAGCCAAAGGAACAGCATCAATTCAATAAGCTGAACATCTAACAGTTATCAAATAAGACAATCAAACAGTATCAAATCCAACAAAAACAGAGAAGAAGAGAAAAACTAAATCCAACCCATCAATCAAAATCAAAACCCCAGATGAGCAAAGATCATTTGATTCATTTCTTGGCGAAAACCCACCGAACCCGCCATTCTTCTTCTTGGTAGAGACCGAAACCGTCCCTTTTTTACCACGGATCGTGGTGCCGGTGCCGGAGTTCTTGTCTTCAACCTTCTTAAGGATAGGATCAGTCTCATAAAACTGATCCTCCTTTTGAAGTTTGCCCAAAATCCAATCCCAAAAACTCTCATCTTCCTTATTTCCGCTTCCGCCCTTGGTGGCTGCAAACACACCCCCTGTCGCCGCCCCCAACGCCAGGGGCAAACTCGCCATTTTCTTCCTGGTTGGCTGAGCTTGGGTCTTTTTTCTCCTCTATATGCCAAAGGAGTGGCAGTTTTTGTGGTGTTTGGATGATAGTGTGTAATATTTCCACGTCAATTTGGGGTTTTTCCGGTTGTTGGAATCAAGTGTTTTTTGGGTTTTTGGATGTTTTCATTCTTTCATCCTTTTGTTTTTCAGGGGAGGGTTTGAAGTTTGAAGACTGAAGTTTAAACCATGAGTTCCCATGGTAGCAAAGGGGCTTAAATGTTTATTTTGAATTAAATTTCAGTGAGAGGAGAAGAGAGATGACAAGTCATTCAAAATGAATGGCTGTCTGCATGACACGTGGATTCCTCTTACCCATCCATTTATCTACAAAAACAGCCCCTAGCAAAAAGAGCTTACAAAACATATTAGAGAGTACGTGCTACATATACTTGCAAGTGAACAATCATTCGTAATAATAAAAGTGAAAATTATTAACTTAAATCAATGAATGAATAATCATAATATCTGGAACACATGTGCAACTAATAAATTGCAATATTGAAGATTTTGTGTAGAAAACACCCTTGCAAGGAGTGGCAAACATATGAGCATTACTGATATCACTTATGTGAGTTTCGACTTCAGTAGAATGTAGGTTACCAGATACTTTCTTTGTGTATAAATGATGACATAAACTGATGAGTACCATATCAAGCATCCATTGAACTATTGTATAACCATGAGATGTTATATTAGAAAGCTTCATCTCTATGGATTCGCTTACATACCGACACTAACCCCGAGTTTGATTTGCGTAAAATGACACCAACGTAGGTATTGCCATCCTGTAGTGTCCACGTAGCTTTGTAGAAGTATGACATGTCACTTTTTACTTGTGTGAATACCACCTCACCATTCTTGAGAGGTAACTACCTCAATTTTCAAGTCTCGCCTAAAACTTGTATTATCAGAAACCTTACGCATTTGCTTGCACCAAATTCCAGGTTATTACATGCATTTTCTGGCATGGCTGTTACTTAAAAATGCCAAGATTTGCAGCAACAACCACATTTGGTCAAAAATTTCTGAGGTGTGACAGCTGAGGATTTCGGAAATAATAACAGTATAAGACTGAAAAAGCGTTGTATATCGCAAATACATCTAATGGTCAAAATTTCCCAAGTACAACAGAGAACTTAAAAGTAGAACTATCAAACACGCGGCTCAGAAAAAGAATTTCACTGGATCAACACTTCTCTACCAGCCAGGATAGTTGGGGCAGTCAATGGATCGCTCAACCAGGGCAGCCTTAACTTAAACTTACAAAATCTGGGCGGCAGTGTTCAACTTCTCGGCCAAACTGAGCTGTGTCCTTGTGATGCTAGACAAATACAACAATAGAAGCTGGTCCTGCAATGTACCAACAAGAAACAAGCAGTCAGATTTAACAGTCTCGTCCACATTTCATGCGAACGAGGTGTTCCCGACATTTCTTAGACCATATTCACATTATCTTTTTAAAGGGTAAAAGTATGCCCATTTGCTGAGCCCCTATTTCAAGGGTAAACCACCAACACATAGTACAACTATGGGGCAAGGGGCAAGAACCAAACTACCTATGACAAGCAAGGCTCATCAACCCCTCAATTTCCACATAAGAGAAGCTTTTTTTTTTTTTTCTTCTGCCAACATTTGATCCTTGGCAGGGAGCTTGTAAGTCTCGGGGAAGGTTAGGTAAAGTAAAGACTGGTAACTTCAGGTAAAGTTTGAAAACTCAAGTGTTGGAAAGGGTAAATAAGGGTTGTCAGATGAAGCAGTAACCCCTGAAAATTACAAATCCCTAGCTACTATCTCTTTACTATATATCAAACAAGAAAAGCAGGAACAGAAAATAGATTAAGTATATAGGCAAGAGGCAAATCTTGAAAGGGGGCAAGTCTTTGGAAGAATGAGAACAAAGGGATCATGTCTGCTTACCTGTAAACTGTCATTGACAAGCTTATCAAAAGCAGCAGGTGCTATCTTTGGAAGAGATGATACAGACTCCGCCAGGGACCTCCCAATCCTGTTGTCTGGAGCAACACGCCCTTCCTGAGGATACCGTTTCAATAAGCACATTAGACAAAGGCAAGCATGCACAAATGATAAAATCTAGGGAAATTATTATGGATTCAGCAAAGAATCTCACCACAACATCGTCAACGTATTTGTAGACCTCGTCAATAAGGGCCAGCAACCTTTCAAGGGTGCTCTCCATCCCCTCCAAATCACCTGGAATCTTGTCTGCCATGGTAGATTTCAAAAGTTCGTCTGCCAGCAAAAATAAAGCAGGTCACTTTCAAGGGGACGGCATAAAGATGGACTCACTTTTAACAGGGCTGCTCACTTGACGGAACAATTATCAAGTAAGAAATGAGAGAATGTGCATACATCCAACGCGCTCTGCTTCAGACATCCGGAGCTCCGCTGGGATTTCCTGGAATTGAGCGGCAAGTGGCTGGTCTCCTAGAGACAAGTTATTTGAAATGAAGGCTTTTATCGTAGCTTCTCCATTTCTGAATGTGGTATCCACTGTCAGATGAATTGCATTTGCAACTTCTCTGGAGTAGAATTCGTGGATCAAGGCAGAGCCTCCTGAAACTCCAAACCCAGTTGAGTACCATCCAACAATGACTTCCTTGGGATTCACTTTTTGGTGTGACACAAGCATATTGTGGTGGTAATCAACATCTAATGCAACCTGCACCAATATTAGAAAAAGTTAATCATCAATAGAACACAATCACTATAGATCATATTACAAGCAGTGGAATTAATTGATCACTAAACCTGTCAGTCATGGCAACACACAACAAGACTAAACTTTGAAATCTGAAACATCTTACACATTTACAAAGTAAATTACATCATGACATCTTGAATCACAAATTAGGATCTTAGACATACCTTCAACCAATACCAACAATAGACCAATTCTACAAACTCTGATAGAAGGGCACAATAAGTTTGTTTCAGTGAGATATAAAGGAAATTAGGAAATGTAGAGTCCAATTGTACCCCAGATAATAAAATATGAATACTACTGAGGCAACGATGGACACATAGATAATCCATTTCTTTTCCAGACATTCAACGGTCTATCATAATATTGACAATAGACACCTGCCAATGTCTGAAAGAGGTAAATTGAATTTTACCTCCCAAATGTCACCAAACTATCAGTATATCATTACCCTTAGTCACGTATTCTCCTCTAATTACAACTAATAGGAAGCAGCCCAGAGAGATACAAAGTAAAGTGTAGAGTCCAATTGTACCCCAAATAATAAAATATGTAAATTACTGAGGCAACGATGGACACTGAGAAAATCAATCACTCTTTCAGACATTCAACGGTCTATAATAATATTGACAATAGACACCTGCCTATGTCTGAATAACGCAAATGAGAAAGCAAAAGCGTTTTATCTCCCCAATTCACCAAACCACATATTCACCTCTGATTGAAAAACAAGTCTATTCATGAGAGATATCAAGGAAAATGTAGAGTCCAATTGTACCACAAATAACAAAACATATTACTGCGGCAACGATGGACACCTAGATAATCCATTTCTTTTTCAGACATTCAACGGTCTATCATAATATTGACAATAGACACCTGCCTATGTCTGAATGACGCAAATGAGAAAGCAAAGGCATTTTACCTCCCCAATTCACCAAGCCATATATCCACCTCTGATTGAAAAACAAGTCTATTGAAGAGAGATAAGGAAAATGTAGAGTCCAATTGTACCCCAAACAACAAAAACATATTACTGAGGCAACGATGGACACCCAGATAATCCATTTCTTTTCCAGACATTCAACGGTCTATCATAATATTGACAATAGACACCTGCCTATGTCTGAATGACGCAAACAAGGAAGTTACCTCCACAATTTCAGCTAACTATTGCTATGTGACTGACTCAAATAACAACTAATAGAAAGAATACAACTCTACTATAGATGCAACTGACTCTAAATACAACTAATAGAAAGAATAAAAGTATATTGTAGAGAGATTTCAAGGAAACTGTAGAGTCCAATTGTACCGCAGATAATAAAGTATGCACATTACTGAGGCAACGATGGACACCTAGATAATCCATTTCTTTTTCAGACATTCAACGGTCTATCATAATATTTAAAATAGACACCTGCCTATGTCTGAATGATGTAAACAAGAAAACAAATGCATATCACCTCCCCAATTACACCTAATTAATACTATGCGACTCTAGTTACAACTAATAGAACCAATATAGAGAGATCTCAAGGAACTGTAGAGTCCAATTGTACCCCAGATAATAAAATGTGCATATTACTGGGGCAACAATGGACACCTAGATAATCCATTCCTTTTTCAGACATTCAACGGTCTATCATAACATTCAAAATAGACACCTGCCTATGTCTGAATGACGTACACAAGAAAAAAATATATATTTTATCACCCCAATTTCACCTAACCAATGCTAAGGGACTCTAATTACAACTAATAAAAGAATACAGAGAGATTTCAAGGAACTGTAGAGTCCAATTGTACCCCAGATAATAAACCATGCATATTACTGAGGCAACGATGAACACCAAAGATAACCCATTTCTTTTCCAGACATTCAACGGTCTATCATAATATTGAAAATAGACACCTGCCTAAAGTGCCTATGTCTGAATGATGTATCCAAGAAAGCAAATGCATTTTACCTTCCCAATTTCACCGAACTATCGCTATATCAATACTCTGAGTCACATATTCTCCTCTAATTACAAGTAACAGAAAGAACACAAGTCTATTCCAGAGAGTTCATGGAAAATGTAGAGTCCAACTGTACCCCACGTAATAAAAATGCATATTACTGAGGCAATGATGAACACCCAGATAATCCATTGCTTTCCCAGACATTCAACGGTCTATCAAAATGTTGACAATAGACCCCTGCCTATGTCTGGAAAAGGCAAACGAGAAACCACAGCATTCTACCTTTCCTAATTTCAAACATTGGTAAATCATTGCTCGAAGTCACATACTCACAATCTCATATGATAACCATCTTGTAATGTTAAAACT
Organism: Portulaca oleracea; assembly: GCA_029582165.1. NCBI lineage: Eukaryota > Viridiplantae > Streptophyta > Magnoliopsida > Caryophyllales > Portulacaceae > Portulaca > Portulaca oleracea. Next base: position 32,848,756 of record CM055886.1, read on the forward strand.
AAAACAAACAGGAACAAACATCAAAATAAAAATCAGAACTGTCCTAGGGAATGCTTTGTGAATTCTTCAAACACACATCAGAAAAATCACATACACACTCAAACAATAATGCATTCACTGCCGAACAAACAACAAAACAACAGTTCAGACATTAATGTGATCTAAGCACCTAGGTGCTGCTGTTCTTTTATACGGTGCAGTACCACAGCTCACTATACTACTCAATATTCTTCCACACTTTACCACGATCATTACCAATACATTCTCACTTTTTTCTCTCATCACTTTTCTCCTCTGCTTTTCACAATATTTCTCCTCACCTACCATGTCAACCACACTTTCCATAAATTTTACCATAACATTCCACACTTTACTACATTTTCCACAATTTCACCACACCGCACAATTTCCGCATCTTACCAACCGCACAAAAGAACAAGGCCTAAAGTAATGCAAGCACTGAATTCAGCTACGACTCACTGAACCACTGGCAGCCCTCCAAATTCTAAGACTAGGTTAAACATAAAACATCACAATATGCTCAACAGAACAAAAAAATCAATCAAAAATCCAAACAAAATTCAAATACTCCACAAATCACATTCAAAAACAACCACATAGCTCCAATTTCACACTGAAACATCCACACAAAAAGACCAAAATTACAACGACATAAACATAAACAAAGATTAAAGAGAGAAGACGGAGGCAAACTTAACCTGATCGGAAGATTCGTTGTGAGGAACAGCGTAAGAGTTACGAACATCGACAGTTCCATCAGGCAAAACAGATCCAAGTAGGGTTCCGATAACTCTCTCAGCTTGGTCAGGTCGCCGGACATAGCAATCGCAGATGTTGAATATCACCAGAGGATGAACCTTCACCTTCAGATTCGCCGCCGATGGACCGCCGAACTGAAGCACCGTCTTATCGCTGGACGCCATTGTTGCAGATGCAGAGCTGCTAGGGTTTCTCTCAGATTCCGGGTTTTTAAGAAGAGAGAAAAAAGAGAGTTTGTAAAGCACACTTGAAGGGGGTTTTGTTTTATTTTGTTTTCCTTTTTCTTAATTCGGTGGGCCCCATGGGATTCGGATAAACTATTGGGCTATGGCCCGTGGTCCTTAAATTGGGCTTCCAAGGCCCAATTTCTAAATCCTTTTTTTGTCTGAAATTTTGATAAAGTGATATGGTTTAGCTAAACTTTGACCTAGAGGGTAACTTATAGCAAACAAATTTTGATTCGAACAACTATATATGTGTAAAAACAAAAAAAATAGAATAAATGTTTTACAAATGCAAGACATTTTTGAATTTGTGCCTCTGTATTTACATAAATTTGCTTACATTTCTCGAAAAGACCAAAAAAAAATGATGAATTAGCTTAATGGACAACTTAAATTTTACCAAATTTTGGCAGTATTTTATGTTTGGTTTGGAAAATCATTTAGAGTAAACCCGTTGGCATTTGAATCTTGCAAGAAATGGAGTTATCTAAATTGGATAATATGACACATTGTTTGCTGCCTTCTAGTTATATACTAGACAAAAGTTCGTGTCTGGGTCAAATTCTGGTCGGTTAATGTCAAAATTTTGATAAGAAATTGATGTTCGGATCCGTTTTTTCAGGTTGAACAATTCGGACGGAACTAAATTCGAGTTTAAAATCGGGTTCAGATGATAGAAAAATCAGAAATTTTGTGTCAGAATATTCAGTCAATTTGTTCAGTGTCAAAATTCGGACGTAAAAATCAATAACCAAGCCCAATAATTTTGGAGTCAGACCAACTCAGATATTCGGTAGGGACAAAACTTTGCAAGCACCACATATATCATCTAATAATATTATTCGCTTTTAGATGATATACCGAGACCCTGTTCTTTTATACGGCTGGCTGGTTGCGGTGCCACAACACACCGTACTTTGCCAGAACTCACCACGACATACCAATCCACCACAATTTACCACAACCCACCATAATCAATTTTTTCACATTTACCAATACGATTTATATTTATAAAAAAACAAAACACACCACAACTTACCAATAACTCACCACAACGCATCAATTCCACTGCGTAATCCATACCGCAACCAATCGTATAAAAGAAAAAGAACAGGGGCCTGATTGTTTCACCAAACAAAGACAAAAATATTATTGTATAAATTAGAGACCAATACAATTATCACACTCTAAGATCCAATGCAAGGAAAAATGAACAAATAATTAAATAAATGTTTTGGTATTTTTGGTCTCACCCACCATTTGAACATTTTCATTTTTCAATATGAAACCAAAATCAACAAAGAGACAGGAACAATGATTGGCATGCAAATGATAGGCAAAGAGGTAAAAAATGTAGTCTAATAAGACCTCGTTATTTAATGCGGTATTCTGTGGTATGGTGTGGTGAAATTGTGGTGTAATTGTGGCGGGTTATTGGTATGTTGTGGTGGGTTTTTTGTATATATATAAATATTATATTGGTAATTGTGAAAAAGTAATTTGTGGTGGATTGTGGTAGAATGGTATTTTGTGGTGGGTTGTGGCAAACTGCGGTAGGCTGTGGCAAATTGCGGTAGGCTGTGGCATCGCAGTTTGCCAACCGTAGAAAAAAAAACATGGTTTAAGTAAAGGCGTTGATCTTAGCTTGACATGCTTAACCAAAAGTAGCCAAGTATAAAATACTTGTAGCCATTGAATTTAGGAGCTCAAGCTAGCTAGCTATAGCTAATAAGACTGTGGTCTGCTAGTCTTTCCCAACTTTTGTCGGCAAAATATTGTTCGGTAAGGCTAACTACGACACAAAAGGCAAACTTGTGTGCTTTGCGTCTTCATAAGCTACCTACACTCTTTGTATTAAAACAAGGCCTGATATCATTTTCATTAAAAACAAATCTAAAAGTACTTTATTTTGCAATTTATAATTTAATTAAAGTTAAAAATTAAACATGATATAACTGCCATGTTTGATTGAAAAGATTATGCAAATGTTTGATGAAAAATTGGATAGAAAACTGCCATTTTTTTGGTATGGTAAGCTTAAGGCTCAATTTTTGTAGAAAGATAAGATCAAATTAGGTTTGATATGATAAAGAAAGGAAATGAAAGGAAAAGAAAAGAAAAGATAAAAGGATTATTCGAATTAAATAATCCGACCTTTGGGGTAATTTGGATATGACGAACTAGTCTTTAGACTTTTGATTCAATGAACTACACTTAACATCTAGTTAGATTGAATGAACTTTTACTCATTTCAACTCGTCGGAAAAGTGACTCGAGGTGGCGATCAAGTAATTTTTTCTTGACATTTCACATTTTAAATAATTTATGTAAACAATCATCTTTGTCAAATCACTTTTCGACGAGTGGAAATCGATGAAAGTTCATTAAATCTAACTGGATGTTAAGTATAGTTCGTCGAGCACAAATTTCAAATATCAGTTCGTCGTATCTAACTTGCCCAAAGATTGGATTATTTAATTCCAAAAGCTCAAGATAAAATTTGTGGTAGGTAAGTTGGTGATGAGGTAAATGTATTTTATTAGAGAATTAAATTTTGACTTTGGTTTGAGTGTTTTATGAGGAATTGAGTAAGTTAAAGTAAGGTATATTTAGGCAAAGATAAACCTAAAATTACCACTCTAAAGAACATGGTCGTAGTCTCAAATTTTCTGTAATTTATATTTATTTTCTCTTAATTATCAATTTGTCATTAATATTTAGGGTCTGTTTTTCGAATGTTGGAATTTTAGGCTATGTTCTTTAGAGTGTTAAGTTAGGTTTATCCTTGCCTAACCTTATTTTATTTTACCTTACATGATTCCCAAAAAAAACACTCAAACCAAAGTCAAAATAATAAAATATCTTTAGCCCACTAGTAACTTACCTACTACAAATTTTATCATTACATTTCGTTTTTTTATATTATCAAACCTAACGTGATCCTATCATTCTTAAAATAAAAAAAAAACAGGGCCTAAAAGATAAATGTTGAAAAATATAAACTACATTAAAAATTGAAACTAAACAATAAATGTTAAAATCACAAAGTAATAAAAAGCAAATTACCCTATAAAACATGTCTACTGATGATGAAAATTTCAACGAAGCTGGTTGCTATATTTTATTGAATCAATTTCATCAATGGGTTACTATAAGATTTCATAAAGAAAGGTTTGAAATTGTGTGTTACTTATTTTTGTGGGTATAAATTGGCTTTACTTTAATAAAATCCAAACTAATAATTCGAACAATGTGTGCCATTAGCTGAATTGTTTCACTTGTTCAAAAAGTAGAGTGTCTTTGATTTGCTAATGACTTTACTAATTACTTGCTCAAAAGTTTTCCTCATTCTGAACTGCCCTTTTCCCTGCATGGTTTAACCATCTCTAACAACTCTTGCTCTCTTTCTCTCTCTGATTAATGATCAAATGAGAAAATTAACAAAAAACTTTGGATTTCGAGTAGTATTAAAGAAGCTGTTTGGTAAGGCCATTGCACTGTGCAAAGTTGCAACACGTATGTATGTATGTTTGTATGACAGGAAATTGACAACCTGCTTAAATTGTAAACAATTAATAGCGTAAACGAACCCATTATACACTGTTTGGTATCTAATGATCTGCTTTGGAGGAGGGTAAGGGGGTTAAGGAGGGTGATTTGGGGAGGGAGTGAGAGAGGGTAAGGGAGAGTAAAGGGAAGTGAGATTTACCACATGTCGAATTTATGAGTAAAAAATAGTTGGGTAAAAGTTAAATTTTGGTAATTTTTGGTAACTTTTGGTAAATTCTGATAACTTATGGCAAATTTACGCCAATACATCAATTTTTTATTTTTGTAAGTTTGATAATTTTTTGTAAATTTTGGTAAAAACTGGTAAGTTTTGGTAATTTTGACAGACCTTATTTTTCTTACACCTCAATTTGGGGTGTAAGGAAGTGTTTAATTAAATTATTACATATATAAAATAGAAAATGATCATATTACCCTTAACCCTAATTGAATCATAACACACATCTATATCTCTCGCACACACGTCACTCTCTCTCCCAGCTCTCTTTGTCTCTCTTTCCCTCTTTTTCTCTCTCTTACATACAGACATCTCTCTCTTACACAGAGAGAGAGAGAGGGGTAGGGAGGAGGGGAGGGGGGGAGAGGGGTTTAATAAGATGGTGAGCCCGGGACACTATGCTTCGTGAGCCCATTCACATTGATTTTTGTTTTTGTTTTTATTTTGAGTATAATATATGTACTTCCTGTGTTTAATATTAATTGTCCAAATGTTTTTTTAATTAAAAATTTTTCATAGCATATTCTATCAAAAAAAATACAACTTTATGTTCTTAAAATAATATTTTTCGTTATTAATCCAATGATAATACTTTCATATAATAAAATATTGGATATATCGAGAAATTAATGACGAGAACAGACCATTAATATGGAACGGAGGAAGTATTTTTGAGTCATTTTTCAAATTTTTTTCTCAAGCATAATAGGTGCCTTCAATTCACAATATTCATTTAAAAATGGGTTTTTGGCTCAAAATAATCCAAAGTGAGAGGTGAGTAGCTGAAAATAATCCAAATTAACTTTTTGGCTGAAAATAATCCAAACTCTTCACCTATTTACTATGACTAAACCAGAATTGAATTCCGACGTCGCAAAACTGACTTGGCGCCCTTGAAAAATTCGGACTCGACTGAAAATAATATTAATCCACTGCATTTTTTAAATTTTTAAGGATGTCAAGTCAGTTTTGCGACGTCGGAATTCAATTCTGGTTTAGTCATAGTAAATAGGTGAAGAGTTTAAATTATTTTCAGCCAAAAAGTTAGTTTGGATTATTTTCAGTCACTCACCTCTCACTTTGAATTATTTTGAGCCAAAAGCCCTTTAAAAATTATGAACATTGTGGTATATATTTCTCAACATTTATATACTAGTTTATGAGCATTGTAGTTTTGGTTTATGAGCATTCATATACTGGTTTATAAGTATTCTACCAAAGATTTATGAGCATTGTAGTTTAAGTTTATGAAAATTCATGTACTGGTTTATGAACACTCTAATATAGATTTATGAGCATTGTAGTTTAGGTTTATGAGAATTCATGTACTAGTTTATGAGCACTCTAGTATAGATTTATGAGCATTGTAGTTTAGATTTATGAGCATTCATGTACGGGTATATGGGCACTCTAGTATAGATTTATGAACATTGTAGTTTAGGTTTATGAGCACTCTAGTATAGATTTATAAGCATTGTAGTTTAGGTTTATGAGTATTCATGTATGAATTTATGAGCACTCAGGTATACATTTATGAGCATTGTAGTTTAGGTTTATGAGCATTCATATACTGGTTTATGAGCACTCTAGTATTAATTTATGAGCATTATAGTTTAGGTTTATGAGCATTCATGTGCTGATTTATGAGCACTCTAGTATTGATTTATGAATATTGTAGTTTAAGTTTATGAACATTCATGGACTGATTTTATGAGTACTTTAATAAAGATTTATGAGCATTGTAGTTTAGGTTTATGAGTATTCATGTACTAGTTTATGAGCACTCTAGTAGTTTAGGTTTATGAACATTCATGTACTGGTTTATGAGCACTCTAATATATATTTATGAGCATCTATACATCAATTATGAACATTGTATGAGATATGTTATGAACAAGACCATTAGAGATTATGAGCAAGATTATTATTAATTATGAACATTTATCTATTGATTTATGAGCATTCATATATTGATTTATAAACATTATAATTTAGTTTTATGAATATTCATATAATAATTTATAAATATTGTAGTAAAAAAAAAGAAAAATACGACACACAAAAATATTTTAAAATATAATATTACACAAAAAAAAATAAAAAAAAAGTAAAAAAAAAAAGAAATGATGATGGGCCCTGGGCTCACCATGCAATGTAGTCCCGAGCTCACCATCGTCTTTCTCGGGAGAGGGGGTAGAAAGAAAATGGGTATTAGAGCAAATGTATGAATATTATATTGAATTACATATAATATGAAAGGGCAAATACGTCAATTAACATTTTACTCTTATGAACTCTCCAAATTGTTCTCCTAAATAGGGACAAGTAGTTTACCCTTATGAATCCTCCCATATCCTCACCCTCCTTTACTCTTATGAACTCCTACTCTCCATTTTAACTCTCCTACGATCCCATATCCTCACCCTCGTTTACTCTCATGAACTCCTACTCTCCATTTTAACTCTCCTACGATCCCAAGCGAAGTGTAAATGAATCTATCTCTGTGTTTGGAAAGGTCTACTTTCTGGTATACATCTCACCTAATTCAATTTATTTATGGCATATTTTTATGCAGATGAAGGGTACAAACAAATGAAAATAAAAGGTACACAGTAAAATTATATTTTGTTTAAGGGAACATTTGGCAGGAATCATAGAGAACTTTTTCTGGAAAAATGGAAAATATTCTATGAGAAAGATCTTCCCGAGAAAATTTCCCTTAAGGGTTCTAAAGGAAATTTTCCCTAGGAAAATGTGGAAAATGGTAGCCCCCGTAAAATTTTTTCCAATGTCAATATATATTTAAAGATGGAAAAATAAATCAACATAGGAAAATTAATCATTTTCTCAGGATTTTGACCAACCAAACGCACCCTAATATCTTTTGAAACTTGCAGAAACACGTGTAAAACATGCCTACAAAACATGCCTACAGATGAAATTGATTCAATTATGGTCATGTATATATTATACGTAAATGTAATGTATGATTCTCTAATTCATCGGATAGTCCATACATACTGCCTAACATAAACTCAAGTAAAAATTGGGTTAGACAACATATCTATGAAAAAAGTTATGAGTTTCTTATCACATTTAATTCATGTTGAAATTCAAACAAACAATCTCTAGGTTTAAACTCAATTTTTTTTTTTTCAAATCAAATAAATTTGGACATCGGAAGAGATGGAAAATTGCCGGCTACAAAGAATTTCTATAAGCAATATTCTGATATTCACATATATGACATAGACTAAAGTCAAGTGATTCAACTTAATCTCATGGTATGTAATAAATTAAGTGATCCATGTATCATATTAAAATTAATTGGTGTTAAGAGAAGTAACTCATTTGATTTATATGTCATATCCCTTCACTTCAATATTTCGTTGTGAGACTTCAAACTCATGGATGAATTCTAACAAATACTCGGATCCCTTTGTTCCATATTAATTATCATAATTTTTACTTTTATGGTCTCTAATGTCACTCTTTGATTGATAATTCCTTACATAATATGTTATCAACAATTATAATATTATACTTTTACGATAGTATTGTTCGTTACGAGTCTAATGGTAGTAATTTTATATAGCAATTAATTGTACATATTTTTACAAATTTGTGGTAAAAAATTTTGAAGTTTGACTGCACAATTCTAAAGACGACAATTAATATGGAACAAAGTGAATATTCACATATAAGACGTAGACTAAGTTACGATGTGGGTTAATGAATTAATTTATTTGATGATAATGAAGATGACACATGTCTTAATTTAAGAGTATCTTGCCTTTCACTAAATTATTATTTCAAAAATGATATATGTCATGTCCGAAGAGTGGTACCATCGCTAATTTATATTAATATATTTATGATTTTTAATATTAATACTTTGAATAGTTAATATTAATTATCAATTATAAGAAATTTAAAATGTATTTACTACTCCAACAAATACAAATAACATTCTAATCAATTTATTTTGTGATAATGAGGATGACTAGTCTTGCATTTAAGAATTCGAAAATGATAAATATCTTAGGCAAGACACATTAAGTGTCTTATCATGGTATAAAACTTATATATTTGTAAATTAAATTGAAAAAAATTAAATTATTGACTTCTATATCTATAATATATATATATATATATATAAATGGTATAAAATCACACTTTTATCTATATTTTTAAAATTTACAAAAAAACGTCTAAAATATGCTCAACGAATGAGGTTCGTTCGTTAGGATGTCAATTTTAATTGTCGGCGTAGCTAATTCATTCCAAGCTTCTTATAATTGATAATTAATAGTATATGTAAAAAAATTACAATTAAAAACGATAATAATTATTAATTTCATAAGAAGTAAGACATTTAAATAATATCTTACCTCAAAACACATATCATCGCGCTTAAGAATTAGGGTAAGTTTTAATCCCAACCTACCTTTTTGTTTGGGAGAAAACAAAGGCGAGGGGTTCGCATAGTACTACAAAGCTTGATATTCACTCATCAATATTATGTATTATTGCATGAATTGCATGGTCATTTTCTTACACAAGTAGTCAAAGTCCCCTCACTCCCACTCAACTCATGCATGCAACTATGAAACCCAAAACCTCAAATCACATCCAATTTCCCAACAACTTCTCCTAAACCACTCACACACCTTCTCCCTCCCTAGACTATATATCCCCTCCTCCTCTCTCTCTCACTCATCACTTCCTCATCCTCTCACTAATCCCCCCCTCTTTCTCTCTCTAGATTACTCCTAATTAACCCCCCTCTCAATCATAATTACCCATTTACCCCACAAAAATTACTCCTAAGGAGCAAATCAACCACATTTGAAGACACCCATGGACCCAATACAAATCTTCTTAGCCACCACCTTCGTCATATCAGCTTACCTCTTCTGGTTCTCCCAGCTCTCTCGTCGCCTCACGGCGGGCCCCAAGGTTTGGCCGTTGGTCGGAAGTCTCCCCTATGTCTTCATGAACCGCCACCGGTTCCATGATTGGATCGCAAGTAACCTCCGACGAACCGGGGGTACGGCTACGTACCAAACATGCACCATAGCCTTACCTTTCTTGGCCTACAAGCAAGGGTTTTACACTGTCACGTGCCACCCTAAAAACATCGAACATATTCTCCGAACCCGGTTCGATAATTACCCCAAGGGACCCGAATGGCAGGCCGCTTTCCACGATTTACTTGGCCAGGGGATTTTTAACAGCGACGGTGAAACCTGGCTCATGCAGAGAAAAACCGCGGCCTTGGAATTTACCACCAGGACTCTACGTCAAGCCATGAACCGGTGGGTGAACCGGACGATCAAAACTCGGTTCTGGAGGATATTGGAAAAGGCCGCGGTTGAGAAAAAACCGGTCGATTTGCAGGATTTGCTTCTTAGGCTTACGTTTGATAATATTTGTGGGTTGACATTCGGGAAAGACCCGGAGACACTTTCTCCGGATCTACCCGAGAACCCGTTTGCGATCGCGTTTGATTCGGCTACCGAAGCTACCCTTCAGAGGTTGATGTACCCGGGGTTGTTGTGGAGGGTAAAGAAGGTATTTAACATCGGGACCGAGTGGAAATTACAGAAAAGCCTGGAAGTTGTGGAGGAGTATATATCTGGGGCTTTGAGTGCTAGGAAGGAGAACCCCTCAGATGATCTTCTTTCTCGGTTCATGAACAAGAAGGATCCAAACGGCAACGTTTTGGCGGATAATGTGCTAAAACGCATCGCTTTGAACTTTGTTTTGGCTGGGCGTGACACGTCGTCGGTCGCCCTGAGCTGGTTCTTCTGGCTCGTGATGAACCACCCTGAGATCGAGTCGAGGATCGTGGCCGAGATCTCGACGGTCCTGATGCAGACACGTGGCAGCGATCCGGGGGCGTGGGTCGAAAGCCCGCTCTCGTTTGACGAGGCGGATAAGTTGGTGTATCTCAAGGCGGCCCTCGCGGAGACTTTACGGTTGTACCCCTCGGTCCCGGAGGACTTCAAGTACGTGGTCAACGACGACGTTTTGCCCGATGGGACACCTGTCCCGGCGGGGTCCACGGTGACATACTCGATATACTCCATCGGGAGGATGAAGTCCATCTGGGGAGAAGACTGCCTGGAGTTCAGGCCTGAGAGGTGGTTGACCGAGGTGGGCCCCGGCGAGTTTAAGTTTGACACACCTAAGGAGGTGTACAAGTTCGTCGCGTTCAACGCGGGTCCCAGGACTTGCCTGGGGAAGGACCTGGCTTACCTGCAGATGAAGTCGGTCGCATCTGCAGTATTGCTCAGGTACAAGCTCGCCCCGGTGCCAGGGCACCGGGTTGAGCAGAAGATGTCATTGACTTTGTTCATGAAGAATGGGCTCAAGGTCTTCCTCCACCCTAGGGAGCTTAAGGGAGGTGTTGGTGTTGGTCATCTTGCAAATGGGGCAAAAGTGGCAATGTGTGCTTGATGAGGGGCATTTTCGTCATTTCGTGAAGGCATGAAGTTAATTTATGCTCATTTACAAAATTTGAAATTTGCAATTTTATGTATGTAATACGTAAACGTATGTTGTGTATTTATGTGTATGATGGCAAATGCTTTTGCGATTAGTGATGTTTTATCATATACAATTAAAATTGGTTTGATTTGTAACAAACATGGAGTATTTCTACTCTATCAAATTTGTTCTTGCGGAAGGCAAGTTGAAGCTTTATTTTCTGGATTCAATATAACAATACAAGTATACTTGAATTTTTACTCAAACTTCATTCGCTACATATGTGCATGTTTTTTAATATGGTGATTAAATAGATAGGTTAACTTTCGATATTTTGTCACAAGTTAAAAGTTAAAATTCAACTACGACTACGCGATCAAAATTTTGATAAAATGTTGAGAGAATGGTCATCTAATTGAGGTATATGTTCTAAAAATAATTAAAAAGAATCCTCAAAAATCAGTTCCATTGAATTGAAGCATCGCATGTACATGCTATATTTTATTTTACATTCTCCTTTTAGGCTGTGTGTTTTCTACACACGTTATCTTACTGTATGCTTATGTTGTTTTATATGTTAAAACACGTTTATTTTTAACGCAATTCTAACAGTGAATAATGCGATGAATGATGATACCAAATTTCATAATGTATTGATGCCTAGCTACTAAGCATATTCTCAATAAAAATGGAATACTATAAACATGTTATAATTAATTTCTGAAAAATTCATACGTATGTGTCTATTTGGGTGTGTTGTGATTTTGTGCATAGGTTCTGCCATATTAGGCATCGTTCTTTTGTGCGTTGCGTTACGTTTAGTTGCGTTGAAAATGGTTAAAAAGTAATGATAATTTGTGTTATGTTGTGTTGCGTTTGGCTGCGTTAACGTATAAAAGAACGATGCCTTAATCAGGGGTACACGTACGTACGAAAAGTTAGTGATAAAGTGTGTTAAAAGTCGTGGAATCATACACCTAACATTTCTCAGCTTGAACAACACACTAACTTAACTAAACATAGGTAATTAATTAATTTAATTAATTATGTACTGTATGTGTTTTCTTGCCGAGCTGAAAAATTAGTTAGTTGTTGCCTTGTAGACCAGCCTCATTAACAAATTGTTGTCAACATCATCCACTGATCCATATTCCATACATAAACCACATACAATACATTAATCCAAAAAATCTAGATTCCATCCAACGGTACTTTATCATTTATTTCCAAATAAAAGGAGAAAATTGAAGGAGACGTGAGTACTATACTAATTAGTAGAATGAGAAAAAAGGACAAACTTGTTGCTGGGGGTTAATTTCTTACCATAACATTGACTCCCTCGTCATGATGTTATGGTATATGCAACTTAATCCCAAGTACAAATTCGTGCCAGCTTCAAATCAAATTGATTGAATGTTGTCAATGGTTTAGAAAAAAATCAAAAAAAAAATGGTAATCCAACCATTTTTCCAACCATTTTCAAATAGTAGGAAAAAAGATGGTAGGAAAGATTTTCAACCAATTTTAGCAAAATTGGTTGGAATTTTCAACCATTTTTCCCACTAATTTTTTTAAAAAATAGTTAGAATATCAAATGGTTGCTAAAATAGTCATCTTCGATTTTACGGACAAACTTGTCACTTGGGTTTCTAATTATTTGCAATAATAACCCATAAATACCCCGCCCCCCTCCTCTTTTGCACAAAACAAAAGCAACATGGCTCAAAGTAACTTGTAGCCCAAGGAACGGATAACTATATTGATCACTTTATACGTAGGCGTAGAAAAAGCATTGACACTATTGAAGCTTACATTAACCTTCCAAGAATTCATGCAAAATATAAGCAACATAGCGGTAAATTAATAAATATTTCAGTACTTTGCTCATCGCTTAATTAGGGCCTTGTAGCTAGATTCCCTAATACCCCCTAATTAAGAGGCTAAAATTGCCCCAAATTGTGCCACTTAACTGAATAACTATACTTTACGATAAGTACTGCATGGTTTAGTGTTCAAGCAAAGAGCAAGTAAATTTTATTTATCAGTGTTACGTGAGAGTTCCCATGCATATACTACCTCCGTTCCATATTGTTTGTCCGTCCAACTATATTTAAAAGTCCAATGATTATGGGAAATAGGGTGAAAAATATATAATGTACCAGAATTGCCCTTACTTTTCTCATGTGAAGAAAAATAAAAAAGAAACAAAAGAGTATTTATTAGGGGTATAATAAGAATTACAATCATTGGAATTATAAAATGGACAAACATTTTGGGACAGGAGAGTTAGGTAGATAGACAAACAATTTGGAACGGAGGTAGTAGCTATAGATTTAAATCGTAATTGAAATTCATTCTTCTAGTTTCTATATGGGCCTATATTTTTCTGAAAAAGGGCTAATACTACTAAAAACTTGTCGAATTGCGATGGAAATTGCGATGAAACGTAACAAAGCTGCAATGGAATTTTTGGATCAAGCGATGGACCTTGCTGCGGAATTTTTTCCGTCGCAATTTGGCCCATTGCAAAGCCTTGCGACGGAAACCTACCTAAAATTCAAAGATCCAGTCCCAGATTCATTTAGCATTAGATCCTGATTTAGAATTCAATCCCAGATCTATTTCAAATTGGATTCTCAAATTATGATTCAGTCTCGGATCCATTAGTATCAAATCCTTAACCGGGTACTCAATTGGAAAAATTCACATATGTCAATTCAGTTTAACTAGCAACTGCCCGATACAACGTTCTTGTTAAATTTCGACCAAATTCATTTCTATATTCTCTGTCACTATCATGAACTTTAAAGTTCAAGATTCAAAGTTTCAAACATAACAATAAATTGCAAGTCTTAGCATTAGGGTTTTTCCATATATAATTTATTATTATTATAGTATGTGAGCATGTAACGACAATTATAGGTTTAGATCCATGAATTGTGAGACTTGATATGGTTGAATGACTAATTGAATAGTCTCCTAGAGTCCAAATTAATAATACGTACTTAAATTTTCTTTTTGTATTAATAATATTAAAACAATTAATTGGAACCTGGATACCAGGTTCTATTATGGATTCTACATGTCAGAATCCAATCTCTCATCAATTTACAAATGGATCCAAAACTTAGATACTAGTCCCCGATCTAGTTACCTAGGATCCAGATCTAGATCCACAAAATCCAACTGATTCAGAATCTTGATCCGACTAACCGATTTTTCTGCTCACCCCTAATTATATTAATAACTCAGGTTCAAAGAATAACAATAAAAAAATTATTACCATACCCAAATTTTTTGGGCCAGGCTAAACGTAATATATACTCTGGATCTTAATGGCCGTAGTTATGTAAAATAGTCATTTATTGAATGCAACTTTTTTTTGGGCCAAAAGTAGTTATGAACAAAAGTCATTTTTTGGGCCATATTAAACTTGAGTTAGTTATGCAAATACTATAAAAGCAGGGTTATTGACTCTAAGGGAGTAAGGGATGACCCAAAAAGCTATTTGGCCATAAAGTATCACAGAGGATAATGAGGTCAATTTGTGACCCTTCCCCATTTTTCTCTCTTCTCACCACACTCATTAAAAATAGAGGATTGTCAAACAGAGCGAGTTGACGTGCAAAACGCCACTACGGCGCCGTAGGCCGGCGTGCCTCCGGCGACCTCAACCATTCTTCCGACGCCGGATAACAAGTCCTTGGCTAGCGGGGCTCATTCCTTAGTGCGTTTAATCAATGAAATGTTGAACTTGTTACTGTAGACTAAAATTTGTGAATTGTTGGAATTGAGATGAGAAGTGACGTGTATTCACTGAAATTATAGAATTCAAGGGTGATTAGTACAAGGAAAATTGAGGGAGATGACCTCAAATTAGTGAATTACCTATCACTCTTCCAAAAGCTTTATTTAGGTTGTGTTCGGCAGTAGCGTTTGGGACAGCGTTTAACGTTTTGGCCAAGTCAAAGCTCTAATTGCATAAATATTAGTGTTCGGTAAGCTAGCGTTTTGAGTAGCGTTTAGCGTTTTAAGGAACGTTTTGTGAAACGCTAATAAAGTTAACGTTTAGCGTTTGGAGTAGCGTTTCATATTTTTCGGTCAAAATATACCTTTTGAAAATTTTATCTTTGGAAATTATGGATATCCTTTTATGTCAATTCACATTAATCTGTTAATTCAATCGCTAAATTTATCGAACACAATTCTCATTTGAACAGTCATCCGCTATCCGCTACTTAAACCGCTATCCGCTGCCTAAACTGTTATCCGCTACATAAACCACTATTCGCTATCTAAAACATTAATTTTGCCGAACAGGGCCTTAATATTTCTTTTTAATCAAACGCTAAAAATCTAAAATTAGTTAGTACTGGAATATAATACGTATTTTTGCATGATAGATATAATAGAGATCAATCAAGGGTTGATGGTATCAACAACTATATATAGTTTAACATTGACTACATCGATAATTGACAATATAAATAACCATGGTTTATAATATTACCCTCATTTACCTCTTGGTTTGCACCAAAATAGGATATGTATATAACCAAAAAATGAAAAAAAAAAACTTGAGTATACGTAAACAATGTATAATAGCCGTAGTTATGCATGTTGAAAGTGCATATATAGCGTGGATGCACCGACCCACATGGAATAAGAAACTCTCGATCATGCCTTGCCTTGAGCTTTCTAACACGACCATTACATTATTGAATGCTACGGCTGAACTTCCAACTAAAAAGTGACCAAACACAACACAAGGCCGCCCTCACAAAATGATTGCATGAATTGGGTTCTACGGTAGACCCTCACCATCATTATCATTACTGTCTTACACAGCACATCCTCAATCATGCATGTACTTCCAACTTTCACTTCCTACTCACATTTACGTATTTGCCCTCCCAATGGAAAAAAAAAATAAATAGTGGAATTTGGTGCGTTTGGAAAAGCTGTAGTGGATTGTGGTGGCTTGTGGTAAGGTGTGGTGAGTTTTGTTTTTAGTAATTGTAAATTGTGTTGGTAAATGTGAAAAAACAATTGGGAAAAGTGAGATGAAATAAATTTGAAAAAGTTGATTGTAGTGAGTTGTGGTAAATTGTGGTGGATTAGTAGGTTGTGGCAAAGTACGGTATGTTGTGACACCGCAGCCAGCCAGCAGCATAAAAAAACATGGCATTAGATTTATAAAGTTCAATACAATTGAAGTCCTAGTTCAAAAGTTGTGATCCTAAGGAAAGATGCATTCACTATTTATTTGAAACTATATATTACTAGGACAAATAGGGTTGTCAAAATCTGTCCAACCCAATAATCCAGATTTGTTCGACCCAAAAAAAAATTGAGTAAGGTTATAGAATTTGCGTCTGA
Organism: Portulaca oleracea; assembly: GCA_029582165.1. Classification (NCBI taxonomy): domain Eukaryota; kingdom Viridiplantae; phylum Streptophyta; class Magnoliopsida; order Caryophyllales; family Portulacaceae; genus Portulaca; species Portulaca oleracea. The sequence goes on from CM055886.1 coordinate 32,865,418, forward strand.
GTTTTGATATTGACCGAAATTCAAACACAATTATTTTCAATTTCTATCGTCCGAACCAGATTTAGACATGAATTTATGCTTATCCAATTCTTTTCAAAACACGCGAAATAACTGATTTTCAAATGTCAAGTTTTCATCCGATGTCTGATTTGTCCAAACCTTAAATTACTTGGACCCATATTTTTTGCAGCACTAGGGAGAAATGTGGATTCTTCTTCTATTTTGACAGGCATCACTCATCAGTAATCATCACCAATTCAAAATCATCTTCTTGTTGGCTGTTGCCCACATTAACGAAACACCAACCTTGATCAAACACTTCCTTCACTACCTTGTCCCTACTTTTCACAAAATCCATTCCAAACAAAAAAAAAAACGAAAAGAAATAATAAATTGCAATCACTTAAAAAAAACGTACTAGGAACTTTAGAGTGTAAAAAATTACTGGGAGGTACCCTGACTTTTGGTGAAATGTTTTTTAGGTATCCCAATTTTTCAAAATTCATTTTGGGTACCCTTAATTTTTGGGTTAGAAATTATTAGGTGTTGTTCCGAGCATCAATTTAGTTCAGTGACCGAAATACCCTTGTTCTTCCATTTTTGATGAAATACCCTTGATGAAGAAGAATAAAAATATTTCGGTCACTTAAAAAAATTGATGGCCGAAAAACACCAAATAATTACTAACCCAAAAATAAAGGATACCTCAAAATGAGTTTTGAAAAGTTGGGGTACTGAAAAATAGTTTCTCCAAATATTAGGGTACCTCCGAGTAATTTTTTGTTTAGAGTGCTCCCTCCATTTTTGTCAATTGTGAAATTAACTAACAGACATAATCATAGAACCAAGGTGTATGAGTAATTGAGTATCGAAGCAAAAAAGTAACTATTTGACAAAAATTTCCATAATGGTACTGGTAGTATTATTGAATAAATTTGGAGTTTGTAAGAAAAAAGGACTAAAGTTACCTTATTATTATTGAAATTTGAAAAAAATTGAAAAACAATAAAAGTAGTATTTAATGATAACCATTTTGAATTGTCTATACTTCACATTTTTATAATTTACTATAATAATATTTTCTCTAATAATTATATATATTTATCAATTATAAGAGCATAATACTTATTAGTTAGGTTAAAAAATATAAATAATAACCTAATTTTTATATCAATCATAATAGAAAATGTATATTTTATGTGTAGTTTTATATTTATGAAAAAAATATAAATAAATATAAAACATATCTTTTAACCTTTATAATGATTTAAATATATATTTAACTTTATGAGTAATTTAAATGAAATACAAGATAATTATTAACCGTGTTATATCAAAATATTTATCTTTTTCCTACTTTAAATTTGAGAAACCTAATTAATAGAGGGCCAATGGAAAAAGAAGTAGAAGAATGATGGACGTATCACTTATTGATTAAGGATATTAATTGAATATTGCACGAGGGAGACAAAGCAGGGTCACAGAATATTTATTGTATTTGAGCCCAATAAAAGAAAATAATATAATCTGGCCCATTCATAAAGCAAGCAAAGTACTATCACTGTAGCCATCACAAGGCCCACCCACTATCTTATGTTTCTTTCTTACATTTATTTTCAACGTAGAAGAAAAATCAGTAGGCTACAAAAATGAGATGGAAAGAAGAGTCACATGACCCATCATCGGAAAAGGAATTATGTGTCACATTGTTAAAGTTGAGAGATAACTTGCAGACAAACATAGTCAAATTTGTGGTTGGTCATTTGTAGATAACTAAGATCAGCATAGTAAAATTAATAAATGCGTAGTTACTGGGGAGTATGGTGGGCCCAAATCTATTTGTTGAGTTGATTTATAATATTTTTTAGGTACCGTTTTTTGCGTTGCATTGGGTTAGTTGCGGTAAGTTGCGGTGGAAATAGTAAAAAGGTAATGGTAATTTACGGTAGGTTGCAATAACTTGCGTTGCGATTAGTTGCGCTAACGCAGAAAAAATAAATTAAAACGAATGGTTTATGAAATAAGAAGGAAGTTAATTGGAAAAAGTTTTGTGCACTTGAACTCTTGAAGGTAGTTCTCATACTAAATTACTAATTTATATATATCAATATATTTTTATTTTATTTGTCATTTTAATTAATTTTTTTCTTATAATATTAATGACATGTTAATTAATTTTTTGACTTTTTATTCACTTATTTATTATTTTTTTTATATCACCAAAAAAATTAAACTAATTCAAATAGAAAGTTAAATTGATTTTGTAAATTACAGCTCAAATATGTAAACATTTTGGGAAGGAGGGAGTAAGTGTATTACTAGAGTACTGTACTTGTCATAATGGAATATCTTAATTAATTATCTTTTTACAAACTTAAAATTTTTAGCTCTTGTTTTAAACTAAAATACCAAAAACTAAATTATATTTTTTTTAAAACTTTGACATACAAGTTTATGATAGTGTTTTCATCATAAATCTAATAATACTACAATGTTTAGTTTGTACTTTATATAATATATGGTATATCTATTGTCTACTTTGATAAATTAATAGTTAAATGTAACTGATATAAAAATATAAGTGATAAATAAAATAAAAATGAAAAATATTTCTGAATAATAGTTTTGATTGTACGTATGACAATTATTATTATTTTCAATCAAAATTAGTTAAGCAAGGACGATGCATCAAATTAGTGAGACAAACCTTGATTAACGTAGACAAATGGCAAAAATGCACTAAAAAAATCATGTAAAGGTGACATTTAATAAGAGAATCCCTATGAAATTGGCATTGATTCACGTAGTGCATGGATCCAGTTTCATACAGTTTGTTGCGAAATTTAATACTACTAATTTGCACCTACGAAAGCATAGGATTCGCCTTGAGGATAGAGTTATCAATTGGCATTTTGTACCCACTGAATTGATTAATTTTAAATGTCATAATTAGTACTACGTACATTCTCCATTTCTTTATCCTTAAGCTACCTATGTTAATTAATTAATTTATTTACTCCTTTGTTTCACATAAATTGTCCAAATTCAATTAATTATGTCAAAAATTTTAGATTTTGATTGCTAATTTATTAAATTATATATTGAGTTATTATACAACATTATCACTATTAGATTTGTGATGAAAAATATTTTTACATGAATACAAAATATTTAATCTTGCTAAGGTAAAATATGAAAAATTAGCGGTCAAAATGTTATATAATAGCATGGGTAATGGGAAACACTTCAATAGAATTTTGTTATCTTCTATCTCCTCCTATCTCTATATCTCTCCTAATCATCATCCATTTTCACAAGAGATGGAATGGTGCAGAGATCCTTCTCTTGTGAAAATGACTAAATGAGTAATGATTAGGAGAGAGATAAAGATAAGTTCCATTGAAGTGTTCCCCATTACCCATGCTCTAAAAGACCATCAAAAATTAAACTGAACAAACTAATTAAGACGGGGAATATTTATTAATTCTGTATTTTAAGGATAATTAAATAGAAATCAAGAGTAAATTAAAGCTGTTGAACTATCTGTCGCTTTCTTCCAAAACATTGCACGTGTTTAGCCATGCATCCCCCTTCCACAAAATCCCAATGTTTAAAAATCATAAAAAAAAATTATGGTGATAAGTATTATGTTGTTCTTTCAATTTTTCTGTTCAGTGAATAATTTGTTTTATTGGGAAAAATACAAAAAAGCTGAGGGTTATTGCCTCCCCTTGTTAGATTCCTAAATCCTAAGACATTCGAGCGAGTCTTTTCATTTATATTTTGTATTCTAGCGTTTGGATTATTACATGCACGGTTGATTGAAGTTTTTATCTTACAATATTGATAATATGCTTCTAATTAGTTCTAACTATTAGCTAGATTATGTAAAATATAACGCGCGCATATAGTTTAATTGTATACTAGTTAGTTTGCCCTTAAATTATACCAAAAAAAAAATGTAAAATTGTGACACTTGTGGAGGCATTGATGTGAAATAATAGACTGCGATTCAATCCAAAATTTCAAGTCATTATTTCACACAGTAGTATCAATCAGTCATCTGCGCGCCGTGGTGAGGCGTGTTGAGTTGTCGCATCACTGCTGACACCGTATTGTGGTGTTTATAATGACTCAATCTCCGGCCTCAAAAAATTCTTTTGGGGTTGAATAGAATTATTTCACAATTGATCTTATTGATAAGGAATACAATTAAAAGCGTAAATTATTGGTGAAAAGTTTACAGAGTATTTGGGTAATCAATTTATTGGAAAATTTAGTCATTTTACAAATACAAAATAATTTTTATGTTTTGTTGTGATTAATTGAATGTAACATTTAACGTTTAACACTTCAACTGTTTTTTAAAAAAAGGTTCTTTATTCAATCCTCTTGAAAAACCTTACAGTAATTATACTATCTCTGTTTTTAAAAAGAGTGTTACTCTAATTTTTTATTTGAGTCTATATGCATAGAAAATTGAGTAATAAAAATTGACATTAACCATTTTTACGCCTTTTATTTGGAGTGATTTTTCATATCCAAATTCTTTTTAATAGCTTTAACACATCGTTAGCAAGGATAAAATGAAATATTTTAATAATTAAAATTGTAAAGTTATCAAATAAAAATGATAAGATGGTTAGAAAATTAACAAATAATTAGAGAAGAGGTAGGTATCTGTAAAAAGTCTGTATATATAAATCCAAAAGCTTAAGCATGAAAAACATAAAAGAGTAGAGATCACGGTTTGGATATCCCGCTTTTATTTCCTTTTTTTTCTAGTGTGTAGCTAATTATTTTCCTTTTTTCATGGGAACAAACGCATGTAGTTGCACTACTAGCATTATTCACATGATATCTGCTGAGTGCTGATTCATCCACACGCTTCTTCCTCCCCAACATTTCCACATTCCCCAAAACTCTCCTCATCATCACCTTCAATGCCAAATTAGATTAGATTAGATTCAACATTAATTTATTCGAAAATATAAGAGTTTTGGGACATACACATTTAAATGTTTTTTTTCTATAGTTAAAATCACATTATTATCTATTAAATTGAAATGAAATGGTATAATCAAATTCTATAACTAAAGTGTCACCTATAAATTGCATAAAATTATATTTTATTGATTATTCTTTATATCACAAAAAAATACCTAAAATATATCTAATGGATGAGGTCGATTCAATTAGGATATCAATTGTATTCATTAATATAGTCAACACATCAAAGCCTTCCTATAATTGAAAATTTGTATTTAGGTCATGTTCTTTGGTTATGTTACTTTTAAATTTGGATAAATAAGTTATGATAAGTTAGGATAAGTTGGGCTAAATTATGATATTTTTTGGGGGAATTGCGTTTTTAGAGTGAATGTTTTTTGGAGAGTTGTGTTAAGTTTGGATAGGTTTGGATAAGTTGAAAGAGTTATATCCAATTTAACCAAAGAACATGATCTTACTATTAAAAAGATTAGTGCAAAGAATCTATTAAAAAACTAATTTAGTAGGCATTGTTCTTTTATACGGTGGAATTGCGGTGCGGTAAGTTGCGGTGAGTTGCGGTTGAAAATAATAAATGAGTGTTGATATTAATGAAAATGTGGTAGATTGCGGTGAATTGTAGTAGATTGCGTTGCGGTAAGTTGCGATACCACGTAAAAACAGTGCCTAAATGTCCACCCTAGTTTATTCTAATTAATTTACTTATCTTTAATCACTAATCAGTAATCCCTAATCCCCCTTTTCTCTCTCTTAATATCTTTCTTAAACAACTAGAAATAGAATCATAAGATGCTTTTGATCGCCCCTCCACTCCACCTACTTCTTCTCTCCTCTATCCCCTATATTCTTCCACTTCAATAGCTTTTCCCTTTTCCCCCTCTCATGGCCTAAAAGCAAACCTCCCAAACAAGGCCTTAGCTACGTACCTACCTAAGCTAAGCTAAGCTCAGCCTGATCTTCATCGACAACCTCCATTAATGGCGTCTCCGAGCTTAGCTTCCCGCTTCAACACTCTGTTTTTCTCCCTCCTCTTTCTCTTTATTCACATCGGATGCTTCTTCTTCACCACTGAAAATTCCCAAAATACCCTCCACCATCATCATCGCCGGAAAAAGAGGAAATCATCGTCGTATTTTTCGTCGCCATCGTTGAGTAAGCTTAACCCCCAGAGAGCTCTTTCCTATTCATGGTGTCTCCTCAAAAGGGTTTTCCATTCCCACCCGAAACGCGCCTCGAAAGCGTCTTCCCACACGCGCCACCTCACCTCCGCCACGACGACGTCGTTTTCCTCGCCGAGATCTTCCGGGCATCATTCCATCGTCAATGTCGTCCCGTTCTCGGACTCGGATCCGCCCCGGAAGAGGCGGACCGGGTCGAGATCCGATTTGATCGTCGATGACTCGCTCTCCGAAAACCCGTTTTTGCCCCTGAGAAATGACATATTTCCATGCCCGTCCTGCGGGGAAATCTTCCAGAAGCCGAACCTTCTAGAACACCACCAGGTCACGAAGCATGCCGTCTCGGAGCTCCGAGACGGCGACTCGGGGAAGAACGTGGTTTGGATGATATTCAAGTCGGGTTGGACCGGCGGGGAGAAGTCGCCGACGGTTCACCGCATCCTGAAGATCCACAACGGCCCACGGATCCTCGCCCGGTTCGAGGAGTACCGCGAGACGGTCAAGTCCAGGGCGGCGCGTGGGTCCACGCGCCGCCGGGACGAGCGCTGCGTGGCCGACGGGAACGAGCTGCTCCGGTTCCACTGCACGACGTTGGTGTGCGACCTGGGGCATAATGGTAATTCTGGCGTGTGTAGTCACCGGTACTGCAGCGCGTGTGGGATTATTCGGGCCGGGTTCTCGCCCAAGCTGGACGGGATCGCCACGCTGTCGTCCAGCTGGCGGGCCCACGCCGCCATCCCGGGTGACGTGGAGGCTGAGTTCGCGTTTATGAATGTGAAGCGGGCCATGCTCGTGTGTCGGGTCATTGCGGGGCGGGTCGGGTGCGACCCGCTCCTGTCCCCGGCTGAGAAGGACGACCCGGGTTTCGACTCCCTCGTGGGCCGGAGCCGGGCTGGGATTGGTAAGTTGGATGACGAGGAGCTTCTGGTGTTCAATCCTCGGGCCGTCTTGCCTTGCTTTCTGATTGTGTACACGGTGTGACCCGTTTAAGTTTGGGTCGGTAAGGTTCAGTTAGCTGTTAGGATTTGGGTTATCAATGGGTCGGGTCGGGGTTATGATGTGTCATGTGATATGGCATGTGGGCCATGTGGTGATGATGATGATGATATGTAGTTCTCATGGTTTGAAACTTTGTTAACAAGGGATAAATGAAGTGATTAGTTGTAAATATATATTTTAATTAAGTTATATATGGTGTCAAGTCCATGGTGTGACTGTGTGAATCTGAAAACTTGCAGTTTTGCTAAGGGATTAGATTTTAATTGGTAGGGGATAAGCTTTTGCCTTATAAATGTTTGAAATTAAGCTTGTAAGTTGTTACATCATAGGCTTATATACATACATGAAGTACGTGAAAAATCACAAGAGAAATGTAAGGAATCTCGATCTATGTTGTTTGTTTTGTCAAGAGTAGGTATCAGGTCTACTTTTTAGTTGTGATTTGATTTGCATGATCATTCACTTTCCTTGAACTGTAATGTGTAATATTTCTAATAATGTAATGTGTAATATAAAAATGTTATATGTGTTATATATCAAATGTAGAACATGTAAAAACATCGAAGAATCATCAACTAATTAGGCCGTGTTCTATACTGCGGTATTTTGCGGTGAGGTGTGGTGGAACATGTAAAAACATCGAAGAATCATCAACCGCAATTTGCTAACCGCAGTATAGAACACGGCCTTATTTCTAATTAGTTTTACTAAACCTGATTCTATTTTAAGACAAGAAATGATACATAATTATTGATCTCGTTAACTATAAGATATCAATTCGATGACATAAGATTTATATAAATTAATTATAACACCATTCAACATCTATTATACAAAAATGAGGGTGTGATACTATTTATCACTTGAAGTTATTTAGACCATGTCTCAATGGTATTCTTTTTTTTTTTAATTGATATATATTCAAAGCCACCAAGGCTCAAAAGAATTTCCAGCAAAACAAAACAAACACCAACCAAATAAAACAAACATCAAAAGCAAAACACACAACATAAACAAGACCACCTTAACAAAGCTAAAAGTCATCATGTACCTCATTCCTCAAAACACCTCTTCAAGTAGCATTAATAATATCAAAGTCATCTATAACATCATTGTGTGTATGGGCATCTTCAAGCCAGACATATCACATATGCAACAACCCTACAAACTCAAGCCCAAGTCCTTGACAAAGCTTAAAATTGTTTTAAATCTTCCTTCCATTGTTGCGCTCATAATGCGACCCTGCATCTTACTTTCTGAATTACTAATGAATAATTCTTCAATATTTGTTCAAAAGCAGTGCATTTCTACATGTGCATCCATATAAGACTCTTTTAGGCCCTGTTCTTTTCTGCGGTATTTTATGGTATGGTGTGGTGAGGTGTGGTGTGGTGGAATTGTGGTGGGTGTGGTGGAATTGTGGTAGGTTATTGGTATGTGGGGTAGGTGAGGAGAAAAGTGAGGAGAGAGAAAAGTAATGATTTGTGGTAAAGTGTGGTGAGTTGTAAATATGCAGTATCTTTGTAAACCATGATTCACAACCATGAAAAGAACAGAGCCTTATTGAGGAAAAGTACTCAAAAGTTAGTAGGGCATATTGCTTTGAGTATTTGTCAAACAACACTTATATTTACCTTCATTTATACATTATTAACTGTATTTACTTACGAGTTACAATCAAATGCATTCAATTATATTTCAATTAATCATCTCAATTTTATTGATCGACACGTACTTAAATTGTCTTACATTTACTTACACTTATATTTACCTACACTAAGGCATCGTTCTTTTGTGCGTTGCGTTTACGTTTAGTTGCGTTGGAAATGGTTAAAAAGTGATAATAATTTGCGTTATGTTGCGTTGCGTTGGGATGCGTTAACGCATAAAAGAACGATGCCTAACTATATTTACTTAACTTTAGTTTTACAACTAGCCTCAACAAAAGTCACATTTATTTACATTGTCTTACATTTACCCATGTTTATAGTTACTTACAATAAAACCTTATTCTTTTCTACGGTGGACAAAGTGTGATAACCAATGTCCTTATCCTTCCTAACGAGCCTAAAAATGCGAACAATGTGATGATGTGGCACAATGTGGTAAGTTGTGGTAAAATTTGTAGTAAGAATGATTAGTGTGGTATGTGAAGCCAGATAACAGTGAAAAGTAGTGTGAGAAGTGAGGAAATAGAAAATTATGGTTGTTGTAGTAAAGTGTGACATAATATGGTAATGAAGGATAGTGGTTAAAGTAGTAAATTATAGTAGGTACGGTATAGTACCACGTAAAAGAAAAACGCCTAAACTGTAGTTAGGTAACTTTATTTTTACAACTAGCCTCAACAACTAAAAATCTCCAAGCATCATGTGATCTCAACAAGACTAATTTCTTCACTTTCTTGTGCCATAGTCAAAAGGCTAGCTACATATCATTGATAGTATCATATCATGTAGATGAGGAAACAGGGAACAACTTTAGAAGCTTTTTTAGGCCGTGTTCTATACTGCGGTATTTTGCGGTGAGGTGTGGTGGAATTGTGGTGGGGTGTGGTGGAATTGTGGTAGGTTATTGGTATGTGGGGTAGGTGAGGAGAGAGAATGTAAAAAGTAGAGGAGAAAAGTGAGGAGAGAAAAAAGTAATGATTTACGGTGAAATGTGGTGGGTTGTGGCAAACTGCGGTACCGTGTAGCACCGCAATTTGCCAATCACAGTATAGAACATGGCCTTAGTGTCTCTAATTATGTCCAATCAGTTGAGAATAAAGATACACACATAAGCCTGGTTGTAGTGTTAACTGTATGAGCACTACTCACTTTGATTCCCCATTCACCCCAAATATTTTCTTTTGTTATTATAATTATAAAGTTTTTGAAGGGATCACTAACATGTATGGACCGACCAAACAAAGAGGAGTGAGAAAAAAAGAGACTTCTTCCCTAAAGCCAAAATTAACGCTGCTTTGTTCGATCAATGCAAATTTCAGATTCAGGATAGCAATCACGATAGTACCTAGTGGATTTTTCATGGCTTTTTCGTTTTATTTTTAACTCACTAGAAAAAAGTACGTGTATTACTTTCGTTCCAAATTACTTGTCACTTTGACTAAATTTTAATCGTTAATTACTCACACATTATAATGAATTACGATATGAAATTATCGTCATTAGAAAGATATTTTCCGAACAATTATAATGGATGTAATTTTATACTCTAACTCATTGTAAATAATTAGTGGTTAAAATTAGTCAAAATGACAATTAATTTGGAATAGAGGTAGTAGTTCAATAAAGTGCAGGTGAGCTAAAGATAAGTATAGGTAATTAAGTGGTTGAGTGTAGTTAAGAACAGTGAGGTCATGTAAGACCCTGTTTTTTAGTTTGGTAAGATTAGGATATGCTTATTCTTATTTAATTTAATTTTATCTTATTTTATCATATAAAAGAACATGTACAAATTGAAGAACAAGTTTTTTGTGTTAGAGAATGGGTTCATTCACTTCTGTGTATTAGGGGGTGGGGGAAAGTCGCCTATATCTAAATCCCTTTATACCTTGTATTAACAAGACTACTTTGATTTCCTCACAAAAAAAAAAAAAGACTACTTTGAGGATTATCGTTGTTGTTGTATAAAAAGTTATTTGTCTTAACTTATTCCAAGCTAATCTTTAAAGTTTCTTAGAAATTTTCTATGAGAGCTTGTTTGTAAAATCTATTGAGTCATCTTATCATATTTATTTTGTTGAGTTTATTTTGAAGCAAGGGCATATTTGCATTGTAGGATGGTGTTAAACCTCGCCCCTTCCCCACAAAAAAAGAAACCTAGTACCATTTAGAATAACAATTATTAAATAAGATTTTTGGATTATAATATACTGAACTTTTGAGGTATTGGACAATAATGCATCCGTGACAATTTCGATGGTGGCTAACTTGGTGATGATCTTATGGGGCAAGTTGAAAAGATAAATTGGCTAAATAATTTTTAAATCTATGACATGTCAGCTAATCTACATAAGCAAAGGTGATTTTATACAATTACAACAACAATCTCTCAGCGAAAACACATTTAAGCAAATGTGATTTTGTGTTTTTTACTCTTTTCAAAATTGATTTCCTTTGCTTATGTGCGAATTACCTGACATGTCATAAATTTAAATATTTTTGGACCAATTCATCTCTTCCACATGCTAAGTAGGATTGGCACCGAGTCAGCCACTGCCAGAATCGTTCTGGGTGCATTATTGTTCAACACCCCCCAAGTACAGTGTATTATCGTCTAAGGTCAAAGTTCAGTGTATTATTGTCCAACAACCTAAAAGTTCAGTATATTAGCATCCAAAACCCCTATTAAATACATATTTATCAAATAAATATAATATTTTATTGACCACTCAATTTTTAAGTCTAAATTCACCGCTAGTTTGAACTGAAATTATTCTTTCAAAAATATTTTGATACCTTAAAGCTAAAGTATATATATTAGTTGAGAAACAATGAATGCAAAATTTTAACTGGGAGAATCTCATTCCATAAATATGGCCCAGTTAAAATTTATAAAATCATGTGTATATTGTCGCATTGAGCTGCTTCTGCAGCTTGTTACGGACGGTGAAAGAAATAATTTTCAGTTTTATGAAGACTTTATAAATTTTTAAAAAGAGGATCAACAGAGCTAGTAGGTTCAATAGGAACGGTAATTGGGATCGGAATGCACCGATAATTTTTTTCGGATCAGTAAATAAAATTCCCCTGCTTATAAATGGGCCTTAACCCTATTCTACCCAAAGCTTGCTTAATTTCCCCTGCTTATAATCTTTATCTGGCAATTTGCTCATGGAGGTGGTTTTGCAGCTTTCTTTATAGGATTAAACTTAGTGGCAGAAAGAATTAGCTTATAAATTACCGCGTTTGTTAGAATTCTTGAAGTTTTCAAGAGCTTTGGGTAAAACCTAGCTTTGTTATTCTGCTCACTGCTCACTGCTCACTGCTCACTAGGTGGCCGTGGTAGTGCGACGGCTGCTGCTTCGGCTCCCTCTGCTCACAAATATGCTGCCCACGGGAGGATGATTTTAACCCTATGTCACAAATATGACGGTCAATTTATGTATTTATGTAACGTGGGTATGAGTTTTTTTTTTAATGTTGGTACGTTTTTTTTTTTGAGGAAATGAACGAGTAACTTTATTAAATCAAAGGTGAGGACATATCAGAGGCTACCATCATGGTAACCTCCGGTGGTCCTTCAACCAACCAAACTTTCGAGACACTACGAGTAACAGCGAGTTTTGCAAGAGTATAAGCTACTTCATTACAATCTCGTTTGCAATAACTAAGAGAGCGTTTGGTAGGAACCCCAGGAAAAATTTCCCTTAGGCCCCCTAAGTAAAAAATTTCCTTGGAAAATGCCGTGAAATTTTTCTCAGAGTCAACCCACACCCAAACATGGGGAAAATAAGTCAACCCCGAGAAATTGACCATTTCCCCGGGGTTATTGACGAACCAAACGCACCCTAAAAGAAACATATTCAAAATTCAGAGCTAGGTTCCAACAGTCCCGAATGATTCTTGCTGTTTCCGGATCAGTTGAGAGCTTCCCCTTTAGCGCATTCACCACATTCAGACAGTCTGTCTCCATCACAACCTTCTTCAAACCCAAATTCTTTGCCAGCTTCAGTCCACAACGTACCGCACCCGCCTCCATTGCCTCCGCTTTCCAACTGAATTTTATGCAGACATCCGCAGCTGGCACAGCACCTTCATGGTCACGGATAATAACTCCCCAACCTCCATGCTCCCCTTTCTTTGCAGCTGCGTCCGTATTGATCTTCCACCATCCCCAGTTTGGCTTTCTCCACGTACTGTATCGGTTGTGACGGGTTTGTTTCCTCCCTATTCTGCATTCTTTCTTGTGCCATAGTATAGCTTTGCCCAATGACAATCGAGGAAGACATGATCATTTGTTTCCACCGCCTCGCCGCAACTCTGGCATATTGGATCCACATCCATCTTTCTCCTTATCAAAATTGCCTTTGTCGGTAAAACACCCTTCCATAGTCTCCAAACACAGTGTTTTGTTTTTGGTATCGTCCTCACCTTCCATATAACATGCCCATGACCTGTCGCCGTTCTTGAACTTGAACTGTCCGCACCATCTGCTTGATTTTCCATCTCCCAGGCCAATCTGTAAGCAGACTTGACAGTGAAGCTGTCATTATGGGTGGGCTGCCATACAAGTTTGTCCGCTTCTTGCTGCTCACTCAAAGGGATGGACATAATTTCTTTTGCAATATTTTCCGGAAAGCATAGCTCAACAAGAACTTCCCTCCAACTTGCTCGATCATGATCAATTAAGTCCTCTACTTCCGCCTCCTATTCCAGGTGGGTTACCGGTATTGTAATGTTAGTACGTTGAATTTGAAGTAGGTGTTCAGTTTTTTTTTTTTAATTTAAATTTTTTGTGCCAGACAGATGCCCAAATGCCCCCGAACTGCCGTTGTGCTAAGGCCGAGACGCGTCCAAGACTCCCCTGGCTGCATCCAACACGCATGCGGACCTTGGTCCAAGCGCCATCTAGGTGCATCTAGACCAAGGTCCAGACACATCTACCAAGGTTGGGACGCGATCTGGAAGCGTCTAGGCCTTTCAAAAAAAAAAAAAAACTTATTATTATTATTGTTGTTGTTGTTGTTGTTTAGAGTTTAGTGTTATGGTTTAGGTAGGTTTTAAAAAAAATAAGTTTGTTTTAGGCAATGTTTAGGGTTTAGGGTTTAGGATACAATCATTGGGGTCTGGGTATGAGTTTATGTAAGTTTAGAAAAAACCCTAAGTAAGTTATAGGCAAGGTTTGTTGTGATGATGTTGTTTAGGGTATAGTTTACATTCTTGGTTATGGGAAACATTCTTATAAGGGGTTTCTTTTCCATATTATCGTGAATGTGAACTCAATATTAAGCGATTGTTTTTTTCTTTTGAGTTAGCATAGACTTTTGATGTATGTCGGCTTATCAATAGAGGATGTTCATGAGCAAACAAACATCACAAGGATCACTAACCTCTCGAATTGGTTCAAAAACCAAACCAGCAAGATGAAATAAGCAATTATGATGTATATAAGCTTAAGAATGGCGTGGCATTAACAAGCTTACAAACACCATAGAACAAGGACCTCACGTAGGGAATAATAACCAAATCAAATGCTGGAAATAAGTATAAAGGAAATTAAAAACAAATGGAATCAAAGGATAGAACAAGCGTTTGAAATTCGATACAGTTACACCACGAATTACAAACACAAGATAGAACAAGTGAGTTTTGATTGATACAGACACACCACAATCAATTCTCACAAGGGTTGGTACTTGAATCTCTCTTTTGGATACAGACACACCACCAAAAGATTGAAATCAAGCTCTACACGACATCACTTGGTTAGCCAAATCAAGATACTGGAGTAGAAATTTTGAGAATTTTAGATACTCATAAGCAAGGAAAGCTCTTGGCTGACTCTATTTCATAAACGTCATGTATATTGCAAATGAGTACATATGCGTAATATATAGTGAGGCTATCTGTAACGCCCGGAAATTCAATTATTTAAAACGTTAAACATTTACTAACGTTAACAGTGGAAGTCTCACCTTAATCGGGTGTTACTGCCGTACCTCCGAAGAGATACAAGGCCAGAGCAGATAAACTAAACCAATTAACTACAATTACTTTAACTAAACAACATAAAACAAACTTAATTCAAACCTCAATTTCAAATGTTACAACTTCAACCGACTTATGATTCTAACAATTAATTCTAACAATCTATTCCAGAAGAAAACTACTATCAACCAACGCGTCCTCACTGCTAATTCTCATCCCTTGCAACAATCTCATTACCTGAAAACAAAACACTTACAAAAATGAGACAAAACTCAATAATGTTTACCCCTAACTTGTTAAACAGGTTGAAGTTCATTTCAATTCATTTAGGGGGGAAAGGTGGATGGATCAAACCTGTTTACAAGTAGTGAATCCCTCATCCGAAATTAAAGTTCAATCTTCTCAACTTAGGAAACACTTCGAATAATATTAGGGCATGTTTGGAGAGAAAAATGGAATGGAATGGGTATAGAATTAGATATCTAGAGGGTTGGGAATGGAATTTGATTCCAAAATAGAAAGTGTTTGGTGAGAAAAGGGAATGGAATCAAACCCTAATCTGCGCCCAGAAATCGCAATCCTTCCGCAAGGAGAGAAGGCAGAGCACCACCGGAAATCGTAGTCGCCGATGGTAACACTGTCCGTTCTCTTTGACGTTTTCTCGACGTAGGAGGTACGAAGCTGTTTAAGGTGACGCCACTATCGTCCTTAACCGCCGACTGGAACTTTCCGGCGCTAGATGGGAAAACGTCATCGCTGAGGCCCAGCGCCTCCGGCCGCCTCTGATTTCGCCGGCCACCATTGTTGGAAGAACGCAAACCACCATTGTTAGAAGAACGCAAGGTTCTAATTCCACACTTTCGATACCCCCCCCCCCCCCCATATATGAGAGGGTTTTAATTCCACCCTTTTAAGGGGGATTAGAAATATGGGGGTTTCCCAATCCCATTCCAGAAATGGTTCACCAAACACAAGATAGAAGGGTTTAGAAGAGTCTAGAATAGTCTAGAAGGTTCTAGAAGGACCTAGGAGGCGTGTGGTGTGACGTGTGGTGTTGTTTTGGCGCCAAGCTAGAGTAATCCTAGATAGGGATGACTAATTTTGTAACTAATCCATCTTGGATTAGAATAGCCAAGTCCTAGAAGGACTCGTACTATTATAATTATCTAGGATTAGGAGAAGGAGTCCTAGATAGCTATTATCTACATGGCTTGCACGCCAAGTAAGAGAGCCCTAGGAGAATTAGGACTTAGTCTATTATAAATAGGCATAGCTTGTAATCGTTTCAATCATCCAACCTTGAATTATGAATACAATCAAGCTTTTAGCTTACCCCTTGAGTGTTTCTTGAAACCTCGTTGATCTCTTCTATTGTACCTTGATTTGGCAAATCAAGTGGTGAGAAAGAGCTTGTTCCTAAACCTAGAAGGCGTTCCACTTGAATTGCCACATTCAAGATACAATAGAAGAGATTAAACGAGGTTTTGAGAAACACTCAAGGATAAGCAAAAGCTCGGTTGTATTCATAATTCAAGGTTGTATGTTTTGAACGACACACTTACACCCCTATTTATAATAGACTAAGTCCTAATCCTACTAGGACATTATACTTGACGCCTAAGCAACCATATCCTCCTAGGAATTGGTTTCCTAATCCTAAGGGGATTAGTTACAATAGTATGAATCCTTCTAGGACTTGGCTTTCCTAATTCAAGATGGATTAGTTACAAAATAAGTCAACCTTATCTAGGATTACTCTAACTTGGCGCCAAAGCTAAACACCACACGCCTATCTAGACTATTCTAGACTCCTATAACTTGATGTCCAGGCTATTAGATATTACTTGACATCCACACACTAAAAATAATAAAATTACATCAAATAACTTGCTACTAATAAAGAAAACACTAAAAATGTGAACTTAAACTTGAAAAGGTCAAAACTGTGAGTTTCATCTTGAAAATGCCAAAAGTGTGAAATTCAACTTGGGCTTTGTACTTGAGTCTTTTGACGGGGACTGTTGAGCCTCTAGGACGTTTGGACGTCCTCTTGAAACAATGTGCACACCATATGAATGGGCCTTTGGGCCTCCACACTAGATCATTCTTCTATAGCCCGGTCTACCTCCTTGTAGATGAATTGAATCGCCTTTGAGCCTTTTGACGTGGACTGTTGAGTCTCTAGGACGTTTGGACGTCCTCTTGGAACAATGTTCACACCATATGAATGGGCCTTTGGGCCTCCACACTAGATCCTTCTTCTATAGCTCGTTCTACCTCCTTGTAGATGAATTGGATCACCTTTGTTGGGCTTGGCATGGATGGATTTACATTAGTACTCGTCAATTATAAAAAAAAAAATTATTTTGACATAATTTTTTCAAAGAATACTAATTTTTACTTTAGCGGCGAATACACCACATTATCAAATATCACAACCACAATACTAATAGCACTAACAATGAAAATGGAAGAATAGTAACAATTTTACTAATGTATACATTTTACTATATTTTATTTATTTATTTATATTCAAAATTAGGTTTCATGTTCTATGTATTCGTAGGCTCAAGGTTCCTAGTTTCAAATGCTATGAACTTGAATCTATTTAACAGCTAACCAGTTTAACAAGTACCAAGTTCTAGTTCAAGGTTCCTAGTTTCAAATGCTATGAACTTGAACCTGTTCAACAGGTAACCAGTTTAACAAGTGCCAAGTTCTGGTTCAAGGTAATATTTTAGGAATCTTACCTTACCCGTAAGAACAGATTCTTAAATCTTAAGAACATTACCCTTATCTGTTAACAGGTTCCAAGTTCCGATTTCAAAACCACTTACCCCTACTTTCAATTCATTGGCTATTTGGCT
The DNA here is from genome assembly GCA_029582165.1 of Portulaca oleracea. Classification (NCBI taxonomy): domain Eukaryota; kingdom Viridiplantae; phylum Streptophyta; class Magnoliopsida; order Caryophyllales; family Portulacaceae; genus Portulaca; species Portulaca oleracea. Next base: position 32,883,127 of record CM055886.1, read on the forward strand.
CATTGCCAGTCTAAAACAATTAAGTACGACGATTATGTGTTAACCACGTCATTACTAACAGACAATTCTGTTTACCTGAAATCACAGAAGACATACAAATGCTCAAAGCAGCATAGCCTTCGGGTACACTGTACGTGAAATTTCTAAGTCAAATCTAAGAGTACATGGTAAAAAGAGAGAGCCAAAAGATGCCCCAGCGCTGCAAACCTAAACTGAATAGTCAGAGTACATGGTAAAATTGCTTGGCTGAGGGAAGTCAAAATCTACCCCAAAACAGGATATTATGAGGTTATTTCAGTTTCAGTAACTAGTCTATCTATACATTGTTGAAACAGACAATTGTCCAGCAATATTCTCCCCAGATCAGGAGAACTCCACAGATCTGCTACATCAGTGACAGGAAGAAAAGTGCTCGACAGTAGTGAACCCATGAGGCTCGTCAATGCACCAAGTGCTGACAGAAGACATCAAATTATCCAACCCAACTCTTGCCAGACTTGAGCACTATAAAAGATTAACAGAGGGTAAACCAATCATTAGATGTCGATTTGCTCATTTTCCCTTAGGCCCATATGGCCCGCAGTGGTTTGAGCCATACCCAACCAAAACACCGAGTCCTGGGTTAACAGTTGGTGTTGCTGGTATTGGTTCTGAAGGTGAGCTCACATCTGCTGATCCAGATATTGGCTTTTCTTGTACCGTAGATTTTACTAGCTGCTCCACGAGCATTGTCGCCGTCTGGGCAAGTGGTAAACCTGCTCCAGCAAGCTTGCTCTTGCTTGCTTTAGATTTATTTTTCCTCATTCTCTTCTTAGTGGTTGCCTTAACTGAAGATGTCTTTGCCAACATTACCCCTGTTGTTGCATGTGGCTGCTCAAGCACCTGCTTTCCCTGTACAGATGGTAAAGTTGCTCCAACAGTCTGTTTTTCTGATTTATTTTTCCTTTTCCTCTTTTTAAGTTTTGGCTGCACTGATGCTAAAGACGGGTTTACTAATGTCCCTACCAAAACGGGCCCTTCTTGCGGTGATGAAATTGCGGGTGACTGAATAATCAAGGGCTTTGTCTGGCCAAATGGTAAAATATCTTCACCTCGTTGGCTTTCGCTCTGCCCTATGCTCCCCCCTTGAGCATGTGACAAACTATTCTGACTTTTAGTAAGATGCCTGACCTTAGACCTCAGGAAGTATTTGCAGGGCCTAGGAGGATGATCTTTCAGCAAAATAGGAACATTATCTGCCTTCTCTAACACTTTCGACAAGTTAATCTCTTGCACTTCAGGAGCATTCATCAGAGAAGCCAAAATATCCACTGGTAAAGCCATAGGCAATGAAATGCCCTTCAGTCCATCATAGACCAATAGACAGGCAACTGCATAAACAGAAGCCCCAAGCGGTGGAGGAAGAAGCTCTCTTGGGTTTGATATCTGCAAAAGAAGCAGATAGGTCAGCAAAACTCACAAGTTAGATGGACTTAAATTTCATTTCTAAGTGAATGTAACAACTTACTTTGAAAAGGATGGCAGCTGACAGCCGCTCTCTGAGGCAGTAAATCAGAGCAACTTCAAGTGTAGTAGATGTGAATGAAATCCAGCCATCAACAACTACTGTCACAGTTTTATCTGGAGTATTCATGATACTTTCTCCGTCTTCGCTTTTGTTTCTAAGGATTCCCATGTCACCTTCGCTGCAGCCTTCTTGATTACCATCAACAAGACTAAAGATTTTATCCTTTTTTTCGGTTGAATTGTCTTTGATCTCCTCAGCTGACACCACAGCAATCTCTTTGGCAAGCAGCAGCAAGGGAAGGGGAGCAACAGCAGTGCAATTCCTCACTTGTAAGCCAGCATCACCTCGAGTTACCTCATCATATACTACTAGAGGGCCCTCACCAACTTCATTAAACAATTCATCAGATGAAAATTTGGACATGATGGACCGAGCAAGCAGTCGAGCTTTCTTGCCACTACCAGTCTCCACCATGAAAGTTCTACCATCTCCGACAGGGGGAAGTATTCTTCCCAGTCTTGGATAAAGACCAGCGACAATCACAGCGCGTACAATTGCTGGGTCCTTAGCATTCACACTGCAGCTCAATACATCATCAGGAACAAACCCACCCCTTATTAATTCATTCAGAAGTTGTTTGCGCATTCCAGATAGCATAGACATGATGCTCGAGCTGACGAAATACTCAGAACAAAACCATGATTCACGGCCTCTATCCCGAGCACTCTTCCAGCAGTCAAATGCTGCAACAATGGCCAGCTGATCACTATGTCCACCATACAACGATGCCAGCTTAGCTCTTGCAACATCTGCTTTGTTCCTATCTTTTGGTAAAATGGGTAAACTGAAGGGATCTCTATAGTCAGCAGCACATGCAAGAGTCAAAGCTGGGTCCAAACAGTTCAGCAAAATGGAAAAGAATAGCATCCTGCTGGTTAATGGATGTACTGGTAAAGAACCCAGTTTCCTCCCCATTTCCGTCAGTTCCTCATCAAGTGACAAGGCACCAATATCTTGAAGAACAGCAATGGCATTGTTTATGGTTTCAAGTACTGGAGGATCTAGTGTTTTCTTCAAAAAATCCTCTACTTTGGAGTTCGGATCAAGCATCTTCACCTGTCAGTAGAGCAAGATATTAGTGCCACACTCCCCCGTGTTTGCTTTACGGTGTAATGGATTAGTTGTTGGGAGGGTCATAAGTCCCTGTTCAAAACTCAGGCTGGGACAGGTCAATCGGGTCGTATTCATATGACCGTCGACCCGGACTCAACCCGACCCAGACTTCAGGTCGGGGTTCCTGACCCTACGGTCAGGGGTCGGGTCATGAGGTTAGCCGACCCTAAAATCTGAAATCTAATATTCATCATTTTGTCCATTTTCATTGAAAAAGTTCCTAAAATTTTAAATTTTCAGCATACATATCAACTAATAAAATTCCAAATTCCAAACTGGAAACTGGAAACGAAAAAAGAAAAATCCAACCTCTCAAGTATCTACGTTATTAGAAACACCAGATATTCCAATCAATTAGCCTTTAATAATGAAATATTATAGTGTATATATCTATAAGTTTTAATGTTCGAAGTTTATATTTTTGGCTACATGCAGTTACAGTTTGGGAGACATGCACTTACATTTGAAATTCAAATATCTTGATTTGTACTTTGAAATTCTAATGTTTGAAATTCGGAAATACTGAGTTGCATAAGCATGACCAGAAATTGCAAAAAAAGAAAAAAGGAAGAAGTAATTGAATAAATTTGAACTTGCAAACTGGAAAAAAAAACAAGGTTCCCACATCTCTGTAAGTGAAATTCAAATATCTTCATTTGTACATCAAAATTGCACTCACATCTCTGTAAGTGCTCGGCCAAAGTGAGAAAAGTGTCAAAAATAGAACAGTGCAATAAGGAAGAAATACCTGCAAACATAGTTCCTCAATAGGCATTCTCTTAATCTCAGGCACTTGGAAATCTGCAAGGGATACTGCCTTCAGTTTTGAATAAAGATGGTAACAGACTCCTGGCTGGCAGCGACCAGCACGTCCCTCTCGCTGTTTTGCACTAGCCTTAGAAATCCAAGAGGATTGTAGGGTTGAAACATTACTGTATGGGTCATAGCTTTTCTCCTTCATTCTGCCAGTATCAATAACATACACAACATCATCGATTGTAATTGAAGTCTCTGCTATGTTAGTAGAGAGGATAATTTTCCTGCAACCTTCTCGTGGCTTTCGAAAGACTTTCTTTTGCTCAGCAGAAGGGACCATTGAATGAAGAGGTAAAACTAAAATGTCTGGAGAATTCTTAAAGAAGGGATTGGAAAGTAAAGCCTTTTGGGTCCTAGATATATCTTCCCACCCAGGAAGGAACACAAGGATAGCTCCATCCTTTGATTCCGTACACACCTTCTTTAGCAAATGTTCTATGAGGACATAATCAATGAGTTCAGGATTCACATTAGCCATATAATTTTTTAGTAGCTGCTTTTCTTCCATTGTGCCAGAAGAGGCAGCTTCCATATGCTGCTTAATAATTTTTGCAGCTTCAGATTGACCTCCACGCTTAGCCCAATCCAATGCAGTGCTTCCATCACGAGCCTGAACATGGCAGTCTACACCTAATGAAAGAAGTGTACATATATCACCTACCCTCCCTTTTCCAGCAAAAACCATCAAAGGAGTCACTCCAGTAGAAGAGTGCTGATAATTCAATACTTCAGGCTTTCCTTCAGAAGAAATTAGCTCCAGAAGGGAATCAAATTCTTCAGTTGAGCAACACGTTTCGATTGCTTGATCTAGTGCTATTTGATACTCCTCGTTCAATTTGATCCCCTCACGTGGACAATTAGACACAGTACTAGCATTGAGATGATTCTTTTCAGGAGTTTTCAACATGGAAAGAACATCCTCCAAATAGAAAGTCTTCACCTGAAACAAGAACATCCGGGGACAATCAAAGGATGAAGCAGCAAGCAAGCACCTGAAGCAAAACCGAATGAAGAACAAAATATGCATTCAAATGAATAAGTCATACAGGATGAGTGAACCCAGGCACACGAATTATTGGACAGCCACCAAAATACTCGGAAAATCTTTCAGCATCGATTGTAGCACTCATCAGCACCTGTAAACCCTCGTTTTAACAATTCATGACAGCCTAAAAACAAAGAAGGGCACTGCAACTAAATTAGTTCAATAGCAACAGTACTCACCAGGCGCAGATCAGGGTAAGCCGGAAGCAAGTCTCTGCACAGGGTGGATAACAGCAGAAATAGATATTAAAAATCACCAAATTAAAACATCAACAATCTTCCCAGCCTGAATGCAACAGTTAAACGACAGAGACAAAGAGGGTTTCTTTCTTAAATGGATACTTGGTCCCTGGATTCAGTGACCAACCGCTTGACCTCAAGACTTTATTCCTAGAACACAGCAAATTATATATGACTGAAAAAGACAACAGTTACCTGATAATTGTGAGCATAAAATCAGAATACCGATCCCTTTCATGTATCTCATCCTACATGAGAAGATGAATAAATAAGAAGCAAGTTACTATGAGAGAAACAAAGGCCATTATCACATCAAATATATACAAAACAAAACTACTTAATCAGTGCTACATAAAATCTGAACTAATACTTGTTCATATAGGCTATAGCAAGACATGCACAGATCTAATATGTAAGGAGTCACTCAGAGACTGTTGATAGCGTCAATATATTGCATGACCAATTACCTGCAGGTTAAGAAAGAAGATTTCTATTGTTATGCATTACAACTAAACATCCCATGAGAGAAACAGGATCAAGTCATTCTCAAGACCAGAGAAGAAAGTTTCAAAATGCAAATTTTCAAGGTCTGACAAAATTGCACTCTGTTTTCTAGTGCCAAGGCCTCACTAATAACCCAAAAAATGAGAGATAAAACCAAGACAATACCGAGAATGTTAACATTCATCACATTGTCTATTCCAAACACTCCTCAAAAGAAGACTTAAAGTTCCTGTGATCTATCCAACATAGTAGTTGAAATCACCGTTTGCTAGATATGATAAATAAATACTTCAACAGATTTGACAAGCAATTCATATAATTTTAGGCCACAAAATGAATCATTTAATTAAAATGGAATAAATTTTAGGCCATTAAAATGAATCATTTAAATAAGTACTCAAAAGAAGCAGAGAAGATTTAGAGACTCATTTTGCTTTAGTCCATTACAACCTAAGTTGAAAATCCTTCTGCAACTATCTAGATTACGAACATTTTGTTTATAGGAAGAAGATACATATTAATAAAAGGATTAAAAGAATCGATGCTCAACTAGTACCATACAAAGTTATGTACAACCAAAAAAGAAATTGTCCACAAAATCTACCACATCAATGATGAAGAGCTAAACTTCCCATTCACCCAAAAGTACAGAGACTTGACAAAATTGACTTTCAATCTCTCAAAAGGTATATCAATTCCCCCAAAACCCTTCAATTCCTTTCTTTCCAACTAACCCAAAAAATCACATGTGGTATAACCAAGGCCTTCCTCTTGGGCTTCTTGCCAAAGAAACTCTCCCAAGATAGGAGATGACTCCTAATTAAATAGGATACAAACCAAGAAACACCGAGACAACCAAAGTCTAAAGCTCAAAGTGACCTAGCGAAGTCACAATTAAGCAATAGATGATTTGGAGATTCAAGATCCCTCTTGCACATGGTATACCTATTAGCCATGATCTTCCCCCTTTTGTAAATTATCACAAGCCAAGATGAAAAAGGGTTGCAACAAGAGGACTTCCTAGGAGGTCAACCATCCTAGTACTACTCTCGCACAAACACTCTTAACTGCAAAGTTTTGATGGGGTGCGATGCATCAGTGCTGGATCGCACCCCTATCCAGATTATGCGCATAAAGAAAGCATACTCATTCAAGTAAGAGTTTCATAAAAGGATTCAGCTTGAAAGCAAGGAAACCCTATCCATATTTACGGAGGTTCTCAAGTCCTAACGAAGGGATCGGAAAGCAGATGAAAACTTCTAATAATTATGTCATCAAAGTGATACATTCTGAAAAGTGGAATGATTTTTTCATGAAATATGAAACTAGGAAATTCCTCACAGGACTGACAAAATTATTTTGTTTGCACCAAATATAAAATTGTAACATTAGGTTCGGGCATGTGCTCGTCAGCTTATTCCTATCAAGCCCAACAACGTGCTATCTGATAAGCCACTCAATGCACTAGTTGAAAGAGGACTTGGATTCTTTAGAGACTGAAATCAAGGTTGCAGCTTCAGAGTGGGTGTTGTATAATATTGGGTTCTACACTCGTCAGCTCATTCCTATTAAGCACCACAGTGTGCTGCCTGAGAAGATACTCAATGAACTAGTTAAAAGAGGACTTACTAATCAGCAACCACCAAGGATTCTTCAGAAACCGAGATCAGGGTTGCCTCTCCAGAGCAAGTGTCGTATAATTCATTTAAGAACAGAACGGTGGGGTGCATAGTTAACATGAATGCCACTCTAAAAGAATAAGACATTCAACTCTGTACAAAATATGTATAACTGAGAGAGCAATCATGTTTATGCCTTGGCTAAAAGCTTACGTATGGGAGAATCTTGAGGAAGATGGGCTAGGAAACAACCTACCTTCTATATTGATATCTTTCTTGCATATTCTTGAGAAGCTGCTCCACGATCATCATAACTTTGCTTCCCGAGCTTCATTTCATTTCATGAAGATGACTAATATCACGCCTATCCTCACTTTGAGGCTGCCAGACATCATCCCAGTAAACTAATAAACCCTTATCCGAATCACGGCTAAACAAACAAAATCCCTTATTATTTTCTCGAATTGGGTGGCCATGTTGGTATGAAAGATGAATAAAGACGAGAATAAACAGCGATATTCCATAAAATGCCCTACAGCAAAGCTCTGTAAAGAAGATGGGACCAAACCACAGTTTTACAGTTTGTTTGTGTCCCAAATTATGGTTTGATTTTGAAATTTTTCTTATATGGTTTATGGTTTGGTTTCAGTTTTTCGGGAAAATATAAAATGAAACCAAACCTTAAACCGAAAAACGCTTTAAAAGGTTACTATTAGTTAAATCAAATATTAATGAAATCTGAACTAAAAACCAACAATGTATAGGAAACTTGTTTCTTTTAAAAAGAAATTTCTTTTTCTTTCTTTGAAGTATTAACAACTTTCCGTATTAAAATTTAGCCAACTTAACATCAATACAATAAAAAAATTTCACATCTCAAAACGATTTTGAAAATTGGATTCAATCGCAATCCAACTAGACCTAATTGTGTTAATGTGCCGCTTGGTTCGGCTCCCAGTTTAAAAAAGCACGCTTAGGGCACACTTTTTTTACTCAAACCCGAAACCCAAACCATTACCCTTCCCAAGAAAAGTCTGCACATTTAGCACTCCAAGCCCATGGCCGAAAAGTTATCTTACAGAGATATCAACCCCTCTATATTTCGTTATTTTTCTCTATTTTTGCATCACTTTTTTTCTATCTCTGTCTCTCTTCTATCCATCTCTCCATCAGTCTTAGCCCAAAAGGAAACACTTGTAGTCTCCATAGTACAATCAAAGAATGACATCTATGACGCCATATCTAATCATTGTGAAAAAAGTATGAGTTGGGCATGGCTCTATGCACAGTAATGTGCGCTCCACATTAAAAAAAAAAAAAAAAAGTTGGCATGTTTGCCTTGAGACTTGAGCAACAGTCTCTAGGACCTTTCTCAAACCAAGGTAAGGTTAGGCTTGGCTTTCGCTTGGCATTGCTTGGCTGGAGAAATCTTTAGCTTTCAACAGGTTTGTTTGGTTAGGACTCTTCAAGAAATTGGACCAGAGCGCACCACGCACACCCCTATTGGCAATAAAGTCAGTTTTCCCTTAGAATAGAAAGTGTTTTGATTTCCAAGTGAGCCAATCTTTTGAGCAATCTATCAACTAATGGATCCCGCATCACTTTGCCTTTGTAAAGAGCACCTAGCGTAAGGCCTAGCTATGAAGAAGGCAAGTGTTGTACCCAAAGACCAAAAAACTGAGCTTATTGGTGAAGAATATTGGACACCTTACTGATAGGAACGAGAACATTTTGACATATTAACCCTCAATGAAAATGACTCTTGGGCTCTTGGCAACGAATATATCTAAGGCCTCCACACACAAGCCTTGCTCCTTTAGACTTTTATTGGGATAAGAATTCTACAATAAAGATTTGTTGGATTGGAAACATTTACATCTAATACTCTACCATTGATGGAGATCAAACCAGACCTCCATCATTTTGCATTCCCAAATGATGGAAATAATGCTACATTGGTGCAATCATGCTATGTAGCCGACAAAGAAGCCAAACAAAACAACACAGTTTTGGAGTGTTATTCATCCCATTTAATACCCAGTTTGTTTGTGTGTATATCTTTAAATTGAGATGTCAGTTGAGAACAAGCCCTAGGAGGCTTTTGAAGGACTATGCCTAAACCTATGTTACTCGGACTCAGGTACGCGTGTCAATACCGGACACGGTAACAAGTTTCGGATCGGCTATTTTAAAGAAATTTTACACATTTTCATTGTAATTTGAAGTGTCGAGTGTAGTACCCTTGTCCGGGTATCAAGGGTCGGACACGGCTAGGGCAGGGAAAATGAATAGTCAGAGTAACATAGGTCTAAACTTTCTAAAGAGCTATCACACGTCCAATTTGGAGTTAATTTCTTAAGAAATCAGTTCAATCATTCAGGGTGTGCCTGAGAGTAGCCAAATCTGGACGGTTTGGAATGTTGGGTTTGTTAAGGGGTATTTTTGTCTTTTCCCCTGGTTTTCGAATTCCCCTTGGTATTATATGACATAAGGGATGATAATGCTGCTGAGGAAAGCAAGGAGTGACGCATAAGCTATGTTACTCGGACTCGGGTACGCATGGACATATCGGATACGGATACGGGTGTTGGACTCGGCTATTTTAAAGAAATTTTATACATTTTCACTGTAATTTGAAGTGTCGCGTGTCGTACCCTTGTCTGGGTATGAAGCGTCCGACACGGGTACGGTAGGGAAAATGAAGAGTCGGAGTAACATAGCGCATAAGCATGAAGAAATGAAGTAACATTGCATGGTAATTTGCTGGTCCAATGAGCAGCTTCCATTTGCAAACTTTGGTGTAATGTCTCGTTCTTATGCAAGCAAAGGATGATTCAGCATCAAGGATTATCTTAAGCAGCTAATTTTATTGTAATTAGGCTTAATTAAGCTTGTATTTAGATTACTACATACGTAGAATGCTTCATTGAGCTAGTTGCTAGTTTGCTTGCTAGCTTTGTTGTATAAATACACATACCATGTCCCATTTTGCTGGATGATGTGAGTTTATGAAAGTGAGCCTTTGTGCTTGTGTTTGTGAGTAACTAATAACTCTCAACCTTTCTACATTCTATATCTTGATTTGGCAAATCAAGTGATGTTATGTAGAACTTGCTAAATGAGCAAGTGGTGATTCTGTATCTTGATCTTGCTTCCTTGGTAGTGTTTCTGTATCCTTGGAAGATTAGCAAGCTTAGCCCTTGTGGTTTATGATTGTGGTGTTTCTGTGTCAAGCATAAATCACTTATTTATCTTATCCACCATTTGTTTTTCTTTCTTTATCTGAGTTCATACTCAAATTGTTTGAAAAACCACCCATACTACCTAGAGTCTTGCATTGGTGTGTGTCTAGCTTGGTACACTCTTGTCCATTTCTAGATACACATACATCAACCACCAAGAGACTTTCCAAATTCATTTTATCTACCATTTTACAACTGATATATGTATTCATTAATCCACATCATGTTAAGAGTTTTTGCACTACGTCTTTCAGGGCTCTTCATGGACAGGATTTTACGCCAAGTCCATTTAGAATTCTAAGGGGCCCCTAAACCTTCATTCTTTGCTTGGGCAACTGAGAAGGGTCAGATTCCTACTGAGAACAAGCTTAAAAGAAGAGGTTTTAGAGGTCCAAGTTGATGTTATATGTTATGATAAAGAATCTATGGATCACTTTGGCACCTACGTCTCTCTTTGATGGGTGGGGGAGTAGTTGGGTCCAATCATCTAGTGTGAAGGATGTGTTAGTGGCTTGGAGAAGTAAGAGAAAAGGTTTGATTCTGGAAGTAAGATTTCACACCTTTAGCTATTCGATGGGTCATTTGGAAGGAGAAAAATTGACGTATATTTGAGGACAAAGATTTGCCCTTAGATGATTTTAATCTCCCCTTTTGGGGGAGGCTGTATGCGTGGAGTTTGGTGCTTAAAGGCAATAGTATTTTAAACTTTTTGGATTTTGCTGACAATATATTGATGAGATCAGAAGGCATAAAGTTTTTGTTTGTATTTGCCCCTTTTTGTAAAACGGCAACATCCCCTAGGCGCCCTTGCAATTACTTAGAAAAAAAAAGAATTTTAAAAATCACATCATGTGTCCAAGAAAGGATCTTGGATGAAATATATGAAATCCATCTAAAAAACTACCAAGTTGTTGCCTGTATAAATAGCAAGACTACAAATTGATGGTGAGCATATGTTGTATAGTGCTCCACCAAATGAATTCTCATTCACATGGTGAAATAGAGCAATTGGCAATTCTCAATTCTCACTTTAATTTATAAATAAATAAGCCAATCAATTTCAGGTAATGGAAACTCACATCTAACTTTATATGTACGTCTATCTTCTTATGTTCTTCCTACTCTCTATCAATTGGGGGCCATTTGCTCTAGATTTCCTCCCCACAGCCATTTTTGCAGCAAGGACTTGCTCTTTTACATCTTCACATTTTACTTCCTCAGCCTTTCAACAGAGATAATAGATGATTGCCTACTCAAACCAGACAGGTCTGCAAGCATCGAGAATTTAAGATGTGCTCTAAGATCAATTTTCCAGGAGATGCTACGCTTGACAGATGACTAGAAGAACACATGAACACTGTCTGCTTTTAGTTGGTTTTGCTGTGCTGGGACATGTTGACCCCATGTATTCTTCCATAATGGGAGTAACTAAAGTAAATGCCAAGCCCATGAAATCAGATGCAGAGAAACTAAAAGCAGAGAAAATCTAATATAGAATGCAAGAGCATATAAAACAGTAATATTTCAGAATACATGAGTTGCAGTCAAAGAAATGAGACAAAGCACAGCAAATACAAGTATTTAGAAGCATAAAGCCATGGCAATCTACCAAATTATAAATCATGAATGAAAAGGAAAAGACATACCACAACAATGTGGGTTATCTCAGAGATGTGTCTTTCTGCTTTCATATGAGATCCCCTTGATTGGGATTCCCTTGAAGAAACAAGAACCCTCAGCAGGATTCCACTTGTGCAAAACACAATGGATGACCGCCTCCCTCCTTTGGCTTCTAGTCGTATCTACCAAGACCAAAAATTAGCCATAGACTATAACTAAGAAAAGAAATAACTGCAAAGAGCAAAGATAAAAACTATAACAAGGCCATCAATCACAATTGATTACACAGGGGCATCCTATTCAATAAGATAGATAATCAATAAGATAGATAATCAGAGATGAACTGCAGTGGTCATTTTCAGTATGTTCTCATTATATGAGAAAAGTTGGAACAACCTCATCAATGAACCATGAGACTAATTGCCTGCACAAATTCTAAACTACTCCCTCGTCACCAAAAATTTTCTTAAGTGAACATCCTCTGGACAGATAGCTTAATCAAGCCCCTTCGAGTAGTTTTGAAGATGTTTGAGCCCCATTGTTGACCAGGAAAGAAAAAAAAATTGGATAGAAAGGATGGCATGAAACTATTTTAAGGCACTGACGTAGTATTCCTACAGCTACTCGCAGAGCAGCATACAAGAAAGGTAGGGACCCCTTTTTCCTTGCTTCCCCTCCCTCTAACCCCCTCTCCCTTTCTATGGCAATAAATTTTGGAGTAGATCAATTCTATATCCAGATTCATTTAAGAGCAAATATGATTCCAGGACACATCTTTGTCAGTTGAAGTCATAGCTCTTTTTTTCTCTATTTTTTTTTTTTTTGCACCCAGGAGCTCTTCCTTCTCACATGCCTTCCACCTACACTGCCCCCCCCCCCCCCCAAGGCATGAGGTCCAGATCTATAATCCTGCTCAACAACCAAAGCAATGGTCTTCAGCATATTGGCTCTGCACTTAAAACACATGCTTGACAACAATAGATTGGTAGAGTACTACAGATAAGCACATAAGAACCTAATGAATAGATTGGTACAGTACTACAGAATATGCACATAAGTACCTAATTAGCTGTCCTCAGAATTTCTGATGATCCTGATCGAAGGATAACCTTAATTTCATACCGTATAATGATATCAACATAAATATTGTTTGAGACTAGAATTTGATCAATATAGGTAAATAGATCAGGAGGTCCTAATGATACCAGCACAGTTGGTTTTCAATTTGTTCTGTTTATCCTCAATTTCAATCATGTTATGTATATTGGCTCAAGGGTGCCTTACATAACCATAGTTTAATTGAATCGTTTGCTACCAAATTGAAAGCAATGGTAGATTGCCCGTCAGCAGTCAACAGCCATATGTCTTGTGCCTCTTGAATGAAACAGATCAAACCATGCAAGTTGTGCTATCAGAACAGAGGTACCCAGCATATCAGTGCCCAGCTATTTTGGGAAACCAAATAAAAAGTACAGAAAATCACGAAGGCAGAATCAACTCAAATACTTCAGCCAACCATGCAAGTTGTGCTATTTTATCATCAAACCATTACTTTTTTTTTTATACTCAACCTGATGAACAAGTAGGGTTATTTGTTGTACAACAATATACTTTATTGTGTTACTTGTTTACTTCGGGATTAAACTAAACCTACCAAGTAAATATGGATACACATAAACAAAACCAACCTCATGAATGAGATATACTAGTAAATACCTATCACGAAATAGTACGCTGCTAGCACCTCACAACAAAACTATATTTCAAAATAGAAACAATCTACAAATGGCTACAACAATAAAGAACCGAACGTTCCCATGATCCCAAAAAGACACCCTGCATGAAATTGTCTTTCAAGTGCTGAAGAACATTTTCAGCACCATTGGAGACTGATTGAAATCTCTTTTTTTTTTCCCGAAATGCTCCAAGACTATCGAATAAGATAATAAGCTCTTCTCCTTCACTTTTCTAGCAAAGCAACCATCAAAAGATAGCCTTAACAAATTAGAAGCAACCCAAGAATGAACAAACAACTGAAACTAAACTCCCAATGTAACCTACCGTGCATACAATGAAGCAAAAAGTCATTCATCTAATGCACCACACTTTCCCCTCTTTTGTAGTACACCAGTAAATTGCATATCAAAAGATTCTCATGTTCATTCCCAAACAAAGACAGAAGCCTTCAAAGGGAACTAAGACTTGCAAATGAGTTCGCAACAAGGACCTCTATCAAAATGCCTTTGCAATGATGGCCATGTATGATTGAAAAACAGAAGCTTCAAATAATACAATCCATTAAGTCCTTTCAAAACTAATGTCACATCATCCATGTCATGTGGCAAGCACCCCCACCCCACAAACAAAAAGAAAAACAAAAAGTCCGACTCAGCAAGTCTGTTTAAAGAGCCTGCTAGACAGTCTCAACAAGCCACCCGAGAGAAGATCAGGCAACTGAAACTAATATAAATGCCAGGCAATAGCTCCTGCTAATCAACAACAGAAGCATCTCAATAGGAAAGAGCATGGAGAAGAACAGATAAGTTCTTGTAAACGAGCCTCATCACCAACAACTATGCCCCCAAAAAGATGGCAGAACCATCACCACCACGGACAATGCCACTTTATTTGATCACATATTCAAAGATGTTTTCATTAGTCAATAAATTGGCACATTGCTTACGTACTTTAGCACTGTTCTAAATTCGTTAATAATTCATTCGTAGACTATAAATACTACTACCTCTGTCCCTAATTATATGTCACAAAAACTCTCATCAAAATCAATAAACATGGGGAATGAGGTGAAAGGTTTTCAAATTGCCAAAAATACCCTTGAAACAAGGTCAAGAGTTTATTTATTAGGGGTAGAATTGGTATTATGGTTATTGGAAATGGAAACGTTAAATAATTTGACAAATAAAAAGAGACAAGTTAGTTAGGAAATTTGACACTTATTTAGGGACAGAGGTAGTATATTATATAGTAATCTTTGCAGGATCATTTGCTTGAGATCCAACCAACAAATCTCCTAATGTATTAAATATTCTAGATCCAGAAAGGGGGACAGAAAGCGAACAAATTGACGAGTTCTTGAACTTCAGAAATTCCACCAATATGGCTACACATCCCCACAAGCAGTAAGATTCTGCCAAAGATAAATCCATTTGATAGTTTCCAAGGATGTAAAATATACAAGGTTCCACATCCAAGACGGATCCATTTGATAGTTTCCAAAGATGTAAAGTATACAAGGTTCCACGTCCAAGAGATTCAATAAAGACAAACATCACAAACCTAGCAAAGAAGATAGAATTCTACATTACACTAGTGAAAAAAAGGTACTGCCTTCTTTATTTCCGAGACCATCAAACGTGCAATCACATATAAACATTATTGAATGAGTTTTACCTTATATCCAATACTCTCTCCAATTGCTTCTCCTCTTTCTTGAGCAATTCTTTCAGAAACTACAAAAATGAACCCATGTGACAAAGAATTCAGCAATTATAATGTACAGTAGTGTATGTTACTCATTCAAAGAAAAAGCCTGCACCTGTTATTGCTGATATACGCCGTGGTTGAGTGCAAACTATTTTACATGACTCACCCTTAGCCCACATGTAGTCTAAAATATATTGAGGAACCTAACATTTACAGAAAACAAGTTAATGGTCAGATCTGCACCAACTGTTTGTTTTACTTTTGGAAATGTAAGCAAGTAATTTAAAAGATGGGTATCCTATCCAAAATCAGAGGTACTAGCTAAAGAGCTATAATGTTCCTGACAGCACTTCAAAACCAATTAGTCTCAGGCTCTCAGCACATATCTGAAAATTAATTTTCACAGCAAATCTTAATAAATATTGAAATACTAACTCCTAAACATAGCATATAACACAAATCTTATTTATAGAGGTTTCGAAAATTCCATACCTGAGTCCAAACCAAATAAATTATTATTTTTAATCAAAATGATAAATAACAGGATACTTTACTATTATAAACATGGAATATCAAAGATACATGAAAACAGTTGTAAACCTTATTTACTATAAATACACAATTACAAGAAATAACCAAAGGTTTTACTAATGTGGTCGTTGTTGTTGCTGCCGCTACTACTATTTACCTCTTCCTGCATAGTGAATAAGCTAATTACAAATTTAGGAAGATTATTCTACTCTTTAATGAAAATGTCTGAATTATGTTTTCACAGATTAAGATGAATTACAATTTCAGTCATTATGACTTCATACAATTATTGAAATCAATAAAACTCTAAAATCCTCCTCACGCATACCATAGGTATAAAAATATTAGCTCAATTCTAAAACATGAAACAACGACAATCTTTCCATAGATATACGGAGGCCACAGAAATCTATAATAAGAAAGGACCCACATTCAGCTCATGGATCAGCAACTACCAGGTACTGTTGAGGTAGACATATAGTAGGCTGAAATAGACTGAAGAAACCTAGAAGCAGTACCTGAGTGGTCTTCCCACAGCCAGTTTCACCACAAATAAGCACCACCTGCTTGTTGGAGAATAACATTAGTATATAGCCTTATTCTAAAGTACTAACCCTCGCAGGAGACAAATGACTCAGACGGCAGAAGAGGAATGAACACCTATGTGGCATCCTAATCCTATAGTTGGATTTGCATTCACCCATGACATGCTACAAATAAATAGTTCACTCAAACTTGAATGAAAGAAAAGTAAAAGATGATTATCTTAGGTCAACTCAGTCAATAGCAGTTCATCCTTATACACATGATGAGCACAAATGCAGTTCTTCCTAGGAGACTTCAAAACATAATTTTGTGTAGAAAGAGTGGCAGTTATAATAATGATGCTAGATGAATAAAAAAACATAATCATGATGATAGGAGCATAGAAACACCAAACGCAGAAAAGAAAGAAAACAAATGTAAGCTCACAACAACCATCATTCGTAAATATTATTCTGCTGAAACAGGGGCAGTGAAACACACATCCATGCAAGCTTACTCCGAAAAACATCGAGGCAGATTTCCAACCATATACAAACATGATGATCACGACAACACTAATAATAACAAAAACAGCAGCAGCAACAACAACAATAATAATGGCTCAAATGCTCAAATTAAATAAACCTGACACCTTACAATAATTTAGTTCTAAAAGCGTCAATAGCTATTGAGATCTAAATCCCTAGACTCATCTTTGCAATAACTCTCTTACCACCAGATGAGAATAAACATCTCCACAAAATATATAATAGCATTATCCACAAAATGTACCATATCAAAAGAGCAAGAGCCAAAATTTCCATTCACCCAAGAAGAGACTTGACAAAATTGTTTTTCAAGCGCTGAAGAGAGATTGGATCCCTCGAAAAACCTCTGATTACTTTCCAATAATCTGAAAAATCACATCTAACTTGTGACAAATACTTTCATGTAAATGCATTTTCTGTCTATATTTTAATGGCTGTTATGACATCAAATGCAATTTCTGTCCGTATTTTTCAAAGATATGATCTAGAAGATCATTCTGCTACATTTAATTTGCGACAATTTGTCACAACCTAGAGCTGGATCATTGATCAGTTTAGGATGGTATCTGTTAGGCACAAGGCAAAATAAAATAAAGAAAATGGAAAATTCAGCAATGATAGATCATAACCTATCTTGATTCCTTCTAACTGTCATTACATCACAAAACATTCTACAAACACCACATTAGTTATATGTTATGCAAGCAAACCAAGTGCAACCAACAGTCTTAACACAACCGAACATACTAAAGTTTGAAACCAAAAGTCTTATGCACATTTCAAAAAGCACCACCAATCTGATATTTTTATATGAGCTTATTAATAAACAGTTCAAACGGGTAACAATTACCAAATAAATGAGTTAACCAAGTGTTTCATCATGTCAACTCATTTTAAAAACATTTTGAGGCACACAAAAGCACAAATGTTCCATGAGCCTGATGAGCGGGCTTTTTAGATGCAAGGCACACTTATAAAAATGCTTAAAATCATTCCCAAACCACAATTCTTTTGAAAATAAGCTACATACGACATCAGAAAGGTGATATGACTTTGTTATAACTATGAAAACTAGCACATACTTTGCATTCTTTTTGGCTAAGAGGGACACGGAGGAATAAAAGAGAGACAGAGGGAAAGAAACAAATAATTCAAAAACAAGAAAAAATCATGAAAATTAAACGGGTTGATGTCACTGTAAGACAAAAGTTTTGGACATTGGTTCCGGGCTTTTCTGAGCGCTCTTTTTTTAAACTAACCATGCCGATGTTACAACATAACCTGACCCATTTAATTAAACAGGTTTACCCAGACAGCCAATTTAATTAAACAGGTGATAGCTTTACCCAAATCCAACTAATATCATGCTTGGATTGGATTGGATTGGTAATCATGCAAGGTGAGTATTTTGACCTCTAATCACAACCATCTATATCTATTTACTCCATGTGACTATGACTTCAACAAATACTGGAACACACATCAAAACATTTAGGTCACTATATCAAGAAAAACTATACTACAAAATTCAAATGAAAGGGAACGAACACAGCTCAAAACATTTATTATATTTACAAATCATAAATACTTCCTGCACATTGAAATGTGCACACACACACACACACACACACACATATATATATATATACATATATATTGTAAAATTTTGTAGCGGTACAAATGACACAAGAAGACACGTAATGTGGTAACCTGATGATTTGCAATTGTCGAGGTGATAACATCTTGGAATGATGCAATAGGAAGCTTGGACCTCTTTGTGAAAACCTACACGATCAAGCCCCAGAAACAGAAACATCGTGATGATCCCAATAGTGGGTTATTCTAGCTAGAAAAATATTTAAATTATTCCACAGAAATAAAAAAAATAATATTAACCTCTTTTAGGTTTGGTGCTTTCTCTACTTTGTGAGCAAGAAGCTCCACTTTCTTTGATATTTCACCCTTGCTCATAAGAGGCCTTACAAACATATCATCTTTTCTTCCCTTCGACCTGGGAGTAATTCCAATTTGCTCGCTGAGTTTACCTTCCCTGGTATGGCCCTCTCCGGGTGGGTAATGCATAAACAAGTCCATTAAGACCTTTTTAGATTCTTCTGAGAAAGCAAATGGACCTATATGTGTTATTTCATCCAATGCTTCGGCCGCTTTTGTCTTTTTATCCAATGTCTTCAATCTTTTCTTCATTCGTTCACCCGATGTTTTTGACTTTTTACTCCATCGCTGAACAGTGACACACCGTTCATCCCCTTTCCTAAGCAAAATGGAATCGATAAAATAAGCTAAAGGGACTACCCCATGCACTCATGCAGAAAGCTAGAAACAGCAAAAGAGAGATCGAATTCACAGGCTAATTGGTGCATACTTATTTTCAAGAACTCCAAAGATCAAAATATCATTTGCAGCAAATATAAATTGATTCTGAAGAAAAAATTTTAAAGTTCAACAAAATAGCATAATACCCAGAACTTTTGGAAGTCATGCCCATTTTTCTGCACAGCAGATGAACCATGGCACGCTCCTGCTTGCCTAGGCTAGCTTCGAATTTATAAGCTGCATAAAAAAGGCATACAACATCAAAATGTCGCAAAAGAGTCACAATGAAAATCATGTGGACAGAGTCCTATCCCAAAGCTGGGATGTGTTAATTTCTGTTTTGATGTCGCAAAAGAGTCATAATGAAAATCAAATCATGTGGACAGAGTCCTATCCCAAAGCTAAGATGTGTTAATTTCTGTTTTGATGTCGCAAAAGAGTCACAATGAAAATCAAATCATGTGGACAGAGTCCTATCCCAAAGCTGAGATGTGTTAATTTCTGTTTTGATGTCGCAAAAGAGACACAATGAAAATCAAATCATGTGGACAGAGTCCTATCTCAAAGCGTTTAGGGGATAAAATCTAAGTAAATTGTGTGAATATTTGTTGGTTTTGCCCTTCTTAGTGATTAGAAATAGAAATAGCTTTTCACAATCAAAAACCTGACCGATTTAGCAATCACATAGGAAGCTAGTTTGGTGTGTAGTTAGCAAAGTCCCTGTGGGATCGACCTTGATATTTGCTACACGTACACCCGTGCACTTACGGCGTATCAAGTTTTTGGCGCCGTTTCCGGGGACTTTGTCCCTAGCCGCCACCGAACGAATATCCTTAGATTGACTAGATCATTTTTCTTTTTGTTTTTCTCGTTTTCATTGTTTTTCTCAAAAAAAAAAAAATTCGAAAAAAATGGCAATTATCTATTTCCCCCAATTTGAGCAGGAATTATTTTGGCATTATTTTGATCGATTACTTGCTTGTCCTGTTCCATGTGGTATTGAGCCTGGGAAATCAGATATTCTTGATATTGTTGTTGAGGGGGTGAATATATAGACTCGCACTCTTTTAGAGTATTTTGGTTTTTATAGTAAAACTGTTGATGAAGCTTGGACCTTGCTTGAATGGCTTGCACAAGATACATTCGATTTTGAAAATTCTTATTGTGCATCTGGGTACTCTTACCCTAATCTTTGTGCTTTTCATGCTAACTCCTATACTCGACCCCATTGTTTGCCTCCATGTCTTATACTGATGTGTTAATTTCTGTGCTAATTGCCTAGATGGACCTTACAACCAACAAGACCTCTGGTCCCAACAATTATACTGATGTAAAATATTAGAATCAAGTGATCACCGATTCAGTATGCAATCTAACCCATAAACAAGGGTGAAGTTCGCATTTTTGTGTAAAACAAAGATCTTCTTAGTACGGGAAATGAAAACTAGTAGCAGAAATTCAAGTTTGTCAACTAAATTAACACCATACATTAACATCATCCACAGTAGCTAAGGTTACACTTGAGGACAAACAAGTACCAATGGGCACACTAGGTATCAAGATTTCATAAAAATAAAATTTAGAAAAACAATAAAAAGCCTTGTGTCAGGGATTAAATTATGTAACTGTAACATGGAGCCGCTTCTGCAGCTTGTTAGGGGCAATGAAAGGAACGAGCTCTTAGTTTAATGAAGAAAATAACACATGCAAAACAAGTTAGTAGTCTAAAGAAAGAAAGAAAGCAACATTAAAACTAGTGAACTAGGTATCGAGATTTCGTAAAAATGAGAAATACAAAAAAAAAAAAACAATGCAAAGCCATGTGTCAATGAAATAAATTATGTATATTGTCGCATTGAGCTGCTTCTGCAGCTTGTTACGGATGGTGAAGGAAATAATTTTCAGTTTTATGAAGACTTTATAAATTTTTAAAAAGAGGATCAACAGAGGTAGGTTCAATAGGAACGGTAATTAGGATCGGAATGCACCGATAATTTTTTTTTCGGATTAATAAATAAATTTCCCCTGCTTATAAATGGGCCTTAACCCTATTCTACCCAAAGCTTGCTTAATTTCCCCTGCTTATAATCTTTATCTGGCAATTTACTCATGGAGGTGGTTTTGCAGCTTTCCTTAAAGGATTGAACTTAGTGGCAGAAAGAATTAGCTTATAACTTACCGCGTTTGTTAGAATTCTTGAAGTTTTCAAGAGCTTGAGCAATCCGCGCCTTAGCATCTTCAGTGACGTCAGCTGTGTGCTCAGGAAAGAAGCATGACTTCCTCTTGCCCATGATGCCAAAATCAAAGGAATGGGCTTCTTCTTCCGCTTTGGGCAAAACCTAGCTTTGTTGTTCTGCTCACTGCTCACTAGGTGAAATCAGGATAATACTGTTATTGGAATCAGGATAATACTGTCAACATAATAATGGATGAAATCAGGATAATACTGTTATTGAAAAGGTTAACACAATTCACCCTCCAGTGAGGTCGATCGCCATTGGTGAACAAGCAGCATCAAATCCCCTCCAAAACCATCCCCATTATCCAAATTGCCCACCCCTAAGCCTAACCCTAACCCTAAACCCAACAGTAGTCCGAATTCCTCCCCTCCCACCACTCCTTCCAAACTCAATGCAAAATCGAAGCCCAATACTTCTAACTCTAACAAAGTAACAATCAAACCCACGTCATGACATCACAAATCGAATAACAGTATAACACAAATCGAATATCAGTATATCACAAATCGAAAAGGACCAGAGTCACCACTAACCAGAGATGAGCGCACCTGATCAATCGATGGCGACGGCGACGGCGACGGCGACGGCGAGTGCGGAGAGGGTCGACGGCGAGTGGAGGGAGGGTCGACGGCGACGGCGAGTGGCGACGATCGACGGGAAAGTGAGAAGAGAGCGTGACTGGTTAGAACTGAGAAGAGAGGAACGAAAATGTGAAGTTCAAGCCCTAATTCTACTGACCGCGAGTGACCGTGAGTGACCCGTGAGTGACCCTAACTATGCTGATCCTAGGACGGCCGACCTTTTTTAGTTTTTGAACGGGCTTTGACCCTTAAAATCAGGTCTTGACCCTTACAGCCTATAGGGGACCTGACCCAATGATCAGTCCTAATTGTGGTTGATAGAAATTTGATAGATAATTGCGGTGTTTCAGACTTTCCTAAACCTATTATGGCCCGTTTGGTATCTAATGGGAATGGGAATGAGAATTCATTAGTGGGATGGGAATAAGAATGAATTTATGAACTCTCAAACTTTTCGTTTGTTACATGGTAATTCAAAGTAAAAGTGGAATTGGGAATAGATGCACATTTACTAAAGGGTTTTTTGCTGGGAAAAATTTGTATTGAGAGCCTTGTGATCTAGAAAAATTCAAAGTGACTTTTTGGCTGATAGCAGTCTATACTTATTCATTATTTTCTCGTAGCATCCCAGATTGAAATTCCGGCACCGGAATGCTGATATGGCAACCGGAGCACGTGTCATTTTAATTAAAAGCATGCCAGGTCATTTTTTAAAGTTCTATATATGGATGGGAAAAATCCGTACTGAGGGCCTTGTGATCGAGAAAAATCCAAAGTTACTTTTTGGTTGATGGCAATCTATACTTATTCATTATTTTCTCGTAGCATCCCAAATTGAAATTCCGGCACCGGAATACTGATGTGGCAACTGAAGCACGTTGATCCAAAAAGGACTTCAACAGCATGAATCTTTCATCTACCTTACCCACCTTGAAAAACCCAGAAAGCAAAGTATTGAAAGTTATCTCATCAGGATGAGACCCGTTCTTTTTCATGTCATTTAACAACTTTTCAACATCACGAGGCCTCTTAGCATGGCATAACCCCAACATCACAACTGTATAAGTTATATTATTCGGAGATATCCCTCTCTCAGTCATTTCATCGAACAGTTGGAGTGCATCCATTATCTCCCCACTTTTACACAAACCATGGAATCGTAAACCAATCCTTTCACAAGCATGTTGGCAATGAAATCTTTCACCTTCTAAGTTTCCAAGCGCCTCCTTTTCATTGCCCAGATGAGGAATTGGAAACCCGATTGAGGGGTGGGTCGATGGTCAAACACCGTCGTCACAAGTTCGAGTTGGAGAAGGTGGGCGACCCGGTTAAGGTCGGGTTCAATGGGGTACGATTTCTCGAGGATGGAGATGATTTTGTCTACTCCGAAAGACTTCTTCGCAGTGACTAACTTGCTGGAATCGAACCCAACTGAAGAGGAAAGTGCCCTGGTTGCCACGTCAGTACAGATTTTTCCCATCCATATATAGAATTTTTAAAAAATGACATGGCAAGCTTTTAATTAAAAGGGCACGTGCTCCGGTTGCCACATCAGCATTCTGGTGCCGGAATTTCAATATGGGATGCTACGATAAAATAATGAATAAGTATAGACTGCCATCAGGCAAAAAGTCACTTTGGATTTTTCTCGATCACAAGGCCCTCAATATAGATTTTTCCCAGCCAAAAACCCTTTACTAAAATATCCTTGATTAATTTGAATAGAGTAAGGTAGTATATATGGGTAATATTAATTAAATACGAGGATAATATTGGTATTTAAGATGATTTATGAATTCTCAATATCAATTACCACCCCTCCCCCTGGTAATAGATTGGTGGGAGTTGAGGGTTTCTATTCCCATTCCCAATTCCTCATTTTTTTCATTCCCATAAAACAAACATGGGAATTGTATTACCTATTTATGTATTCCCATTCCCACCTCCCAAATCCCACATACCAAACGCCCTCTTAAGGTATTTTCATTAATAATTTCTTGATTTTATGTTTCTTATTGATTAGGTTAGATGTTCTAAGCTTATTTGTGCAAATTGTTGTGTTAGATTAGTCATATATTACACTGGTTGGTATTGCCCTAAATAATAAAAAGTTAAGTCACAGCAAACCCAGTTTTGATGATATACATACATATTCCCGTCACCAAGTTTTTTTCTCACTCCTATATATATATATATACATATATATATATATATATATATATAGACACACACACTCAATATGTGTAAGGTTTATAATTCGTTTTTTTTTTACTTTTTTTAAATTTTATACTTATGCTTGAATTCCAGTGGTATTTGAGGCAAGAATTGTAATATACCTTTTGATCACTTCGACCTTTTCCCAATCAAATTTACTTTCTTGGACTTTATCATGTACTTATTTCATTTGTGATGAATCAAGCAAACTTCAGTGCATTGACCTAACAGGGAAAACAAAGTTTTGTGAGGTTGAACACGCCTCCATTCTCACTGAATTCCAACACAATGGGAACCTATAATCTTAATCCCAACCTCAAATTTCCCATGAGGATCTTTATTATGATTATCTATAAACCAATTACAGTTACTTTACAATGTAGCACCACTACTGCATAGCAATGTTTACCCGCAAACAGGGACGAAGCCAGGAGAAGATGGTGAGGGGGGCGATCATTACAATACTTCTATTATATTTCAAAAAAGAATTATAAATATATTTAGACTAAAGAGAAAAAAATGATACAGTACTAAACTATAAATTGTGGAGTTTATTCACGTATAATTCATTAATGTACTACTTTAATCATACAAGCATGACATATATTAAATAAATTAATGTTTTTTTATTTCGATTCCTTCACTTTAAATAAACAAATTTTAGATTATTGTCAATACACTTAAATCAATATATTACATGTTCATAAATTGATATTTATTGGTCTATCATTACTATTTTCAGTTATTATAATTATTTGTTAGAATAATATCTATATTTTTCAAAGCATTTGAAAATGAGTAAGGAAAACAAAGGTGGAGTCTAACTAAAATGTAAAATGTCATAAATTATATATTAATAAGTTGCTCTAGGTCAAAAATAATGGAAATTGGATGCAAGCTTCAAAGTAAGGTTTGAACCCTTGACCCCTTAGTTATTGCTTTAGGGTTCCACCATCTACTCTACAAATATGACGTGCAAATGATTTGTGCAATGAAGATTAAAATCATGTAAGTTAGGGGGGGGGGGGGGGGAATGGCCCCTGTTTGCCTGGACGTAGCTCCGTCCCTGCCCGTAAATCTCTCGCTCTCACCCAATCCTCGTTTGAGCCAAGCAATAAGATAGTTTTTTTTTTCTGTTCTTTTATTACTTTTTTTTAATGATAATGTTATGTACTTACTATGTTTACCGCGTGCATTTTTTTTTACTAGTATGTATATATATATATATATATATATAATATTTTTTCTGGTTGAGGATTGTAATATGTGTTTTGATGGGGGCATTTTTTGAAATCTAAAATTGTTATTTTACCTTTTTTAAAATGAAAATGATTATTATTTAAGTTATTGTAGTATTAAATATTCTTAGTTCATTTCTCTTTTTTTTTTTTGATGGAGAACAGTTGGCAATTTATTCATTACTGTCAAGGCAACAATCTTCCATGAGTAGACATACGGTTGTAAATGGGCCAAAGTGTGAGCCACTTTGTTTCCCGATCGACACACAAAACGAAAAGAACACACACTAAAAATTAAAATAAAAGACTAAGGATAATATTTCAGAAATCTCAAACCCAAGCTCCGTAGTCTGCACCACACTCTTCTTGAGTTTTGATATCAGAGAAAGACAATCATCTTCAACCAGACTCTTCATGAAGCCATTTTCCTTTGCCAAATTCAGTGCCAGTTTACAAGCTCTCGCCTCTGTCAGTTCCACCCCATCAAAACCCAATTGTTGTTCCACTCCCATAAACACAGGACCGCCCTTTTCATCCTCCCAACGGCTGCCATTCCTGCTCTCCAATCTCCCAACTTTGCACCATCAAAATTCACCTTGATGAACCCCGTCGGTAGTGGTGACCAGTCCGTTGGAAGTCTGGCTCGAAACTCCGTCTGCATATTCACATCATGGTGTTCCTTAATAAGATCCAGCACATCTCGAATGACACTGCCAGGTTCTCGCTCAAATTTCCCCAGTCTTCTGGCATTCTTGCCATTCCAGACTGCCCAAGTGATACCTGCAAATTCATCCCATTGTTTTCCGAGGTCTTCCATTGCTTTGGCATAAACATCACGAGTTGTGGTTGACTGCAAATTCCAAAAGCTCAGACTTGCTCTACTATTCCGCCAAATGTGTTTAGCGTTCCTGCAGAAGAATAGCACACAAGAAGTCGACTCATCCTCCTCCCCACACCCTGTACATATGCTGGGAATTATACTTATTCTTCTCGCCAAATTGACACTGGTTGGCAAGGCTTCCACCACTGATCTCTAGACAAATGCTTTGATCTTGGGCAGGACATTTAGCTTCCAAATTTTTTTCCAAAATTCTTTCATGGGTTCCTTCGAGCTTGTTGTGGGTAACATTTCTTTTCTCCAATTCCGAATTGCTCTGTAAGCACTCTTTACAGTGAGAATGCCATCAGCTTTGTAATGGCAAGCTAATTTATCTGGGGGCATACCGATTGTGAGCGGAATTTTTTTATAACGTCGGCATCTGGCTTGAGGAGCAGTAGCTCAACCATGTCTTCCCGCCATCTCCATTATCGTGATCAATCAAATCTCCAACTCTAATCAAGGAGTACTCATCTCGTTTCGGGGTGATAACCTTGAAAAACATAGGTCGGGGGAGCCACTTCAGAGTCCCACACATTTAGTGAAAACCCATTTCCCACAACCCATATGGTTCCTTTTTCTACAACCCATGCTGCTCCTCTAATGCTCCTCCACAAGTAGCTCTCTGAATTTGTCGCTTTAGCCTCCAGAACTCCCATGTGTCGAAAATATCTCACCTGCAACATTTGGTAGACAAGTGAGTCCTGCTGGTTCATTAAGCGCCATACCTGCTTTGCTAGGAGAGCCTCATTGAAGTCTTTAAAATCCCGGAAACCGAGACCTCCCTCCTCCTTGGGATCACACAGTCTACTTTTTCGAATCTAGTGGATTTTCCGCACACCGTCTTTGCATCCCCACCAATACCGATTGATGACTGCCTGTATACTATCACAAAACGAGTCCGGAAGTCTGAATACACTCATCGCATAGGTAGGTATCGCCTGGGCAATTGCCTTTACGAGGATCTCCTTACCCGCCCACGACAAGTTTCGACCCATCCATCCTTGGACCCGCTTAATTACTCTTTCCTTGATACTTGTAAAAGTTTTTTTCCGAGACTGACCAACATGTGTAGGCAAACCAAGATATTTCTCATGGGATAACACCTCTTTCATATCAAGAACTATCAAGACTTCATCTCTTCTCTGCTGACTAACTTTTTCGCTGAAAGCCACACTTGACTTGGCAAGGTTTATTTTTTAGCCCGAAACAGCCTCATAAGCTTGAAATAAATGTTTGAGCGTTGTAGCCTACTCAACCGTGGCACTAGCAAACACCAAGGAGTCATCGACAAAAAGGTGGGATATTGAGGGCACTCCACAATAGTTTTATAACCTTGAACATCCCCCACAGCACTAGCATTATGAAGGAGACTTGATAGTGCCTCGGTTACAAAAAAGAAGAGGTAAGGAGAGATCGGGTCTCCCTGGCATAGACCCTGGCTTGGCTTCACATACCCACATGGTTCTCCATTTATTATAAATGAGAAGCTTGTCGTCTCCACACACTTCATTAAAATATTCACCCAATTTTCGTTGAACCCCAGTCTGAGCATGACTTGCCTGAGGAATGACCATGCCACTCTGCCATACGCTTTCTCCATATCGAGCTTAATAGCCATGCTCCCTTTGGTTGCTTGGCTCCCCCGCATTGAGTGAAAAATCTCATAAGCCATAATAATGTTATTGGTGATTAACCGACCCGGAGTGAATGCACTCTGGTTAGGTGATATAATTGATGGCAATAGCGGCTTCAACCTGTTAGTGATCACCTTCGTTACCAACTTATAGCAAACATTGCACAAGCTAATCGGATGGTAATCGGTAATCTCCTCTGGATTGCTTTTTTTGGAGATCAGGATCACATGTGTATGATTCATCTGCTCCGCAGCTCCGGGCTCGCCTTTCCATTCAAAAGAGCCAGAACTCCGTCAGTCACGTCCTCCCCCACTACCTCCCAGTATTTTTGGAAGAAAAAAAGGACTTATTTGGGTTCATGTGCTTGAGAGCCTCGAAACCTCCTCTCTGGAATATGGTTTGCAAAGCTCAACATTCATTGCCTCGCTCACCTTAGGCTCAACAGTACTTAGAACTTAGTCAAAATTTTGCAACGTGCCCGCTATAAATAGCTCAGAGAAGTAATTTACTACAATGTCCTGTACCTCAGTTGGATTAGTGTATATCCTCCCATCACTATCTTTCAGGCCTTCAATCAAGTTGCTCCTCCTTCTGTTATTTGCTCGTTGGTGGAACCACCCTGAGTTTTTATCTCCATATTTGATGTATTGCACCCGCGAGCGCTGCCACCACATCATCTCCTCTTTTTTTCTCCACATTCTTATATCACCAAGAAGAGTTCGTCGAAGCACAGGGTCGCCATTCCGCTCAATTGCATGGGTCGTTTTCTGGATCTCCCTTTGTACATGGCCAAATTCATTCTTGTTCCAATCCAGTAACTCCGGCATGCAACGTTCTATCTTACTTAGGCAACGCTCCACTTTGTCCCCATAGGCAGCTCTTTCCCAGGCCCTCTTTATCACTTCCTGACACCGATCATCCAAGGTCCACATAGTTTCAAACCTTCTTCTTTTCTGCCTCCTCCTATCCCAATGTGTGTTGAAACATCTCATAATAATGGGAAGGTGATCAGAAATATCATCATCAATATTAAAAGCCTTAGCTTCGGGTAATAAGCTTACCCAATCCGCCTGCGCACAGAAACAACCAAGCACCTCTTCCATCGACCCTTCTCCTTCTTGCCCATTCCACCAAGTGTATTTATGGCCAACGTGCTCCATATCCAGCAGCCCACATTCCTCTGTCGCCGCTCTGAACTTTCATAATCATTAGTCGTCATCATATATACATCAAACGTGCACTATAGAAGTGGGGTTTTTTGCATTTTGGATCGCGAAGTATAGGGTAATTTATTTTATGAACCCTTGCTTTTCAACATTAATTTTTTAGACCCTAAAGTTTATAGGCTGAAAAAAAACCCTAAAGTTTGTGGCCTGAAAAAAGGCTGGTTTCCCGTTTTTCTTTTTCTTTTCATGTTTGAATTTCTCTCCGGATCGACGTCAACCTTCAAGATTAAGGTAAAAACTGATACTAAAGTTATAATAAACCTCTCTTATTCATGCCGAAGTTACTTAAGCCCTAGTACTTAGGGGTCTAAGTAGCCCCAACATGAATAAGAGATATGTATTATAACTTAACGCTTCAATATCAGTTCTAACCATAATCCTGGAGTTCGGCGTCAATCGGGAGAGAAATTCAAACATAGGAGAAAAACAAGAACGAGACAGAGGCGTTTTTCTTCAGCTCACAAACGTTAAGCTCCTTTTTTATTCAACTTACAAACTTTAGGGTCTAAAAAAAAATTAATGTTGAAAATCAAAGGTTCAGAAAATAAGTTTCCTTATACTTCGGGGTCCAAAATGTCAAAAAACCCCATAGAAGTGATCATTTAGTAACGTTAGGTAAGGCATTGTTACAGATAAGCTATTTATATTAGCTTTTTTTCGATAATTGGTGGGCAGTATTTCTAGATTACATATGTTAGACTAGACAATTCAATTTGGTCGGGCGGGCGGGCGAGTTTCGCGTCGGTCGTGTATCGGGTTCGGGCAAATACGGGTCGGGTGTATTTCAGATTCGGGTAAATACAGACGATATATTTCGGTTTCGGGTCAACCCAACAGTTATGATTGCGATCTTTTTCCAGTTTTT
This sequence comes from Portulaca oleracea, assembly GCA_029582165.1. Lineage (NCBI taxonomy): Eukaryota > Viridiplantae > Streptophyta > Magnoliopsida > Caryophyllales > Portulacaceae > Portulaca > Portulaca oleracea. The sequence goes on from CM055886.1 coordinate 32,913,152, forward strand.
CTTTTTAAAATATGGTCTCTAAATATTACTTTTTGTACAATATACAAAATAAAATATGATTATCTTCTAGTAACGATAGATTATTGTAACTATTTTGACTTAAATTAGAGAAATAACAAATAAATAAGTTGCGCTTATAGTTTAACGTTAAAAATTACAAAGAAAAATCACAAATTCTAATAAAGTTGAACTTACAGTATGTTTGGTTATTAGAGTGAGAGGGGAGGGGAGGGTATTAGAGGGGAAGGAAGAGGAGGGGAGGGAAGGGAAAGGGAGGAGACTTATTTCTATCTTGTTTGGATTATAAGTGGAGGGGAATGAAAGGTAAGAGGGGTTAATTGTTGTGTTTGGATTAGAAAAGGTAGGGAAGGAGGGGGAGGGAAGAAAAAATGAAGTAGTTATTATATTAATAAAGTTATTTTTTTTAAACACAATGAGATCCCCTCCCCTCCATTAACCTTCATATTGGGGGTTAATGAAATGGAGGTTAATGGAAGGGAATGAGGGTTAATGGTTCCCCTTCCCTCCCCTCCTATTATTTTTGCCAAACAAGATGAAAGGGGGTTAATTAATATATTTCTCTTCTCTTCCCCTCCCCTCCCCTCTCATAACCTTAATACAAACAGATGATTAAAAAATTACTTTTTCGGGTCAAACGGGCGGGTCGGGTTTGGCCGCTTATTTTCGGGTTCATTATACTTTGGGTTTAGTTCAAAAAATCATGTTCAAAATCCATAAATTTCGGGTGGGTTCGGGTCGGGTCAGAAAACTGTCAGGTCTATGTTAGAGACTTTGGTAAAAATCAAAATGGGCGTTCATCGTTGCAACTTTGTTACCATTTCACGGTGGATGTGGAGCAATGCAATTGGATATAATAATTTCCATGTAAATTTTGAGAACTTAATCACATAATTAGATAGAAAGTACTACAGTTTAAAACTTTAATCTGATCATTAATCTCTATACATACACTACTTCAATTATAAACCCTACCTTTTCTTTTCTTTTCTCTAATCATCTAGTACATGCACACATACATACACATCAAATGACAGCATTAAAATCAGGATCTTCTGGTTTAAACATCTTAGGCATCTTAAGCTCCTTTGTTGGGTCAATAATCTTAACCCTTTGGCTGGCCCCTTTCCTTGCATTTGCAGCAAACTTGGAGGCTAATAAAGTAGCTGCAAGATTAGGGTTGTTATTATTATTAGTGTTATCTGCAGAAGAAGATGAAGAAGCTTGTTGATCTCCTCCTACTCCTCCTCCTTGAGCCTCTTGCTGTAAGAGCAAGGGTTCATCACTATAGTTGCTTTCTATGTCATCGTTGTCGTCGTCGTAATCTTGACCATGAGAGTAAAAGTAGCCTAACCCTACTAACTCCTCAGCCATCCTCTTCTTCTTATACCGCCGCCATGCCGCCTGTATGAAACAAGCTCCCCATGTCCTCCATTGGTGAGAATAGTACCTAAACATAACATTTTCGGGTGTAGGTTAATATGATAATATTTAGCATTGTTTATAAACTGTTTTTTCGATTATTGAAAGCCAATAGACTTAAAAGTTCACGGGATACAGCAAAACCGCATTACAAAATAGCAAACAACCAACTCCAACAATAAAGGGTACAACCAAACACAACTAAACATAAGCAAATAGCAAGGACTATCACGCTCGTGACAGCAAGCAAAAAAAAAAAAAAACCTTCACAACTCAATCACAATATAAAAAGGTCAAGAATTTGGGAAGTGATCGAATTCTGGGCTATTAGATTGGTCAACGTTTAAATTTGGACGAGAAATCGATATTTGTTACTCAATTTTTTTTTTAATTTTGGTATTGGACCCGATTAGATGATTTGGACTATGTAAAATTGAGTCAAATTGGGCTTGGACAATACAAATAAGAGAAAATTGTGTTGAAAGTTTGGGATAACGTGTCATTTGGATGTTAGAACAAAGAAAGGTCAGAAAAATTCAGATATTTGGTTTTGTCTGTTCTAATAAAAACCTTGTCCAACAACGTAAGTTTCTTAGGCGGGTTTGAGTCTGGTAAGTTTTGGTTAGGTTTAACTTTGTGCATATATATACTCTATAACTCTCTAACAAGCTTATCTAATATGTATGTAAGTGCCCTTTGAGTTTAAACTGTAAATACCACAAATACTCTAATATACATGATATGTTAGAACCGATTCATAGAAAAGTTAAAATAGTCATCGATTTATATACGTGCATACATACATACATACATACCTAAAAGCATGCTGAATTTTCTTGCTTTGAAGGCGTTTGAATTGCGTGGCGACATACTTAAGGTCATCAGCTTGTAGGCCAAACGCTTCAACATCTGTGATGGCCTTAACTGTTCTAGTCGAGGAAGGAAGATTATCGGTTGAAGTGGGCAGCACCGCCCATGTCAATAACTCTTCCCCACAAAAATCGCCTTGTCGAAGAACAATGGAATTAAAGAACCCAGTTCGACCTCCATAGGTCGTAGAGCTCTCTAGTTGACCTCTAATGATGAACAACATCTCCGTCACTGGATCTCCTTCTCGAACTACGTTTGTGTCGTTGGTGCTTAGGGATGGTTGCAGTCGTTCGCATATTGCATCTAATAATTGATCGTCCATTTGAGCAAAGAAAGGAACCTAAAAACAATAGGGCATAAACAATACCAAGTTTTAGCATAATTTCAAGGGCTTTTGAATCTAATTAATATGCTAAACATTAGGGTATTGGGTGATAATATATTTACTTGTTCTTCATATAAAGTTGTCACAAATATATGATCGGTCAAAACCCTCTAAAATTTACCATACTAACAATCAAAAACCCTAATTTCGGTATGATTAAGGGTCTGCTTGGGAGAGGGGTAAAGGGGGGTCAGGAGGGGTAAAGGGGGGTCAGGAGGGGTAAAGGAGGGTCCTTACTCCTCCTTACCCCCGCTTGGGAAGAGAGTGAGAGAGGGTAAGAGGGAGTGAGGTTTACACCCCTTTATCCCTCTTAACCCTTATTTTTTTTAACATCCCAAGTGTTCAATTAAGTTATAATATACCTACAATGGAAAATGACCATAATACCCTTAACCCTAATTGAATTACATATAATATGAAAGGGTAAATATGTCAATTAACATTTTACTCTTATGAACTCTCCAAATCCAAATTGTTCTCCCAAGCAGGGGTAAGTAGTTTACCCTTATGAACCCTCTCATACTCTCACCCTCCTTTACTCTTATGAACTCATACTCTCCATTTTTAACTCTCCTTCCAAGCTGGAGAGTTCAGGAAGTGACCTAATACTAAAGCTTGAACCTAAACCCTTGGCTGCAAAAGTAAGCAACCATGGCTTTTAGAGCAACAAGTGCCCAATCGGGGACCTAACCCTAAATCTTGAACCCTAAACCCTTGGCTGCAGAAGAAACCATGGTTTTGAGAGCAGCAGGTGCCCAATTGGGGACCTAACCCTATCCGGATAGATAAAACAATGAAATACATCTATGTTTTGCTTTTCTGTTCCACATTATTATTGATGAATTTGCCTTCGGTGATTATTGTTGAGTATCACTTTGAAAAATGTTGTATCTAATTTTAAATCTTTCATTAAAATGGAGAATGGGGAAAATTCTTGTTTTTTTCTCATAAATGCAAAATGCATAGGGAAAATATATATATATATATAGAGAGAGAGAGAGAGAGAGGGGGGGGGGAGTTACTAACACGACGAATGAGTTTCAAAAATCTTTCATTAAAATGGAGAATGGGGAAAATTCTTGTTTTTTCTCATAAATGCAAAATGCATAGGGGAAATATATATATATATATATATATATATATATATATATAGAGAGAGAGAGAGAGAGAGAGAGAGGGAAAAGTTACTAACACGACGAATGAGTTTCAAACACAAATGCTTCTGTATGTCTCGACGAAGATCTAAAGGCAATTCTTGTAAGATTTCTCCTTCATCTACACCCCTTGTGGCGAGCCATTTATATTGATCAAACCTTCGAACTCGCTCTCGTAGTTCTTCAGGTAATTGTCGATGTTGCATCCATTCCTCAGTATCTCTTCTTTGTACTCTCCATTCTTCAATTCTAACCGTCATAGACATCAGATAATTCTACCACCATCATCACCAAACATAAATGTTCAAAGGTCATCCATGTACCATGTTGCACTGCAATTTATTATGAGTACCCGGAGCACGTGCTATAGATAATATGATTGTTCACCACATATATTAAATTATTCACTCTTATTACAATGATTGTTCACTTATAAACATCTGGAGTACATGCTCCAGGTGTATACAATATATATTGATGTTGCACGTATGAAAGTATATATACATGCATGTAGTTGGATTCTAATAATCCTTATTATGGGTCATTCGGTAATGTAATCCTTATTTTGGATATTACTTTCCTATTCTCAACCAATTTCAATTTTTGGAACCATTACCGAATTTTGTGAGGGGGTTTTTTGCATTTTGTACCCTGAAATATAGGGATATTTATTTTCTGGACCCTTGAGTTTTATTATTTATATTTGGGACCCTAAAGTTTATGGTTGAATAAAAAAAAACCTTAAAGTTTGTAGTTTGAAAAAAAAAGGTTCGTGTACTATTTTTCTTTTTCTTCCCATGTTTGAATTTATCTCCCGATTAACGCAAAACTTCAGTTGTAATACACATCTCTTATTCATGCTGGAACTAATTAGACTCTGCTGTAATACACCTCTCTCATTCATGATGGAATTACTTAGACCCTTGGTGCTTCAGGGTCTAATTAGTTCCGACATAAATAAAAGAGGTGTATTATAGCTTCAATATCAGTTTTAACCTTACTCTTGAAGTTTGGCGCTAATCGGTAGATTAATTCAATCATGGGAAGAAAAAGAAAAACAATACACGAACCTTTTTTTTCAAACTACAAACTTTAAGGTCCTTTTTTATTCAATCATAAACTTTAGGGTCTCAAATATAAACAATGAAACTCAAAGGTCCAGAAAATACATACCCTAATACTTCGGGGTCCAAAATGTAAATAACCCATTTTATGAGAATGATTTGGTGGTTGTCTGACTTGACATGTTGGGAAAATTAAGGTCAACCAAATTTTTAAGGGTTTACTTCCGAAATGGTGTTCTAATCAGAAAATAAGCTTGTGTCTTGCGTTTATATTTCCCCTCCCTGCAAGAAATCTCTCCCTCCTCGACTAATGTCTCTCTATGCCTGAACTGAAGTTAAAAAACCCAATCTTTGTTTTACTAAAGGCAGCGTTTGGTAGGAATCGTAGGAAAATTTTTTTCGGGGAAAATTTCCCATTGGAAGTTTTTCATGGGAAAGATTTCTCTGGGAAAAACTTCCCTTAGCCCCCCCAAGGAAAAATTTCCCTAGGAAAATGGAGAAAGTGGTGGGCCCACCGTGAAATTTTTCTCAAGGTCAACCCACAACCAAACATGGGGAAAGTAAGTCAACCCGGGAAAATTGACCATTTCCCTGGGGTTATTGTCCAATCAAACGCACCCTAAGATGAAAAGATAAGCTTAACGCATAAGATTATTTGTTAACTGGGGTGCAACTTAGGAAGTCAACACTTAAAAATTTGGCCACTCTTTTATTCCGGTGTGTAAATGACTCGATATTGGTCCAAAAAATTCAATAGGTTGAAAGTAGGGATTGCCGGTGTACATTTCTAATTAGGCAGGGATTATCATATTATTATTATCCAATGACATATAATAACAATTATTAGATTTCAATTTTCTAATGTGTAAAAATATTAAGATATAACATTCTTATATACAAAAAATATTAAATTGTTAGTAGCAAACTGAGCAGTGAGAATAGTACCTGAACTTCACCAATCAAGAGTGCAAATAAGAAAAGTCCCAATGTACCCACAAAGATTGAAAAAAAGTTTTGCTCTCTTTCAGTTGTGGTCTCCAAATTTTGTCCATATGAACTGCCATCACAAAATCTAATTCTTATAAGGCATTTTTTGGAACCCATGTTCAGGCAATTACGTTATGTAAAATTAAATTTTAAATAAAAGTTCATCTATATTTATTATAAAATTCATCATAAACAGATACCCTAAAAGTGAACCTCAAAAATATTTGATTCTCATTTTTGGGTGATGTTCTTTCAGATTTGATTCTCGTTTGATTTGGGGTCATTTGAAAATAGATGTTAGACCCTATTCTTTTATGCGGCTGGCTGAGTGCGGTGTCACACCTCACCGCAACTTGCCATATTCCACCATAACTCAGTGACCCACACAATCCACCACAATCTACCACAATTCATCGCATCCTACTTTTTCTAATTTAATTTATCTTTATTAAAAGCTAAACTTTTCACGACCCACCACAATTTCACACTTTCCAACACATTTACAATTACTACAACCAAAACGTACCCACCACAATCCACCACAACTTTTCGAAACCTGCCACAACTCACCACAATGCTACCACACCACATCGCACCGCGCCACATCGTAGCCAGCCGTATAAAAGAACGGGACATTAATCGAATTACTTTCGGGTAACAGTTCGGATTGGTTTTCGGGTGAGTTTTCTTCGAGTTCAGGTCAGGAGCAGATCATCCATCTAGGTACCAGTTCGACTGTTCGAGTCTCAGGTTAGTTTTGCCAAGTTTAACCAGTAAATAAACATATATAAATGCAGATAGAAAGGTAGGCAAGTACATACCCTAAATTCTTCAAGCCCCACCAAAGGCAGTAGAAATAGGTACCCCAAAAGTGAACCTCAAAAATATTAAACTTGAGAGCATCACCAAAAATCCCAAACTGGTATTCGGCGGCGTTATTTTCAGGATCGCAGTTTTCAAAGAGCTTGGTATGTTCAGCCCAACCCTGGCGATCCTCATTATCTTGACTTTTGGGATCAAAATACCAAGGAAAACATGGGAATTCCACTTCCTCATATTCCTTCTCGCATTGTTGCGTCCAGCAATCAGTTATTCTATCAAGTGACCATATGTACCATATCGCCCCCAATACCTATAAAAATTGCAATCACGGATAAAAAAAACAGTTGAGTAAAGTTAAATTTTAGTAACTTTTGGTAAGTTTGGTAACTATTGGTAAATTTTGTCAAATTTAGTCTAATATATCAAAATTAATTTTTTTTACTTTTTAACTTTGATAATTTTTGGTAAGTTTTGGTAAATTTAAGTAAATTTAGATAAAAACTGGTAAATTCGATTTACCCATGAATTCGAAAGGCCTAAGGACTATTGACAATTTTCTCTTAGGAAGTGTCTGATTAGTCAAAAGTCTTAGGGAAATTGGTAAACATTTTTCTAAGTTAAACCAATTTTTCTATGTTTTGTTATATCTTGAACTTGGGATAATTTTAATAGGATCCCACAATTTTCCACCTTTACTTACAGTCTATTTGGTTATTAGAGGGGACATGGACGGGAGGGGAGGGGAGGGAAATGTTAAAAAACCTATTTCTATCTTGTTTGGATTATAAGTGGCGAGGAATGAGGGGAGGCATATTACATACACCTAGAGCAGTGCTCCGGATAAGTATGAGTGAATATTTATGTTATTGGAGTGGACAACGGGTAAGTATGGATGAACAATTATGATATTAAGGGTGAACAACATATAAGTATGAATGAATAATTATGCTATTAATAGTGCATAATGACTATATTTAGAGTACATGCTCTTGAAACATGTAATAAATTATAGGTATTGGGGGGAGGGGGTAACAAGGATTAATTATTGTGTTTGGATTAGAGAAGGGATGGAAGGAGGGAGGGAGAGAGGAAAATTAAGTACTATCTCCGTCTCAAAATATTTGTCTTTTTACCTAACTTCTTTGTCCTAAAATATCTGTCTCTTTTACAGTTCCAATAGTTGTCATTCTTTTTTACCTCTAATTTAATAAATTTATTTATTACTTTTTACAATTCTAATAACGGTTATCTTCAATTAAAGTAGGATTAGTTAGGATAAATTACAAACTTTTAGCTCAATTCGCAATATGCATTATTCTTTTCAAGTTAAGTAGATAGACAAATATAATGCGACATAGCTAGATAGTAGTTATTATATTAATAAATATTTAAATAATAAGTTTCCCCTCCTTTATTAACCCTTATATTGAGGGTTAATGTAGGGGAATAAAGGTAAATGGTTCCCCTCCCCTCTTATTTATTGTTCCAAATAAAGATAAATGAAGTTATTTAATATCTTCCCCTTCTCATAACTTCAATCCAAACATACTGACACATGAAGAAACTTTTTCTAGAAAAGATTCTCATGTAATTTTTACCAAAATCACTCTCTATATATTACAATTTAATATATAAAGGATAAGTTCGTAAGAAAATAAAAGAGAGTCTTACATGACCCGCTAATGTGAAGAGGACTAAGTTGTAGATTGCGCCGGAAAAGGCATTCCTTGCGACGGTTCCGGTGGTGTTTGCGATCTTCCGATTTAAAGGCAACATGACACACAGGCGAGGGACGTACTGAATAAGTATAACTATTGCCACCAAATAGTTTGTATCACTTGGGCTATGATCTTTATTATTTGACGGGTACACAAACCATAGCAGAAACTGCATCCATTGATTCAACACAATAAACAACCAATTAATATTCTTTTGTTGACTGTCACGATCTTTAATATTACCCTTTAATTGATAATTCCTTTATATAATATCCTATTAACAATTGCAATATTATACTATGAGGATCTTGCACGTACCTGAGGTAAGGGAAGCATGGCACTAAAATCAATGACAAAACCTCCCCTCAAGTACCTAATCGCAATGGTCTTGGGGTCCATGACAAGCTCCCCACGCCCTGACACGGCCGTGTTCATGTCCACAAACGCCGTCTTAAACTTCAAATAGATATGCGCGGCGTAGAAGCAATCGAACACGGTCCGGAGCCACATGATGAAGAAGAGGAGTTCAGTGTCGGTCTCGAGGCAGGCGCGTCCGCAGGCCGTGGGGACGTAGAAGAAGATGGGGTCGAGGAAGAGTGAGATGAGGCAGGCGATGAGGAATGTGTTGTTCCATTTGGTGATGAACTCGCTGCGCGGGTGGTGGATCTTCACCTTCGGGTTTTGGTTCCTCGCTGCGTTGAGGCCCCGGTTCAGGGCCGCCGGGAATTGAGGGAATTTCGACGAGGATGCATTGAAATGGAGGGTTTGCATTGCATTTATGTGTGTAGTAATTTGAAGGTGAATCGATTGTGTTGAGGCGAAATGATTGATGTTTTGGCGTAAAAAAAAAAGTAAAAAAAGAAATGATTGATGTTTTGGTTTGATTTGTGAGGGAATTGATTGAAATGAATGTAGGTTTGTTACAAATTATCGAGCGTTTTTAGACCTTGAATAATCAAAAGAAAAAAAATGTGGGTTTGTTGGGTATATTGATGATCTTCTTCCTAGGGTTGGGGAGGAGGAGGATGAATGAAGAGTGAAGGGAGATGTTTAAGGAGAGGCTAAAAGTTGTTAAGGATCATTTGCCCTAAAATTTTGCAAAGATATTGATGCTTAAATTTTAGGGAGGGGAGGGAGATAATAAAAGTGTTTGCTATCTTAAATTGTTAATGAAAGGGTATTGCCAATTAAATTTTTCGATTCTACGGTGCGATTGTATAAAAATTTGTTTTTGAAAACGCTCCATCATTTCCATTTTATCTGTGTTATTTTATTTGATTTTCTTTTTTTTTTTCCATGTTATCTGTCCTTTTAAAACTTTAATAACACATTAATACTAATTTATCAAATTAATCTTACTTTTTTTTCATTTTTCATTTTTATTCACAATTTTTCATTTTTATTCATAATTTTAATCAACATTTCTATATTTCCAAAGAAGCAAATAAATGTAGAGTCACTAGAGTGGAAGTTTCTTTAATTTTATAAATTATGTCTAAAGTGACAAATAATTTGGGAAGTAGGGAGTAATTGGTAGGATAGCTATTATAATAAATCATTATTATAGGTAGGGATGACAACGAACTGGGGCAACTACCCGCCTTCCCGGCCTCATTACCTGTTGTGGGGAAAATTTTTCCCATTTCCATCACATGAGGTACCTAAACCTAGCGAGGTATTAGCAATGTTGGAAGTAAGACTCAAATTAAGACAGTTAAGTAGCAAGAATAAGAATTTGTTAGTAAGAATAAGTTATTTATATATGCCTAAAAAATTTTTACTAAAGAAAATTACAAATCTACCATAAATTAAGTATGTAAATTTAATATCTGAAGGATATTTAGGTATTCTAATAGAAAATTGATGACAGAGAGGTGGGGATGTGTGGCAGACAACTATCCTCAACGGGAAAACGGGAGGAGGGCAGGAAAAACTTTGTCCTCATCCCCGTCCCGTCTCTGCATGTGGATTTAAAAGCTTATCCCGTCCTTGTCTTCATTGTAAGCAAAAATTTTATTCTAAAGCTGAACGGGGCCCTAGTAGGTAGGGTTATTTCCCGCCCCACTACTATCCCTAATTATGAATGAGGTGAAGTACACATGCTCCCTCCATCCCTAATTAACTGATGTCTAGGGTGGAGTAATACCAATGCATTTTGCCCTTTATAATTACTATAGGCGAAAAAATATTTTAAATGATTAAGTTGTTCTTGATTTATTATAGAAGTATTACTTTAAAAATTAATATAGGGGAAATTTATAAATTTTACATTAAAAATATAAAATAAAACATAATAAAGGAGGAAAAAATTAATTCAGTAAACAAATAAGGCTCCGTTCTTTTGTACAGTGCGGTGTGGTAATGGTACAGTGCGGTGAAATTTGAAAAAATATGGTCAAATGTGGTGGGTTGTGGTGAGTTGTAGCGGAAGTTGTGGTAGGTGGAGTAAATGAGGAGAGAGAATGTAAAAAGTAGATGAGAAAAGTGATGAGAGAGAAAAGTAAGAAGATATTTTGATAATGATTGTGATAAAGTGTGGTGGAGTGTGGTGAAGTGTGGTAAAATATTGAGTAGTGCGGTGTGGTGCAGTACCGCATAAAAGAATGGGTCTAATTAGAGTGGGAGGGGAATGTGCAGTTCTCTAAACTGGGCTTCAAAATTGCTAATAAACTGTAGATATTGGGGGTCCAGGCCGCGCACACAAGCATGGCCCAATAGTTCATGTAGACGTATGGGTATAATTTGAGGTAGAGCCGAATCAAGTTTGACTCGAGCTTCATTTGGAGGTCCAATATTCGAGCTAAATCAAGATGAGCTGAATGTAGAATTTAATTTAAATTCGACACAGACTTGAAGAAGAAGCGCGTATGATTCATAGGCAAGACGGTCTCGTTTCCAAGGCAATCTTTAAGCTCAATCTTCCTCCTGCAGCCCTGTCTAGTATCATTGGGATCAACTGGAATGAAGTTTCTTGATGGACATGAACAAGTAGGACTGTTAGTTGCATTGTAAAGCATCCGCAATGGTGAGCATGAGTTATACTCACTAGATGATGTGGAAGCAGTATGACCCACATGTTAACTTGTTTTCCAATAATGAGTGTAAGTTTGATTAAAATAAGTAAAAAAAATTGTGTATGCCCCATATTTAATAGTTTAAATACACTATAACAGAAATAAAAAAAATGAAAAAATATGTCGAGAATTCGAGTTTTTCTCACACCGACACTCGTCCTCGCCACTGCACTGTCTTTCTCGTCCTCGCCCACGCCACATCAGCGTTATTTCAGTCTCAAAATCGCCGTTGTGGATGGTCTAAGAGCAAATTCCCATGTTCCCACAATACCCATAAACCTCACATTGATCACTCAACCCTGTCCAACTAACAGTAGCAAAGTTAGTGTCAGTATTAGCACTGTAAATCCTCAGATTCCCATCATCATCTAACTTCAAGAATCTAAAAGGGTTTCCCTCCCCAAAATCAGTACTGTAAGCCATGACTACCGGGATAGAGAGGGATGCATCTGAAAGGGATAAAATCCCAGCTGACTGGAAAGACAAACTAGGGTTTATCAATTTGTTACTGACTGAGGAATTCAACCCCAGGGTCCAGTACATAATGTTATCATTCCACTTCAACGACAAATTCCCATTTCGATTAAGCCTAAAAGAGTAAGGCCCAGAACGCAAAACACTACCAACAGAGAAATTCTGCGACGGAACAAGAGTGTCCGCCAAGTGTTCGAAAGAATGCCACAATGAAACAGAGCCTTTCTTTAGAACGAAATTACCTGAATTCTCGAGCGTAGCGTGGGAAACACCGAGATGGGTAGTATTCGATTCCCAAACCACATCACCGGAGCCGTTGTTCAGGCGGAGGTTCCCGTCGGAAAGTAACCGGAAGGACGATTTTCCGTCGAGTTCTCCGGCGAAGGGTTTCCAGATAGGAATGGAAGCACCATACGTTATACCCAGAGAAAAAGCAGACCCTTTCGTGGGTAAAAAGCGTAGAGAGAAAGCATTGTCGAAGGAATACCAAGCTTCACCCAAATTCGAAGCATACAGAGCCGATCCAAGCACAACATCAGCAGCAAAACCAACATAGAACAGCTGAGCAAACACAAAACAGACCAAAAATTGGAGGGTTTTGGTGTTGTTTTTCGATCTACACACCATTTTCTCTTCCTCAATCTTCTGGGTTCTTCACCTTCTTCAGGTTTATCCTCATCTGTTTCACAATCAGTATTTGAACAGAATGAGAATTGAATTGAACTGTGTACGTTCAACAGTAAGAGTTTGAAGAAAAGGATGAAAAAGATGGGGGAAATCATAATTGAGATTAGTAGTATAAATACGGAGTGACAAGCACAAAGGACGAAGAAGCTCTGATTATCGCTTTTACGTTGAATTGACGAACACAAGGTGGCCGAGGAAAGCGATGGTGAAGGAAGGATGAATGCTTAATTATGGAGAGATTACGGGGGACTTTTCAAATCTGGGTGCAAAGGGTGAAAATTGAAATATATAGATTTTAATGAGGATATTTTGGTAAACTTGAAATTGATTTTATTTAATTTTTTTAAAAAAATATGTAATATTAATGTATGCATTAATGTGTATACATAGGCTGGTAGGAGTGACTGAGAGGCTGGGTGGGTTATTTGTCGAAATGGAAGGAAGATCGAAAGATTTTGATTGGAGATTTTTTTGGCACTATGTGTGCTATTTGGAAGGCTAGAAATTATGTGTGCGTTGATTAGGAAGCTGTGTCCGCAACATTACTTGAGATTGTGCTAGGTAAGGTGGTGCAAGAAATTGGAAGGTGGAGGAATAGGAGGGAACAACGTGGTTCGCAGCAGCAACAGATCCCAAGTGAGTTAGTTGTTGAGTACCGATGGGGGCATGATGAAGTAGGTGATGGAGATGGGTTGTTCCTGGTGGATGGGGCTAAAAGGAAAAATTCTAAATCCATGGCTTCCGCTTGGGTGTTTTTGCACCAGGGTGTTCGCGAAGGACAGAGGGTGCAGGCCGGGGCTGGGGATTCCGTGTTGTTCTATGAGCTGTTAGCTATTTTTCTTGCTTTGCAGGAAGGAAGGAGGTTGGGCTTAAGCAAGATTTTGATATGGACAGATTCTAGTCTTGTTGTGGAATCTTTGTTAAACATTAACAGAGCTCCTGTTAAGTGCAGGTCTCTAGCTTGGAGTTGCATACTTGCAATCAGAAAGATGGGGTTGGGAAGGATTCTGAAGGTCCCGAGACAACTTGTTCATCCAGCGCATCAGGTGGCCCAGCAGACCATTCGCAGTGTAGGCTGAATTACCTAGGTGTTTGCTGGGCTTATTTGTTGTTATTTGTTCGTGTTTTTCCTTGTTGTTTTTGTTGTAGTTGGTCATGTGTTGAAAAAAAAGCAATGATTACTTTCCCCCCTTTTTTTTATGCACTATTCTTTTTTCTTTGTTCTTTTAAATAAGAAAACCATTCTTTTTATTTTTCATCATTGTCTTTTTCTTTATTCTTTTAAATATAAGTTCGGGAATATTTTTAACGCAATACGTATGATTTACTCGCGTCCCGTGCAACGCACGGGTCTAAGTACTAGTTTATAGTAAAAGTGGGTCAGTTAGTGTAGAAGTACTCTGTACTCTGCGCGACTTGTTTGCCAAATCATAAACATCTTCGTGTAAGATGGTAATTCACCATTTTGCATTTCACCTGATTCACTTATAAAATTAAATGTAAGTATATTTAAATTAATATAAAGGTATATTTCATTATTTTGAGGGTTATTACAACTCATACATAATATAAAAATAATTATTTATAAATATTTTTTTCATAAATATAAAATTATGTATAAAATGTACATTTTCTACTATAATTGATAAAATTAGGATATCAATTATATTTTTTGAGCCAGCTAATAAGTAATAAATACTCTTATAGTTGATAAATATATATAATTATTATAGAAAATATTATTAAAAGTTATAAAGATATGAAATATGGATAATTTTAGATGATTATTAACCATATTGAGTCAAAATGTGTATCATTGTCCTGTTTGCCAAATATACCTTACTACTTGGTAGTCTGGTACCTACTTAAATTTATTGAAGATGTTAAACTTTATGAAAAAAATTTATCTATATTTATTATAAAATTTATTGTAAATTGATGAATATTATTGTAGAATTCATTGATATTTTCTAAATGGCAAATCGGAAAAAAATAATTCGTAGTTTGGGGTATTGGAAAGAAAATAATATGAACTTACAACTTTATTATGGATAATCTGAACTTTAACTTCGATTATTTTTTAGCATCCACCACTTAATTAAACTCGTCTGAAAAGTGACGTGGACGTGGTGGTGATGGTATTATATGTTGAACTTTTTACAGCTCATAAAAAAAGTTAAAAGTATCTTCTGCGGGTAATATCGTCACCACCATGTTACTTTTTCAACAAGTTTAAATGGGATTTCTTTGGATTAATTACTAAACGAGAACCTCCCATTATTCTTTCTAGCATAAAGTAACACTTAGCTGGGATCTCTTTGGATTTACAGAAGCTCTTTACACTGCTCCATTTTCACAAGAACATGATATACACTACCTGGAAAGAAGATGCCCTTTTTGCTGTTTTGCTGCTTATATTCGTAGTTATGCTGTTATTTTGTATTTTTGATGCGAACTTAAAATTTATTTTGATGAAAAAAAAAATAGTTGGAAAGAAGATTCCCAAATGTTGATCATGACTGGAGTGTTCTAGGTTTAAGTAGAGATTTGGCGTATTATTTGGTCCAAGTAGAGATTTGTACTCATACCTAAGGTCATCTTCTTTTCTGCGGTTGACAATATGTGGTGTCACAGCCCATCATATTTTGCCACAACCCATCACTACATACCATTCCACCACAATTCACCACAATCCCTCACAAGTTACTTTTCACAATTACCAATACAATATTTCTTCAACTCACTTTTCCAATTACTTTTTCACAATTACCAATGTAATATTTATATATATACAAAAAACTCACCACAACTTACCAATAACCCACCACAATTCCACCATACTCGCCACAATTTCACCACACCATACCGCAAAACACCGCATAAAAGAACAGGGCCTGATCGTATTGGTTAATAAGCTTTTTGAAAAGGGAAATTGGAATCTAATAAACCGACCTTTGATAGTCTTTTGAAATGACGAACCAACCTTGCAAATTAATTTACAACGAACCCACCTTAACATGTTAATTTTGCTAACGAACCTCCGGCGAGACCCACAGGCCGGAAAGCTGAGTTGGCGGTGGTTTTAGCTGACTTGGCATATTTGGGAGCAAGAAAAAAAAAAGAAAACTAATTTTTGGCATGTGCCCTGGTTAATGAAATTGCCAACTCATCTATTTCCCCCTTTAATTTTTACTTTGGAAGCTCACCCACCCTCCCTCTCTATTTCTCCATTAACTCCACGCTATTGTTCTATTTCATTAAAGTCAGATAGGATTAAACACCCTTACTCTCTTCCTTCAAATTTCTTTTCCCTGAATTGTTTTCCTGAATTCGAATTGCGTAAACCCTAATTGCTACTGTATGTGTTAAATTTCGACGGTGGAGGCATAATCGTTGGAGACAATCTCAAGTTGAGGTATGTTGTTAAATTTCGTGTTTAATTTCGTGGCGGAAATTAGGGTTCAATTCTGGGTTTTTTAGGGTGCAGTTTCTTAATGCTTGTTGTTGTGAATGTCATATAGGTTGGTATAATGGATGATTGTGTAAATGTCGAGATCCACCACGGTGGAAAATTCATTTTTGTTGGGGAAGAAGAGGTTGAGTATGTGGGTGGGAAGGTGAGCAACATTTATCCAGTAGATGTTGATATGTTGACTGATTTAGAAGTTCTGGGTTTTGCTGAAACTTTGGGGTATCAAAGTATTGAAAGATTCACTTAGCTCATTCCTGGGATGACATTGTTTGAGGGGTTGAGGACTTGCAAGGGTGATTTGCAGTCATTAGATATGGCACAGGCTGCATTGATGAACAAGAACTTGGTAGTGTATTTTGAACACAAGGTGGATGAACCTGAGGGTGTTGAAACAATTCCGCTTGCACTTCCATGGTCTCCTCGTAGATTCAAGCGTCGTGCAATGAGGTCTCCATCTGGGCCTAAGTCATCCCAATGCCAAAGAAGGGTGCTAGAGTGAAGGTAACACCTATGACTTCCCCATTGAGAAGGAAGAAGCTCAATTCTAACCCTTTGCCAACTGAGCCCAATGCAATCAATATTCCAATCGCTAAGCCAATCCCTGAGCCCAATGCAAGCAATATGCCAATTGCCTAGCCAACCCCTGAGCCCAATTTAGAGCCCAATGCCACTGGCCTAAACAATGAGCCCAATTTTGAGTCCAATTCTCAACCAGAACAAACAGAACATACTACAACTGAGACACAAGCATCCCAGGTGACTGACCAGACCCCACCCAACATAGAAACTGAAGAACAAGTCAAGGCACCTCTAGTTGACAAGGGTAAGGGGAAAGCTACTGTTGACCACCTTGCACCTGAGGTTGAATGGGTGTGGGAGGATGCAAGGCCTGGATCTCCATGTATTGGAGGTGAGTCTCAAAGTGAGGATGGTGAAAGTGACTGGGAAAGGGATGAGTTGCAACAGGAACTTAATGAAGGAACAACTGGGTCAACTAAAAGGAAGATCAGTTTTGATAATGATGATGGGGGTGGCCAAGGTGATGTCACAGTTGAAGATGGTGATAAAGGAGGTTCTGCAAATGATGATGATGATCAGTCTGATCAAGATGGGGAAGAAGTTGACACTAGTGATGAGGAATATATTGAAGGGAAGAAAAGAAAGGAAGAGTGTAGGAAAGAGAAATCAGAAAAAGTGAAGGCTGCTTTTGAGAAGGGCAGTGATAAAACAACAGGGGATGAAGCTGAAGCAAATAATGTGGATGCAACAAACAATGCTCAAAGAAACTCCCTTGGTGGTTTCCATTCTGAGTATGAGGAATCAGATGAAGAGATGGATTCTTCAGGTGAGAGTGAAGATGATATACCAAGGCTGTTAAGGAAGAAGAAGAAGCCTAGGACTGTTGATTCAGGCACTAACTGGAAGACTTTCAAATGGGAGGTGAACATGGTGTTTCCATCAGCATCAGCTTTCAAAGATGCTCTAGCATCATATGCCATTGGTCAAGGTTACAGTTGCAAGATTGGAGTTGCTTCTAGGAGGAGGAAAATGATGGCAGTAGTATGTAAGAAAGGATGTGACTTTTATGTTTATGTGTCATTTGATAAAGCTACTAGCAATTTCATTGTTAGGACTGTTAGAGGGGAACATAAGTGTAACAAGAACATGGTGAAAAATCCACAATTAAAGTACAAATGGGTTGCCAAAAAGTACCTGGCTGTTTTCAAGGAAAAACCCAATTGGCTAGCAAAGGAACTGATTGAGATAGTGTTGAGGAATGAACATGTTGTGTTGCCTGCTTGGACAGCTTATAAGGCTAGAGAGCATGCAAGGACACTACTTCATGGCTCCATGTTTGACCACTATGCTAAGGTTGGATCATACCTTGAAGAGCTGAAAAGATCCAACCTAGGGGAACTTACATACTAACAACAAGGCCAACAGAGGAGGGTGATAAACCTTATTTCCATAAGTTGTACATATGTTTTGATGGATTGGCTAAAGGCTTGTTGCCAGGGTGTAGGAATGTGCTATGCATTGATGGAACTTTTCTCAAAACCTTCTTGGGTGGTGTCCTAGTGACAACAATTGGAATAGATGGAAACCAGCAGATGTTTCCTTTGGCATGGGCTGTTGTTGAAGCTGAAAACAATGACAGTTGGGAGTGGTTTCTCAACCATGTACGTCAAAACATTCATAGTGATGATGGATCTGGTTGGACCATTATTTCATATGAGCATTTGGTAATATACATGATGTTATTACACTATAAAGTTATGATTTTGTTAGGTGGATTTTAATATGTTAACTTTTGTTTGGTTTTTTTTTTTTTTTGTTTACATTTACAGGCTATTGTGAAGGGGGTTGCAACTGTATTACCTAAATGTGAGCATAGACACTGTGCGAGACACATATATTCAAACTGGAAGAAAATGCACAAGGGGGATGAATTCAAGATGCTATTTTGGAGAGCAGCAAAGTCATACAATGAGGCAGATTTGAAAGATGCTCTGGATGAGATGAAACAAATTTCTACTCAGGCATATGAAGACTTCATCAAAAAAGATCCCAAACTCTTTTGTAGAGCATACATGAACCCAGACAGTAAATGTGAGACAATTGTGAGCAACATGGCAGAGACATTCAATGCCTACATTGCCAAGGCAAAGCATAAACCATTGATACACATGCTGGAAGACATAAGGAGTGCTCTGATGGAAAGGATTGTCCTCAAAAGAGAGCTGATGACAAACTCACATGATGACATATGCCCAAGGGTCAGGAAAAGTCTTGAAAAAGAAAAAGAGGAAGCTTGCAAATGCAGACCACACCCATCTGGGAACAATACATTCCAAGTTGATGTTTGTCAGACAGGTTAGCAGTGGACCTCAACTCAGCTACATGTATATGTAGAAAATGGGATCTCATTGGAATACCATGCTCCCATGCTATTTCATGTGTTGGTTGGCTGAAAATGGAAGATGAGGTGTTTGTCAATCCCATGTTTAAAAAATAAGCCTATATGAAAGCATATGAGTTCTCTATCTCACCTTGTGTTGGAGATAGGCACTGGCCCATGAAAGAACTCCCACTGCTGCCACCTCATGTCATCCCTCGAGCTGGAAGACCAAAAAAGAATAGAAGGAGAGACCCCCATAAAGATCCCAAGAGGGCAGGAAAGCTGACAAGGCATGGACTTGTTATGTATTGCAGTATATGCCACAATCAAGGACATAACAAAAGGGGTTGCCCTGACAAAGACACAAATCTATCACAACAACAACCTCAACCACCCCATCCAGAAACACAACCAGAAGAACCACCTAGAAGGCAATGGGGGAGGCCAAGGAAGCAACCATCAAACAATGACACTACTGCTGCTAGGGGGACCTCAACTTCAACTAGGGGGTCAGCTTCTAATGTTGCTGCTAGGGGTTTAGCTAGGGGGTCTGCTGGTAGGGGTTTAGCTGCTGCTAGGGTGACTACCAAATCCAGATCTTCTGCTGATTCTGCTGGTTCTGCTGGTGCTGGTGTTGGTAGGGGAGGTGGTCGAGCTAGCAGAGGAGGTGGGAGAGGAGGTGCTGGTAGGAGAGGTGGGAGAGGAAGGGGATCTGGAATGGGAAGGTGGTTTCCAACTGGGAGTGGGAGTGGAAGTGCTAGGGATGAAGCTAGGGCATATAGAAGTGCTGCTTATTGGTTGGGGGTTACAAGTGCAAGGGTATGGATCTTTCCCTCTCTTTTTTTATTTGTAACTTTTTAGAATAACAATAAAAGGTGGTCCCCTGTGTTTGATTGTTGTGGTGACCAAAGTGAAGCACATGATTTTGACATTTACCTTTTCAATTTTTTAGGGGGAGGCTTCTTCATCTGCTACAGCTGGCCAGACAGATGCCCCTTCATCAAGTGCAGCAGATATCCCAACAACCCAAAACTCATCCACCAGTCAACCATTCACTGAACATTGGATGTACTGAGGCAGTAGGCTGATTATTTTGGTAGATTAGGGCTGTGTATTTTGGTAGTCCAAGGATGTGTATTTTGTTATTTCTGTTTGCAGCAAACATACATGCATTAACATACTGTTTGTATCAAACAGATGATGTCTCAAACAGATGAAGATGCTGTCCTTTTGTTACAAGTACTCCTGTCATTTTCTTGTCAAACATATGATATTTATAAGCTTGCAAATGAGCTGGTTTTTGCTTAATGGAATGACATTCAATGTCAAGCTTTTGTCCTTCCTATATGGATGTGTAAGTACATATCATATTCCTTTATTGTTTGTTGTTGAAAAGTGAATGCTAACTTAGGACAATGAACAAGTTGCAATTGCTCAAAAAATAATCAAAAAGTTCATGCATTTCATTCATCCATACCAATATCCATTACATTAACTACTAGCCTATATTCACAGAGACAATAACTTCCATTCATCTACCCACCTACCAAGTACCTATCTTCACCTACCCTACAATGTTGACAACCACCACAACAACTACAATTACAAACATTACAAAGGGTATCCAACCATATCTAAATGATCCTCTATGTTGTAAATACTTCATTGAATCTCTCAAAGCCTTCACCTCTGCCTCACTTGCCTTCCTCTTCTTCTTCTCATTCTCAAGTTTTGTTCTGAGCTTGGTTACTTCTTCCTCCAGTTTTACACTGCTCAGAGTCTCGTTCCTCAATTCTTGCATCTCAGTTTGCATTCTTGACATTTCCCTAACAATTTGCTCCATCCTTTCCTCCAATATCGAAATGTGCTCAAGCAAATACTTGTCAAGCTCATCTTCCCAAACAAAGAACCCACACCCTTGATTCACCTTCAAATCACACATAAAACAGAGAAACATATCACAAATTCAACATCTTTCACCCAAAATTCGAACCCTAAACCCTAAACAGTAATTAAACCCTAAACACACTGACCTTCCAAAATTTGCATCCAAAAAATTTCCTCCCATATTTGCGTTCCTTGCGGCAGGTTTCATACACAACTGGGGCGTTATGCTTGCATTTCAATAGAGCAGCAACTGGGCTTCTTGAACCTGACATTCCCGACTGAAATGCAGTACCGACACTTGAAGAACCTTGATTATGGCTAGCCATTCTGTGCGAACTAATTGAACGAAATGGAAGAAAGGAATCTCGATTGAGAGGAGCAGAGAGGAATAGGTAGGATTTAGGGTTTATAGATTTTAGCTTCTGCTGGAGGAAGATTGGATCTGGAGATGGATTCTTCGTGGTCTTCCTCTTCTTCAGCTTCCTCGATTTAGTTTGGGGTTCTTTCTTTTTTTCATTGTGGGTGGGACTTGGGTGTTCAGATACAACTAGAGAAGGAGGGAGAAAAAAAATTAAAGGGGGAAATAGATGAGTTGGCAATTTCATTAACCTGGGCACATGCCAAAAATTAGTTTTCTTTTTTTTTTTGCTCCCAAATATTCCAAGTCAGCTAAAACCACCGGCAACTCAGTTTTCCGGCCTGTGGGTCTCGCCGGAGGTTCGTTAGAAAAATTAACATGTTAAGGTGGGTTCGTTGTAAATTAATTTGCAAGATTAGTTCGTTATTTCAAAGGACCATTAAAGGTCGGTTTATTAAATTTCAATAAACTTTTTGAAAACCACAAGCTTGGTAATCGTATTGTTTGGTTTTGGATTGCATTAACATGAGTCACAGTTATATTTTGATTAACTCATCAACAAAGTCTAATTTGGTTTAGACCGGTTTGATTTTTAGTGGGGCATTTCTTAATTCAATGAACATATTTTGCGTTTATGATGATCAATAATTTCAACGATACTTGTCCGCCTTGAATTGTAAGACATGACCTAGTTACATTACGAACAATTCAAACTAGAAGATGACAAAGAACAAAATTGATTAATGAAAGCGAGTGATGTGCAAATCAATATGTTCCAAGGCATAGCCATGTCACATATATACATTGGGAATAATTCAAACTAGCAGAGGCCAAAAAAGATGAATACTTGACCTACAAAAGATAGACAAAGGGCAACATTGCTAAAGGGAGGCTAGTCTTTAAAGAGAGATGTATTACGTAAAACTTTAATATTAGTTTTAACCTCACCCCTGAAGTTTAACGATAATTGGGAGATAAATTCAAACATGAGAAGAAAAAGAAAAACATTACACAGACTTTTTTTCAACCTACAAACTTTAAGGTCCTTTTTTATTCAACCCATAAATTTTAGGGTCCAAAAAATAAACAATGAAAACCGTGGGACCAGAAAATAAATACACCTATACTTCAGGGTCCAAAATGCAAAAATTCCTGTCAAACATGTATGAACAAACGTTTGATATTTGAAAAAGCAAAATGATAAACATCTTGACGCAAGATTGTTTATAATCATTTTGCTTTTCACCTAAACCACGCATAAAGTTTAATGTAAGCATATTTAAATCATGATAAAGGTATATATCATTACTTGGAGGGTTATTACAACTTATAAACAATATAAAAATAATTATTTATTTATATTTTTCCATAAATATAAAAAATGCAATTCTACTAAGATTGATAAAATTAGACTATTATTTATATTTTTTTACCTAACTAATAAGTATTATACTCTTATAGTTTATAAATATATATAATTATTAGACAAAATATTATCAAAAGCTTCAAAAATGTGAAATATGGACAACTAAAGATTGTTATTTGAGTGAAGATGTGTATCATTGTCCTATGAAAGAATAGAACATGTATGAAAAAAAATAGGTTGGATTGATACATGAATTAATTGATTGCACATATAGAAATAACCCCAAAATGATAATATTGAGAAACTCTAATCATCCAATTACAAACATTAAAGCACAGAAAATATATAACTAATTAAAATTACACAGTCCCATTTTAACCCTATAAAAGAAGTTCTTCAACAACAACAATGGCAGAGCTAACTATGCAAACCATACATATTGAGAGAATTCAGAATTGAGAGGATAAGATCATCTCAACCAAGTCCATGTCTTTCTTCCCTCTCAGAGAATCATACCCTAGATTCATCATCATCACACCCTGATCCAACGGTCCAGAAACAACCGGACCCGCTTGGTGGGACCCATCAACCAAAGAAGCCATCAGATCAGAGACAATAGAGGTGGTACTGCAATTGTTGTTGTTGTTAGTATCTTGATAATAGTAAGATCCTTCAGTTGGGGTAAGCTGCTGCTGGCCGTAGGATGGGTAGTACAGATGATGATGATGATTTGGCACATCCAACGGCTGAGGATTGACGCGAGCGTCATCGTAGTTACTGAGGAAGGTTTTCATGAACACAAGCTCATCATCATGGCTAGGGTTTGTGATGTCAAGAAGGGGGGATTCGAAGTACTGGTCATGTTCAGAAGATTCTAGAACAAACCCGGTTTCACGAGGGTCAGTGAGTGGGTCCCCCACGTGGGCGGTGGACCCCGAGCTAGTCGATGGGGCGGTGTTGGTGTCAGAAATCGCGGTGGTGCTAGGGCTTTGGGCCCCACCATTGGATGAGGTGGCTAGGGTTTTGCTCTTGATGTATTCTTGGAGAAGTGAGGGTTGGTTGGTCTTTTTCCCACTTTGAAGAGAATTTGTGGTTTTGTTGCTCCTTCTCTTAGAGTTTTGCCTCCTTTTGGTGGCATTCCAATGGTTTTTGATGGAATTCTCAGTTCTTCCTGGGATTTGCTTGGCAATTTCAGCCCATTTGTTGCCAAATTGCATGTGTGCTTGAACTAACATTCTCTCCTCTTCTTCACTCCATGTATCTTTCTGTTAAAAATATTGAAAAAAAGTATATGTCAATAAGAAATAGAGATGTGTAAAATTGATGAAACAAATGAACATTGAGAACAAATAGTCTTTATATACAACTTTGTGTAAATAAGGATTAGTTCTTTCAAATTTTGAACTTAAAAGTTGTTAGTGATGGCTAAAGAGTTTTGTGTGCTAGCATGCGTGCATACACATGTGTGTGCGCATGCGCGTGCGTAGGTGTGATTTGAAAGCTGTAAACAAATGAAGAACAAGTATATGATGGTTTATATTAAGCCATTGACATTAATTACAAAAGTACCGGATTTTATTCCTTTTTATCTTTGGCAGAATGTCACGAGTGGAACGTATCAATACATACTTCTAAACAATCATGACTTTTTTAATCCTTTAACTAACAAAAGGTGAATATGTCAATAAGAAATAGAAATGTATAAAACTGATGAGTGATGACACAAATGAACATTGAAAACAAATTATGTTAATCTTTATATACAACTTTGTGTAAATAAGGATAAGTTCTTTTAAATTTAAACACAAAAGTTGTTAATGATGGCTGAAGATTTGTATGTTCGCATGCGTGCATACACATGTGTGTGCGCAAGCGTACGTATGTATAGTTAAGTAATTAACAAAATTAAAAGTTTAGATTCAAAATTTGAAAAGTACTGTATAACAAATTAAGAACATATATTAAGGTGTTATGAAGCCGTTGACATTAAATACGAAAGGTTAGTCCAGCGTAGATAAACAAAAATGAATGTTATCGGATTTAATTCCTTTTTATCTTTGGCAGAATGTCACGACTTGAACGTGACAATACATTACGCTAAACAAACAAGACTTTTTTTACTAGTTTTACCGAATGTAAAATCATTAACATAACTATAAGATGTCAAGTTCATCATTGGTAGTTTTGTATTCATCGGTCCCTTGTTCTAGGCATGCAAAGCTTAATGGTGGTTATCCCACGGAATAAGGGGTGAGTCTACGAACCTATGTACTATTAAGGTAAGGCCCAACGGACAGTTCTGTGCTGATTTAAAACGTTAACCTAATAAAGATAAAAGAAAAATGAACGTTACATACTTGATTTTATTCCTTTTTTTTCTTCGGCAGATAAACACTCCGTTAATGCGAGTCACGAGTTGAGCGTGTAAATATATATATACCACTAAACAATCACGATTCTTTTACTACTTTGACAAAATGTGAATACTAATTCATTTACATATTAAGGTGGTTGCCGTATGACTTTTCATTAATAAATATCTCTTATTTTATAAAAAATAAGGTGGTTACCCTAGATATAAAAACTGATTAGATAAACTTATTTACCCTTCATATTAAAAAAATACATAAATAAACAAGATGTAACACAAAGCATGGAAAAATAGATTGCCATGGTATGTATAGCAACATCTAGCTTCAATCACGTCAACAATTTTCTTTTCACCCCTGATGAAGTCTTTTTAAGGTTTCCGGTCAACTTTCCATGTAAAAAAGAGCAGTAATTTTGTCTTGACAGTAAAAAAAAATCTAGTATTAGATCCATGATTAGCAAATTTTAATCAAGATTAAGGGGGGTAAAAGATTAATACCTTGATGTCAGGGCGAAGATGATTATGCCATCTTTCCCTACATTGCTTTCCTGCCCTACGATCCAACTTCTCAGCAATTACAGACCATTTTTTTGTCCCATATTTTGCCACTAACTCCATCAACATGCTGCATCTCCAAAAAATATATGTACATAATTAAATTCATAAAAATGTAAACAAATAAACTAAAAAGAATTAGTAAAAAGAAGTGGTAAAAAAAAAAAAGAAAAAAGAAGAAGAGGAAGCAAAACCTGTCTTCTTGTTCAGTCCATTGGCCTTTGATCAAAGGAGAAGAGTCCTTTCCTTTTCTCTTCTTAGAAGGGTTATTGCCATTAGGATTTTCTTCCATATTATTTCTCGGGAGCGCGTTTTGATTCATAACTCCGTCTCCTTCCCCAAACAACCCGTTGACGAAGTTCAATTCTTGCATGGTTGCCCATGAAGAAGAAAACCCGCCATTCGGATAACCCAATGTCGCGTTTTGATTCACTTCCGTTTTCGACAACGAATTATTGTTGTTGATGTTGTTGTTGCTGTTGTTGTTCTTGTGGCATTGTAGGAACCTATCAATGGCTGAAGCAGGAGGGCCGGACCGAAACAAAATCGAAGGAAGAGGGCTTTTCTGAAAATTAAAATTTGGTGAAAATTGATGCTCATAGCCCCTCTTCACTCCTCTCATTTCCATGATCATGTAGGGTAAAAAACTCCCTAAGGTAAAAAAAAAAAGTTGAAGATTTATGGGGGGTTGGGGGGAGGGTTTTTTACCTTGCTCTTTCTCTATGTAGCTATCTCTAATTACTACTTGTGTGTAGTTCTTTCTCTAGTTGTGTCAATTCCTTTTATAGAGAGTCAAAGAAGATTAGAGGGAAAAAGCAAGTGATTAGGGACAGAAAGCTTAAGCTAAGCCTTGTATTAAGCTCTTGTGGGTGAATCACAGCCGTTGATATTGATGGGGATCCAACGGCCTGTGATTTGTGTTGGGTTGTAACCCCCTTCATCTTCCTATTTGGTAAGGTGAATGTTATCATAAATGGGTAGGTAATTAATTTTTGTTTAGAATTATTGCAATAAATATTCAGGCTATTCAATGACGTACTAATTACAAATTAGTAGTGGTGTTAATCCACTTCAAAAAAATAAGGTCAAGCTAATTAGATAATTTTTTTATTTTTTAATAATTTTATTGTTATTTTTTAGGGTTGATTATAGGGAGGATGGTTAAGAAGAAAAGGTGAGGGAAATTTCAAAAAATTTTGATCGTTGGTTCTTGGGTGCATGAACTGTGAACAGCTTTCATGGTTTTCCTTTTTCAAAAGAAACTGATTTCACAGATTTCTGTTTTAAAATTACGAAATTGAATAATTGATTTTTTTGATTTGGAAACACCTAAAATTGAAAAAAAATTCAAATAAATAGTTTTTTTATAAATCTAAATTTCAAATTAATCAAAATATAAATCTTAATATATAGAAAATCATTTGCTTTTTTGTCAAATACAATTTATCCTTTCATAATAATAATAATAATAACAATAATAATATAATGATAAATAATAATAGTATCATCATTGTGGCCATCATCATCTTCATTATCATTATCATTATCATCCTCATTATTATTGTTATTATTATTTTAAATTAATGAACAAAATTACCTAGGTTCTTCTTAAACTTTTTAGGTTTGAATTTTAGAAAAATTAGTATTTTAATATTCTAGAACTAAGATTGTGTTCCCGGAGTACGAAGCTCTTGTACTTCCGGAATGGATTTCAAGAAAATATATATACAAATTTTATGAATATTCAAATATAAATTTATGAGCATACTCATAAAATTTATTATTATAATAATAATATTTGAATTAAAAATAATAATCATATTATAATTTATAGTAATCGTACGTACCCAATTAAGTAAATAGCTCTAATTTTTTCACTAAAATTTTAATGACATATAAAAATAAATTATAATATTATAATCAATAAATTGATAAGCTCTAATATAAATATTTTAAGTATTGTTATATTGTATTTCACTTAAATCAGAAAAACCAAAAAGGACATAAAATTGTCATTGTCATTGTAACTTTTTCAAGTAAACATCATTTTTTTTACAAAGAAAACTAAAGTAAAAATTATTTACCACTAATAATAATAAGATTGAGCTACTGCATCACGAGTTTATTTGTATTGGGTTTACATATAGGTAAATTAAACCAAGATTAAGGAAGATTGGGTTTGAATAAATAGAGTAATTTTCCAAAATTGTTTACAAATAAATTGAGCAAGGCCCATGATAGGGTTCAATGGGGTTTTCTACAGGCAATACTCCGCAAATTGGGATTTAAGGAAGATTAGGTTTGAATACTAATGAATTATTGTACTTCCGCCTCCTAACACTTCTATATAAATGGAGAGACATGCGGCGAGCTCAAGCCTTCAAGGAGACTACAATATGCAAGGAGATTAGGGATGACAACGAGGCGGGTTGGACGCGGGGGGACGGAGCAAGGATTTTTCCCCATCAGGAGCAAGCATCTTCAGGAGTCTCCTTTGCACCACTCAACGCATATGCAATTATAGTGTTATCTTCCTTTGTATACCGCGTTGGTCTCCTGATCTCCCTCTTGGGATGATCTCTTGTTATACTATGTTCTTCCTCCACCTAAGGAACGTAAGTTTCGATCTCAGGCTCATCAACCTGAACTGTTTCAGGAGCGTTATCAGTAACCAGCTCCTGACTGCAAGTTACAGTAGCTCCACCTCGAACTCAGGTTGCCCTGAATGTCTTTTTAGAGCTTTTTTGAAGTTCTCATCGCTCATCATTTCATCGATCTTCACGTCGGGATACTCAATCACATCCCATAACCCGTGCTGAATTAGGACCGCCTATAGGTGCAATCTCCACATCGTGAAACTCCTCATTCCATCAAATTTTGGAATCTTGCACTTCTTGATTGAAGTCATCTCTGCCTTGCTCTAATACCACTTGTTAAGAACATAAGTGTAAGGTTATAGTGGAAGCGAAATAAATGAGATGCCGGAAATTATGACAGAATTCAGGAACGAAAAATAAGCGATAAAACGAACATCAGGTATACGTGGGAAACCGAAGAACTCGGAGGAAAACCCATGGACGACAACAACCAGAAAATAATCCACTATGAGAAGGAAGAAGTACAACTTGATCACTATCACAGGGCGTGATGCGATCAACAAAAGGAGATTACAATAAAAATATCTCAAACTCTCAACTTACAATCGCTCGGGATACACTGGGAAAATATTGGTGAAACTGTCTCTCTCAATATTTTCTCTCTGATCTAATTGATCGCCGTAAAATAAAGTGGAGAAAAGTGAACTCTATTTACAAGGCGACTAGGAGAAATTAGAGTTACATTAAAACTCAAATAACTGTAAGTCGTAGTTGACTTGAAGAGGGAACTTAGGTTAAACAAAATTAACCACGATAGGAATTTCACGCCACCCAGGATAATTCCTCGTAGCATCGAATGAGGAGCAACTTACGTCTCCTCCTCTCCTCTTGCCGATTTTGGACCCTAGGAGGATCCAATGGGCCACAAAACCCAACATTATTTGATACAATAGATTGTACATGAAAGAAAGGTTTTCTTGATAGAGTCATGTGAATTTCTATTGTTGATCCATTCCCCATTCCAAACAACCATCAACGTAACAAAAATCAACTTTCATAAATTTAGCTATATATATATACCAAAACTTGTACAAAGGTTAGAAGACCACGACCATATTAAATACTAACACGAATTTTCACATGATAGAGAGAAAAGTTATTAAATTGAATGATAAACTAAATGTGTTATAAATTGAAAAATACATAAATTATTGAGGACTGGGGCTAACTACCGACAAATATGGTTGATGATAACCCCTCCATTGTATACAAGAAAGATGCGGTTAGGGTTTTCTCTATGGAAGATGAGGAGAGGAAAGAATTTGAGTTTAATTACTAGATTGATGAAGTTAGACTTATTCATGCTGCATGTTATGATTGACTTCATTGCTCTGTACATTCCATATTATTTGTCATTTGTTGACTTTCACGATCTTCAATATCATTATTTGGTTGATAATTTCCGACTTAATACTTTCTCCATCCCAAAGTATTTGCCACTTTAGGTAAAATTTCAAAAAATGATAAAATGAGTCATGAAATGTTGTGAAACATTAATATTAAATTACATGTACATATATATATATTCCTCTCTCCTACTTTTTCTATCTTTGTGTGGAAAAAAAATAATGAAAAAGAGTTAGTTGAAAAAAATTGCATTGAAATTATAAAGTGACAATTTAAGCGTTGTGAGACAAAAATGATTAGTTAAAGTGACAACTTTTATTAGAGGGGTGAGTATTTTGTTATCACAATAATATACTTTTTAGATACAACTATTTTTTGTTACGAATCAAATGGTAGTAGCTAAATATTAATAATCACTAGTCCTTAAACTCGTGCATTGCACAGGACAAAATTAACAACACATATTGTTGTCACAAAATTAGACAACATATGTTAAAACCTTGTTTATATCATATAATAAAACGAATGTATATATAACTTTTCTAGTTTTTCACCAAAATTAAACTAAAATTGAAACTATAATATGTAAATATACTAGTTACAGTTTTTCCAATATTAAGATCTTCGAATAAAATATCTTAACTTAAACAATCTAATATAAATACAATTCAAATTAGATAAAACAATATCCCAACTAATATAATAATACTAATTATATGTCATGAGTTGGGGGAAAACAATGTTAATTGTATGGATGTTTGAAGCTAGCTTATCTTTAATCAAATAATATCTCAAATGAAATTGATAACTTATAAATATTATTGCCTAAAAAATAACTTTTAAATAATTTTTTTGAGAGAAACTTTTAAATATTATATCAATGCATAGAGTTAACAATGCATAAAAATAATAATTAAAGACAAACTTTCTTTGTATCAAAATAGAATTTGACAAACATTAAATGTTAGCATTAGCATTCACAATATATAGAATTTGACCCATTGTAATCATTGTTATCGTGTCGTCCCTTCAAAATTTAAGAATTATAAAAAAAATTAACATGAAGATATAATTGTTTATTATTATTATTATTATTATTATTGTTGTTGTTGTTGTTGTTATTATTGTTATTATTATTATTGTGATTATTAAATAGGCTATCATTTACAATATATTCTTCTTTTAATATAATCGTATTGTCTAGCAGCTCTTGCTTCAATCAAAATACACATATTTTAAAAATAAAATTAATAATTAATATTCTAACATTTATATCGTAACTTATAATATGTATAAATTAATTGTAAAAGAAAAATAAAGTTAATTAATTATAACCTTTCAATAATGCCCTCTTCAAAATACACTTATTTCAAACTCCACCTTTAGTACCAAATTACCCTAACAATTAATGTGGTAAAATAATTTTAAAAGAAAAATAAATAATTATAAATTACCAAAAATATACTTATTAAAACTCATATATACCTACCTTCATCCTTTGTACATACGTGTGTATATATATATATTTAGAAGTTGATGGTTCAAATTTTCAAAATTTGATTAGAAAATTTTCAATACGACAAATAATATGAAACAAAGGGTAATACAAAATCTTATCTTTTCCCTGCCGTAGGAAAAAAAAAAACAATTTAAAAATTAGTGCATGACTGGTTTCAACCTTACTGGGCCTCCATAAAGGGTCGTAGAGTTGAGTAAACTAGGCCTCAAAATTGGCCTCTTAGCTTAGCCTACCACGTTTATTGGAATGATAGAGGTAGAGCGTTAGCGAAGAAGGCTGGAAGGTTTTTAGCTCAAAATAATTTGAAATCGGATGTTATTGACTGAAAATAATTCAAACTTATTTTTTGGCTGAAAATAATCCAAACTTTTAATCAATTACTCCGACTAAACTGAAATAGATTTTCGGCGTCAGAATTTTGACTGGGTAGCCGGAGCACGTGTTTCTTTAATTGATTTTGGTTTTGAATTTATGTTGACTGGGGTCTAAATAAGCTGATCGGTCGGCATTCTGACGTTGGAAATCGATTTCGTTTTAGTCCGATTAAATAGGTTAAAAGTTTGGATTATTTTCAACCAAAAAATGAGCTTGGATTATTTTCTGCCAGTGACCTCCGACTTCGGATTATTTTGAGCTAAAAACCCTTTTAGGAATTTCAAAAAGGAGTATGGATTTAAATTATGAAAAATATTTAAATATTAAAAACTATAAATAAATCCATAGTTACTACATTTACATTTCCGTGATTTTGAAAAATTTTAGGGGGCCTTTTATTTTATTTTCATTTTATTTGAACTCTTTAATATTAAAAATACCCATAATTAGCCTCATCTTTTCTTTTTCTCTTTATAAAACCCTAGCCTCCATCTCCTTGGAAGGGTTACCAACTGACCATCGATTCTTTTGTCGATGGTAAACACCAATTTACTTGATTTCTACCCAATTATTAGTTTGGTTTTACGTTTACGCAATTAAAGAAAGTTAATCTCTTCTTTTATAAGATTTTTTTGTACCCTTATTTAGGGTTTTAGTCTCTTTCTAGAGTTTTTTGTTCAGTTGGTGTGGTCTAATACGTTGGATGAAGATCGACTTTCAAATCGCTATAGGACGAGTTGTGAGGTTCTCCATCAATGGTAAAGATGCAGAGTCATCGAAGAAAGATGCGGAGTCATCGAAGAAATCGGAGCTGAACATCAGTAAGACTAGTATTAGTTTGAAAGTTGAATTTCATATCTATGTTTTAGATCTACAATTGTTCAATCACGATTTTCATAAGTGCCGTATGACTTGCTATTAATGAAATCGTTATATTTGGTTTCAAAAAAAATACCCATAATTTGGGTAAACTATTTTTTTGATACTCAAGTTTTCAAAACTTATTTATAGTATCCTTACTTTTTGAGTTTGTAATTATAAGTGTGATCGGTTTTGTTAAGTGACTGAATGGTTTCTTCTTCTTCTTCTTCTTCATCCCCTCTCTATTAATGGAGCTCAAAATCTCAATTTTGTCGGGAGTAAATTTTTTTCATGGAGTATTGGACGCCAATAATACCAACTTTGGGGGTATTGGAGACTAATAATACAAACTATTTTCTTGGACACTAGTAGTACCAATTATCGACCTATTTTCTTCCAACAGTACACGATTGAGTCGTTATAGTTTTAACTCATCGGAAAGATGACATGGCTTCATGATGTGTGACGTGGAAGGCGGAGGTTGGGTAGAAAATGTTGACGTCGATACTAACATGCCTTCCATGTCATATATTATGGAGTCACATCATCTTTTCGATGAGTTAAAACCATAACAATTCGACGGTGCACTATTAAAGGAAAATAGGTCAATAGTTCGTACTGCTAGTGTCCAAGAAAATAGTTTGTATTATTAATATCCAATACCCCCAAAGTTGGTATTATTGATGTCCAAAAACCCTTTTTTCATTCCAAAAACTTCCTCATTACTACTATTTAATCTATTACAATGAGTGGAAAAAATCTTGTAAAGTTCCTATCTTTAATTTCATTTACTTTGCCAAGGTAGAATTGGAATCAACTTTAATTGAATTTTCAATCAAAATTATGGTTTTTCTTCTGCTTTCTTTTCAATGAAATCGGATTTTCAATAAAAATTCGCCAAATTGGCATTGGAGGCCACTGCCTCAAATGTCGACTCAGGTTGAGTGACAGGGATGATAATAGTATTCGAGCGGATTCACAACGCCTCACTCCAAAAGGGCGCATTTCAGTAAAAGTTATGGTTTTGTTTTGTAAAAGTTATGGTTTTGTTTTGTTTTCAATAAATTTAGGTTTCATAACAATCAAAGGGCATTTCAGTCAATTCAGGCCCACAATCCACTTCTCGCCTAAAACCAATCGGAAACTTCAACACTTTAGCTGGAAAAATGACTTATAATTGCAAACCCAAAATTAAGGATACCCATAAATGAATTTTTTAAAAACTTGGGGCACCAAAAAATAGTTTCCCAAAATTATAGATAGCTCCGCGTAATTTTTTGAAATAGAATTCTAATAAATTCTTCCAAGTTGAGAGCTTATTGTATGATTAACTTATTTTATTTCTTAATCTTTTATTTTATTCGCTTAACCGTAAAGCAAGAATTTTGCACTTGCATGAATGCACATTTATTATTCCAATTGCATTTTGATAATTTTACGAAACTTAGGGGTTATATTCTAGAACTTTTATTATTTTATTATTTTCCTTATTCCTTAAATATTAAAAATTCTAAATGCACTTTTAGTGTTCAAACTACAAAAGGTACTATTGAAGTAGCAATTCTTAAATGGTAAAACAATGAATGCACATTGAATATTCAAATTGTATTTTAGTAATGGGTTTTTGGAAGTTAATATATTGAACTTTTGGGTTATTGGACAATAATGCACTGAAGTTTGGCAAAATATACTGTACTTTGGGGAGTGTTGAGCAATAATGCACTTAGAATGATTTCGACAGTGACTGACTTGGTGGCAATTCAACGTAGCAGGTGGAGAAGATGAATTGATCTAAAAATATTTAAATTATGACATGACAACTAATTCAGACATAAGTAAAGAGAATCAACTTTGAAAAGAGTAAAGAAAAAACATAAAATCACATTTGTAAACGTGTTTCCGCTGAGAGATTGTTGTTGTAGTTGTATAAAATCGCTTTTGCTTGTGTAAATTAGCTGACATGTCATAAATTTAGATATTACTCCCTCCGTCCCTTAATGAGTGTCAATTTTTTTTAACTACCTTGTCCCTTTTTATTTGTCAATTTTACATTTTCAATAATTAAAATACCTATATTATCCCTAATTAATGAATAAAATTTTTATTTTATCTTTTAAAATTTTTCTTTATTCCTCTCTTTTAATGAAGGGCATACTTGTCCATGTATAATTTTTTTACTCTATTTTCAACACACATAGGTTTTATAAAAGTAGTTATTTTGACATTTAAAAAGGGACGGAGGGAGTATTTAGCATATTCATCATCTCGGTCTGCCACGTAAGATCGCCATCAAGTTAGTCACTATCATAATTGTTTCGGATGCAGTATTGTCCAACACCTCTCAAAGTTCAGTGCATTATTGTCCAATGTCAAAGTACAGTACATTATTATCCAATACCTCAAAAGTTCAGTATATTAGCGTCCAAAAATCCTTTAGTAATTTTGCAAAATTTTAGGGGGGCTTTTTACTATTTTATTTTCATTTTATTTAATCCTTAAATTAAAAGTTTTACAAACACTTTTGCCATTCAAAATATAATGCATGTTATTCAAATGACATTTTAGCAAAAACTCCAAAATTGAGAGTTTATTTTATTATTTTTCTTATTACTTAGATATTGAAAATTCTAAATGCACTTTTAGTATTCAAACTACAAAGGGTACTATTGAAGTAGCAATTCTTAAATGGTAAAACTATGAATGCACATTTAATATTCAAATTGTATTTGAGTAATTTTGCAAAATTTTAGGGGGGCTTTTTAATATTTTATTTTCGTTTTATTGTAATCCTTAAAATAAAATTTTTACAAACACTTTTGCTATTCAAAATATAATGCATATTATTTAAACAAAAAAATGATAAATGTCTTGATCAAGACACATATTAAGTGTCTTGTCATTATATAAAACATATATATTTGTAAATTAAATTGAAAAAAAATTACATGATTGACTTCTACTCCCTCCTTCCCATATTATCTATCACTTTAACTAACTTTTTTTTCCCATAATATCTGTCACCTTACAATTTCAATAACACATTAATTACTAATTTATCAAATTATACATCTTTTTCTTCAACTTTTCTCTTTTATTCACCATTTTTCTTTATTATTCACCATTTTTCTTTTTTATTCACCATTTTATTCAACCTTTTCTCATTTCCAAGAATGCAAATTAATGCAAATTGGAAGTTTTATTGGTTTTATGAATCATTTCTTAAGTGACAAATAAAATGGGAAGGAGGGAGTATAACTATAATAATATATATAAATTGTATAAAAATAATAAATAACATTTTAGCAAAAACTCTCAAGTTGAGAGTTTATTCTATGGTTTACTTATTCTATTTATTTATCATTTATTTTAGTTGTTGGTAATCCCAAAGTGAGAACTTTGCACTACATGAGTGCATAATATTATTCCAATTACATTTCAATAATTTTTCTAAAATTTAGGGGTTACTCCCTCCGTCCCTTTTTGAATGTCAAATTAACTAATTTTACAAAACTAATGTGTCTTGGAAATAGAGTGAAAAAAATTATACATGGACAAATATACCCTTCATTAAAAGAGATGAATAAAGGAGAATTTTAAAAGGTAAAATAAAAATCGCATTCATTAATTAAGGGTAATATGAGTATTTTAATTATTGAAAATGTAAAATTGACAAATAAAAAGGGACAAGGTAGTTAGCAAAATTGATACTCATTAAGGGACGGAGGGAGTATATTCTAGACTTTGTTATTATTTTATTTTAATTCTTACATATTTAAATTCTACGAGCACTTTTTCAATTCAAAATATATCTTTAATCGTTACATATTAAAAAAAATAATGCACATTTGCTATTCTAATTATATTTTTATAATTTTAATGAATTCTAAGAATTATATTCTAGGATTTTTTTGCATTTTATTTTAAGTCTTAAATATTAAAAATTATGCACGCACTTTTACTATTTAAAATACATTGGGCACTATTCAAATGTCATTTTAGCAAATCCTTAAATATCAAAAATTATAATTGCAATTTACTATTTCAATTGCATTGTAGCAATTTGCCAAACTTTAGGATTTATTATTCTATGTTTTTATTATTTTATTTTCATTTTATATTAATCTTTAAATATTAAAAATTCTACACACATTTTCACTGTTCAAATACACAATAGGTAGCATTCAAATGGCATCTTAGCAAATGCTCTCAAGTTGAGAGTTTATTCTATGGTTTAAGTATTTATTTATTTATCCTTTATTTTAGTTGTCTGATTTCAAAGTTATAACTTTAATAGGTACTATTCAAATGGCATCTTAGTAAATGCTCCCAAGTTGAGAGTTTATTCTACGGTTCAATTATTTACTTATTTATCCTTTATTTTAGTTGTCTGATTTAAAGTTATAACTTTGTACTTACTTTGCTTCAGGTATTGTTATAGGTATTACTTATATGACATTTAATAAATTTATATAATTGAAAGTTTATTCCATACTCCAATTATTTTATTCAGTTTCTTTTAATTATTCGAGGCCTAAACAGGTTGAAGAGATCGTAACAACATTATGAAAATAACAAAAAACACAAACAACAACAAGACAGTTAAAAAAAAAACCGAGAACATCACAACCTATCAGCTACAAACAACACAACAAAACTATTTCTTTGAATTTGACATTTCCTTTCTTTGTCATTTTTCTTCAAGTAGCTCCATTGTAGTCTCGGGATACCCACAACTGAAGCTCGAACCACAATCAAAGTTTGTCACTCTTCATGCCATATTCTCCAAATGATCTTGAAGAAGCTCCGATGATTTATTAGGCAATACATTGCTCTTATCCTTCCTCTTGTTATGACTCCTACACCTTGTAGAAACGGCCCTACACGCTACTTGGCTAACAAAATATCATTTAGACTTCAATAAAGTCTTCTCTCTTTCTTTCTTCTACCATGAGGATTGGAACCCTTCAAAAAAGAGTCCTCAAGATCAACAGGGACATTAGATTCAAAGTGAATCGACATAGAGTTAGTTCCCTCATTGTCATGCATTTAGATCACCCCAAAAGGGACATTTGTGACATTTCTTGGATGTCTCAAATAACACAAACTGAGTTAGAGATTATTCGTTCAAAATCAAAAGAATCATCATTAGCAGGAACCTCGGAGGAAAAAGCAACTGACTTGAGCGGGGAATTCTTACCACAAGTTTTATTGCAACCTACCATACCGTATTGCAACATATCATACTTTCTATAATTTACCATACTATAATATTTCCGCATTTCACTGTTGGTTGTGGAAACCAAACTAGGAAAAGGAAGACAAGAGAGTGGCGTTACCAACGATGACGAAGACGCTAGCAGCATCTCAAACAGAGAGTGGACGCCAAGAGGCGTGACCCGCGTCTCCCCGATACCACCCGCGCCTCCTTTCGGATTTCTCCCCCGCCTCTCTTTTTGCCAGACGAGATTTGCGCCTTGCGGAACGCTGCCCGCGTCCAAGGCAGTAACAACACAATACGAGGCGCTACCTGCGCCCCTATGGCGTGACCCGCGTGAAGGCTGAGGGCATACCCACGTCACTTGCTAGGCATGCTCGCATCTGATCTGAAGCCCAAACTTTGTGCGACACTTTTAATTAGGTTATTGCTATTTTATAACCTAGGTTTCTTTGTGTCGTCGGGTATATATTTGGGGTCAATTTCTGCCCCTTGTACTAAGTGAGATAGAGAGAAACCCAACACTCGAATCTTCTTCAGGGTTTTTTTCCCGCTTTGGATTTTTTCCACGTTAAATATCTCTGGTGTCAATTTTCGATTTCTTTTCCGCTATTATCTTTTCATTGTTTGTGGTTGCTTTGAGTGTTCTTCGATCCTATAGAACAGGTACCTTGACGAGGCTTATACATATTTTTCCTGGAAATTTATTTGTTGTTTACTCAATATATTTTGGGTTATACAATGTGCTTAATTGAGTGTAAATAGAGTTGGACACATACTTTAAAGAGTAGTAGAGCTATACACAGAAGAGTACGTACGGATGAGCAGATGGGAAGGGGGACATAACTTATCTCTAACCCAGAATAAGCGTGTCTTGGTTCATTTCATTTCCCCATCCCTCCTAATCTATCACTAATCGCCGTCTTCATTCATATCTTCCATTCTCTCTCCACGTGATCTTATCTTCCTCCACGTGATTTACCCATCGTTTTCTTCTTGGCCTTCAATTGAACGGTCTACCTAAACTCAATACACCTGTTTTTGTTCTTTGCCATGCATCATTTCATATCAATGTGCATCTATTGTTCCTTTCTTTCTTTATTTCAAGAAAGAAAAAACTTCGAAGAGCTCAATACCAATGCAGATAGAATTACTTGCTCTAGCAATTTTTGTTAGCTATGGCGCGTTCCGTTCTTTTATGCGGTGAATTTGTGGTGCAGTAAGTTACGGCGTGATAAGTAGTGGTGGATTGCGGTAAGTTGCGGTAGAAATAATAAATGAGTGTTGAAACATTTTTATTAGGAAATATATTAAATAATAAATGAATTGCGGTGGAAATAATTTTGTGAATTTTAAATAATTTTGTGGATTTGTGGAAATATATTAAATAAAAAGGTAAATGGTAATTTGTAGTGAGTTGCAGTAAGTTGCGGTGCGGTAACTTGCGGTACCGCATAAAAGAACAGGCCTAATTAGTAATTTTTCGAGAAAAAGTTTTCCGAGAAAAATTTTTCGAGAAAGATTTACCATAACACCCCTGAAAAACAATTTACTAAAAGAAAATAGTAGATCCCACATTAAAACTTTCTCATTTACGAGAGAGAGCTGAACATACAAAAAAATTTACCTTGAAAAAGTTGACTTTGAAAGTTTCCTGACCAAACCCTCGATAGTGCATGTTATTAATTAATAGTAGAGCTTACAAAATTAATGGAATTCATAATTGTTTTTGGACTCGTGCGACACCAAACTAGTTATTTTTCCCTATCAAAAGGTATGTCTACTAGTCGAATTTGAGCCCACAATATAATTCTTCAGAACTATGCAAAATAAAAAAGAGAAACAATTTTTCTGAGTACTATGAAAAGTTGAAAATCCTAGCTAGTTTTCTCTGAGTGTGGTATGAAAATATGTTTGAATACATAGGGAAAAATTGCAATTAAAATGATTGAGGGGGATTTTAAACTTGCATTAATTCCTAAAAAAAATGAGTAATAAAGCATCATTTTTGTTGCTAGCAAATTCTACTGGAACTTTGCAACCTCTCATGAGTCATGACTATTACAAGCTGACGAATGACAATAATTATTTCCCCAAAGTATTAATTAATGCAATTAGAAATCCATGACCATCAAGGCCTCTAACCGCAAATATTTTCAAAAATTGTGACCAAGTACTGAATATCATTCATACTCCATGTCATTTTAGTCAAACATTCGGCAGAATTTGTTGTGGAAGTCGTAGTACGCTCGAATGTGTTTTGAATTAAAATGGTTAATATTCATTTGATTTTTCTGAAATTTATGTTTTCATAATCATAAACAGTTTATATATTTTTATCAAATATTTTTTTTTTGATAGAAATATTTATCAAATATAAGAGTACTGCAATCATTAGTTACATAAAAAATTATTTAATAATATCCATCAACTATTATAAAGAATGTACATTTTAAGAGTGATTCTATATCTATAAAAAAAATATAAACCAATAATAGATTTTATGTAATTTATGAGTTATACAACACTTAAAACAATGAGCATATACTTGTAATAATTTAAAATGCCTAAATATATATTTAGATTAATTCAAATGATATTCAAGATGACTAATAATCATCTTAAATTAAAGTATATGTCATTTTCATATGATATATTTATCTTAAATCAAGATGGTTAATATACATCTTAAATGGTAGTAAATCAAGGTACATATCATTTTTTGCTTGATCAAAACATATTTTAGTGTGTTATGGAATAATTGTGTGAATGTCCATACTCTTACTTTTCTTAGTAATGAAGTTTTTTTAGCGATGAAGTATTCTTAGCGATGAAGTATTCTTAGTGATGAAGAATCATTGTATTATAAATACTTCCTCGATGGCAATGAAATATTCATTCATTTCTTTCTCTCAATTCCTCTGTCTCTATTCTCTCTCCACTTTCTCTTATATTCATATATTCATAACACGTTATCAGCACCAAGCTCCTTAATTCACATAATTTGGGTCATCGAATCAAGATAGTTGGAAAATCGTTCTGGTTCAATTCTTTCATCTCAAGGTGAGTTTTGAATTATTGTTTGTGATGAAGTTTTCTTATTACACCCCAAACTATCTTTAATTCATTCCACCGTTTGAAAATTTGTCAATTTAAAAACCCGTATGTTCATAAAAGAAAATCCGGATGTTTGTCAATCTTTTGCCAGATTTTTATTCATTTGCGGCTTTAATCTTCTTCTTGTTCTTATCTTTTCGGTAAGCATTGAATCGATGATGCATCAAATTCTGATATTTGGTTCCTATACGCTAGCTAAATTTGCAAGAGATT
Organism: Portulaca oleracea; assembly: GCA_029582165.1. Lineage (NCBI taxonomy): Eukaryota > Viridiplantae > Streptophyta > Magnoliopsida > Caryophyllales > Portulacaceae > Portulaca > Portulaca oleracea. The sequence continues at coordinate 32,954,039 of CM055886.1, forward strand.
GGTTTCAGTGGATATATTGTGATATTATCATTTGTTTTGGAGTGATTGTGGTATCATCATCATTTTGCATGTTTAACTTCAATTTTGTTTGAATTGTGCTGCTTAATTTGGAGTCATTAAAATTCAAAATTGTAGCCAGAATCTTTTGCTTTTCAATTCACTTGTTTATTATTCGTAAAGTTTGTGCCAATATTTTCATATGGAATAGTTTAGCTAACTGTATAAAGTATTGAACGTTTTATTCCTTTTATTTTTTAGTTATAAATTTACTCTACTATTGAAAATTTCGTCTAAATTCACCGTGAACCGTAAGTTCATCTCTAGTTACGAAAATTTCGTTTAATTTTATGAGTGAATTGGATGTTCACCGGAACGGTAAGATTTTTACCTAGTCTCATTAAGTGAACCAGAAGTTCACGCATATGTCGGAAGTTTTATCTTATGAGTGAACCAGAAGTTTCCTCTAATATTGATAATGTTATTTAATTTTATTAGTGAACGAGAATTTCGACCCAATAATAAGAATGTTGTCTTATTTTCATTAGTGAACCAGAAGTTCACTCTAATGTTAAGAATTTTATCTAGTTTTATTAGTGACCAGAAGTTCACTCTGATATTGAAACAAAAAAAAAAGGGATTACTTATCTCATTGGTGAACCAAACGTTTATCCTACCACTAATATTGAATTTTGCTTTCGTGGATTAAACGTATTAGTAGTGAACCAGAAGTTCACTCCAATCATTGAAGTTCTATATAATCTCGTTAGTGAACCAGAAGTTCGTTTTCCTGCCAATTAGAGTATAGAGTTGTTAATTGGCATAAGAATTGTTAAAAGGCGATGATAGTATACTTGAGGTTATTAAGATTTATATCGTCGATTAAGTCGAGTATTTTTATTACAAGTGTGGAGTTTTAATATTTAGATGAGAAATGTTCATAAATTTTATTAATAATGACCTATTGGTTCATTAGAACTCCCAAATGATTTTGTCTCTTTCCCTGAAGTGAATGTGGTTGGATATAAACTCAAGAATCATGAGCAAAACAAAAGTCAGGCCAGTAGCCGTGACAGTCGACATAGCTATGGTCGTAGTCATGCTAAAAGCTGATGTCTCTACCAGGAGTAGAAATACGTAATTGGAAAGCATGAATGATACAAAAGTGAGAAATGTATTATTAACGAGGAAATGGAAACCACACGCATTGCGTTATAATATCTTGTTGAACCTTATCGAGTTTAATAAAAAGCACAAGATATTATTTTATAAACTTTTGATAGTAAGTGATATTATTGTTTATGTTGTGCACGTTGTTTTAAGCTGCTACTTCTTAGATATCTCTCTCTTGACATTGTTCAAAGACTTTAGTGATTGTTGTGTTTTAATTATTCAGCAACCCCTTTGTTGATATGTGCATAATTATGAATTAATATGAGTCCTCATGTGATGCTATTATTTAATGAATATTCATATGATTTGATATATATGCACCTTATTGAAAATGTTATGCATGCGAAATGTGAGTAATATGTTCTCATCTATCTAATAATATCTATGATCTATTGAAATTAGTTAATCATATTGAATGATTAAGTATTTTTCAGTATTCATGAACAATACTACTTGTTTCGTAATGTCTAATCACAAAGTGCATTGTTATTGATTGCCCAAATATGCATGAACTTTATTTCCTAAGCATAATACAAATTATAGTGCGTATTGGATATTTGATTGTGATACTATATGACCAAATGGGAGGAATCTATCTTTGTGAGAATTTAATGATATTTATGTGACTATTCATTATACTCATAGACATGTTTTAAATGTAATCAATGATCTCGATATCCATGATTACTGCATGTTAACTATGGAGTATTTAACTTTCAAGAGTCATGTATTTGCTTCTGAAGTGGAATTTCTTTTTATAAGTGATTAAAGTACTTTTACTATATGCTTTACATGCATTAATGTTATATTTATCTTGAAGTGAATTTCATGCATACTTACTTGATTGGAACATGAATAAATGAGGTGATAGATACATGTCCTGCAGACACTAGAACAACACACATTTTTAGAATAATACATTACTTATTATCCATTGATGAGGGAATCAAATATTAGCATTATATATGTGGAAATCTACTTTGATTCAAGGCTCCAGAAGAGCGCGTATAATATTACTTGGTGTAACTAACTTTCCTATTGTGGACGTACTTCTCTCCACTAAGTTAGTGTCAAAGGTAACTTATTAATTAAGTTTCAAAGGTATTCGTGGGAATGAATACCTGCATGTTGAGACGAATGAAAATTGATTTGAGCAACATGTGTGTTGAAAAAGATATCATCCTTATTTTCTGGGTTATTTTACATAATTAATTAACCCAATTGAAATAGATACTCTAGTAAACCAGAAGTTTACTATTGATGAAGACATTATCATAGTTGGAGCATATTGGATCAATCCTCTCAAAAAGAACTCATGTGGATATCTTTTAAAGGACCAGTAGATCCTTAACCAAATGAGTTCTAATTAGTTGCTCACTATCAAAGAAATTAATTATAACACCATCATTAGCAAAGATATGGATCAAATCCCTTAGATTCATGGGTTGTGTACAAGTGATGTTTGTATTGGTCCTGTAGACCCATATGTAAACCATTTGAATATAGTATGACTTTACTTGATACATCAATGAGATAATCACTTGTATCTTTACTATCAACTTGCAACTTGACGCTTGCTAGATTGTTTGCTCAATTGATTTACGAGCACATTTCATATTATCAATCAAGAAGATTCATCTTGATAATGATGGTGAAGGCTTTTGATAGTTTTTGTATGCCAATGGACATAGATGTTAAGCATCGTATGTCAAATGTTTATATGTAAAATGATCCTGCAGAATCATTGATATATGAGATGTTGAGTATATAATAAATGGCAAACTTATTATTTTTGAGAGCAGAGCTTACTATAACTTTTCAGGGACATGTCATGTTACATGCACCAACATTGATCCAAATAAGGCCAAGAGGTTATCATGAATGTTTATTTCTCCCCTACAATGATTCCTGGCCATGAACCAAATATCTCCCACCTATGGATTTGATCATGTGCGATATATGCTCCATGATAACGCACTAAGATGAGACCCCGAAGGAATTGGGAGTATATGTTGGGTATGAATATCCATTCATACAATAGAACAACTCATTGGAGATACACTAATGGCACAATTTGTCGATTGTGATGACACAATTTTCCCAACATTAGGGGGAGAAATCAAGTTGTTGGACAAGGAAATAAATTGGAACGAATTATTATGATCCTCGTACAATGTAATGTGAACTGGAAGTTCAAAATATAATTCGTCTACGAACTTGAGCGAATCTACTGCCAGTTATTCTAGTGACCCACAAAGAGTTATTAAATCCTATGTCCCAACTACTAATGCTCCTATAAGAAGTGATGTCCCAGTAGGACAAATTGAATTATTAATGAGTCTAGACCACATATGAAATGTGGTAGACCAATCGGTTCCAAAGACAACAAAAATCCTCGAAAAAGAAAAGGAGCAAACGATTAATGATAACCGAAATGAGGAAATTTTGACTCCAGAAGAGTCCTCAATTATGACATATGTGGAAGCTACACCACAAGCTCAGGCGCCTGAAATTCGTGAAAATGATGAGATCTCAATCAATTATGTCATGAATTAGATAAGGTGGAATCAAAGTGAAGTCGACGTCGATATCATATTTGATTGTATAATATAGCGCTCACGATTGTGAGTAATCATGAGGATCGTGAATTTATGTCTATTAATGAATACAGACAAAGATGAGATTGGCCAAGTGGAAAGATGCATTTAAGGATTAGATTCGCTTGTAAAATCGAAAATATCAGGACCTGTTGTCCATACACCAAACTGCTGTAAAATTTGTGGGATAAAGTTATGTCTTTGTGTGAAAACAGAATGAGAAAAGAAGATTATGAGGCACAAGGAGCGACTTGTTACATAAGTGCTTTCGCGAAGACTTGGTATCGAATATGAAGGAATATACTCCTATGTAGTTCATGTCACTACATCACGATACCTTAACATTGGCAGTACATGAAAAGCTAAGAATGCATCTTATGAATATCGATATAGCTCTTGAAAATTTTGATAATGATATTTATATAAAACTCCTGAAGGATTCAAAGTGCCGGAAGCACATATTAAAATTCTCGAGAATATTGGTTATTTAGTTGATAGACATTTATGTGATTAAAGCAATATGGACGCATATTGCATAATCAAATAAAATGATTAAATGATTCGGATCCTAATTGTTTGTAAATGTTATTGATGGTTTGGACTCCTGAAGAAGTTCAAAAGTTGTGGATTGCTTTTCAAAAGCATTTGGAATGAAAGATTTTGGTAAAATATGTTGTTGCCTTGGTTTACAAATTTGCACACTTTGAGAATGAAATTTCGTGCGCAAATCAATTTACGTAGCAAAGTGCTGAAATAATGTTGCATGAGCAAAGCACTCCCTTTTAAGTACCATGGTAATGGTACAATCATTTGATATGAAAACAACCCCCTTTTGATCACGAAAAGATGATGAGAAATTTAGTTGTCCTGAAGTACCGTATTTGAGTTCTGAAGTACTGTATTTGGGTCTTGAAGTACGCATTTAAATGATATTGAAGCACTGACGTATCTTGCTAATCATACATGATCTAACCTATTTCGGTACCTCAAAGGTACTAGCGATTTGGATATTCATCATCCCCATCGGCTCAAAATTGGTATGATTAGCTATGTTAATCTTGGATATTTACCTAAATCCTATGACACTTGATCACATACTAGTTATGTGCACGCTGAAATAGATATTAAGCAAATTCGTTTCAGTTAGAATTAAGTTGATTCATGTATCAAACCACTTTTGACTGCAAAGTTTAAAGTCAGTGATGAAGTTGAATTACATCAACTCAAAGATCTTCATTGATGTTCTCATCGTGAGAATACGCTCATCTCTTTTTCCCTTATCCGAGGTTTTGTCCCATTGGGTTTCGTAGAAAGGTTTTTAATGGCGCGATATCTTAGCATATCAAGAATTATGTACTCTTTTTCTTCACTGGTTTTTCCCATTGGGTTTTTCCTAGTAAGGTTTTAATGAATATTCTTTGGCAATGGGAGTGTTATGGAATAATTGTGTGAATGTCCATACTCTTACTTTTCTTAGTAATGAAGTTTTCTTAGCGATGAAGTATTCTTAGCGATGAAGTATTCTTAGTGATGAAGAATTCTTGTATTATAAATACTTCCTCGATGTCAATGAAATATTCATTCATTTCTTTCTCTCAATTCCTCTGTCTCTATTCTCTCTCCATTTTCTCTTATATTCATATATTCATAACATAGTGTGAAATATAGCCCCTTTTTTACCGTAACATTTAAAAAAATCGTAGTAAATGTAGCATAGAGAATGTTGGAGTAGGTAGCTTGGGGTAGGCGTGTATTTGATGAAGAAAGTGGCAAAAGTGAATCAAATAATTGTTTAAAGTGGAACCAATGCAATTTGAGCACAAGTCTTTTCAGTGGTGATGGGAACATGGTAAGTGGGCAACAGTTTCCATCATTTTCTCAGCTAAAATTCCAGGCATTTCTCCACAATTAATATTTAATTTAATATCACCCATTCTTTTTTGAAAGTATTATACATATGCCCTTCGTGTTTCACGGGCTTCCGAAGTGGATTGATTGATCCCATGAAATGAGCGATAATTACAGGTGCCCACCTGTCTAGATTACCATCGTCCAATATTTATCACTTGTTCTTTTCCTTTACCAATAGTTACTACGGATTAGCAATAACTCCATGTAGGGTTGATCAGTGGATGGGGTCTCTACAGTGTCAAAAAGATTGGATTATATGAAATGGGTGATCAATAGATCGGGCTATAGAAATAAAATTGACCGACTAATGTATTGACCCTTATTTTTGCTAGAAAGTCTTGACTCAACTTACAATTACAATGGACCGACCTTAATCTGATCGAATCCTATGTAGCTAATGGAATGACCTTGAACCAGCTCACTGTCAACCTCTATAGGGCTGATGAATTGAACCTTATTTATTCTGGCTACTCCGTGTTATAATTGCATGCGAGCTAGAAATTTATCATCCCAATCAGTTAGGGTTAGGAACAGGTCGGATTTTCAGTAGGTTTCTTCAGTATGTCCACCCGATCGATTCATCCAAATGGACCCACAAGCGAAGGAGGCGACAAATAGATGAAACCTATTGTAAACACATACGACTGACAAAATACAAAATATATTAAAATACACACATATTTGAAAAAAGTATGTGGGTAAGGGTCGGGTCGACTTTCACCCATCTCACCCATCCATCACCCGATTGTCAATCATTCGTTTAATCAGGGTCTTATTTATCCATCCATCACTCGATTATCAATCATTCGTTTAATCTGGGTTTTATTTATCCATTTATCTAGGTAGGTTAAAGTAGATATTCATATATGCAAGTGAAATTGTCAGCCCAACCACCAACATTTATATTTTGGTGGCCAAATTTTTTTGATAAATATTGAGGAGAACTAGAGGGTCAGACCATGTTGGCTCAATCTCAATGCTTATGTGAGATTGTGACTTCTTCCATGTTACTGTTTGAAATTAAAATTTGTATCTACAGAGTGATGCATGTGGACACAATTGCTCACCCTTGCATAAAAAGAAAACAAGTCACTCCAAACTTTTAAGAACAATACTATACTAATAAAGTCTTCTCAACAATTTGATGTTGAGTTGCTGACTGTTGATACCTGTAGAGTTAACAATTCAAGTAAAAATCTCAACTAATAATTCTATGCATTATGATTCTAGTCCATTGAAAATTTTCACATTGTGACCATTTTGATTAACTTTTGATTCTATAACAGAAGTCAAGTACAACACTTGCAATGCAAGTAAACAAAAGATGAAAAAAAGTATATGTTCAACAATATCTCTATCTTCTGGGTTATAAATATATATTTGCCTTGCAAAATCCTTTGATCTTTGTTATTTCTATACTAAATGGTGATCTTCACTAGCTCACCAAGAAATAGACCACTCACAAACCCTCTTGATTCACACAGCCTGAACTCCAAATATCCCTCACTTTCAAGCCACAAGTGCCCGCTTTTCCTCGCTCATTCGACAGATCCAAATGCCGATATCCTTCATGTCGATTTCCATTAAAACCCATCATATCACGAAGAGAACAACTTAAGTAGGTTGTTCGCTTGAACCGTGATTAATTTACGCACCATCAAGTCGATCTTTTCGTTTCAATCATCCACGGATTCATCCTCGAGCGGAAAACAAGTATCCTCGCCGCCCGTGCTCCATAAGAAATGGGCATAATTAGCGGCGTAAAACGAGTTTGACGGGTCAGCAGAGATGGCCTCCAAGAAGGTCTGTTCAGCGCCCCACAAATCGTTCCTAACTTGCCATAAGAAGTGGGCATATTTGCTGTGTGCTTCCGCATCTTTCGGCTCCACATCAGTTGCCCTCTTGAAGTACTCTTCAGCTCTGCCACACAAACGCAGCAATTAAAGACAATCAACAAAGACAATCAACATATAAATTAAGATTAGGCATTAGTCAAGAACCTCTCCAGTACACAAATCTTAGCTTTTGGACAAACAGTAGTGAGGAAAAGTAATCACGATGAATAATGCAATGTGTGGTTGTACTTGCTACTTGGGTTCACATTCAACTTTTTTAAGGTGCCAATCGGAGATATTTGTAGATCCATGGGACCAGCATTGATTACACCACTTGTAGCCAAGTTTGATGGAAAGGAATTGATTCATGGAATAATTAAAAATGATTCCCTGCCCAGTCAAATTTCAATTCACCACCTAATTCAATACTAGTTACTGTAGTAAGTAGATAATTATGTTCTATTTGTCTTTTATGACCATATTAAAATTACATTAACAAATAAATAAGCACACTTGTACTTTAATTGACTAAGGTTTATGACATCCACTACTACAGAATTCGATTCACCATATGTTTAAAATAAAATAAGCATTAAGCACACATATGACAAGAAACACATAATTTTTACATGCAAGTTGCTCCTTGGTGATCAAACAAAGTATTTAACGTGTCAGATTACAATTATAATTTGTTGAGTCGTTGACAGCCATATATTATTGATCTGCTCTTTACCGCCATAATTTGGGTACAGTAAAATTACATCAGATAAATTCAGTTAATATTAAAATTTAGATGAGAAATTTATATCTAGACTTGATTTTTATCCGGTCAAATTGGATTGGACAATTAAGACGGAGTTAAATTCAAACCAAAATTGGGTTTGAAAAATAAAAAAAAGAGAAATATTATGTCTGAATATTCAGTCAATTCAATCAATATCGACAGAATTTTGCCGACTCTACTTGTAGATTGCAATTATCACAATTGAATCGATTTTACCTAAGGCAAGTTCTTGATTCAAAACATATAATAACAGAAAATTTTAAAATTTTAAATAGATGAAAGTTTCAAAATGGGAGAAATATGTGCAAATATCTCTTTACCTGTCATAGTCACGAGCCACCAAGTATAGGAACTGAGCGTAGTTTGCCAAGAGAAGAACGTTGTCAGGATCTTGGACCAACGCCGTTTGATAAAGTTGCTCCGTCCGGGAATAATCTTCCATGACGTCATCGCCGTCAACTTTCGCCGTCACCGGTGAAACGAAATTCATCACTGTTTCATGATCCAATAACGCCTCATCTATCCCCTCCTCCCTCAGCATTCTAGAAGCTTCCTCCACCACTGAATTCCACAGCTCCGCCTCTTCCTTCTCCTCCGACGCCGTCAACGGCGATACGCTCTCCGGCAGTATCGGACGGTGGAGATTCCCCGTCCGGTTGATCCAGCCGTCTCCGTCAGTCCCGCTCGCCGCCGGCCGTAACTTGCCACCGCCGCCGTTACCTCCGCCAACCGACGTCGCTTTGGAGGAAGAAGAAGAAGAAGAGGTAGAGCATGAGTTGGCAATCGTGGAGGACTCGAAGTTTCTAGAAGGACGGATTTCTCTCTCCTCCACCGTCGCCGGCGGAGGAGCGGCGGAGACGGCGGCGATGGCGGAGGAGGTGGAGATGGAGTGGACGGTGAAATTTGCGAGGAGGATCATGACGTACATCATGAGAGTCGGTGTATGGGAGAAAACTTGCTGAAACAACCACACGAACGAAGCATGAATCTCGCTCTTCACTCTCTCCAGAATCCCTTCCAAATCTTCGAAGAACAGAAGCTCTCGCATCTTCAAAGTGAAGCTATGAAGCTCTCTGATTATGAACACCATTGATGAGAAGGCTTTCTGCACGGAACAATACGCAGATTCGCCAGCTTCAACGAACTCCTCCTTCAATTGCTTCTGCTTAAGCTTGATCATCCGGAGAGATACCGGCAGATCTACGCGGTTGGCTCGCATCTCGATGCTCGCCGAAAAATCCAACGGCTCCGGTTGGTTTTCCGGCCACCGGGACTCCGTCGAGGCGTCGTCGGAGCCGGAACTTTCGGCGGCGGCGTCGGAATTTTGAAGCCGGAAGGCCAATTCGCTGATTTCACGGGAGAAATCGTCGTCGGAGAATTTGTCGAAGCTGGCAATACTGCAAGCTCGGCGGATAGTGGAGTGAGAAACTCTCGGCTTAGAGTTAGGGAGGAACTCCACAGAGCGAGACCTCGGGAGCTTCTGCGACGTCGTTCCGAGGAAAGGAGCTCGGGAGATTGAAACGAAATTTGATGTAGGAGAAGGAGGTACAGACGGTTGAGACCATTGCATACATGGCGTCGCCGCCACCACGACTTTCACCACCATTTTTACGATCTTGCTGCTTCTCTCTCTTTTCCGATTGTATTCAAAGGAGAAAGAAAGAGAGAAAAGGTGCGTAAATTCGAAGCAGAAAAAGGCGTTTAAGATTTCAGAGCAAAAGATACTGATTTTTTTATCGAAGAAAGGAGATCCGACCTTCTGTAATTTTCTCCATTAACCTGAAAAAAAAAAATCAATCAGAACGAATTCCAGTCGATAATCAAAGAAATTCAATTCAATCCAATCTCCGATTCAAGAACACAAACTCAACCACAAAAACAGCAACAAATCATCAATCAATTCTGTATCGCAAAACACCTCTATACACAATCTCATCTCTCTCCAAGATTACTCCAAATATGGATACAAAACAGATGAAATCACATCAACACATTCTTTCTCTTTTGGAATCAAGTGCAATTAAGCAAAATCATCTCGATTCAGCATCTCCAAAAAGTTCGGATCGAAATGCACAATTCGAGATACGCAATTTATCGAAAACTGAACAATTAATAATCAAATCAACAAATCCTAAAACAAATCCATCAAAACAAAGAGACATAGAGGAAGAGGCTCACTTGAACGAGAAGTAGAGTGAAGCAAAGCGAAGAGAATCCTGTGGAGATTGAATGTGTTTGTCGTAACGAAGGCCTGGAAATGAGAGAAGGAGCATTTATATACAGATAGAGAGATATCACACGGGATCTCTCTCTTCTATTGTTGGAGAAAGTGGAGTGAGAAGGAGGAGAGGGAGATAGTAAGGTGGCCCGGAAAATGACAAAATTGGCAAGGATTTTTTTGAAAAAGGAAAAATAGAGATGGGGAATTATTTATAGAAAAATCAGGGGAGGAGAAATATAGACGGTCTAATTTAAGTACGGACCGCCACGATGTATGGTGCAGGGACTGGCAGAGACGAGAGGGAGATTTCGTTGGTATTATTGAGATGGGTGGACGGTTCATTAATACTAGGGTGAGCGTGTTACGGTATCCCGTAAACCCTTTTTACAATTAAAAAAGGAAAAATTATTCTCTGATGATGTTGAATATGTAAAAGACTTTTCATTGGCTATTTTCCTACAATAAGGTGCTCTCATCAATCAAATTATATTTGATCTAGAAAATATTTACAGTTTGATTTTTTTAATAGGTCGAATAGGTCATCAACTCATCATTACCTAGATATACATTATAGATGTCAGCTGTTTAAGTTTTATATTTTACAAATATTTTTGTTTATTTGTAAATTAAGCGTGTCCACCTAACATTTGTTCAGGTTAACCCGAAACTTACTGGGTTTACCACGCTCACTTCTTGGGTTAGCCATTACCAACAATTTAACTACATGCCTCATCTGATTTTAACCTAGTTGAAGTTCGTTGGGGTTATACTTGACAATTTCTAACCCGACCCGATAACTCGACCCGAATCCACCAGGATTTGAACCCTAGATACCTAAGGTAGGAGGTGGACCTCATGCCACTCAAGCAAGAGGTGATTGACAAATATTTGGATATTTGTCATTAATATGAGAGGGTGATTTTGTGTGTCAAAAAAAAAAGAGGGTGATTTGGATGTTAATCCCCCAAGTGTTGATTACTCTCTTGAGTCTTGACGTTAGTGTGGGTAACATAAAAATTTATTTGCCTCAAACGCTATTCGATAGTCTAAAAGACTATTTAACCGACATTTAAAATTTGATAAAATAGAGTTTTGATCAATCAAAACGCTAAACATTATTCCAAACATTGTTACTGAACAGGTTCTTAGTTTACGATAAACTTTCTATTTTAACTGTACGAGCATTTGAAGTTTCTTTAGTTAGTATTTTATGTAATTATTAAAAGTAATCTATGTTTTCGTTAGTGAGTATTTTATAAAATAATTTGCAAACATTTTCTACCTTTGTTCGTCACTTAATTAGTTTAGTCTAAGTGACGAACTGTGACGCCCCGGAAATTCAACTATAGAAAGTCAAAGTCAAACTAACGTTAATAGACAAAATTTAGCGGAAGACTTCAAATTTAGTTTGGGCGTCACTGCCGTATCCCCGAAGGAATACAAGGCGAGAAAGGAAAACACAACTGTCTACTAATGGCAACTACTAACAACTCAACAAACTTTAAGAATTCATAACGAAAACAATATAAAAGGTTCAAGGACTTCTAGACTCGTCGTCCTCACTTCTAATTCCCGTCCCCAGCATTTAGATCTTCACCTGAAATCAAAACATTTCAGAAATTGAGGGGGAAATCTCAATAATGTCTACCCCTAACGTTTAAAACAGTTTAAGTTCATTTCAATTCATTTTAGGGAGAGGGAACAAGTCAAAACATTTCGCAAACCTTTAACCCTTAACTGTTTTTCTCAACCCAACCAAATCATATTTTATTATGCGGGCGGGATACCACATCCCTTAAAGTAACAAATATCATACCGGATCCCAGATCCTCTCGCCTACCACAGCTACGACTGTGGTCCTGCACTCCCGGACCCTTTGCCTACCACGAGCTACGACCGAGTCCCAAACCCTTTGCCTACCACGAGCTCGCACTGCAATATCAAGTTCACATTTCCGCCTACCACGAGCTACGACTGTGGTCCCAGATCCTTTGCCTACCACAGGCTACGACCAAAATATCAAGAATTCACATTTCCGCCTACCACAGGCTACGACCAGAATATCAAGAGTTCACATTTCCGCCTACCACAGGCTACGACCAGGGTCCCTGACCTACCACAGGCTACGACCAAATAAACCCGCTTAAATGTTTCACTTTGAATTATTAGTATCTTATGCAAAAACTCAACTCACAACTCTCAAGTCAAACCCAACCCAGGTTATCAAAACCATTAACAAAACTACTTGTAAAGGACCATCACAATTTCTCAACTCATAAATCAATAATCACAAATAAAAAGAACGCACAGTTATCCAAAACAGATGGTCACATTTCCACAAAAGTCCCCCTTTCGGGATGCAATTCTCAAAACAGACTAGAAAACATTAAAACACATTTAAAGAGCATCCCGGTGGGGATTAGAGCATAGACATTACCTGATATACTTCACAGCACAGCAAAAGAAGAACACACTTGAGCTCACTAACGTCTCGCACTAACTCGGGCCTAGAATAAAAGTAATTATCTAATCAAAACGCGTTCTAACGAAGTTAGAATTATCTATTAACTACCTAACCCATCCCCTAGGAACACTTAGGTTCCTAACATTTACGAAATTACACTTAACATCTCTAAGATAACACATAACATGCTCACACATTAATTTCACTCAACAATTCTTTATAAAAAGAAGCAAGCAGAGGACAGATTATAACGTTCACATAAAACGAGTCACAACTCGACTCCCCGACATCCTATGGGTCTGGTTGTGGACTTTTCGGAAACCTCAGGATGTCTACTAAAACTTCTATGTTGATGGTTAAGCCCAACTTAGTTCCGAAGGACCTCAAAAACACCCGTCTTTCCCATTGGTCCAGATCTGACAGGTTCCGGTAAAACGGTTATAACTCGGGCTATACAAATCAAACGTTCGATCCGTAAAATTCCTATGGTTCCTAACATCTAAGGGAACCTCCAGTTCAAAGGGTTTGATCAAAAGGTAACTACACTAGCCGTGGCAACCCGATCTTTAGACACTAACAAAACTGTCCCGTTAACGGTTATTAATTAATTTGTTATTTCGATTCTAACCTTTACCAAAAGGTCTTGGGGTTCTAACTTGGGCTTAAAACGATAACTAGGGTCTAAGATATAAAGTCCAACTTAGCTTAGGTCCAACAATCAACCTTCCCATCATAAGAACCAAATTACAACACATGAAATCAACTTTAATAATTTAATCTAATCCTACAATCATGCATAAAATATCATACACTAACATGGCATACCTCATGTACATAAATTCTAAACTAACCTTGTACTAATCATGCATGAAATATTAACGCTATCCTAAACATGAATTTCTTAACCAATAAACAAGAAAACCTTAAGAACATGTGAATAACCTATAAAGAACATATAAACATTTAAACTTCTAATCAAGAATCCTAAACAAACTAATTTCTTTTAAACAAGATTAACTCAAGAACCAAGGACTAATAAACATAAACTCAACCTAACTTATTTAGGCAAAATTAAACATGAATTAAACAAGAAAGAACCCTACGAAATAAAAGAACATGATATTTAACTTAATGAAACAAGAAACCTAACTAATTTACAAGAATCAAGAAGACTTAGGTTTTCATGTACAAGAACCATAAAGAACTTAGTAACATTAAACTACTAATCAAGAACCTAAGGTTTTAATAACAAGAAAATAACCTAATTCATGTAACCAACTTAACAAGATTTAATCCCTAGGAAACAATAATAGACTTAACGATTAAACAACTAACATTCAAGAATTTAACCTAAGTAATAAATTTCCAAATTCGTACATACAATAATATTGTGGTCTAACGATTCATGTAAAGAAAATAAAGAACATTAAAGAATCACTTTCAAACCTAATAATCAACTATTACAACCTAAATCTAATTACAATTTATAACATAAAATTACATATAACAATTAGGAAAATTACACATAATTACAACAAGAAAATAATTACAATTAATTTTCCTAATTACAATACTAACAATACAATAATTATAAGAACAGAATATTAATTTGATTTTTGAAAATAAAAACAGAAAAGAAAAAGGAAAGAAAAAAGAAAAGCAAAAACAAATAAAACGACAGATTAAGAATACACGGTTAGGGTTTTTAGGGTTAGGGTTAGGGTTTACGCAGGATTCTCGGTGGTTCTGGGCAGGCGTCGACGGCGGGAGGCGGTGCGACAATCGAGGCGGCGACGAGGGGCGGCGTCGGAGAATGGTTGTCGGACGGTCGAGCGTGGCGAGGAGTGTTCGGCGTCGACTTCTCGGCGGCAGCGATTTCGAGGGCTTTTCCTTCGACCGGCTCCGGCGTTGGCGGCGATCACGGTCGTCGGCGAGGTGGCGGTGGTGGCAGTCTTTGGTGGCGTCGGTGGCGGCCGTCTGAGTGGTCTTGGTAGGCGGCGAGAGGCGGGGATCGAGAGGAAGAAAGAGGGAAAAAGAGAGAGAAGAAAAGGGAGGAGGCTTGGTTGTGGTGGTTTCCGTGATGGCGCGTAGCGGTGGTGATGCAGTGGTACGCCGAGGGAAAGAGAGAGGAGAGGTTGAGAGCTAGGGTTTGAGGTTTGATAGAGATTAGGGTTTGAGAGGAGGGTTTAGGGGTTTTATATACTACCCACTTAATTAGGCCCAAATTAACCCAATCTAATCCAACCCAATTAACAAATAAAAACTGATTTTTCTAAAGACCCAATAATTCTAATAATATTAATAATAATATTAATACTAATAATCATATAATCACATAGCAAAATAATATTCACGTAGTTAATCACATAATAATATTAACCAGCGGAAATTACTATTCTACCCTTGTTAGCCCCTCAACGGTCCTACGAGCTCAAGCGTTAGCATAAATAAACACATTACGAACAACAGTAAATAACGAAGTCAAACCTATTCTATTAACGACGTCACGGTCAACATCGTTGGATTTTTTTCGGGGTTTTACACGAACAAAGGTAGAAAATGTTTGCAAATTATTTTATAAATTTTATCCTATCCAAATAAAAAAACTTTAGTCTAAATATTCTTCATTTTTTTTGTTTAAATCAAATATTAACGATTAATTTCAATCATTAAGTTTTTGATACTGTAGGAAGCAAAAATTTGTCGATAAATCAGTAAATGACACGTGGAAATAAATTAAATTTATTTATCCGCCACATGTTAAATTAATTAAGGCGGTCCATTTAATTAAATTTTAAATGAAAATGTATCATGACCAATAGTGTCGTGACACGTGTCAATTATGATGCAGAAAATATTAATTATTTCTTTATTTTAAATAAAGGGATAATTAATTAGATTGGGCCCAAGCCCAATACGACCCAAACCCTAGGCAGCCCTAGGCCTCCAGAGCTTATAAATAGAGGTTATCTCCCTCATTTTCAACACTCTGCAGTCTACCCCCGATGGCATTCGACATTCTGCACTCCAGAGGCTTCAGAAGATCAAACTTCCAGTAGTCTCCAGCTACCAAGCGTCAAGGATCGAAGTCTGCAAAGGCGCAAATCGAGTCTTCAAGCCTCTACCGCATCAAGATCAAGCGCGAGTTCTTGATGAACTCGCGAAATCTTCAGAATATTGAACTACAAGCTACATCCAGCTATCAAGCGCCAAGGACCAACACCTGCTAGTTCAACAACTTCTGTTCTTCATATCGAAGACTGCAGTCATCTTCTTCGCCTAGTTCATCGATCGAGATAAAGCATTCAAGCCTTCGCATCCAAGAACTTGAAGAACTGCAACCGACAGTTAACCTGCATACGGTTAGACTTTGAGCAACCTCCGGCTACCAAACATCAAGGAGATCAACGCTTAAGATCTTCAACTCAAAAACTACTACAAGAGTCCTTCAGCTAGACCTACATTCGAGATCGAGATTAAGCGTCCGCGCCCGCGACTCACCCAAATTTCAGGAGATTAAATCAGAGTATTACTTTATTGTATTTAATACAGAGATTGTACCTACATACATTCGAATATTAATAAAAATCGATTTGTTTCTCAATTTCCTGTCTTAATTTATTTTAAATTCGAAATTTGTGTTTACAAATTTGGCACGCCCGGTGGGACATCTCTGTCTCTCATCTCTTTCTCCAAGAAGTCAAATTCGACCTTCGATTCACGTGACGTAACGACCGTAAACATGGAAGAAAAGATAGCCCAACTTGAGGCTATGCTAAACAAGCTCGCTATGGAAAGTGTAGAGAAAGACAAGAAAATCAGCGAACAAAGTGAGCAGATCGCAAAACTGATGAAGAAGATAGAGAAGCGCCCGTATCAAGATTCCGATGAAGATTCCGACAAAGAGGAATCTGACAAAAGAGTCTTCCAAAGGTGATAGTGACAAGGAAGAAAAGAAGGACTCATTTTCAGGATCAATGACTGCAGAAGAGATTCAAAACTTAATTGCAGATGCAGTGAAGGCTCAACTCGGAGAGGGATCAACCAAGAGTCACTTGTATACAAAGCCCTACACGAAGAGAATCGATGCTCTTCGGATGCCACTTGGTTATCAGCCCCCGAAGTTTAACCAGTTTGATGGAAAGGGTAACCCTAAGCAACACATTGCGCATTTCATCGAGACTTGCAACAATGTTGGGACAGAAGGAGACCGACTGGTGAAGCAGTTCGTCCGATCATTGAAAGAGATAGCATTTGACTTGTATACGGATTTGGAACCCGAGTCTGTTAACAGTTTGGAACAAATGGAGCAAGACTTTCTCAACAGGTTCTACTGCGCTCAACGGGTCGTCAGCATGACAGAGTTGACAAACACCAAACAGTGGAAGGGCGAGCCAGTTCTCGACTACATCCATCATTGGAGGGCTCTTAGTCTTGAATGCAAGGATCGCCTCACCGAAGCTTCAGCTGTCGATATGTGTGCTCAAGGTATGCACTGGAATTTGCTCTACGTCCTCAAGATGGTCAAGCCGAAAACCTTTCAGGAGTTGACAACTAAAGCGTATGATATGGAGATAACCATAGCAAGTCGACGAGAAGGTCTTCATCTGCATTTGAATCAAGGAATGAAGCTAATGGGTATAAGAAGAATGGCAAGAGGCCAAAGACTTCAAAAGAAGAGTCAATGGCTATTTCAATGTGTGAACTAGTGAGAATCTCTACTAAACCTAAACCTAAGAGGGAGAAATTCACTTCCTCGAAAGATACTGAAAAGAAGCGTCCTACATTGAAGGAGTTTTAAGACAAGAAGTACCCTTTTCCAGACTCAGATTTGTCAGGAATGCTCGATGACTTGCTAGAGACAAGAGTTATTGAACTCCCACAACCAAAGAGGCCGGAAGAAGCGGGAAGAACTACCGATCCAAGATACTGTCGTTATCATAGGGTAGTCAGTCACCCTCTAGAGAAGTGTATCACACTCAAGGAGCGGATCATGAGACTAGCTGAAAATGGGAAAATTATACTGGACTTGGATGACAACGTCGAGGCTAATTATGTTTCAGCACGACCAATTCCGACCGGTAGAAATGAAGTCTTGATGATCCAATTTGGATGCCAAAAGCCAATTCCTCTCGCTGTACCATTTCAGGCCCCCCGAGATGCACATAAGTAAGAAGAAGAAGAAGAAGCTTCTGGTGACAATGGAAAATGGATCTCAGGCACTCAAAGGAAGACTAGGGGGCAAAGTGAAGTCCAAGCAACATCGCCTCGTCAAATAAAGCAACAAAGGAAAAGGAACAATCCTCAATCTTCGATGGAGAGGAAGAGGCTTGAAATCATCAAGGGACAAGAAGTGGGTTCAATAGAGTTACTTGAGCGAGGCCCTCGTGTTCCTGTCATACTGGAGGAATACTTCCCGAAGTA
This sequence comes from Portulaca oleracea, assembly GCA_029582165.1. Classification (NCBI taxonomy): domain Eukaryota; kingdom Viridiplantae; phylum Streptophyta; class Magnoliopsida; order Caryophyllales; family Portulacaceae; genus Portulaca; species Portulaca oleracea. Next base: position 32,972,445 of record CM055886.1, read on the forward strand.
CTTCTTCGGAGAAGTTAACCATGTTGCAGTTGTGAACATGGTCTCATGCTTCGAGATCGAAGAAGATGATAGCGAAGGAATGAAGTATCAGCCTAAGTCAAAGCTCTCCATGTTCGATAGGTTGGGACAGTCAGCTTCCCAAAAACAAGCATCGGTCTTCGAGCGGATTGGGCGACTACGAAGTCGCAAAGCCTCAGTCTGTAACAGGATTCAGGATACTTCGAAATCAAAGTCATCCGTATTTTCAAGGATTAGACAGACTGAAGAGGTCCAAACTCACAACCTAGCTAGGAAAGGGCTTCTGCATTCAGCCGCCTTGGAGTCATCAACGAAATTCAAAGCACCATCCCATCTTGCATGAAGCAACGTTCAACGTTGGAAGTAAAGACAGAAGGATCCCTTAATTAGATGATCTTCACCGGTCATCAAAGCAAAAACAACATCGATATGGAGCTTGAGCGAGAGGAGACGTTTTCTTTTGCAGAAGTCAAAATCTAGGAAAATGAAGATGTAACCTCCTGAACAAGAGCCTAAACTGTGCACAAAAAAAAAGATTTCATTTTCAGTTCATTTGCATTTTAGTTCCTTTCAGTTTTATTATTGTAATACTCCTGGCCCGCAAGAGTATAAACTGTGTACGGCTAAATTAATAAATAAAATTTTCATTTCTCCATCTTTAAATTTGAACTACGTTTGGCTTGATCCTTATGGCTATCATATCCCTTAAGGTACGTAGGCAATTTGGGTCTAGACCCAAATACAGACATACCCAAGAACAAAAATTCATCGCAGGTCACCAAATTTTGAAGACTTTCCTGGCCAACAAACTTCAAGGCTTTCAAGTCAACAAACTTTAAGAACTTACAAGTTAGCAAATTCAAGACTCACAAGTCAAAGTTCAAGACTTTCAAGTCAAAGACTCTCAAGTCACCAAAGTTAAAGACTCCCAAGTCGAAATTGAAGACTTTCAAGTGAAGGACTCCCAAGCCAATCAAATAAAAGACTTTCAAGATAACAAATTTCAAGACTCTCAGGTCACCAAATTCACCGACTTCCAAGTCAACAAAAAATTAAAGACTTCCAAGTTAGCAAAAATTCAAGACTTTCAAATCAATAAACTTCAAGACTCTTAAGTTACCAAGTCCTTTGACTCCAAAGTCAACAACAAGACAAAGACTTCCAAGTCAGTCAAATCTCACATCAACAATTCTCCTGACTCTTAAGTCGATAAAATGAAAGACTTACAAGTCAACCAAATTCAAATCAAAAAAACACAATGACTCACAAGTCAAGGAAAAGATCACGACTCCCAAGTCAATAAAGTTCGAGATTTCCATGTCAACAATGCATATGACTCCCAAGTCAGCAAAGTCAACAAACTTCAAGACTCTTAAGTCATCAAACCCACCGATTTCCAAGTCATCAAAAATTAAAGACTTCCAAGTCATCCAAAATCAAGACTACCAAGTCGTCAAAATCAAATTTAAAGACTTTTACATCATCACAATGAAAACTCTCAAGTAAAAAATGCAAGAAATTGACCAACTTCTAGGTCATCGAATTGTGGGCTTTCAAGTCGCACTCTGGCTTGCCAAGACCTTCATGTCGGTGGTATGCTTCAAGTCAGCATTATCAACGAAATACTCAGGATGGTTGACAACTTCTTTCAAGCATGCAACATGGGGGCATCCTAGTCATGTTGGTTGAATTCCGCTCCAAGACGACGTCATCCTCCATCAAATATGCAGCGTACTCCTTTTGCTAAGTGGTAGACTTTTTCAAGTTATTGACTTTAACATCTTATTTAGAGTCGATGTTGGGGGCAAGCTAGCGGGCAACCAAGAAAATGTTTAGCTAACTTGTCATGGATCTTCAGAAGAAAGTCTGGCGGCTCATCATGACTCGATAGAAAATTCAAGTCCTCTCTTCATAACTTGTAGTCGGCGGAAAGTCCAGGAATAGTAAGCCAGGCGACGAGGCTATCAACTCAGTTGGTTCTGAAAAGAGGCACCTCAAAGATTTCTAATACATCAGAACGTCACTGAGGAGTATTCCACTTGCAATGAGGCCATGACTCCGTCGACCCAGGCCAGTTCTGAAAAGAGACACCTCAAAGATGTCTAATATACATCATAACGTCCCCGAGGAGTAAACCCGATGATGACTCCGTCGACCCAGGTTAGTTCTGAAAAGAGACAACTCAAAGATGTCTAATACATTAGAACATCCCCAAGGAGTAAACTTGATGATGACTTCCGTCGACCCAGGTCAGTTCTGAAAAGAGACTCCTCAAAGATGTCTAATACATCAGAACGTCCGTGAGGAGTAAACCCTATGATGACTTCCGTCGACCTAGGTCAGTTCTAAAAAGAGACACCTCAAAGATGTCTGATATATCATAACGTTCCCGAGGAGTAAACACGATGACGACTCTGTCGACCCAGGTCAATTCTAAAAAGAGACACCTCAAAGATGTCTAATACATCATAACGTCCCTGAGGAGTACCCACGCGAGAGATGGCGTCTTTATCGACCCGAAGAAGAGTAGTCAGGACTACTCTCGTCGATATCTTGAGGAGTAGTCCACGGCGAGAGATGGCGACATTATCGACCCGCAGCGATCCGAAGAGTAGTTTAGGACTACTCTCTGCGTCGATCTGGAGGAGTAGTCCACTAAAGCGAGATGACGACCATCGACCTGACGATCTGAAGAGAGTAGTTTAGGATTACTCTACGTCAACACGCTAAGGAGTAAGCGAGACTTTGACGATGACGAAGGACAACTTCAAGCACACGATGACAATTAATCTCAGCTCCCTGTACTGAAAAGATGACAAAAAAATTGAACAAGAAAAAGAAAAGGTCAAATTATATGAAAAAATTTTTAAAAAAAAGAGAAGAAAGAAAGAAAGAAAAAGAAGATACTATAAAATCTGTGAGTTTGCAGATTCAGGGAGAAGACGACGAACAACAGATGAATGGAAGAAGCGAGGATGGTGCGTTTATATAGTATCTGATTGGCCAAGTTTCAGGATACTACTAGAATTGTCAGTCAAGTCTCCAACTCCATCTCCAACTCTAACTCTAACTCCATCTCCAACTCCAACTCCAACTCCAACCCCTTCTCCAACTCCAACTCCAACTCCAACTGCCAAAAATTTTATCCGATTAAATTTCTGATGAAATTTTATCCAAACAGAAAAATTGTGTAACGCCCCGGAAATTCAATTAGAGAAAGTCAAAGTCAAACTAACGTTAACAGACAAAACTTAGCGGAAGACTTCAAATTTAGTTTGGGCGTCACTGCCGTATTCCCGAAGGAACACAAGGCGAGAAAGGAAAACACAACTGTATGCTAACGGTAACTACTAACAACTCAAAACAAAACTTTAAGACATCATAACGAAAACAAAATAAAAAGATTCAAGGACTTCTAGACTCGTCGTCCTCACTTCTAATTCCAGTCCCAGATTCGGATCTTCACCAAAACAAAACATTTCAAAAATGAGGGGAAATCTCAATAATGTCTACCCTAACGTTTAAAGCAGTTTAAGTTCATTTCAATTCATTTTGGGGAGAGGAACAAGTCAAACCGCTTCTCAAACCTTTAACCCTTAACTTTCCTCAACCCATTCAATCCATATTTTAAGTCGCGGTGGAGATCAAATCCAAAAGAACATCGCCGCCAAAGGCATCATAACAACTATCCTATATCGTGGATGCAACCACGATCTCTGGCACATAACCCATACAGGCATCGAATCCTGATCTCGGGGTTATCACCCGCGTGAATATTAGCCTCTCAAAGGCATCAAACAGTCGCCCATCAAGGGCATCATAACCTCTATCCTATATCAGGGATGAAACCCTGATCTCCTGCACATAACCATACAGCATCGAATCACGATCTCGGTTATCACCCGCATGAATATTAGCTCATTAAAGGCATCAAAACAACAACCCGCTTTATGTTTCCACTTTGAATTACTAATTCATTATTCACACTCATCTCGCAACTCTCAAGTCAAACCCAACCCAGGTTATCAAAACCAATAATAAAACCGTTGATAAAAGACCATCCAATTTCCCAACTCAATAAAATCAAAGCACAAACAAATACAATCAGTTATCCAAAGCAGATGGTCACATTTCCACAAAAGTCCCCTTCGGGATGCAATTCTCAAAACAGATTAGAAAACATTAAAACACATTTAAAGAGCATCCCGGTGGGGATTAGAGCATAGACATTACCTAGTTAACTTCACTTCACAGCTAAGACGAACACACTTGAGCTCACTAACGACGCGAATTAGCTCGGGCCTAAAATAAAAGTAATTATTCTAATCAAAACGCGCCCTTCGAAGTTAGTATTAACTACCTTCTACTTAACCCTCCCCTAGGAACACTATAGGTTCCTATCAATCATGGATCTATACTTTAAATTACTTAACACATTCCAAGTAATCGTATAATAACACCAAGTAAACATTTTCAATCAACAACACATTTATTAACAATTTCACATAACAAGACAGATCACAGCATCCATATAAAAAGGGTCATAACTTGACTTCCCGACATCCTATGGGTCTGATTTTGGACTCTTCGGAAACCTCAGGATGTCTACTAAACTCTTAAGTTGACGACTAAGCCCATATCAGCCTCGAAAGGCTCTAAAAGTACCAAATCTTCCAACTGCTCCAGTTTCGACAGGTTCTGGTAAAACGACTATAACTCGAGCTATACAACTCCAAAGTCTGATCCGCAAAATTCCTATGAAAGCTAACATCCAAAGGGAACCTCCATTCAAAAGAGTTCGATCAAAGGACAACTACACTAATCGTGGTGACCCGATCTTTAGACACTAACAAAACTGTCCCGATCCCGGTTCTTATTTAATTTATAGTTTTCGGTTCTATCTTCCACCAATCGATCCCGGGGTCCTAACTAGGGCTTAGAACAGTAACTAAGGTCCAAATTAATTAACCTAATCCAACTAAGGTCCAAACATCAAACCTCCTATCATCAAAACCAAAATGTAAAACATGAAATCAATTTTAATATTTCCACTAACCCTAAAAGCATACATGAAATAATAATAACATTACCCTAAACATGAACTCTACAATATACTATTTCAAGATCCAAAAATCACAACATGGGTGATTATAAAATATGAACTTTCTTAATCAAGATTCGAGAAAGAACTTAAAGAACATGTGGATACTTAACTAACGATTCAAGAATTTATCTAGGTAATTAAACTTTTTAATTCGTGCATACAATAATAGTGTCATCTAAAACCCTAACATGATTCTCATGAAAAACAAAGCTTCTCATATAATCGAACATTAATAATTTCACTACAATTATTACAAACCCTAATACACCAAATTAGAACATAAAATTACACATAATAATTTAGACAAAAATTTCAAGAAAACAATACAACACAAGAACAAATCAATTACAATTACAACTTAATAAAATTACATCCTAATTACCCAAATTACAAGATTTAAAAATCAAGAAACAATAATAATTAATAATAATAATAATAAAACTTTACAACATAAAATAGAGTAAGAAAAATCAAGAAAGAAAGTTTGTTAAAAACATTAGGGTTTACGCAAGGGGTGGTTACATTGGGATGTAGTGGGTGGCGCACTGGTGGTTCCCGGCGACTGGGAAGGCGGAGGTGGAAGCGTCGGGCGGTGGTCGGAGCGGCGAAGGGCGGCGCAGGTAGTGGTGGTCAGGGTTGTGTTGATCGAGCAACAACATAGTGTTGGCCTTCGATCTCCTCACGTCTGGGTGCACTGGCGGTGAGGGGTGGTGTCTGTGTGTTCAGGCGACGGCGAAGGCGACTGCTGGTGGCGGTGATGATTCGCGGTGGTATGTTGGGCGGCGCAGCACGAGCAGAGAGAGAGAGAGAGAGAGAGAGAGAGAGAGAGAGAGAGAGAAGAGGGGAACAACCCTGGGCGGTTGCAATGGTGGCTGCGGGCGTCGCTGGTGGTGGCTAGGGCGGCGGCTTGGTGGCCGGTGCAAGCCCACGGCAAAGGGGGTGAGGGAAGAAAAGAGAGAGTGGTGTAGGGTTAGGGTTTTGTTTAGGGTTTTGAGAGGAGAGCTTTTATATTAAACACTTATAAGGCCCAATTAATACTACTCTTAAACCTAATCCAACCCAATAAGAAATCAGATTTTCTTTTGGAGAAAATAATAATAACTATAATAATAGTAATACTAAAAAAAAAATTAGAGTAATACTAATAATAATAATAATACCCACGAAATTTTCAATATACCCTTGTTAGTCTCTCAACGATCCTACGAGCTTAAGTGTTAGCAAAATAAATCACAAACGAACAATAAACAATTAACGAAGTCAAACCTAATTTACTAACGACGTCACGGTCAACATCTTTGGATTTTTCGGGGTTTTACATCATTACCTCATTAAAAGAAGTTTCGTCCTCGAAACTTAAATTTAAACCTAACGGTTCGGTAATAATCCTAACAATTCCGTTCTTCCTAAAATTTGAGGTTTTACATCATTACCTCCTTAAAAGAAGTTTCGTCCTCGAAACTTGACGTACCTTATAGGTTAACTAGGTGTTGACACTTCGATTTCATCTCCTCTTTAGCTCCCAAGGTGACTTTGGATTTTGGTATAGTTTTCCCGTCACACTTTTAGAGTGACGATCTTTCATCGTAGTTACCTCTTTCTTCAATCTAGAATCTCCAACAACCGCTCCTCGTAGATCAAGTCTTCTTTCAGCCTCCTAATTGTCATCGGAGGTCATCTTCTGCTACCAGGCCCTCCTCGGGACTATATTCCGTACCCACATCGGGTTTTCTAGTTTTTCAGAGAAGCTAGAGTCTCGCTTATAGTAAAGGCAGCGTTATACCATCCAACAAAAGTCAACAACAATAAGCAGTCAATTTCAACATAAAATGGAACAAGAAAGAGACACATATCCCATTTCTTATTGGGTTGGATTAGGTTTAAGAGTAGTATTAATTGGGCCTTATAAGTGTTTAATATAAAAGCTCTCCTCTCAAAACCCTAACCATGAACGTCCCTGGTTGAAACCATCAACTTATAGCTAAGCTTAAACTCAACTTTATCATAATCTTCCCATTATCAACCTTTTAAAGCCGTAAAATAGGATCATCAGAATACGACAACTGATAATTATCAATACCCAAAATGTTATAAGATCCCAATAATTACCTCTTAGAACAATTCCTTTGCTTCTGTACCAAGGTAACATAAAATAACGACAGTTTCCCTTGGTAACCATATCATATAACTTCCTCAAGACAACCTTATTACCTGTATGAGAATGACAAGTGCTCGTAGCTAACCTCGCACATCAAAGCACTATCCTGGTGCCTCAAATGGTAATTAAGCCTTATGTTTTCATCAATTAGAAATACCAAAAGGTAAGCTCGACTATCCTACACAGGGTCAATACTATAATTAATTTTTCAAATCACCGTTTAGCTCCAAAACACTTAACCATGCCAAAAGAGACTTCTCACTTAACTTACAGATACCTAACAAGAACTAGCACTTGCCTATCATTTCCCTCTCAACACACTCAAAATGAGTTTCGTCCTCGAAACTCCAATAATTGTACACCAATCAATGCTTCGAACAGGAATCGAGCTTAACCTGATAAACCTTTATAGTATCTATTCGGCTTCAAATATTGCCAATTCAAGTTTTACTCAACTGTAACTTAAGAGTTTTCATGTACTTAAACCATCCAAGTCATTGTTAATCACCACTGCTATTTTGGAACCACTAACCTTGGTACTAATTACTTCCACCACACGTGTCTGTAGACCCCGAAAAATTTGATGACCTTTTTCGCGGCGCTACTTAAGGAGTGATTGGGAGCCGACTAGGATTGCTTAACCTTAAATAAGGTTGAACTTTCAAGAATAACTTTGCTGACAGATTAAAAACGATTTATGCGCCGTGAGCCCAAGATTCACCTTTTAAGGAAGAAAAAAAAAGGGAAAAAGACAAAAAGGAAGGGGAAAACACCAGGAACCCGTTTGGGTTCACTGCTGGAACCAAGACGGGTTCGCGATTGCAGATCCCACGAGAAAAGAGAAAAACAAAGAGAAAAAAAAGAAAAGAAGGTGAAGACCCGTCTGGGTTCATGAATTGAACCAGATCGGGTTGCTCGCGCTAAACACAAATTAGGTCATAGAAACCATACAAAGGAAAATACCAAAGTACGAAAATAGAGTCGCCAGTTGAATTTTAGGAGAAAAACAACAAACCATTTTGATAAACAACTCCGGCCTACGAACCCAAAGACGGATTCGGGGGTAAGGTTACGAATTTGACAATTAAAATTGTCAAATTCGCCTATTCAAACGAATAGACTCTACTAGAATTAAATCAAAGCAGAAAAAAGCTAAAGGGAGGAATTAGATATAAATTTCACAAATTCATCATTAAAATCATGCAAAACATTGAAAATATAAAAGAAACATGAATTCGTAGATTATGCTACATGGTTTACATCAACTATGCTAACCTTTAGTGAAGCAAAGAATGCAAAGGAGAGAAGAGGTGGAGAGAATATGCTAGTGTCAATACTCTAGCATACCTGCGCGTGTCTATGGAAGGGAAAAAGGGTTTAATTTATAGTGGAATAGGGAGTAGAAGTGCGTTTTAGGGTTAGCATACGGCCGGAACCCAGACGTTCTGAGCCGAATCGAGCTCGCCCGATAAACTCAAAGTTTGATCCGAGTGAGTTATGTTCGCCCACCGAACCAGACGGGTTTCTTCCGTAATATTAGGCCATTATGCTTGTTTTCGCTAGGAACGAAATGGGTTTGCATGCTACTAAACTACTCGGCTAACTTATTTTTACAAATAACTAAAACTAATACCGGTACAAAATCAGGTGTCTACAGATAGCCCCCACTTTGATCGAGTTTGAGTAAAACGATGATCAAAGTAGTCTTGATGATCTTGGATATGAATCAGAAGCCTGTTTTGAAGTGGACGCCGGAAGCTTGGTCTGCGTCGATGTTGGTCGCCTGCTTATTTTCTTCCGTAAAGCTGACCGAATTGATCTGCGTCATTTCGCCGTGAGTTTGATCAAGTTCATGCACTTCATTTTGCCGTGGAGTGCAAGACCTGTGTCTGTATGGGTTGACCTGCTTAGTTTCTTCCGTAAAGCGGTCGAGTCGATCCGCTTCATTTCGCCGCGTGATCGGGGGCATGCTTCATTTCGCCGTGAAGCATGACGGGATGATGGGGTGGTCACTTCATTTCGCGTGAGGCGGACCGAGGCGACGCGCCATTTCGCCGTGAAGCGTGATGATGAGGTGATCCACTTCATTTCGCGTGAGGTGGATCAAGGTGACGCGCTTCATTTCGCGCGTGAAGCATGCCGTGATGATGGGGTGGTCCACTTCATTTCGCCGTGAGCGATCGAGGTGACACGCCATTTCGCGCCGTGAAGCGTCGTGATGATGAGGTGATCCACTTCATTTCGCGTGAGGTGGATCGGTGGCGTGCTTCATTTCACGCGTGAAGCGCCGTGATGATAGGGTGGTCCACTTCATTTCGCCGTGAGGCGACCGAGGTGACGCGCTTCATTTCGCCGGCGCGTCGTGATGATGAGGTGATCCACTTCATTTCGCCGTGAGGTGGATCGAGGTGGCGTGCTTCATTTCACCGTGAAGCATGCGTGATGATGGGGTGGTCCACTTCATTTCGCCGTGAGGCGGACGAGGTGACGCGTGAAGCGTCGTGATGATGAGGTGATCCACTTCATTTCGCGTGAGGTGGATCGAGGTGACGTGCTTCATTTCGCCGTGAAGCATGCCGTGATGATGGGGTGGTCCACTTCATTTCGCCGTGAGGCGGACGAGGTGACGCGCTTCATTCCGCTGTGAAGCGTGCCGTGATGATGAGGTGATCCACTTCATTTCGCCGTGAGGTGGATCGAGGTGACGTGCTTCATTTCGCCGTGAAGCATGCCGTGATGATGGGGTGGTCCACTTCATTTCGCCGTGAGGCGGACCGAGGTGACGCGCTTCATTTCGCCGTGAAGCGTGCCGTGATGATGAGGTGATCCACTTCATTTCGCCGTGAGGTGGATCTGAGGGGCATGCTTCATTTCGCCGTGAAGCATGCCGTGACTTGTGTCTGTCTTTGAAAAGGGTGTCATCGCATTGTGAAGGCCCGATGACGGCCACTGAAGATGAGTTCGTCTTTTTGTAACCGCCTGACGACCGACGTATCTCGTGCATTGTTCTGCAAAACAGAGAAGGAGGGCATCAGTTTATCTGAAAATCAGAGCGAGTCAGAGAATTTACCTGTCAGTTGTGCTTTAGCTCTCAGAAATGGGCTTAAGTTTGCCATTGCTTTGGGCTTGAATTGGAGCGACGAATTTGGGCCCACTAAACCCGTCTGGGATCTTTCATTGGGCTTGCAATTGCAAGGCCCATTTTGGCTGCGATGCGTTTGGGCCGCCTAGCTGCAACCCGTCTGGCGTCTGCTCATTTTGGGCCGGCGTTTCGGGCCTAGCAAGGAACCCGTCTAGCGTCTTCTTTTTTTTTTCGGCCAATGCATGTGATTTTAGGATAGATTTTAGGATAGATTTTCGGCCAATGCATGCCTTCCATGATCCTAATGCTGGGGCCCACCGGTTGGCCACTTGTGTGGTGTGCATGCATCCATTCTTCTTATAAAAGGGGGCCTCTCCATACCCTAACTCATGCATCTCACTCTTCCACTTCCTTTCCTTGCTCAAAAATCATTTATTCACTAGCTAGGAAGCAATGGTTAGAAAAATTAGAGAACCGCCTGTTCAACCCCATGCAACAAACTGGGCACATGAAATGTCCTCCCGGCGAGCATGGACTCCTAGGCCGGGTTGGGAACCGTCGATACTGGTGCCTGAACCGTGGAATCACGTATGGCATAAGCATTCACATGTCCGGGTAATGTCTTCTTCCTGACTCTGCTTTTAATTATAGCATAAATTTGCAAGTAGAAAAGTTTAATTCTAGCTTGTTGATTTAGCTAAAAATAAAGAAGTAATTTGTGTCGATTACCCGTATTGTTCAAATCGGGCCTTAGAGAACCGAGGATGATAGGCCGATTTTTTTAGAACACATAGTGAAACCAAAACCCGTCTTAGTTGTGCTGCGCGTGAGATGCCCAAAACCGCCCCTTAATCGGCCCAACTTTTTCAAGAACCCGTCTGAAGTCAATGATGCGGCCCAACTTCTCGTGAACCCGTCTGAGTTGGGTTGACACGGCCCAACTTATTTTGTGAACTCGTCTGGGTGGGCCGAAAAAGAGAGGCCCAACCCCTTTTGCTTGTGAGAACCCATCTGGGTGGGCCAAAAAAGAAAGGCCCAACCCCTTTTTTTCTTGTAGGAACCCGTCTGGGTTTGGGCTGGAAATTTTTTTCTCTTTTTTTTCGTCAAACCCGTCTGGGTTTGGGCTAATTTTTTTTTTTTGTGTGAGCGGATGAAATGGAAGAAGGCCCAAACCCGTCTGGGTTGGACCGAGAGTTGGGGTCTTTTCCTTTTTCTTTTTTTTTTTGTGAGTCGAGTGATCCGACAGACAGACCCAAACCCGTCTGGGTTGCGAGAGGACTGAAGGTGAGGGGGCCCAAACTCGGCTGGGTTGGGCTGAGAGAAGGCGAGGAGCCGATATGAAATGAGTCTTTGCGAAAACGGACCTAGGCAGGCCGTTCTAGTTTTTAGGCTGATTCGACCCCTTGCTTGGGCTACGTAGCTGACTTAGTGGCAGTTTGATTTAACTCTTGCTAAACTGGGAATCACTTGATAGTCGCCGTAGTGACTTGCTTCCTTTTTTTATTCAAATAGCCCCCGGCTTAGTGGAAACTCGATTGAATTTTTTCTAAGCCAGGGTCACTCGAACATTCTTGGCTTAATGCAGGCGGTACCGAAGTGTTGCACCTATCTGGCTCAGGTAGCGATACAGAGGTGGTAGACTCCTATTACTACCAGTGGGACACTTACTTTGGAGCTGGTGGAAGCGGAGCCCATGGGGCTGATAGCGCCAGTGGTGGCGGCGACACGGAGGTCTGGCATGATGAGGATTGAGAACGATGCACATGCAGGGTCTTTATGCAACGAACCTATGTAATGCTATGTATGACTCTTTATTATGCACTTAGGTTAATGCAATGCAATGATGAAATAACGCTCTTTTTTCTTTTTTTTTATTTTTTTTTTATTTTTTTTTATATGCACTAGTGCGAACTACTGATGTGATGCTTATGCAATGATGATGCTACGTAATGCACTTCTTTTTATTTTCATGTACTCTTATGCACAATAATGCAATGCGATATGCAATCTACATGGTGGGATTACTCCCACTTCCCCAAACGAAAAAAGACCAAAATAATAAAAAGATGAGAATTAAACGCTACAAGTACGTTCGAACTACAGTTTCTGGGCCGGCGAAGACATATAACCATCTCGTGGACCCGCATTATGACCCAAGATGGAGGCGAAATGGTTTTGCGAGATAGCCCAATAACCTGGCCCAAACCCGTTTGACGTTCAAGCCCAATGGGAACTTCACCTATAGAAACTGGGTCGAGAAGCGGGGCAAAGGAGGCCCATAAACCCGTCTGGGTTGCATAGTTGTTTTTCTTCTTTTTTTTGTAAACTCAATTCAACAAGCAAGCACAAAGATTAATCTGGACAAAATCAAAACTCAGTTCGAAAGAGATAGGAAGAAGTTTTCGAATCCCAAAGGAGAGAACAAGTACTTCAGAGGCATAAATCCGCCAACAGTTCTAAGAATAATGCAAATGTGCGTGGTTAGTTATGGACGTAGGTCAGTTAAAAAAGAGCAAACCTCTCATAGGAAAGAACAAACACTCAAACCCTCAATTTTGAAAATGTATGTGTGTTTTCTCATACTCAAACCAATAGAAACAAACTACCATAAGCTTGGTAAGAACCTCGCTCTCCACTACTGGTATGCAATGCACAAGTGACAATCAAAAAGACTTTTTCGGGTTCTGTGGGCTTAGGTTAGGGTAAGGAGCGGTAAAATTTGGGAATGAGGAGTTAAGAGCCATGCTTGGATTGATTTTCAACGAATAAAACACTCTAAACTCTCCTTCTTGCTTAATGTATGCAAGACATTTCACCTTTCACCCTGAAACATCTCAACTGAATACAACCAGGTCAAAGTTTTCTGAACTTTAAATTGAATCTCCCTAATCACCCTTTTATTTTTGAAACTCTTTTCCTTTTTTTTTACTTTTTTTTTTAATTCTTTTTTTTTTGTGGGTGATCGGGGAGAAGAATATCTATGGAATCTTCGACTTTGATATAATATATGAACAACATAACCAAATACCAATCGCTCAAGATATGGGACTTTCAGATTCTCCCAAACTTCCAAAAAAAGGCAAACTCTCATCCAACCAAGCAAGGCAAAGGGATCTTTGGATATCGAGGCCAAGGCTCGTATTGTCAGGGTTCAATCATGAAAAAAAGATAAACAAAGGCTAGGCGGGGCAAAAAGAATAGTAAATATAATGTAAGGAAGGCTATTTAGCTATGTAGCTTATCAAAATAAAATCGAATGCCTTAATCACTTTGTCACAGCGTGCAATGCAAATGTGTAGTCTCAAGCAAGATGCAAAACAAGTTCTAGAGATGCAACTAATGGGTGAGTCACTCAAGGGATCATGGAATTGATAAAAGTGATCAATTCAAAATTTAGGCAATGTGGACTCACGGGATGAGGCTCAATCAACTAAACTTAGCCCAAAGATTTGCGGCACGCACATTTATACTTTCTAAGATAGTCAAAGCAGTCAGATACAACTTTCATAACTTGTCTCAAAATCAGAAGGTTTGAAGGAAAAGGTTTTAAAAACTTTTGAGATCTCGTCCAGATTTTTCTAAGTGAAGCAAGTTAAACTGAAAGTAAGAAAGGTTTACGGCCTCCGTTGGATGAAATTAGTCTCAACAGTTTTCTGAGGGGGGCTAGGCACGCTAGTGGTCATGGTGGATTCACTGGATTCACTGGATTGGGCAAGCGGTCTGTAGTTGGGATTGTGAATGAGCCTGCCGGTTTGTGGGTCACGGATGCGGGCTCGGAGATGGTCTGCTATCTTGCCTGCATGGAAACTGACTAGTGCTCGAAAGAACCTTTACGCCACCCGCCCAATGCATGCATGACTTAATAGACCTATATGAACCTAGGACATGGACACGACGCCTATATGCTGACACAAGGGTGACTCACCCACTTTTATGGGAGTGCATGTCCTAACTCTATATGGACCTAGCATGATGGTAGCGGATCGACATCGACTCAAGGGGCGTCATAAAGGGCGAATAGGATCAATAGTAAGTGGATTGGGCCGATCGCGATGTCGAGCAGGGCCCGATGTGGAAGGAGAAGAAAAACAGGCCCAAACCCGTCTGGGTTTGAACTGTAACTCCCCCCTTTCAAATAGGCACAGACAGGATTCCACAGTGAGTCCAACTAGGCCAGGCACATCAAACCCGTCTGGGTTTGGGCCAGTCCGTCTCTCATTTGATCCTACGCGGGCTAGAACGACGTCCCACTCATGTTTGGGCTAGACACTTGGACTCAACTTTTACAGGATTAATTTACATGACATATAGATGCGGGATGAGCTTAACCATGGCTTTAGATTCAGGGTTTTTCTAGGTTTAGGGAGATAAATAGGGTACCACATGTTCTCGCCCCGGTGCATTTTCCTTATATGGAATTCATAGGAAAAATGTGCGGGGTGTTGCTCTTTGGGTTTCAAGGAAACCTTTAGAGTGTAACACGGGTGAGATGAGAGATCAAATGCTTGGCGATGTAAGTGCATCCCACAAGTAGTGACCTCCCGCTCTCAGGATTGATTCCTAGTTTTAAAACCTAAACCAACGCTTTTGTGCTCCCCAGCCATAAAGGCCCAAGAGTAGCCTGGTATGCAATATGCCTAACAATGATAAAAATGTGAAATAAATTAATTCCTCCCCTTTTTACAAAAAAACACTAAAATTTAATTCTTTCAAGTTTTACCCTCTTTTTAAGTTTAAGTCCCCAGTGGAGTCGCGATCATGAGACCAGAAAAATTTGATGACCTTTTTCGCGGCGCTACTTAAGGAGTGATTGGGAGCCGACTAGGATTGCTTAACCTTAAATAAGGTTGAACTTTCAAGAATAACTTTGCTGACAGATTAAAAACGATTTATGCGCCGTGAGCCCAAGATTCACCTTTTAAGGAAGAAAAAAAAAGGGAAAAAGACAAAAAGGAAGGGGAAAACACGGGAACCCGTTTGGGTTCATCTTTGGAACAAGACGGGTTCGCGATTGCAGATCCACGAGAAAAGAGAAAAACAAAGAGAAAAAAGAAAAGAAGGTGAAGACCCTGCAGGTTCATGAATTGAACCAGATCGGGTTGCTCGCGCTAAACACAAATTAGGTCATAGAAACCATACAAAGGAAAATACCAAAGTACGAAAATAGAGTCGCCAGTTGAATTTTAGGAGAAAAACAACAAACCATTTTGATAAACAACTCCGGCCTACGAACCCAAAGACGGATTCGGGGGTAAGGTTACGAATTTGACAATTAAAATTGTCAAATTCGCCTATTCAAACGAATAGACTCTACTAGAATTAAATCAAAGCAAAAAAAAAGCTAAAGGGAGGAATTAGATATAAATTTCACAAATTCATCATTAAAATCATGCAAAACATTGAAAATATAAAAGAAACATGAATTCGGTAGATTATGTTACATGGTTTACATCAACTATGCTAACCTTTAGTGAAGCAGCAATGCAAAGGGAGAGAAGAGGTGGAGAGAATATGCTAGTGTCAATACTCTAGCATACCCTGCGTGTGTCTATGGAAGGGAAAAAAAGGGTTTAATTTATAGTGGAATAGGGGGAGTAGGGGGTGCGTTTTAGGGTTAGCATCTGGCGGAACCGGATGAGTTCTGAAATGAACCGAGCTCGCCCAAGAACTCAGTCGGTTTGATCCGAGCGGGTCTCTTCCGTAATATTGGGCCATTATGCTTGTTTTCGGGCTAGGAACGAAATGGGTTTGCATGCTACTAAACTACTCGGCTAACTTATTTTTACAAATAACTAAAACTAATACCGGTACAAAATCCGGTGTCTACAGTGTCAAGCACAAAGAGTATAGGGACCTGTGTCAGACAATAACCTGCTTCGTACATCTCGTCATTCATCTTCCATTAACAGTAATCTCCATAACCAATATAAGTAATCAGATATGATCCAGAGATTGACGTACTCAACTCCTCCAATATCTTAAGAACTACATACTCATTACGTCTAATTTCTTCCCTAATAGTTCTGGATAATAAACGTCACCATCAACAGAGATTGACAAATCAAAGAAAGAAATTGTTCTAATAAACATGTGATAATCAAACGATTCAGTTGGATGGTACTCAATAGAATTAATCAAATAATATTTTCACAAATTCATCAAATGTAAATAGATTATCCTAGAAAATATTCAAACATGCCAATCAAAAGATTTTCATACCGAACTTAACCAGGTGGGATTCAGACAGTATTGTGGGCATCAAATACCTGCAGCTTTCATCATGGATTATACCTACTTCTCAGACGATCGACTCACTTCATGTACACAATCATAAATAAAAAGGCTCGCAATAGGGAATAGACAATTACGTACATAAACTCACATGTTGCATATATATGGATGGCAGTAAGCATATATGAGACTCTGAATCGTGATGTACAACAGAAACTCACTTTAAACATTCAAGGGAGAAATATTAAAATCAAATAGTTACGGATCAGGTATATCTCCATCCCATAGTGAATAAAACTCTTTCAAAATAACACAATGTCATTCTTAACAATCTAATCATCCAGACAACTTCTCAGCCTGTAGATAATATAATAATAATTTCACCATTCCACTTCAATAATAGCGCCCTCAACCATCACATAACTGGAGATTTTGTTTTTCACCACACAGTTCCTAATGTTCCTTGATCCATAGACCTTTGTAATAAAACTTAAGATCCCTAAAATTACAATAACCTTGAAAGATATTGCTTAGCTCAACATTACCTTAAAAGTATTCACTTACTCCAATACTCTAGGAACCAAAATTAAATTTAATCCTTAGCTCGAAGCCTCATAATCGATATCCAAAAGTCTAGTTTAAATGTACGATCATCAACAAAATGTTCATCTTAACCTTTATCTCAAAATCAAGTTCCTTTTTCCTTTAAAGTGGCCCTTGAAACTCGATACCCTGACCAAAACCAAACATAATCCAAATATTACTCTGAAGCCCATCTGCTCTCAATACTTTAAAAAAACTATGTTCATTCAATCTTATAGGAAGTTTCCAACTTAGTGTAACACCTAAAATCAAAATGACAACAAGATTAAGCACAAAACCTTCACTTCAACTATTCCCCTCAAATCGAGCTTTAACCAACATTTTCCTCACAAAGATTCCTTTAACCCAAGACCTCGACTTAGAATGAATCGCATTTAATCACAACAGTCATGTAACCCCCAAACCAAAGATTAAATCAAAGGCCAATTCTGCATAGGAATTTTCAAGTTTTCCTCAGGTCCATAAATCAAAGTTCATCCCCAATCATCATAATGCATACACCAAAACTCCATAAATACAATTGAAGCCTTAACTAAACCCAAAGTGTTTAATAGAGATACTCGAGAGATTCAATCGAACATAATATTCCCAAATACTCAATATCATACACCAACAATAATATTAACTTCATGCATAACACCTCTTGGTACGAGAAATAATAAATCGAAACAAAAATTAAAAATAAAACACATTAATCGAAACATGAAGAAACAATCAAGCCGATGCAACCCAACATATGAAAAATAAAGTAATCAAGCACGCACTTGCAACATAACAGAAATCCAAGAAACAAAGAAACATCCCATACCCCCATCCTACACTCATCACTCCGAACGTAGCATCCTAAGGTCTAACTAAACCTAAGGGACACTTAGGAGCTACCAGGTCGCAACCCAGAGCTCTGATACCATTCTGTAACGCCCCGGAAATTCAATTAGAGAAAGTCAAAGTCAAACTAACGTTAACAGACAAAACTTAGCGGAAGACATCAAATTTAGTTTGGGCGTCACTGCCGTATTCCCGAAGGAACACAAGGCGAGAAAGGAAAACACAACTGTATGCTAACGGTAACTACTAACAACTCAAAACAAAACTTTAAGACATCATAACGAAAACAAAATAAAAAGATTCAAGGACTTCTAGACTCGTCGTCCTCACTTCTAATTCCAGTCCCAAAGATTCGGATCTTCACCAAAACAAAACATTTCAAAAATGAGGGGAAATCTCAATAATGTCTACCCCTAACGTTTAAAGCTTTAAGTTCATTTCAATTCATTTTGGGGAGAGGGAACAAGTCAAACCATTTCTCAAACCTTTAACCCTTAACTGTTTTCCTCAACCCATTCAATCCATATTTTAAGTCGCGGGCGGGAGATCAAATCCAAAAAGAACATCGCCTGCCAAAGGCATCATAACAACTATCCTATATCAGGGATGCAACCCTGATCTCCTGGCACATAACACATACAGGCATCGAATCTTGATCTCAGGGTTATCACCCGCATGAATATTAGCCTCTCAAAGGCATCAAACAGTCGCCCATCAAGGGCATCATAACCTCTATCCTATATCAGGGATGAAACCCTGATCTCCTGGCACATAACCATACAGGCATCGAATCCTGATCTCGGGGTTATCACCCGCATGAATATTAGCCTGTTAAAGGCATCAAAACAACAACCCGCTTTATGTTTCCACTTTGAATTACTAATTCATTATTCACACTCATCTCGCAACTCTCAAGTCAAACCCAACCCAGGTTATCAAAACCAATAATAAAACCGTTGATAAAAGACCATCCAATTTCCCAACTCAATAAAATCAAAGCACAAACAAATACAATCAGTTATCCAAAGCAGATGGTCACATTTCCACAAAAGTCCCCTTCGGGATGCAATTCTCAAAACAGATTAGAAAACATTAAAACACATTTAAAGAGCATCCCGGTGGGGATTAAGCATAGACATTACCTGGTTAACTTCACTTCACAGCTAAGACGAACACACTTGAGCTCACTAACGACGCGAATTAGCTCGGGCCTAAAATAAAAGTAATTATTCTAATCAAAACGCGCCCTTCGAAATTAGTATTAACTATCTTCTACTTAACCCTCCCCTAGGAACACTATAGGTTCCTATCAATCATGGATCTATACTTTAAATCACTTAACACATTCCAAGTAATCGTATAATAACACCAAGTAAACATTTTCAATCAACAACACATTTATTAACAATTTCACATAACAAGACAGATCACAGCATCCATATAAAAAGGGTCATAACTTGACTTCCCGACATCCTATGGGTCTGATTTTAGACTCTTCGGAAACCTCAGGATGTCTACTAAACTCTTAAGTTGACGACTAAGCCCATATCAGCCTCGAAAGGCTCTAAAAGTACCAAATCTTCCAACTGCTCCAGTTTCGAAAGGTTCTGGTAAAACGACTATAACTCGAGCTATACAACTCCAAAGTCTGATCCGCAAAATTCCTATAAAAGCGAACATCCAAGGGGAACCTCCATTCCAAAGGGTTCGATCAAAGGACAACTACACTAATCGTGGTGACCCGATCTTTAGACACTAACAAAACTGTCCCGATCCCGGTTCTTATTTAATTTATAGTTTTCGGTTCTATCTTCCACCAATCGATCCCGGGGTCCTAACTAGGGCTTAGAACAGTAACTAAGGTCCAAAGTAATTAACCTAATCCAACTAAGGTCCAAACATCAAACCTCCTATCATCAAAACCAAAACGTAAAACATGAAATCAACTTTAATATTTCCACTAACCCTAAAAGCATACATGAAATAATAATAACATTACCCTAAACATGAACTCTACAATATACTATTTCAAGATCCAAAAATTACAACATGGGTGATTATAAAATATGAACTTTCTTAATCAAGATTCGAGAAAGAACTTAAAGAACATGTGGATACTTAACTAACGATTCAAGAATTTATCTAGGTAATTAAACTTTTAATTGCATACAATAATAGTGTCATCTAAAACCCTAACATGATTCTCATGAAAAACAAAGCTTCTCATATAATCGAACATTAATAATTTCACTACAATTATTACAAACCCTAATACACCAAATTAGAACATAAAATTACACATAATAATTTAGACAAAAATTTCAAGAAAACAATACAACATAAGAACAAATCAATTACAATTACAACTTAATAAAATTACATCCTAATTACCCAAATTACAAGATTTAAAAATCAAGAAACAATAATAATTAATAATAATAATAATAAAACTTTACAACAGAAAATAGAGTAAGAAAAATCAAGAAAGAAAGTTTGTTAAAAACATTAGGGTTTACGCAAGGGGTGGTTACATTGGGATGTAGTGGGTGGCGCACTGGTGGTTCCCGGCGACTGGGAAGGCGGAGGTGGAAGAGACAGCCGGTGATCGGAGCGGCGAAGGGCGGCGCAGGTAGTGGTGGTCAGGGTTGTGTTGATCGAGCAACAACAGAGTGTTGGCCTTCGATCTCCTCGCGTCTGGGTGCACCGGCGGTGAGGGGTGGTGCCTGTGGTTCAGGCGACGGCGAAGGCGACTGCTGGTGGTGGTGATGGTTCGCGGTGGGACGTTGGGCAGTGCAGCACAAGCAGAGAGAGAGAGAGAGAGAGAGAGTGAGAGAGAGAGAGAGAGAGAGAGAGGAGAACAACCCTGGGCGGTTGCGATGGTGGCTGCGGGCGTTGCCGGTGGTGGCTAGGCGGCGGCAGTGGCGGTGCAAGCCACTGCAGAGGGTGAGGGAGGAAGAGAGAGAGTGGTGTAGGGTTAGGGTTTTGTTTAGGGTTTTGAGAGGAGAGCTTTTATATTAAACACTTATAAGGCCCAATTAATACTACTCTTAAACCTAATCCAACCCAATAAGAAATCAGATTTTCTTTTGGAGAAAATAATAATAACTATAATAATAGTAATACTAAAAAAAATTAGAGTAATACTAATAATAATAATAATACCCACGAAATTTTCAATATACCCTTGTTAGTCTCTCAACGATCCTACGAGCTCAAGTGTTGGCAAAATAAATCACAAACGAACAATAAACAATTAACGAAGT
Organism: Portulaca oleracea; assembly: GCA_029582165.1. NCBI lineage: Eukaryota > Viridiplantae > Streptophyta > Magnoliopsida > Caryophyllales > Portulacaceae > Portulaca > Portulaca oleracea. The sequence continues at coordinate 32,993,732 of CM055886.1, forward strand.
CAAACCTAATTTACTAACGACGTCACGGTCAACATCTTTGGATTTTTCGGGGTTTTACAAATTGTGATAAAAAATTATTGTCCTTAAATATTCGAGAATCAATCGATTAAAACACCCAAAATTCATGTTCGCGGCTGACTCTCGAAAGGGGCATTTGTAGGAAGCAAAAATTTGTCGATAAATCAGTAAATGACACGTGGAAATAAATTAAATTTATTTATCCGCCACGTGTTAAATTAATTACGACGGTCCATTTAATTAAATTTTAAATGAAAATGTATCATGACCAATAGTGTCGTGACACGTGTCAATTATGATGCAGAAAATATTAATTATTTCTTTATTTTAAATAAAGGGATAATTAATTAGATTGGGCCCAAGCCCAATACGACTCAAACCCTAGGCAACCCTAGGCCTCCAGAGCTTATAAATAGTGGTCATCTCCCTCATTTTCAACACTCTGCAGTCTACTCCCGACGGCATTCTGCATTCTGCACTCCAGAGGCTTCAGAAGAACAAACTGCCAGCAGTCTCCAGCTACCAAGCGCCAAGGATCGAAGTCTGCAAAGGCTCAAGATCGAGTCTTCAAGCCTCTACCGTATCAAGATCAAGAACTGCTTCAGAGTTCTTCAGCAAGACCTGCGAAATTAAACCTTTAGAATATTGAACTACAAGCGACATTCAGCTATCAAGCGCCAAGGACCAACACCTGCTAGTTCAACAACTTCTGTTCTTCATATCGAAGATTGCAGTCATCTTCTTCGTCTAGTTCATCGATCGAGATAAACCACTCAAGCCCTCGCATCCAAGAACTTGAAGAACTGCAACCGACAGTCAACCTGCATACAGTTAGACTTTGAGCAACCTCCGACTATCAAACATCAAGGAGATCAACGCTTAAGACCTTCAACTCAAAAACTACTACAAGAGTCCTTCAGCTAGACCTACATTCGAGATCGAGATTAAGCGTCCGCGCCCGCGGCTCGCCCAAATTTCAGGAGATTGATTCAGAGGACTACTTTATTGTATTTAATACAGATATTCTACCTACATACATTCGAATATTAATACAAATCGATTTGTTTCTCAATTTCCTGTCTTAATTTATTTTAGACTCGAAATTTGTGTTTACAGATACATATGATGAGAAAAAAAAAATCTTATTGAGGTGACGATTATTTTAAAAAATAGAATTAAGGTCCTCATTTATTTACTGTTTAACTGTACAAGTATATTAGAGAAAGTAAATAGTCATATGACATGGAAAATTGGAAAAGAAAAGAATAGTGTACGTGTAGCCTTAATATTTCTACCAAAGTACAATTTTTTTTTGTTGATACCTACGTGGCTACGCCTACTCATCTACATTTGGGTGAGTCAATCCCAACTTGGTTTGGTTAATAATTCAATTGGGATAAGTAATAAGTTTGCCTGTTTTATAATGCGGTTATCTGCATGTTATGTATGTTTTTGTTCTTTAATTATAACTTTATTGAATTCTAATGTGATTTGTGTTTAAAGTTCAAAGCCATGACTGTTTTTTTTTTGAGATATACAATTTATTTCTCATAATTCAAAGCCATGACTGTTGAGGACTGAGATATACAATTTATTTCTTATAATTTTTTATACTAATTTTTAAATAGTAAATATTACTTATTAATTATAAGAAGTTTAGAATGCGTAGATTATGTCAATGAATACAAATGATATTTCAATTGAATCAACCTTATCCGTTCGGTCTATTTTAAATTTTTTAAAATATAATAAATAATAGATAAAAATACAACTTTGTGCAATTTATATGTAATATTATAATTATAAAGTAAATAATACTCCCTCCATTCTTTTTTTTCTGTCATTTACGTTTTTCAGTGTCAATTTTTAATCAATAATTTCTAATATAAAACTTTTCTAAAAATATATAATATTATACTTTTTTAATAGTATTTTTTTATTACGAATCTAATGACATCAATATTGTATGATGAATCATCATATAAATTAAGATATTAACAGTTAAAGTTTTTAACACAATTTTTTAGGCGACAGATAAATAAAAATGGAGATAGTATCATTTTTTTAAATTTAATATATAATAATGTGATTTTAATAATAGGATAAGATACATTAAAGAGATTTTTTTGGCTCAAAACTCATATTATGTTCGTAAAAAATTTTAACATACTGAAAACCTAACTTAAGGAAACACTTAAAAACTTAAAATAATGGGGTATAATTTTGTAGTACGTCCTATTAATGTTTAAAATCAAAACATTATTATATCATGAGTTGATCTAAATCCTACGTTGCTTCTCCTACGTAATGCTTTGAATAGAAGTACAAATTCTAACATAATGAAAAAGGCATACCAGCATTATGCAACTAATGATAATTATTTAACGAGAGATTAGTTGTCAGGAAATTTTGAGCCATTTCATGGCAATGGATCTGTCTCTAACTTTGCTTTACCACTTCCATCAACATCTTATAGCAATTTTTTTTTCCTTTAGACAAAGGTAAGAAATAATATCTGGTTGATTTTACTTGTAAGTTTAATTTACTACATCTGCTACTGTTTTGACGGGTTTTTTGCATTTTGGACCCCGAATTTTAGGGGTATTTACATTCTGAATCCTTGATTTTTAACTTTAACATTTTGGACCCTAAAGTTTGTAGGTTGAATAAAAAAAGACCTTAAAGTTTGTGGACTGAAGAAAAAGGCCCCTGTCTCATTTTTTATTTTCCTCCCATGTTTAAATTTATCTCCCGATTGACGTCAAACTTTAGGTCTATGGTTAAAACTAATATTGAAGCTATAATACACCTCTCTTATTCGTGTCGAGGCTACATAGACCCTTGAGTACATGGTTTTAAGTAACTCCAACATGAATAAAAGAAGTTTATTATAACTTTAATATCGGTTTTAACCTTAGTCTTGAAGTTTGATGCCAATCGGGAGAGAAATTCAAACATGGAAAGAAAAAGAAAAACGAGAAACGAGCTTTTTTTTCACCTCACAAACTTTAGGGTCCTTTGTTTTCAGCCTACAAACTTTAGGGTCCAAAAAGTTAAAGTTGTAAACTAAGGGTTCAGAATGTAAATACCCCTAAAATTTGGGGTCCAAAATGCAAAAAACCCCTGTTTTGACAGCTCAGTCATAATCTGTGTTTAGTTTCAAATTAAGCACGTGGAAAACAAGGGTGTGTTTGGCCAAGCTACTACTTCTTCAGAATGACTTTTTAGAAACAGTTTTACAGAAACTGTTTCTCCCAAAAGCTTTTGGTGTTTGGTAATACATATTGTAGAAGTGCTTCATAAAAATAGAAACTATTAATTAGTGTTTGATCACTTATATATACTTATTTTTGCTACTTTAAAACTCCATAAATTAAGTATTAATCAGATTCTTTATATTTTTTTTCATTTTTCACAATTTATAATACACATTTAATTTTCCAGGTTATATTATTTAATTTTTTATATTTTTAAAAATACATATAATAGTTCTTTTCCAAAAATTTTATGTAATTTATGTAAAATAATCAAATGTAACTCTATATAGTAATAAAATCTTATTATCAAACATTACCTATTTTATATTGAAAAACATGAAAATTTAAAATCAATTATTACAAGAAAATAAAACTTCCCCGTGAAAAATTATAAATATCTTAAAAATAAAAACATGAAAATATATTTTCATTAATATATAGGAAGGTTCAAAGATATTTGTGGAAGTTTTTTTTTATTTCCTTATTTTTTTTAGTAGCTCTCAGGAAGTTAGAAATTAAAAGCTACAAAATGTAGTTTCAACTTCTAGGAGACTTGGGAGCTAATTTTAGCTTCTATAAAGTTGGAAACTATTTTATAAAATATCCTTGTTTGGCACAATTTCTACTTCCTCTATTAAAAAGCTACCAAAGAGCTTGGCCAAACATACACTTAGGGTGTGTTTGGTGCAAAGGAAAATGGTTTTCTAGGAAAATGATTTTACTTGGAAAATGATTTTCCTAGAAAATGGATTTTCAATTGATATTTTCAAGTGTTTGGCACAAAGGAAAATTATTTTCCTAGAAAATCATTTTCACTTGTTTGGCACATAGGAAAATAATTTTCCTGAAAAATGATTTTCACATGTTTGGCAATGAGGAAAATGCAATGAGGAAAATGGTGCATGAAACAAATATTATAACATTTCATCCTTATAATATGATTGATTTGCAATAAAATATCCAGGGTACTACAATACAAATCCTTGATTTAAAAGTAACAAAGTATTCACATGCCTACTTAAACTTTGAACAGTTGACAATCAAACTTCCAGATTATCTCGCCCTATAGATCTTGAGGAGATCATTCCACAATCACTAAAAGCAACAGTATTCACAAGACTACTTCAACTTTGAAAATCCATATCCAGATTAATTTCGAACACAGTGAAAGCATCATATGTTACTCAAAAGCTTTCTTCGAACATCCTAAACATAAATTTCCTAATGCATATGCAAAATCAAGCAATAGAAACACAGAATTTGGTAAGATTTGGTAATTTCTAATCGAACATAAATTTCCTAATGCATATACAAAAGAAAGCCCGTTGTAGCCCCTATGGTCGCAACAACGGCAGCCATTATCACAACTTTCTCTTCCTTTCGCTTCCTCTTCATTTCTATTACACAAACCAAAACAAATAACTCAATAACCTGCTCCCTACTTACATCATCTACATAGTGCATCTCAATAACTCAACAACAAGCAATGGAAGATTAACTCAAAAATGGAGCACAGTCTCTGTAAGTAATTAGGCATAATGTAAGTTTGTAAAGAAAAGTGAGGTGATTGCATAATGTGAATGGATAACTATAAGAGAAGCATACAAAGTGCAACTACTTGTAGTAGTGTAGTGTAGTACTAGTACTGAATACTTATGCTAGTGGTCCCTAGCTTAGGTGTATCATATATATCATAGAATCAATGCTATGAGCCGACAAACCCTATTAAATGCCAAAGAACAAATGAAGCACTATTACAAAGAGAGTTTGGTATATCAACTTTCACTCCTTCATTCATTCAGATGTATACAAAGGGAAGACTTGAAAACAGAGAAAAACTATTACAAAGACAGACAACACCCTCACAGGGATACTAAGAAAGACAAATCTACAGAAGACTCAAAAACAGAGGGAAACTCCATTACAGATCAAGTAGCTTTGCCTTTGGTTGGGTTAATATTTACTCTTTTCTCTTTTTCTTCCTTATCTTGAAATCTACTCCACTCCAAACACCCTCCACCACAATTCAATACCATCCCCACTTAATTACGATTTACCATGCATTTACAACATTAATACGACAATGATAGATTGATAAGTGAAGGCAAGCAAAATATGACACAGATTAAAATCGAATACCAACAATTCATTCAAGTAAAGATGGAGTATCAACAAAAATGGCACCAAGCGGTCCGCTAATCGCAAAGAACACAAAGAACAAAGCATTATCAACACAAAGAAAGAAAGATGGAGTATCGATACCATCAATTCATTCAAGTTTACGATATATATTTCAAAAGTGATGCCAACACCACAAAGTCAACACAAATCAGGATAAACAATGTCAATAGCAAGAGGAAGTGTGAGCGGATGAGAAAGCGAGCGAGCGAAAAAATGTTGATGTCGATCGAATTGTTGCAGAAAAGAAACAGTTGGATTTGAGGGTACCTGGTATGATGTCGATCGAATTGTTGCAGAGGAAGTGCGAGCAGATTGAATTGTTGCAGAGGAAGTGCGAGCAGATCGATTGTTGCAGAGGAAGCTTCAGACGGTGGGAAACCTAATCTGCTATGGAGAGAAAAGCAAGGTTCGACGCTTCAGAGAGAGAAAGAGAAAGAGCAGGAGAAAGAGTAAGGCTCGAATCTACCATGGAGAGAAAGAGCAAGGTTTGACACCCAAGTCTGCCATGGAGAGAGGTTCGAGGCTTAGAGAGAGAAAGAGAAAGATGAGAGAGAAAGACAAAGATGCGAATGGCTGGCTGCGCGAGACCTAACCCTAGCATTGCACATCGATGGATCGGGAAAATAGAGCTGGAAAATGGACCGGGAAAATGGTTTTTTTTTGGGTATGAGTTAAGAAAACAATTTACACATGGGTGGAGGAAAATGGTTTTCTTGGAAAATGAATTTCCCCATTTTCCGGTAACCAAACACCGGAAAGTGGGAAAATCATTTTCCAGAAAATGATTTTCTGGCCAACCAAACACACCCTTAATTTACTGAATTTGGATGCTAGATTGGAGTGCTCAATGATTTTATGCATCAATGAATTGTGCATGTCCAACTATTTCATTTTATGAATGTTTTTCACATTAATTTATGGACCTTTTTAGATTAGTTTGTAAATATTTTTGCATTTTAATTTTACGAATATTTGGAGGTTCTTTTTAGCACCCTATATGTGATTTTTCAAAGTAAATAAGTATTTTGTAGTCGGCATTTTACAATATATTTATATACGTTTTCTATCTTAGTTTATGAGCAATTTTTTGTTTTCGTATATTACCTCCGTTTTTATTTATTTGTCGCCTAAGAAATTGTATTAAAAACTTTGACCGTTAATATCTTAATTTGTATGATGATTTATCATACAAAATTAATGTCGATCAATAGCTTCGTAATAAAAAATACTATTAAAAAAGTATAATATTATAATTTTTCATAAAAATTTTATATTAAAAATTATTAATTAAAGATTGACACTAAAAACTGTAAATGACAGATCAATAAAAAATAACGGAGGGATAATTAGTACTCATAGTTTTTTTCATAAGCAATTATAAGCCGGATACATTGCACGGTGCTTGATACACTCGTGTGTACCATCGAAATGCTGATAATTTAATTACTCCTTTTCAATACATTTTAGGTTGTTAAATACACTATTTTAATTTGATTACCATTTTTTATTGAAATATATATTTTTTAAAAACTTATAAAATGGTATTTTTGTGTATGTATGTTTTCCTATGAATTAATGATAACACATAGTTTTATAAGATAAATCATTATAGGCTATAGTCCCACTTATTAAAAAAAAGATAAATCATTATATTGTAATGAGCAATTAATTAATAATCCAACAAGTATGCAATGGGCGGATTTGTCATTCAGAAAATATTCTTATACTAATTTATTATAAAATTGTGTCCTCAAAAAATTATTGGTCTTCAAATTAAACGGGAAGAGTAACTAACAGGCGCTACAAGGGAGAACTGTTGAGTTGTCCCACATCGGCCTTTGACACTCATATTGTGGTGTTTATATAGCTTGGGTGCCTCAACCTGCTAAGCTAGTTTTTGGGGTTGAATTGAGCTCAAGTCCATTATTTCACAGACGTAGCTAGTGGTCATTGATGTTGGGGTCGCGCACCGCATTGTCTGCGCCTCGTGGTAAGAGGCGTGTTGAGTTGTCCCACATCGCTTTGACACCATATCATGGTGTTTATAATGGGCAGCCCAACCTCCTGCCTAACTTTTACTGTAATCGCATTGTCCATTATTTCACAATAACATTGTGGACATGCTTGCTTCCTAATTCCTTCGGTCTAGAATGATCATCTTCTTCTTATTGTTTTCTGTTTGTATTATTTATTTATAATTTTGAAGTGACTTTCCATACGTTTGTCGTTTGTGAAAGGGGAACAAGCTAGACCTAGAATATTGCATGTGTAGTGTGTTTTACTGCTCGGTGATAATGATGTTCATATGAGAGTTAATTAGCGTGTTAACATACATCACATCTGTCAACAATTTTTCCCCACTAAAACAAGTTGAGATTTACGAACAAATTCAACTTTGATTGTACCCTAGGATAAATTTAAAAAGGCGTAAATGTGAATTGATTTGAGTTGCAAATTCATTCATATAATAATAGCAAAATGATAAACATCTTGCAGTAAGATAGTCAATAATCATCTTACATTTTACCAAAATCATTCATAAAGTTAATTATAGGCATATTCAAATCATTATAAAGACATGTTTCATTACTTTAAAGATTATTATAACTTATAAATAATGTAAAAATAATTATCTATTTATAGGTTTTTCATAAATATAAAATTATACCTAAAATGTATATTTTCTACTATGATTGATAAAATTAAACTTTGACCTAGCTAATCAATATTATACTCTTATAGTTGATAAACATATATAAATTATTAGAGAAAATATTACTAATAATTACAAAAAGTAATGTGAAATATGGACAATTTAAAATAGTTATTACTCATTTTGAGTCAAGATGTGTATCATTGTCCGAATATATACATATTGACACTTTTATCAACTTCACCGCTAAAACAATATCACAAGTAAAATTCCGACCAAACTTTAGATACTATTAGCTATATCAGGTGTGGTCAAAGGTTTTTGAGCTTTATTTTGCATATCATGTAATGTGGGTACGTGGTTGGATTTTCATATATGGCTGGATACACCCCCTTGCCTGGTTGTAATTGCTGCTTAAGGCACAATTTTGATGGATTTAATAAATTTAGGCTATTGACAGCTAATTATTGAAAAAAGTGTGTTTATATTGATGGTCATGCTTCCTTTTTGTAATGCTATTTCTGTTAAGTAAATTTTTAGGGAAAGTAATAGAGCTGTCGACTGTTTAGTGAAGTTTGATATTTCTTTTCAGTTAGTAGCTTTTTGGAAGCTAGTCAAGTTCTTCACGTTCTTTGTCTTCAATTATTTTGGATGATATCCTTAATGAATCTTTTGAAAAAAGAGTTACCTAGGAGAATTGTACTTACCTTTGTTACAAAAAAATTACCATGACTCCGTAGATTGTGAGAAAGCCTAGCATAAAGCAGTGAAGGATCAACCAGGGCGACAATAATATGATATGTGTAGGATATAGTAGACCAAAATTGTTTTTATAATTATCCTTTTTTTTCGATTTTCAAGACATCTTTTTAGGTCCAAACAAATCCATTAAGACATATTTTCATGAAAACATGCAGTATATGTTATATAATTGTAAAAACATACAACAATAATTTAACTAAGTATATAATCTTGCGTTAGCAGGATTGAACTTGAACATGTTGTTATTGTTGTATTTTTTTACAATTATATATTATATTGTACTTCAGTACTACTCCTTTCTTTCCTCAATAATTGTCATATTTGAATTTTGGGAAGATTTTAAGAAAATTGTATTGAGAATGATAATTGTATTGGAAATGATAAAAGTAATAGATAAATTTCTATTTTGGTTATATAGTTGTATTGGTAATGATAAAAATATGAGGTAAATTTAGAAAATTGTCATTAATATTGTATTGGAATTGTAAAGTGACAGATATTGTGAAAAATGAAGTATTAGTTAAAGTGACAAATATTGAGGAATGGAGGGAATATATCAGTATATCACTAATTATACATTATTTCAGTTATTTGATAAAATTAGCCAATCAAACCAATTAATAATTTTGAAATAATCTATACTAATTAAAGACTAAGGGAAAGATGGTTTGAAGATGATCCAAGTGATGCATCATGCATGAACATATAATTATTTGGCCGTCCAAAGCTATCTAGCTACGTACCAGTGTTGATTTGGAACATTAGGCGGTTGCAATGACTTTCCCATCGTCCTCTCGTGAAAAAGCACAGTTACTATAAATGTGTAGTATGGACAATGGCATGTAGATCCATGTCCAAGTCAAATCAATCCTTTAAACTTTGTATCTTCAATCTTCACTACCATCCCAAAAACTCCTATACCGAAATATGTACAAATAACTAAATAGGTCTAAACAATAAATTAAATTATCGCGCAATTGAATTATATTTTATCTTCAATTTATGCAATTTATTGGAAATAGATTCAAGGAAAAGAGCGTTAGTGTAGGAAGGTGAGAAAAGGAAATTACAGCCCGTGATTTTACATCTGACGATATGTGACCATAGATATTAGGGAGTGTGGTCATAGTCTCATGGACATGACCACACTCCCTAATATCCATAACCACACACCGTTGGATGTAAAATCAAGAGTTGTGATTTCCTCTTCTCACCTTCCTACCATAATGCTCTTCTCACTGAATCCATTCGCTATTTTGTTTTATCCGGTAAGTACTTAACCTTCTTTTTTAGATATAAATAACATATTATATTGAATATGTCCACAAAGATAAATTCTATAAATCTCAACTTATCGTGATTCAAAAATAATATTAGTAATATGCAATATATGGAAAATCTCCTTTTCAAAGCCAAAAGTAGAAAATAACAATATATATATATTAGAATTACGATCCTTCAGAAATATTAAATTTTATTATACGATTCCTATTCAAGATCATATGTGACTTTGCCCCGAAACAATATATTATTATTCTTGTTTTTATTATAGCAATTTTTTTTCAAAGTTATTCAATACTAATGAACTGTAATGATCTAAATCAAATTGACCCAGAGCATATATATTTACATAGAATATGATATGATTTAATTTAATGGTTAGATACAATACACCAGGATCATAAAAATATCTAGAGAAGACAGGAGCAATGTGCATGAGCTTGAATGCATGGGGGCCAATGGACATGGTTACATTGGCTTTGGCAACATGTGCACGTACTTGTCTACTTGGATATTTCCTTGATAAGTATGGTGCACCCAAATCACTTGCCTTTTGGTACGTACCATACAAATTAATCATGTGGCAACCTTTGCCCAATTTGATCATCACTTTCTAATTCAATTATTGACATAATGTGATTGCATCTCAACATCATACTTTAATTACACCTACAATGTCAATTATTTGTTCTACTCTGAATCTCATCGGATTTGTGCTGATTTGAATGTAGGACGCTTGTCGATATAAAATTTTCAATGTTCGAATGAGTCTCTCCGAATTTTGTAAAAGCGGGACGTAGAGTAAAGATTATTGTTGCAAATTGTAATGTTTATGGTGATACATAATTGGAAATATTATATGGATCTGGATTACATTTACCATGTGATTTTTTTTTTCTGATTATTGATAGCCAAAAGGCTTAAAAGGTTCATAAAATACAGCAAGCCGCATACAAAATAGCAAACAACCTCCATAAAAAAAATGTTACAACCAAACTGCTAAATAAAATAACACAGCAAGGTCATTCGCGAGCACCACAGTCAAACGAAACCTTCACATTGCAAATACGATGGAAAATCAAGTTTTTATCTACTCTTATCAAGTTTTACTTTTTTTTGTTTAAACCTACTTAAACTTTTGTATCTTTAACAAAAAAATTTACCTACTTCTACTTAAACTTTACCCAAACCTAATCGACCTTACTTTAACCAATTTCTATAACTCCATCTAAAGAACATACTCATATTCTCTTACAGGCATACTGTATCCCCAGATACTGGAAATATGGCAATCTAGTGGTTTATGGCTGTTTCAGAGATGGTCCACAATCCTAATATCTTTGGAGTTGTAATTCATAGAATAAAATTTGGCCCACATTTCATTCCAAGACCCAACCACAGCCGCACAGAATTGTAATTCATAAAATAAAATTTGGCCCACATTTCCTTCCAAGATACAGGCCCATTAAATTAAGAAACGAAAAAGTTCTTCATAAAGCTTATCGTAATCTCGTAAACTTGTAAGATGGATTTTTTTATCGAGTGACTTTTTACTATAAGTAAAGAGTGATATGTACTAGAATGACTTTTAATAAAAATGTGATTGATAATATATAAAGGGAGAATTTTTATTGGATCACCCCAAACAAATTATTATTCGTCCACTCATCCCTATATTCATAAAAAAATCACCATAAAATTATAATCCTACAATAACTTTATAGTGAGATGTTGAGATGGTTTCACGTTTAGTTTGCTCCCCTTTTAAGGGATGTTTGGCTAGGAGTATTAGGAATAAGTACGACAATCAAATCTGAATATGAAGTAAGTCCGGTTTGATTTGAGGCTAAAATTTCAATTTTAATCCGACAAAAAAAGTACCTGATCAGATTTTGATTAAAAATTTTGACTATTATAATTGGAGTGGATATACGTGGCCTCCTTCGATCCAATTAACTTCAATTATCTCCGATCAGTATAATTTTCTTTAAAAATAAAAAATCAGAAAAATATAAAATGACAGATTGAGATAAAATCCTAAGCAATTAAGCTCCTAACCTTCTACTCCTCATTATTCTCTTATGTTGAACCCTCACAAAGTCTCAGCAAGTTAGCATTTCAAGCAACCCTTCTCTCTTTCTAGTCTCTTCCTTATTGCATCTCTTCTCTCTTTCTCTTTACTTCGTTTGTGCTGCTTCGATCTCCTTGTCTCTCTCTTTCTCATTGATTCGGACTCGGCAGTTACAGTAATGTCACTGTGATAAACAACATTCACTTGTCTTGGCGGTGAACAATGTTTCAATAATTAACTTACAATTTATGAGATTTGTATAATTAACTTAAAGATTAAGAATTTTAATGTATATTTTTAATCAACTTACAATTTATGTGCTTGGTGGTGATTTGTAGGTCATTCACTTATATTGAGACAAATTTTGATACTTTATATTACGCTAATTTTAATTTTATATAATGTCTAAATCACTTGCATTTTTTTTACTGTAATGTCAATGAAAATTTTATTTTCTTTTTACAATTATTAAAAAACATAGAACAATAATATAAGTTTTTTTTACGGGAGTTTTACTCTTTAATATCTCTTAAATTTTACTTTAATCTATTCTTATATTTAGATTGATATATTATAATAGTTAATTTGGTGGAATTAAGACTAACTAAAAAATACATCTTTATAAAAATCTAATGAACGCTGTTGTAATTGTCTATTAATTAATATTTATAACTTATATGCATGATTTTGTTTTTTTAATTAAGTGATCTTTATTATAGTAAAGAGGTGGTAGTTAAGTGATAACCATTCTCAACTTTTATGGTCCTCACCAAAATTCATGTCTTGAAGTTTAAAGATTGGCCAACCCACTCCCTTCTTTCACTTGGTACGTAGAAGTTTGGTAAACTAGCTCTAGATTAGTTTAGATAGAATCAGGTAATGTTTTTTTTTTAGAAAGTAAAAAAATTTACTTAGGTCTAAATAAAAAAAATATAGAATTTAATAAGAATAGCTAAAATTATATTATGAATAGTTTATACCATGAAAAAACATAGCCTTAATCCTACGGGACTCGGGCGTTGCCCACCCATAGCTGATGATCACTCATCAATCGTCAACCATGGAAGAGGAATTGAGGAGTAATATTACAAATCATCAACATTTGATGACTGTAAAAAAAAAAAAAAAACCTCTCACAAGCATTTAATTTCTTCAACACATTAGGCCAAACACTTGAATTGTACTTCTTTGGCAAGCACTCTTGAGATCTTTGACATAACTTTCGGCAAAATGAAATGACGATTCAAAATATAAAACTAGTCAAATTGGAGTTAATTAAGTCATTTTAAACATGTTGAATTTATCACACTCGTGAGTGGGTGAAGTGATATGTGCCTCTAATTTTTGAGGTTTAGACTTGATGGGTATCTAATTTTCAGGTTAATAGATATGGTAAGAGTTTCTTTTTTGAAGTTAATACATTTTTTTATTGCATATGAAAACAATACGTATATGGTTTTTCTAAAGGGCAAGAAAGAAGGTTGACAATAAATGTTGGTCTTGTTTAATTGATTGAAGGCATTGTGCTCCTTAATTGAAATTGAAGACATTACGAGAAAGACTTCAAATCACTAACAATTGCAATTTATTAGGTACTCATGGAGTATGTGCTCCAGATTCTACAATTGTTCACTCATATGTATTAGGTTGTTCACTCTGATTATTATGATTGCTCACTCTGATTCACATGATTGTTCACTCGCAAATATCTGGAGCACATGCTCCGGGTGCATCTAATATATATTGACTAACAGTATTCATGGTCCTCACTAAGGTTCATGTCTTGGAGTTTGAAGGTTGGCCAACCCACTCATTTCTTTCACTCGGTACGTAGAAGTTTGGTAAACTAGCTCTGGATAAGTTTAGATGGAAGGAATCAGGAAATGTCTTTTCAGAAAGTAGAAAAGTTTGCTTAGATTTAAGTAAAAAAAATGTAGAATTAATAAGAATAGCTAAAATTATATTGTTGATAGTTTATAGCGTGAAAAAATATAGCCTTAATCCTGCGGGACTGGGGCGTTTCCCACCCCTAATCGATGATCACTCATCAGTCATCAACCATAGAAGAGGAATTGAGGAGTAATATTCCAAATCGTCAACACTTGATGATTGTAAATGGGGAAAAAAACCTTTCAAGAGCATTTCTTCAACAGATTAGGCCAAACACTTGAATTGTACTTCTTTGACAAGTACTCTTGAGATCCTTCACATAACTTTCGGCAAAATGAAATGACAATTCAAAATATGAAACTAGCCAAATTGCAGTTAATATTAGGTCATTTTAAACATGTTGAATTTATCACATTCGTGAGTTGGTGAAGTGATATACTGATATATGCCTCTAATTTTTGAGGTTTGGACTTGATGAGTATCTTAATTTTCAGGTGAGTAGAAATGGTAACAGTTTTTTAGGGCATTACTATACGTCGCCCTGACATAATCATTATCTTTATTATTATTATTATTATAATTATTATTATTAGAGAGAGAAATTAGAGAGAAGTTGGAGAGTGAAATTGTGAGGGTTAAGGGCGTTACTGAAAGTTATTGGGAAAATGTGGGCGACATTAGTAAAATGGGGGGCGACGAATAGCAAATAGATTTTTTTTTAAAGGTTATTACATTTTTTTATTGCATATGAAAACAATACGTATAGAAATGGTTTCTCTAAAGGGCAAGAAAGAAAGTTGGCAATAAATGTTCGTCTTGTTTAATTGATTGAAGGCATTATGCTCCTTAATTGAAATTGAAGACATTGCGAGAAAGACTTCAAATCACTGACAGTATGTGTGCCCCGGCCCCTCCTGGACCGCCAACATTACTGATAAATGTTTCATGGATCGTGATTGGCCCCATAAATCACTACGAGTATTTTCAGCGTGCTTTGTCCTCGCTCACATGCTGCCTGAGAAAACTTTCCTGGAGGTCATCCGTCCTGAGACTACTCCCAGCCAAGCATGATTAACTAAGGAGTTTCTAACGGATGAGGTACCATAAAAGAAGGTGCACCTTGGTGATATAAGTAGTCATTTCAATCCTTTTTAAGCCACACTTAACCACATA
This sequence comes from Portulaca oleracea, assembly GCA_029582165.1. Lineage (NCBI taxonomy): Eukaryota > Viridiplantae > Streptophyta > Magnoliopsida > Caryophyllales > Portulacaceae > Portulaca > Portulaca oleracea. The sequence goes on from CM055886.1 coordinate 33,009,018, forward strand.
CCAAGGGTATTACTGTCACCCCCACTTAAGTGCACAACGTCCTCGTTGTGCCTCAATCCACTCCTGAATCTTTGCTCCGCTAGGTGACTGCCCTCCCCCCCACCCAACAAATCACCACGAGTCTTTCCAGCATGTTTCGTCCTCGCTCACACACTGCCTAGGAAAACTTCCCAGGAGGTCACCCATCCTGAGACTATTCCCAGCCAAACACACTTAACTGAGGAGTTTCTAACGGATGAGCTACCATAAAAGAAGGTGGATTTAGCGATATAAGTAGTCATTTCAATCCTTTTTAAGCAACACTTAACCACATACCGCCCCGTTCTTTTGTTAGGTTGTTTCTAACTCTCCTAACTTATCCTAACTTATCCCAACCTAACACAATTTTTCAAAAAAGCATTCACTCTAAAAACACATTTCCCCAAAAAAATATCATAACTTATCCAAATCTAGCTATCCTAACTTGAAAATAACTCATCCAAAGAACAGGGATAATGTTGGGGGAGTCGATGGAGGGATAATGAATCATATAGTAACAATTCTATTGATATTCAGAAAATGACTCGAAGGTTAGTTGAAATTATTATAGATAGATTAGAAGTCGATGTTTTGGACTAGCTTGACCCCGCAGAATAGAGACCAAAGCAAAGAGTGCACCTTACAACAATATGTATTTCATTTATTTGAAGTTTGTGCTCTAGGTCATAGTGAATAAGTATGTTATTGGGAGCGAATAACCTAATATATATAAGTGAACAATGATCTTATTTAAAGAATTTGCTCCAGGAACATGTAATAAATTGCACATCCTGATATACGCTTCATTTGAAGATCTCGTAGTGTGGCCTTAAGTTTTGCTTTTACTGCTGAGCACACTACGAATGGTTCCGCGGAGTCTTTGATTCGTGCACCATGATCATCCCGAAGAAAGACCTCCACTTGTAGCAGGATCAGGATTGCCTTTTGATGCTCCATCCAGGGAAAGCATAACTTAGCCTTTAATTAATAAACTATTTTATGTTGATTTTTTTAAGAAAAGCCAAATTTAATTCTAACTATATCTAAATGAGCTATTATTTTAACACATACGTTAGGTAAGTATAAACTATCATTTTAAAAACGAATAAATTAAGATGTTGCTTGGAAAAATTAGTATTTTAGATAGTGGTTTATGAAGTGGATAGTGGTTTAGACAGCGGATAATGATTTAAATAAATTTAGCGGTTGAGTTAGCTAATTAATGTGAATTAACATAAAAAGAATATGGATAATTTTTGAAGATAAATTTTCAAAGGGTATCTTTTTACTAAAACATATGAAACAATACTCCAAAAAGCTCAACGTTAACTTTATTAACGTTTCACAAAACGCTACTTGAAACTTTAAACATTCCTCAAACAATAGCTTACCGAACATTAATATTTATACAATTAATTTTTTGACCTGATCAAAACGCTAAATGCCTACATCAGACAATAGGAAGCAAAAGGAAGCAACACCTTTCACGTTTTAAGAAAAGGCAATTGCGCTTGCTAACCGTACTAAATTGATAATTGAATTTAAGCGTGTACTGAATGTTTGATTGTGATTTACATGTCCAGTATTCATTTTCACGGGTCTTTTTCCTTTCATCCTCAAGTTTAACATGTGGTAGGAGACATTTCATATTTGCACATTTTTTTCATTTCATCAATGAATCATTGATATTTTTACAAACTCTATCTAATATTTTATGTCTTAGGTTATTTGTCACATTGAATAATTTTTTAATAATATTTATCAATGTATATTTTTAATGATATACATTAATGATTATTCTTTTGATATTTACTCAAAAAAGAAATGAGGGTCCTCATGATCATCCCATTCACCGATTGTTGCCGATGGTTGGAAGGGCACTTTGCAATATTTTCCTCACTATTTGATTTTCTTCTCTGTGTACAATATCAACGATGTTTAGATCTGGTGAAAGGGGCCGAAACTCCGAATAAAAAAACCAAACATAGAGCCGAACTGATACTCGAATGAACGATCCGATCTTGACCTGAATCAAACCCAACCTGAAACTGTTATGAATTGCAAGTCGATTAAAATTCTCCCCTAAATAAAGCAGAACCAATTTGAAAGGGTCTCACCCGAATCAACTCGGAAAACTCATCTGAAGTCAACCCGAATTAAACCAAAATTGGGTACTCTAATGTCAACCCGAACTTATGCACCTGTTTATTAGGTCTAACCACATTAATTACAACTTTATAAGATAATTTTTTCCTTAAACTTAAAATTGTCGAAAATTTTACATTATTTTGTACTTGCCAATGTCTCGAAACAACAATTAAAATGAAACGAAGGGTTAAGCTGAAATTAAGTTCCAATCTATGTTATACATAAAGAGGGATGACCTTATTAATGATGTATAACTTTTGCAATGTCAAAATTATCTTTTTTATAATTTTCATTTTAGGGAGCATTTGGTAGGAATTTCATGAGAAAAAATTCTCTTAGCCTCTCTCATGGGAAACTTTCTCTAGGAAAAAGGGAAAATGGTAAAGTTTTTCTAAGGTTAATATACATCTAAGCATGGGAAAATAAGTCAACTTGAAAAACTGACTATTTCCCCAGGATTTTTAACCGACCAAACGCACCCTCTGCCTTTCACACGTTATTTAAAATTTAAAAACAATTTAAGTCTCTAATAAATTTATCATGAATTTGAATATGGTTGTACGTTTCTTACTAAAACTCTTGACCTACATCCATTTTTAATTTTATGTATTTTTATTTGAATAGCTTATCATATCTTTCATTTAATCTTGTAATTTATGTTGTGGTATTTTTGATCCATATATATATGTTAATAATTTAGGTTAATTTTTGTTAAGATAGTACTTATTTATCATTCACCATGTATTGCATAGATTTAAGACTAGTTTAAATTTTAAAAACAATTTTATTGACACTTAATAACAAACCCCACCCGTGCCTAACATTCTTTTTATTTTTATTGCAATTGCAATTTTTTTTATTTTGATTTTGTTAGTTCTACTTTCTTTTATATTTGTTGTAAACTGTTTTTATTTGTATATTTCTTGACATTCTCAATTTCTTTCTTCAGTGATTTTGTTCACAAAAATCTGACAAACTAAAGAACGGGGCCTGAAATTAGTTCACTTCGTACAATTATATGAAAATTGACGTGTCTATGTACAATGTTCTAGTGCAGATTTATGGAGCAAAAATGATATTTTTCCTTCTTAACAACAAGCAATGAAATTAGTTTACTTAACATATGCGTACAAATTGATTGTTCATGTCATCATGTGCAATGTCTGGTGTAAATACATGTAACATAAAGATTTATTTTAGATAATTGTTCATGAAATTTATGGATTTCAATCTTGATCCTTTTCAAAATAAAAGAGGTCAAAAATTAGGATGTTATGGAAATAAAACATCTATGGATCCTGCAAAAGAAATCCGCTTGCAACGACTAGAACTAAACAATCCAAAAATAAATCTAAAATGATAATGCCAAAAATCTGAAATTATTTAATGAATCTTGATTTATTTTTTATACTAAAATTATTGATTTTCATTGTACAAATTTATCAAACTATAATTTAAGTCACCTGAAAAAAATTCAACGTGAATTCAAAGATAAACAAACCCATATCTATTAAATGTAAAATTTTCAAATTAACACGACTCAAACCAAATCAACCAATTGAATAATCCAATTTATAAACTTCGGAAACATGATTATTTGTATTACTTCATCAGTTCTTAGTTATTTGTCACTTTAGATGAATATGGAGATCTTAAGGTTGCTAATAAAATTAAAGAAAAAAGTATAAACCACTTAAATTACAAAAAAAATGATTATGAAAGATCAAAAAATGAATATAAAATTAATAAAAAGTATATTTAAAGTATAAAATCACAAATAATGAGAAACAAACATAATCACAAAGTAACTTTTTTTAACACCCATGAGGGCAAATAATTGAATAGACAAATAAATTAAGACCCATGAGCATGAGGTATATAACTCCTTTTTTCTTTTGGGAAATAATTGAATGAACAAATAAATTAAGACCCATGAGCTAAGAAGGCAACTTTTTTTTTCTTTTTTTTTTTTGGGTTCAGTTTGGAGCCATGAGGTTAGAGTTAGCAAAATTTTTTTGAGTTGAAATATTTGAATTGTCCGAATGAGAAAAAATCGGGCCTGGATATAAATATTTTTTCTGAATTTTGATACTGGCTGAATTGATTGAATATTCGGATATAAAATTTCTCTTTTTCTATCATTCGAATCGAATTTCGAACCGAATTTAGTTTTATCTTAATTATCCGACCCGATCTGACCCGAAATAAAACCGGCTTCAAACCTAAATTTTTTCTTTGATTTTAGTATTATCCAATTCAAATTTACTCGGACCTGAACTTTGTCAACGGTACATAAACTAACTCTTTTTTTCCCCTTTTTTTTGGGTTTCAGTTTGGTTTGGTGGGAACCGCACGCTTCTCAAATTCTGAGACACATGAAATTTTAATTAACACGACGTCGTTATCCAAATATATCTCCGCTGTTCACAACGAGAGCAGTTCCTTCGTCTTGTTCCAGTCCCTTTTTAAGCTCCTGCTTCCCCCTCCCCATTTTGTCTCGGTAACCTCTTTTCTTCTCTCTCTCTCTCTCTCTCTCTCTCTCTCTCTCTCTGCATTTGTCAGCTCGAAGCTCTCTCCAATGGCGGCCATGGAAGCCCTAACCTCTACACCTCGTCCATTCCTCTCTCCCTCTCCTCAACGTCGTCGGATTTCTCCTCTCTCGTTCTCCGCCGTTCATCACTCACACTCATCGCACCGCCTCTCACTCTCTCTCACTCGCACTCGCACTCGCACTCGCACTCTTTCTCCTCCAATCTCCGTTCGTCGTTTCGATCTGAAGTGCTCTACTGTATCATCTCCTCCTCTCGGTAATCTCTTCTTCGTTTTTCTCTAACTTTTGATTGATTTTTCGCGTGTTTGATAGAATACTGAATACTGAAGTGATTAATTTGAGGTTTTGTGATTTTGATTTGATTTTGAATGTGAAGAGGGAGCGGTGAACAATTCGAGCAAGTTCGTTGAAGCGGCGAAGAAAGGGAACCTGATTCCACTGTACAAGAGCATCTTTTCCGATCATTTGACGCCGGTGCTTGCGTACAGGTGTTTGGTTAGGGAAGATGACAGAGAAGCTCCCAGTTTTCTCTTCGAAGCGGTTGAGCCTGGATCAAGGACGTCCAGAGTTGTAAGAATTGATTCACTCTTATTTGTCATTAATTTCTGTTCAGTTTAATTTCTTTTTGCTCTATTCAATTTTTCTTTTCTGAGTTGATGCAACTACAGTGTTGTTGACTATCGTGGTCTTCAATGTCACTAGTTGATTATTAATTTTTATACAATATTTTATTAATAATTGTAATGATAGTAATTTTATATAGTAAGTCATTGTTATATTGAGAAATTTATGGTCAAAATTTTCAATGAAATTTTTAATGATTCACTGTATAATTTTCAAAGACGACAATTAATATGAAACGAATACAGTAAATGAGTGGAAAAAACTAATATCATGATTCGTGAATACTAATATCTTTTGAATTCCGTATTGCATGTTGAGATTGTGTTTTGATTTAGTACCATGATAAGTCAGCTCAAGGCGTACGGATGATTGTTCTTCTTGTCCTTAACCTTTGGTCAAGGTCTTGAATTTCAATTTTGTTAAAGGAGGGAAGTTGTTTTATTGGTGTACCTCTTTATGATACAGTGTTAGGAAGTAAATGAATACTGAAAAAATGTTGACTATTTTCCCCTTGATGAAAAAGGTGAATAAAGACACTAAAAAACCCTCCTTTCTGAAATAAAAAATGTTGACTATTGAATGGAATTGGTTGCTATTTGTAGGGAAGGTACAGTGTGGTTGGGGCTCAACCCAGCATGGAAATTGTGGCAAAGGAGAGTCTGGTGACAGTGATGGATCACCACGAGGGGACGAGGACGGAGGAATTTGTTGATGACCCTATGTTGTTGCCCAAGAAGATTATGGAGCAATGGAAACCACAAATGATAGATGAACTTCCTGATGCATTTTCTGGTATGAAAGATCTGGATGATCTGCTTCCCTTAATGTTTATTTACAGATACATGTATAATATGAATTACTTTATAGAGTGTGACAACAAATATCCTTGTTTTGGTATTCAAGTTTGAGTTTGCCTGATTTAAAACAAAAAATGGTTGATTTTGCCTATATAAAGTAATTCATGGGGGAATACCCTATTTTATTTAGGCGCTAGATTGCATACTTTAGAAAGTAGAACTAGATTAATGTTTCATCGTATGCTTGTGTTGTAAATCTCCATGGATTTTTCAAATTATTATTTTTTAAATTTTTTTGAGACAAGATTTTTCAAATTAGTAAAAGTTAATCCTAGACTAAGTTTTCTCTGTGTACATTTGCACATCTATACGCTATAAATTATGTTATGTGGACCTGGACACAATGTCACTGTGCAAAAGCTAGGACATAGATTAAAGGAACTTGTTAATTACTTTATATATCGAAGTTGGATTACCAAATTAATTCTCCATGTGCTCGCTGATTAAGTGTCAAATTTAAAAACTGTATTTATTATTTAATCATTAAATGCAATAGAGAAGATAGATAGATCATGAATGAAGCTAAAAAGGCCCATTTATTCCTAATTTCTTTTACTCTGCTACTTCAACCTTGCAGCATGAATATGTATCTGGGTATCTGGCACATACCCTGCATTCAATCTGTGGAGTGTCAATGATGAGTCCCCCCATAACATGAGTCTCCCGCAGTGATGTGAAAAGTTTACTACTTTTGTATTTATCGATTGGCTTATGAGAGCAGCTTGATTCTATATATGATATATGTGCAGTCCATATGAACTGATCGTTCACTCTAGCTAATTTGCTCATTTAATCGAACTTTAGCTTTCTGTTGTTGTGATGGTTAAGGAAGTGAAACATGTACAAAGCATCCTCCTTTTCTTGGCTTATGTATTGTAGAGAGTGTGATATAGAAAGGTTTCCATTTTGTTTTGTATAGATGTCTTCAGGATACCTACAGACTGATGTCAATTGACTTAATTTGAATTATAAACCCATTTGTTTGTGCAGAAGAAAACAAACAGGAGATCATGTAATATGTTGATGACTTGATTAAACACAGTTCTTACTTTGTTTTTGATTTGACCAGGTGGATGGGTTGGTTACTTCTCATATGATACAGTTCGATATGTGGAGAAGAAGAAGCTTCCATTTTCAAGTGCACCTTATGACGATAGAAACCTTCCTGACATCCATCTGGGCTTATATGATGATGTAATTGTGTTTGATCATGTGGAGAAGGTATATTTCTAAAGGTTTTGATTGATACCTCTAGCATTGTTTACTAGATTGCATTACTTTTGCATCAAAATTTGCAAAAGTATTGCACATTTGGAATTTGATGAGTTCAATAGAAGTTACTCAGAAATTAGGGAAGATATGGTGTCATTTTTGACTCATTATGTTATTGAATGTTAGATGCAATAGTGATTGTTAAGAGAAAATAGATATAACATTTTAATGATGTATGAAATAAAAAAATTTGCTTATGTTTGCATTAATATTTTACAATCTTAGAGAACATATATGATACACTACGTTCGCTGGAACACGTTTTTTCCCATATAATTACACTATTACTTTATGATTCCAGAAAGCATATGTTATACATTGGGTTCTTCTTGATCGGTTTTCTTCGCCTGAGGAAGCTTTCAAGGATGGGATGAATCGGTTGGAAGCGCTATTGTCCAGAGTGCAAAACATAGTCACGTGAGTCGTCTCTTCAGCTTGATGTGTTTTTCTTAATTTACTTTAGGTCCATAAATAGTTTCTGTATGACTCCTTTGGCAAGCCTGAGTTTTCATGTATATTTCAGGCCAAAGTTGGCTCCTGGATCAATTAAACTACAAACACGACAGTTCGGTAGCTCATTGGAGAAGTCAAACATGAGCAGTGATGAGTACAAAAGTGCTGTCTTGAAAGCAAAGGAGCATATCTCAGCTGGTGACATCTTTCAAATCGTATTGAGCCAACGTTTTGAGAGGCGGACATTTGCAGATCCATTTGAAATCTACAGGGCGTTAAGGATAGTTAATCCAAGTCCGTATATGGCTTACCTACAGGCATGGTTCTATCGCTTTTCTTATTTGTCAGTGTGAAATCCTTTTTAGCCTCCATGTAGCTTATCTTTGTCTTTCCTATGTGTCAGGCAAGAGGGTGTGTCTTAGTTGCATCAAGTCCAGAAATTCTTACCCGTGTCAAAAAGGTACCTTGTAGTTCACCTATGAAATAGCTACTTCTTTGGTTTCTATCGTGTAATTAAGGAGGTCACGTGTGCTCTTTTGTTTTGTTCTAGGGGGTCATCACAAACAGACCTCTTGCTGGAACCATCAGAAGAGGAAAGACGCCAGAAGAGGATGCCATGCAGGAACAACAACTCTTGAATGACGAAAAGCAATGCGCTGAGCACATCATGCTGGTTGATTTGGGAAGGAATGATGTTGGAAAGGTTTTTGCAATATCCCTGCTTTGATCGAATATTACTTCCTTCTATAAATGAATACTCATATTTTGTTTTCTGCCATTCTTCAACTTTCTTGAAGTTGCATTGCTAGTTTCCTCTCAATCCCATGTCTTTATGTAACCGACTGAATCTATGACGAATCCTGTTTTGAGCAGGTCTCCAAATCTGGTTCTGTGAAGGTTGAAAAATACATGAACATTGAGCGGTATTCCCATGTGATGCATATCAGCTCAACAGTGAGTAAATCTCCTCTGGTCTTCGAAATTAAAACGTCATCCTTCATGCGTCGACATTCGTTCTTATTGCTCACTATTGGTTGGCTAAATGTTGCAGGTGACAGGGGAGCTACATGATAATTTAACATCATGGGACGTTTTACGTGCTGCATTGCCTGTTGGCACAGTTAGCGGGGCTCCAAAGGTTTCATTACTATTACTTTCTAGTACTATTTTTGCCCTGTTAAGAAGTTTATTTTTACAATGCTTATTATCCTCGGTTGCATATGCATATATTCCTTTGCAGGTGAGAGCTATGGAGCTGATAGACGAACTCGAAGTGAACAGACGAGGGCCGTACAGTGGGGGATTTGGTGGCATCTCATTCACAGGAGACATGGACATAGCTCTTGCACTGAGAACAATGGTGTTCCCAACCGGAATGCGTCACGACACAATGTATTCATACAAGGATCTCTCTAGGAGAAGAGAGTGGGTCGCCTACCTTCAAGCCGGGGCTGGCATTGTCGCCGACAGTGTCCCCGATGACGAGCAGAAAGAATGTCAGAACAAGGCAGCTGGGCTTGCTAGGGCAATTGATCTTGCCGAGTCGTCTTTCTTAAACAAAGAGTAATAGCTTAGCTTATTCTTTGTTTTGTTGCTTATTCGAATCCCCATCCCCGACACAGCCCGCCTTGGTTTTGAGGTGGATTTTGTACCTACTGGGACACCTCCTAGGCTCTGAAACCACAGGTGCTTCTATTAAGTTGCAAATACAGTTAGTTGTACAGAACCACAGCAGGTTTTTATAAAGTTTTTTTTACAGCCTATTGTTTATGGTGCAGAAATATGAATCTAGTATAGTGAAGTTAGGGGGAAAAGAGTTTATATATTCAAAGAGAGTGGTGTGATTTGAATAGTTATTGACTTGTGGAGGTTACTGACGCCCTATAATTGGTTTTAACTACAAGGCTCTCTTTAGCTTTTCTGAGCAAAGAAATTGATGTTTATCACATAGAATGATACGAATGCTAAAAAATGGGTCTATGCAATTATTATACAAGGTTATTGAACCTAAGGGATGACCAAAAGTTAATTGACCATAAAGTATCATAAATGACAATGAGGTCTAATTTGTGATACTCTTTTTTCTATCTCTTCAAGCCACACCCATTGAAAGGAGAGACGGAGCGTTTGTGAATTGTTGGAATTGAAAGGAGGGGCAATTTGCATTCATTGAAATTACGGAATTCGAGGGAGATTAATACAAAGAAAATTGAGGGAGATGGCCTCAGATTAACTGTCACTTTTCCTAAAGCTTAAATTAGTTTTTTTTTTTGTTTTTTGTATCAAACACTAAAAGCCTAAAATTAATTAGTACTGAAGTAGCATACGTATCTTAGTATGATGGATGTAGCGAAGATCAATACATGGTCGGTGGTATAAATAACCATGGTTTAATACTGACTACATCCATGGTTGACAATATTGACAACCACAATTTGAAACATCACTCTCATTTGTCCTTGTTTTGTACCAAAACAGGGTTTATATATAGCCAAAATATAGTTGTGAAGGGGGGGGGGGGGGTTCCGGTGACAGGAAACAAGGGTGCAAACAGGGGAGGAAAAATGGTGCATTTTCTCTCTTCATGCTTTGTTTTGACTAGTACATAAAGTTGGGAAGATGAAATACCTTCTCTTACAAAAACACATACAGTACAATAATTATACAATGTTTTCTCAAGAGTTGTGACTATTTTGTTCTCAAGGATGATTACCCAGGATGCAATACTATTTCAGACAGATTGTCCGCAATTACATGAATCAGTACTAAAGCAGTCAGCATGATATCCAAGCATACCTCTACTGTTGTTCTTCTCCTTCCTCCTCGTCCTCTAGGTCTTCGAGTGGCAAATGATAAAAACAACCAATGTCTTCAAGGAAGTGCACCAAACCCTCATCATCCCTAACACTTCGCAACAACCTCCGGCAACTACGATCAACTTCAAAATACTGAATATGAACAAGGTTCTTGAACGATTGGGGAAGTGCCTCTAATTTGGGGCATTCCCTAATCACAAGCTTTTGAAGCTCAGCGAGTTGCCCAATCGATTCAGATAGAGATTTCAGGTTAGGAAACTCCAAGAGCTCGAGTGCTTGAAGCATTGGGAGGGCATAGATGCCACAAGGCAATGCCTCCGATTTTGGCAATGCCCTCAGTTCTAACCGAGTAAGGTTCTCTAGACATTGCCATTCATCCCCATCATCGTCATGATCCCCCAAATGTAGCTCAGGACAATGTGTAATCACAAGAGTCCTAAGTCGAGGCAGTCCCCTTAAAGATGGAAGACGTCGAAAGTTGTGGCAACGTTCGATTCTCAACAAAACAAGATTGAGGACTTCATTTGTCCCCCAATTCGGGAACCTTGTTCCGATCCAAGAGTAGATCTCTAAATCTTTGAGAGTTCGAGGGGGTTGTAAGCAATCTAACAATTCTTCAGCTTCAACTTCGGTTATTGATAGCTCATAATAGAAGTTCAACCTTAATGCAGTTAGCTTCTTGCTACTTAGGTTAGCCATCCTTGCTTCGGATATAGCGTTTTGCCTATGTTTCTTGTATTCAATTGACAAGTCTTCCGTAAGATTCATCCTAGACAAGGCGTCTAACCCGTTGTTATCTCCAACTATGAACACATTTAGAGTTTCGAGATTCACTAATCTATCAAACCCTGGTGGCAAGTCGCGGAGATATGAGCCAGACCCAAGCAAAAGGTTCTTAAGGCTGGTCAATTTGCAAAAGTCTCTTGGCAATTCCCCGATGACAAGAGAACTCGAAAGGTCTATAGTCTGCAAAAACTGCAATCTAGTGATCTCTTTTAGGAAGTTGACAATGTGGTTCGCCACTGACTTTCAAGTACCTCAAGTGTTGTAGCTCCCCTATGCAAGTCGGAAACTTCTTAAAGTAGTGTCGAATCATGTCCAATACACGCAATCGAGGAAAAAATGAACATATTTCGGCTACCATTGACTCTTCACTAGAGCTTAAATGATGAGCAACGGTGGTGGGAAGAAGAAATGATCGCATGCACGAGGACATGGATAACCATGACAAAGATGGGCTTAAGCATTGCAGGTTCATAACATGTAAATGCCTAATGTCATTGTTGATAGCTTCATTAGGACTATCTACTACAAGAAGGCATTCTTCCCCCACTTTTTGTGCCATGTCATGGATCAAATCATGCATGTAACACCTTGACAAGACAACATGGTGCTCATCCCATACTACATCTTGAAACAAGCATTTCCTAGATAACTCCAAGAAGCATGTATGGCCTTCGGAATATGAATTGACAAATCCGTTAGCCATCCAAAGCCAAATTAGTTCTCGTATCTCATACGGATGATCCTTGGGAAACAGAGAACAATAAGCAAAGCATCGCTTTTGCTGAGGTCGAAGATGGTTGTAGCTAAGCATCAATGTTGGCATGATATCGTTTTCTTTCAAATCAATCAACCCAATCTCTTTGTCCCGAAAATACTCCCATTCTCCTTCAGTGTCCCTCGAATAAAGAATGCCAGCAATAGTCTTAATAGCGAGTGGAACATTGGCACATTTCTTAACAATCTCCTTACCTATGTTTGCCAATCTCGGGGTTTTCACCTCATGCCCCACCCTAAATGCTAGAGCACTAAACAATGACCAAGACATGTCCTCCGACAAGCCTTTCAATTCAAAGGGTTCATCTATGGTGCCCATGTTTCGAGCAGTTATTATCGATCTAGTGGTCACAAGTATTCTACTTCCTCGCTTACCTCTAGAAAGCAATCCTTTCAAATCATCCCACCTCTTACGATCCTCATCCCAAACATCATCCATAACCAGGAAGAACTTTTTGTTCTATGAGGCGCGCTTTAAGGTCCCTTATTTTGAACCCGCGACAATCACTTTCAGTCATCGACTCCAAAACTTTCCTAGCTAAGTCTCCGAAACTAGAGATCTGATCCGATATACATGCCCAATACTTAACCTCAAAACGCTCTTCGGCCACCCTAGGGTGACCATAAACAAGTTTAGCGAGCGTAGTTTTCCCTAACCCACCCATCCCAACAATCGGAATAACCGATAAATTCTTAAAATCAAGTTCACGGTCAAAAACCAATTGTAAAATCCTCTCTTGATCAATCTCTCTACCAATGACCTCTTCTTCTACAATCAAAGGATCTGTTTCTTCTCTCATAGGTATCCTCTCCCGGTCTCGTTGACTTAACGTTAACGAGCGTTCTTCAACTCGAAGTTGATCCATTTTAGCTTTAATGGGCCCGAATTCCTTCAAAATTTCCTCAGCTTCTTCGCCTATTTTTCTATTCATTTCAAAATCACTCATCTTCGAAGAATAGAAATCGGGGCTTACCCATTTCCGCTTGCGGGTTTGTCGACGATCAGCTATAGCAACGAGGTCGAAGAGATCTTCAAGGCGGCTAAACACAGCTTTCATTCTTTTCGTCCAAACTTGAATCGTCTTCTTTTCGTCGCCCTGTAATACGTTTTCAACGTCGTAAATCCAAGCTTGGATGAACTCCATGGCATGTTGAAGCTCACCCAGTTTGTCTTTGCCGTTGAAGTAGAGGCTAATCTTGTTGTCAATACAGTTGCCTAAGAATTCAATCACTTTTCCAGTAATGGCTTCCATAAGCTGGTTTGTCTTGGACTCCATCAGCAATTAAGTTTGATCGTTCACAATGTGTTTGGTGAATGGAACAGAGGAAGGTGCTCAAATGCAAACAAAGCTAGAAGCTAATAATGGTAATTATAATAATAATAATTTACAGAAAGCACAAATCAAGACAAAACTATGCTTAAATAAATTAAGCCCACTTTGACGAGTGTAAATAATGGACTATTAATAATACTCCGTAATTTCAGGCCACCTAATCCACAAATCATAAAAAAATTGAAAAAAGTTGGGGCAAACTTCGTAAGGTCGTTAAAATATGAGCATTGTTGTGTTAAGTTTTGAATCAAATGTCAGTCAAAATGTATAATATTTAGAGTAGACACTCAATGGTGTCTGACCAATACAATTTTTTTTTTTTGGATCACCAGAGTATAAAAATAAAGGAGTGATTATTGACATGTAAAAGCTGAAACTAGAGATTGTTAGATTTCAATTGTCCTTGTTTTATCTTCGTTTTATAATATTGTTTGAAGGCAGTTAGGCCTGTTCATCGACCAGATTGCATCGGGTCAGTCCCAGCCCGACTATCAGGCCAGGTACCTATGACCTGAATCCTAACCGAATGGGTCATAAGTCGGGTAAGCGAGTCGGTCAATCCTACGTGCTAGAATTTTTTTGAAGAAAAAATATGGAAGTACTTAACTTCATGCAATTTAAACATGATTTCTACAATACTTGACCAAATTCAATAATACACATCCACCTTGAAATAAAATTCGACATTCCGAAATGTGAACATGAAAACAGGTTTCAACATAGAGTACTTTAATTATTACAAGTTTAGAACACTTGAGCAAATAAAGTTAAAGACTAAATAAAAGTTCAATACTAGATAAAAATTCAATATTCAAATTATCTCAACATTTGCTCAAATAAAAGTTGCATGTAGGGTTTGGTTAACCCGAACCCAACCCGATAGGGTCCTGCACTTTCAGGTCGGGTTAGGTCGATGTGAAAACAATTGGCCTGACCAACAAATTTTCAAGTGGGGTAGGGCGGGGTTTGGGGGGTTGGACTGTGCTCCCGGGAGCACATAGCATGGTGCGCTCAGGAGGTGTCCCTTTGCCCCAATCTGTTTTTCCTTTTTTTTTTAACTTATGCAAATAATTATTTTATAATTTAATGGAACCTAGCTATTATGATGAGTAAAGACCGAAGTTCTATTAAGGCTTTTCTTTTAATATAATACTTCAATATATTTTGTAATGAGCATTGTTGTTATAGGTTATGAGCATTATAATTCTGCTTGATGAGCATTATGATTTTATGTAATGAGCATTGTAGTTATAGGTAATGAGCATTATAGTAATAGGTAATGAGCACTATGGTTTTATGTAATGAGCATTGTAGTTTTATGTAATGAGCATTGTAGTTTTATGTAATGAGCATTGTAGTAATAGGTAATGAGCATTGTAGTTCAGTCTGATGAGCATTACGGTTTCATGTAATGAGCATTGTCGTTATAGGTTATGAGCATTGTAGTTCTGCTTTGATGAGTATTATGGTTTCGTGTAATGAGTATTGTCGTTATAGGTTATGAACATTGTAGTTCTACTTGACGAGCATTATAGTTATAGGTAATGAGCATTGTAGTAATAGGTAATGAGTACTATGGTTTTATGTAATGAGCATTGTAGTTATAGGTAATGAGCATTGTAGTAACAGGTAATGAGCACTATGGTTTTATGTAATGAGCATTGTAGTAATAGGTAATGAGCATTGTAATTCAGTTTGATGAGCATTATGGTTCATGTAATGAGCATTGTCGTTATAGGTTATGAGCACTGTAGTTCTGCTTTGATGAGTATTATGGTTTCATGTAATGAGCATCGTCGTTATAGGTTATGAACATTGTAGTTTTGCTTGATGAGCATTATAGTTATAGATAATGAGCATTGTAGTTCAGCTTGATGAGCATTATGGTTTTATGTAATGAGCATAATAGTTATAAGTCATGAGCATAGTAGTTGTATAGTATGAACATTGGTGTAGAGGCTTATGAGTATAATAGTTATAAGTTATGAGCATAGTAGTTGTACATTATGAGCATTGGTGTAGAAATTTATGAGCATAATAGTTATAAGTTATTAGCATAGTAGTTGTACATTATGAGCATTGGTGTAGAGGCTTATGAGCATTGATCTTGTAGGTTATGAGCATAATAGTTATAATTTGGACTCAACTTCAATGTACATAACCCCCATAAAAAATGTTTATAAAAATCTGTTACAATGCTTGTAAAAACTTTATAACATCAGAACATACTAATAATAACAATAGAAAATTCAAAAAGTCTAGTTCTATAACAATGCTCATAGATTAAAATGCATATCAGATATTAAAAATAATTAATATTAAATACTCAATGTAAAAAAAATATTACAAAGAAAATAAAAAAGAATGCCATGAAAATTATAAAAAAATAAATAAATAAAAAAGATTAATATATTTAATTAGAAACTCAAAATAAACAACAAAGAAAACTTATTAAAAACAAGAAAAGAAAAAAAATTGTGACCGGGTGCACAATGCATTGTGTACCCGGGCTCACAATCGTATTTGTAGTCCTCCAACTCGTTGAATAGGTCTACATGTAGCTTATGCTAGCATGTGCTTTACGGCTAAGTGCTCTAATAATATTCCCATAACGCATGAAATTATGCTTAAATTCAAGGGCTCTAAGAAAAAAACGCCTTAGTGCAGAGGTTCATTGAAATAAATTCAGGCATAACCTGTGAGGAGTCAGTGGCGGATCTAGGTCTTCTGATTAGGGGTGGCCAATACACTAATATATTCATCCGATACACATAAAATCTGTAATTTTTTTTATCCCAAATTATACCAAAACACCAAAAAATAATTTTTTTACCTGTGGCCGTGGCCACCCCAGGACTAGCCTGGGATCCGCCACTGTGAGGAGCACCTGCAGTAATGAGGTTGAGTTTGATCCATTGGATAAGGTGAAATCTATGGACTCCTATTAGGATAGTCAAAATTGGTCCCTTTATTTAACTAGTTTTCCAATGATGAGTATGAGTTTGACTCATTAGTTAAAAAAATAAGTGTATCCTACTTAATCATATAATTAGTTTGTTTATATTGATAAAAAGTAAGGTGCAGGAATTGAGAGAAAAAATATAATGAAAATATTTGTGTTTAGAGGTTGCAACCAGAGAGAGAATTGACTACAATGAGGTATTTTCTCCTATTATGAGGCATACATCAATTCACACCTTGCTTGTTTTTGTTACTCTGTTTGATTAAGAGTTAGAGAAACTAGATGTGAAGACTGTGTTCCTCGATGCATGGTGATTTGTAGGAGGAGATTTACGTGAGTGGATTTGTTGTTCATGGTAAAGAGGGACAAGTATACAAATGAAAGAAATCCTTGTATAGACTCTATCTTGTCAGAACCGGACCGGTTGACCCAATGGGTCAATGGTTCAACTGGTCGGACCGTTTTGGTGCGGATTAGACCAGTTGAATAGGGTGACAGTTGAACCGGTCAAAACCGGCATGAACCGGTCACGAATTCAAAAATTTTCATATGCTTAAAGAATAATTAAGCTACCAAAATAATTAAACCGGCACGAACACGGCATGAATTGGTCAAAATCGGATTGAACCGGTCAAAAAACTGGAATTTTTAAAATTAATTCATCAAAATTTCAGTATGACCGTGAACCGGACAGTTTTTCCGGTTTTTTCCGTTTGAACCAAGATGGCGAGTTAAACTCGAACCGGACGATCCAACTTGCGGTCACGGTTGAACCTGGCCGCCGGCCGATCCGTCACGGTTTCTGATAATATAGACTTAAGCAGACACCCAAGTAGTGGTATAAAAGATTTGATACCTTTATGATTGGATATATAGTGTAGCAGATTTGATAATTGTGTGTACTTAGACAGTTTAAAACTAGGTATTTTGTTTATTTACTGTTGTATGTTGATGACATGTTGATAGCATCTAGGGACATGTCATTGAGTATCAAGTTGAAGTCTCAACTCAAGTAGGAGTTTTAGATGAAGGACCTTGGTGAAGCAAACAAGATTTTCGGGATGGAGATAAATAAAGATCGAAAGACATGAAAGTTGTTTTTGTCCTAGAAGAGGTATATTGAAAAGGTGTTGAACAGGTTCAACGTGCAAAACTGCAAAACAATTTCTACTCCCTTAGCTGCTAATTGTAAATTGTCTGTGAGTGTTGTCCTACATCTAATTAGGAGATTAGATAGATTTTTAATGTTCTTTATGCTAGCGCAATTGGTAGTTTGATATATTTTATGGTGTGCACTGGATCTGACCTGTCACATGCAGTGAGTGTGGTAAGCTGATATATATAGGATCCAAGGAATGAGCATTGAGAAGGTGTGAAATGGATCCTTCGCTATATGAAGGGTACTGTGGATAAGGCATAATATACGACAAGGGTAGAGTTGCAACGACTGACGTTGCAAGCTACATTTATGCTTATTATGGTGGAGATCTCGATAAGAGGCGTTTTATTTCAAGATATGTTCTCACTATGTGTGGAGATGCAATGTCCTAGAAGGCTTCACTTACGTATATAACAACCCTTTTTACTACTGAGGCTGAGTATATTCTTGCCATTGAAAGAGTGGAGGAAGTTACTTGCATGGTTGAGGGGTTTGGTTCTAAAATTTGGCGTGTCACACGACGAGATCAGACTAAGGTGTATTTAGATAGCGAAAATGTTATCAATCTAACCAAGAATGACGCTTAGCACTCAAAGATTAATCATATAAGCGTTGGATATCATTTTATCGGAGATACAGTTGTTGCAGGGGAGATTATAGTGAAGTTCACACCTCAAAGAATCATGCAGATATCCTAACTAAGCAACTCCTATGTTTTAGCATTGCTTAGACTTAGAGGTTATTCATATCATTTAAGAGCCATTTGGGGCCACACCCTGCAGAGGGGTGTGTTGTCGGTTGCAGTCGAGGTGCTCATTTAGACTAATGAGTCAGATCATGGTCCAAGGTGAAGATTGTTGGGTTTTGTGACCCATTAGATCTTCCTAGGGGTCCAACATGGCCCTAATTTCACTGTTTCAAAAATAGAGTCGTCAGTTCTAGATGGAGAAAAGAGAGTTCATCCCCTTTGTAATCTTAAATCATTAGACAGTTATTGAGAATGGATTAGCGTTGTACTTCTCTTATCTCACAGTGAATTATTTTCTGGTTGTCGTCATCCCTTGATTTTTTTTTCCAATTTTTGGGGGTTTCTCACGTATCTGTTGCGTCTGTTTTTATTTATCTTTCCTCCCTGGATTTTTTCGTAATTTCTGTCATCTCTATTATACTTCCACATTATTTGCGGTCTACATACAATACTCTGAATTTTCTTTTCATTCTTCCTCCAACAAGACTAGTTAGAATTGTGAAATAACTGTAAAGATAGAATACTGTAATGATTGATTAGTGTCGCCAATGGTCATTGTAGGAACCCAAGAGGGGGGTGAATTTGACAAATAAACTCTACACACTAGGTAAGGACATTAAAGTAAACTTCTTTGGTCAGTGAACCTATCAGTAGCTGTCCCCCCCCCCCCCCCAATTCATGCCATAAATAAATTTGATCAACGAATGGTTTACAGATGACATACCTCAAGGTTTGTGTCAGATGAAGGACATAAGGATTATGATTGAACTTTTTACCTTGTCAATGTCCTTGTAGCTGAATGCATCTACGTCCGTGATTTACCTTGTTGTTTTCACTATCCCCCGTGATCTTTTCCACAGAGCGGTTAGTCTCTTCTTGAGTGGACCTGCTTTGATACCACTTGTAGGAACCCAAGAGGGGGTGAATTTGACAAATAAACTCTACACACTAGGTAAGGACGTTAGAGCAAACTTCCTTGGTTTGATCAAAACACAATGTAACTGAAATACCTTATTATATTTATATCAATCAAAGAACAAGTTACACTTACGAAACAAAGGAAGAAGTAACAGCCTGAAGGCAGTTACTGATAGGTTCACTGACCAAGGTCGAAGGTCCTTGAGACAGTTACAGATAAGGATCGTCGTAGGCAAAACTTTAACGGCGATTTGGAATATAATGGATTACATTGAAGCACAAAGTCACAAAGTCACAAAGTCTTAGTCCGTCAAGACTCTGCTACACATCTTCACACCACCACATGTGGATACACCAACTTACCAAGGTCCTCGGCTATACCTTCACCAGAGGTCCTTTACTGACTACCTTCACCTTGGAACCATTGGCTACACACTCAAAAATCCCTCCGGATTTCTTACCCTGCGATTACTTCCATGGAATCGCCTATTTGTCTTCATCTAGTGAATGCATATTTATAATGATAGCTTGGTAGACCGTTGGAGATGAAAACCTTCCTTTCCTTTTTCCGATCTTCCTTCTTTTTAGAATAATATCCTTTCTTGGCAGCAATCACAATCTTCTGGATTTCCTTTCCTTGTGGTGATTATATCCTGAAATAAGGAGATAAGAATATTATCAAATTGCAATTAATAGAGTAAGAAGGGTATCAATAATATTCCCAATCAACTTCTCTTTTATGGATCAGAATATCTAATCAGAATATCCAATCGTCTCAGAATATCTAATCAAATTATATTGTGCGTGATTTTGACTTTCATTCAAAACTCCGTATGCTTCATATAAGGTCCTTCGTGGATGCGTAGATAAAGGACCTTGACCCTGGTCCCAACTGTCATGAATTGGTTTGAGGATGAGGGAACCCTTGATTATTTGAGTGCAAACATAGGTGCTTTTTGGAGTTCAAAGGGCTTTCCAAAAGGGAATTATGATGGGATGTTTTCTGTTACAAGTTGGGCCATTTTGAATGCAATTTGTACCTCACTTATGAGTAGTCTGGTTGATTTGTTGTATGTTGTTTGTGCATTATTGTCCTTGACAGTTGCTTTCTATCATTCTATGCATAAATGATTGTCTTGTTTTTCTTTTCACTCTGTTGTTCACTGGCAAAACATGAAGTTAAAGACCAAGGATGATCAACGGTCTAATGACTCATTTCATATTGTAATTTATTATGATTTGTGAGTAATCAACTGTCTAATCTAAATTAAATAGACATACATTTTGGAACGGAAGTATTATTTTGCACCAATCACCATTGATTAGCTTTAAATGCTAGTTGGTTGGTTGAAACAGTTTTGCTAGTTTTAAGGCAATTCAATACATATTATTATATTTGATTGGATATGAATGCTGGTAGATGTAGGTGTGATTTGAGGTTGAGTCTTTGATGCAGTTACTGAGATTGAGAGACTATAGTATCTTATGAAAAGATAGATGAATGATGATTGTGTAACATTCAGGGTGTCTTCAATTCATGGGTAAAAAGTTGTTAGATAAAAGTTAAATTTTGGTAACTTTCGATAAATTTTGGTAAGTTTTGACAAATTTACGCTAATGTATCAAAATTAATTTTTTTTTTGGTTTTTTAACTTTGATAAATTTAGACAAAATCTGGTAAATTTTGGTAAAATGAACTTACCCATGAATTTTGGGAGATTCTACCATAGTTGAAATTATTTTCAACTATGATAGTTGAAATGAATAATTAACTTTAATTTTATCATTTAAAAATTAAAATTAATATATATTCATAATAGGACTTGTTATAATAATTAAATCTATATGTTAAGTTGTAATTTTTTACAAAATTGAATATTTTTTAAGGAAATTCTATCATAATTGACTTTTTTCAACTATTGTAGTTGAAAAGTGAAAATACTGTTAATTTTACCATAAAAATTCAAAATCAATTTAGGTTGATCAAAGTAACTTATTACAATAATTAACTTTGTTTAGGAGGGTATAAATCTTTTAAAAAAATATGATTTATTTTTGATAAATGAATAATATAAAATTTTCAACTATCATTGTTGAAAATAAATTCAACTATGGTAGAATTTTCAATGAATTTTTTTAGGCTTTTTAACTTTGTTAATTTTTGATAAAATTTGGCAAAAACTTGGATGTGATTTAATGGTTGTGGTTAGACTTGACAATGTAAAGGAGATTAAATATAGGCCTCATATGATAAACTCAAGAAGCCAATGGCAGGTAATGTGGTCCACTCATTAATCATTTTTCTTTTCTTTTTTTCGATCATTTTTTAAACATGTTCCTCATTTAGGGCATCTTCCAAACTCCTCAAAGGATCAAACCTGAGTGGAAACAAAAGAAATTTCCTCATTTATGGCATCTTCCAAACTCCCCCAAAGGATCAAACCTGAGTGGAAACAAAAGAAATTTCATAGGAATTGTGAGGTCGAGGAATCATGTTTGTAACTTATTATATTGTCTAGTATTTATCTTCGCATAGAACTTTTTTTTATTATTTAAAGACTAATAAGTTGGATGGTTTGTAATATTCAAAAAAGCAATAACAACAGTATGACAGTTAAAAACAATCAACAAGAGGCAAAACAACATAGATAGTCAAAAAAGAGAATAATTTAAGACTTCGAATTTGCAAATTTCTCTTTCCGCCAATTCGCGTTTAACAAGTTTGTTGTAGTCATAGGGTCCCCATGAATGAAACCTGTATCAAAACGAAATCTAACCACTCTAAGCGTCATGTCATCCAAGTTATCTTGAGGAAACTCCGATGATTCCTCATCAAAATAATATTTTTTTCCTTTCTTCTGACAAGGCCCTAGTAAACCTGCACATTATTTGATTGACAAGAGGTCATTTAGACTTGTCATTTAGACTTTCGTAATACTCTTTTCCTCGCCCGCAGTTTATAAAACTTGCCGGTAGTTACTCCAAAGTAGAGGCCCAAAATAGGTGAATAATTACCCTTCAATAAATAAATAAATACCTCTTTGAGGCTGCTCGTATCTCATTCTTCTTAACTAGTTGTATTAACATTTTTCACCAAACAATGGCTCCTTTTGATCACCATTTTTATACATAGCTAACTAGCTATGATCCAGGCTATGTTGCTTAACTCTTCATTTTGACTCTTCCATACTAGTGTCCAAAAGCCATACTTGGTACACAAGGCATCATCATCATTAGACCAGATCAAATCAGGTGACAAAATGAGATGAGAAATTTGAGTTTGCTGACTTAAACACAGAAATTTCCACCTTTTCATGCGCACATTTCGACCTTGGGATGACAGTGTACCAGGCAAGAATATTAACACAAGGATAACATTGCTTAGCAGTGAATAAAATGGCAACAGATTCATTAACACACATGGGAGTTTATGCTTAAAATGAAAGAGTACTACTATATTCAAATAGTTAATTTCTGGTTGGTTCATTGCACCAAGCTTTTTCATCTCTCATCAGTCCATCACCATTTAAAGCTCTTTCTCATATGAAGTATGTTATGATCACATTGAAAATTATACCTACACACATGCAGAATTAATGGGCCTATACAATTACACATACCTGCCTGAGAAGTTGGGAAGATGCATTATATGTATGAGACATTGTTGACCATTAAATGATCATTAAACCAGTCAACTTGAGATCCAAGCATAATTTGTTCCCTGCCCTCTACTATATGTTTGTCCTTCCACTTTTCTTCTTGTTGTTTTTCTTCTTCTTCTTCTTCTTTACTCGAGTGTGCCAATCATAGTCACCGGGAACGCTACATATATATGCCTGTGACCCGTGTTCCAGGAACAAGCGTTCTGAAGTCAAAATTAGACTAAAGACCCGCATTCCAGGACTAACGACCTGGGAAGCATTCCTAGTAACTATGGTGCCAATGGTTGCATTATCATTCAACCAGCCTCAGATGGGATCTTCATATAGATCTCTGTATCGCTCTTTGCCATCGAGCTTTTTCTCTAATCATCAACAGGGTCGCAATCTTTGCTTCTATGTATCCTCAGTTCTTTCCTCTCCTCCACTTGGTATGAATCCCATGTCAACTTCCTATACATTCTATTGATATGATATTTGGATTATATAAATATGTTCATCTGTAAGAAATTTATTATGCATGTACTCATGTTGTCCGATATAAGGCTGCATACATCTGGATCTCATGTAGTTTCATCCTAATGACTTATACAGTGGAACAGTCCAACAAGTTTATGGAAGCTTCAAGAAGAGGCAATCTGATCCCACTACACCAGTGCATATTCTCTGATCAATTGACCCCAGTGCTCGCCTATCGCTGTCTGGTGAATGAAAACGATCACGAATCCCCTAGTTTCTTGCTCGAATCAGTAGAACCCGGGTTACATTCCTTAAATGTTGTAAGGTTCTTGGAAAATACACTAATTTCTGCCATTCATTATATAGCATAATATGACAGTAGGAACATAATGTCGAATATGCAGGGAAGGTATAGTGTTGTTGGGGCTAACCCAACCATGGAAATCATGGCGAAGAAGAACACGATCACCATGATTGATCATCATGGTGGGTCGAGGATGGAGGAGTACTACGTCGAGGACCCGCTAATGGTCCCTCAGAGGATCATGGAGAGTTGGGTTCCTCATTGCCTTGATGAGCTTCCTCAAGTGTTCTGTGGTAGGGCAGTTCATATGCAGATTTCTAATAGGTTAAAAGTTTGTCACATTCTCAGTTAAAAAGTCAGTTTAGATTATTTTCGGCCGTTCACCTGTGACTTCGGATTATCTTGAGCCAAAAACCCTTTTTGTTATGTCTACTTCAATGTGCTTATATGAAACAGAAGCATGATTTATTGCTTGTATGAATTGCCAAGGTGGATGGTTTGGACATTTCAGTCATGACTCAGTTCGATATTCAGCGAAGAGAGACACATTTTCAAGCACCCTTTTGGATGATATGAACATCCCAGATCTACATCTTGGACTCTATGATGATATCCTCGTGTTTGATCATGTCGAAAAGGTACTGTCTAAAGGAGAAATGCAAAAACCATGATCTGTTCTGTTTGCCTAAGTAACATTCAAGTATATATGTTGTTATTCACCGCCGAATGTTTGTGAATTCAGAAAATTTATGTAATTCATTGGGTTCAATTGGATCGGTTTCCATCAACAGAGGCTGCACTGGACAACGGAGCACACCGGTTGGAGTCATTGCTATCCAAGGTTCATGACATAGTCAAGTAAGCAACCTCAGCAATTTCCCTTTCTTTTTGGAGTGCTATTATATATCAGTATGTATATATATCATTGTCACTTGATTTTTATCTTGTTTTCAGCCCAAGACTTTGTCCCGGTTCGATTGAACTAAACCCTCAAAATCTAACTCCAAAACTAGAGGTTTCAACGTCGAGCAAGAAGGCTTACAAGAATGCTATACTAAATGCTAAGCAGCATATATTGTCCACCAATACATCACAGGTTGTTCTAAGTCAGCAGTTTGAGAGAAGAACATTCTGTGATCCCTTTGAACTATACCGAGCATTGAGTATCATCGATCCAAGTCCTTTAATGGCTTATATCCAAGTGAGTTTCCTTGATATATAGAGCTTATATGTGTTCTGTCGAAATTGCGGATGTAATTCCTTCTTCACAAATATATGTATCAGGCAAGAGGAGGCGTTTTCGTTGCTTCAAGCCCAGAAATACTCACCTGTGTCAACCAAAATGTAAGCAGCACTAACAGCAACTCATAGCAGTAAATTCATATTCTATTGTTCTTTGAGAGGTAAATACCCGATATTTACCCATTTTTTAACCCAACGCAAATTTACCCATTTCTTCCTGCAGAGAGAGATCACAACTCGACCCCTCAGCGGGACCATTGACAGAAAACTGAGGACACTCCAGAAGGACTCAAAGCACTATAATGAACTAAACATGGTATCTTTAACCCACAAATTTTCATACACAATTACTCTTATCAGTTTGTCCATAATACCAATAGCTGAAAAAGATAGTTTTTTCTACTTAGATTGTAGTTAAGCATATTCTACCTCTTTTTCATGTAGTAGTAGATACTGGGTAGCGAACGATATATTTCTAAAATTTGGGTGAATTGGAACCCGTCTATGATGCAGATGAAAGCACTTGAAATAACAGAAGAGCTAGGAGGAGGCATGCGAGGCCCATATGATTACAGTTTTGGGTGCATTTCATTTTCAGGGGACATGGATTTCGCGCTTTCTTCAAAAACCATATTGTTCCCTACTCAGAAAATTAACCACCAAACTTTGTATTCTCACGAAAATGTCATGAACAAGCAACGAGAATGGACCGCCTTGATCCAAGGGCAGGCCACTGTCATGGCAGACAGTGACCCTGAAGATGTAGAGAGGGTGTGTGAGAGTGAAGCTGCTGATATTGCTAGAGTCATTGATCTTGCAGAGTCTTCCTTCCTTACTGAGAATTAAAGGGCTAATTGTGATGGTTTTGATGTAGATTTTATTATTCAGGAAGCAGGATTATTGATGTGTAGATTGAAAATTAATCTATTGTTGGAATTGGTTGCATATAGTATAGTGTAAATTGCTTTGTTATGCAGAGGTGATTGTTTCCCTGTGTAATTTGGTGCTGAAACTGTGGGCTCATTATTTAAAAGATTAATTATATATGATAATATTCCTTTGTCTAGTTGAACATGTGCCATTTATTATGTGCAGCCGGAGCGGTATTCACCGCAAATATCGTTGAGCAGATGTTTCAGGTGTATGTAATATATATTGAAGGTGTTAAAAAAAACATGATGAATAATATCCTTTGCTTTTCATTGATGAATGATTATGTTGAGAAGTTAATATAAATGGTTGAAATGAGGATTCTTTAAATGTTTTACTATAAACTAGTTATACAATCCGTCTAACAGATGGGTTAGGAT
Organism: Portulaca oleracea; assembly: GCA_029582165.1. Taxonomy (NCBI): domain Eukaryota; kingdom Viridiplantae; phylum Streptophyta; class Magnoliopsida; order Caryophyllales; family Portulacaceae; genus Portulaca; species Portulaca oleracea. Next base: position 33,035,412 of record CM055886.1, read on the forward strand.
TCTGTTTTTTTATTTATTTTATGATGTAGAATAAATTTATCTTATTTATTACAGTTTTAATTACTTTATCCCACCTTTTTTCATTATATATATTTATTACCATATATAAGTCATTAAAACTTCATAGTTACAATTTGATAAGACTAAAAAGAAAATGCACCTATCCAGACCATATTTGTTATAACAAATCATATTACACTTTAGACCACATCATTTGAGTTCATGTAGGGATGGCAATGGGGCGGGGAATCTCCGAACCTGTTGGGGCCCCGCCTCGCTCTGGGGAAAAATCTCCATCCCCATTGGGGATGGGGATGGGGATGGGGATGGGGACGAGGACGATTTTTCAAAAGCCGCTCGGAGACGGGGCATGGATGGGGACAAAATTTTCCCCATCCCCATCCCCATTTTCCCCACCGGAGAAAATTCCTCGTCCCCATCCCTGAATCCCCGTCCCCGAAAATTATAAAATTACCAAATAACCTTTATTCTAATTCAATATATATGTTAATAGCAAGGATAAAGTAGTAATTTTCGAATTTTAAGTCATAAACCCTAACCTAACCTAAACTTGAGGAGGATGTATTATTGTATTTTTTCCAAATAACACTTGTTGATGTATTATTGTTTGATTTTGATGTATTATTGATTGAGCAAGTTAAATACGTTATATTTTGAACAAATTAAAAACCGGGTCCGTTTAACATTTGGTTAAATTTTGGATAGCTTTAAAAAAATTCCCGTTGGATCCCCGCTGGGAATGGGGAATCCGGGGGATGGGGATGGGGCAAGAATCATTCCCCGAAGCGGGTTGGAGACGGGGATGGGGACGGAATATACTTCCCCGTCCCCGATCCGCCCCGTTGCCATCCCTAAGTTCATGTGGTGTACAAATTTATGTGCAACTCATCATGTGTTAGATGAGAATAATAAATGAAAATGAATGAATTCATTCAGGATAAAAACCAGTATAAAAAAATTCTGTTTATTTTCTTTCATTTTTAGAAAAAAAAAAAAAACAAACTAGTTGTTCTGATTAAGACCATTATAAATAATAAATACCGCCAAAGAAATAAATATTTCCCTCGTTTCATATTAATTTTCATTTTAAAAATTGTGCATTGAAAATCTAAAATTTTGACAATAAATTTCTTAATATATACAATAATTTGTCATGTAAAAATACTACCATTAGATTCGTTATAAAAAATAATTTCTTAAAAATATAATACTACAATTGTTAATAAAATATTATATAAAGAAATTATTAATCAAAAAGTCAATGGCGAATCAGACTATGAAATTAGGGATGCCCATCTAACAATATTTTTGATACTCGGGTTGTTATAATAAATTGGACATCTTTATTAATATTTTGAATTTTTTTTAATATATCTTCAACATAAATATATAATAACCTCTTAAAATATAATATGTTCTTTAATTTTTTTTTGGAAGCTTGGTGTATCCATTGACACCTTTGGGTCCAATGGGGATCCGTCCAATGGAAAAAGTAACATTGGACATTATAAACGTCAACAAAATCACAGAACAGAGGGAGTAACAAATTGTCAAATTCCCGAAGTATTTTTTTAAAAAAAAAAAAAGGAAAGAAAAGAAAACCCCGCAAAACCTCCCCTTAAACCAAGACCAACATACTTTCACCACATCACACACATCATCACAAGAACAATTCTCTCTCTCTCTCTCTCTCTCTCTCTCTCTCTCGATTCCATCGCCAGATTCTCCCACCATGGACGCCCTCTGGCGCGCAATCGGGTCGGGTCCCAACCCGGAGGACTACGAAGGAATCGAATTCTGGTCGAACCCTGAGCGCGTGGGTTGGCTGATGAAGCAAGGCGAGTACATCAAGACATGGCGCCGTCGGTGGTTCGTGTTGAAGCAGGGGAAGCTGCTGTGGTTCAAAGACTCCAACATCTCACGCGCCGCCGTGCCCCGCGGCGTCATCCCCGTCGGACGGTGCCTCACCGTCAAGGGCGCCGAGGACGTCATCAACAAACCCTACGCCTTCGAGATATCCACTGCGGGAGGGTACACCATGTTCTTCATCGCTGATTCGGAGAAGGAGAAGGAGGAGTGGATCAATTCGATCGGGAGATCGATTGTGCAGCATTCGAGATCGGTGACTGATTCGGAGATCGTCGATTATGATAATCAACGGTGATTGATTGATTGATTGAGTTTTGGTTAGTTTGAATTTCGAGTTTGATCGATGGATGAATCGGTCTTTGTTTGTTTGCGTGGTTGTTTGGTGTTTTTTTTGTGTGGTTTTGTAATTTGGATGGTGAATTAAATGTAAAGGTATGGATGGTTCTTGAATTTCTGGAATTCTAGGGTTTTGGCAGTTCATAATTGTGATCCGATCGAGGTTTGAGTTGACCTAATTGATTGGCGAATTCAGTGCGATAACCATTAGTTTTGGGTTCTTGATCCAGCGGCATTGTCAATTTTGGTGCTGACTTCATAAGATTCTTTCTGTGTTTATTGAAAATCTAGGGATTATTGAAAACTTAGGGTCTTTACCAGTTGAATTAGGAGGATGAGATATTGCATTTTGGTCTCACGAAATTAATGACTAATGTTACTATGTTTTTAAAGTTGCAAACTTTTTTTTGCCTCAGTTTTGTGTACTGATTATTTGGAGTTTTGGAGTATGCTTACCACACAAAACGGAGAATTATATAGGGTTTAACTAGCTTTCTTGTTTGTGTTGGGAATTTACAGTGTTATTCTTTCGGCAAAAATTTGCTGGAAGGTGCTATACATTCCTAACAACTGATCATTGGGGGACCACATTTTTTTAATGCACTCAAAGGGGACCAAGTTGCTAAACAATTGGCTGGCAGGTGACTGTCCGGCCATTATTTGCCGGAAAACGGTTACAGCTGAGTAAAGTTAAATTTTTTTTGAATTTGCTTAGATCAATGCCCAAACTACCCTCCATTGCTCCTTGCTCCTTCCTTCCTCCTTCGTTCCTCCTTCATCCACCATCTTCATTCTTCCTTTCTTCCTTTCTTCCTTGAGCTGCAATTTTCCAGAATTCACACACACCAAAACAAGACAGTTGAAACCCAAAAAAAGACAGTTGGTGTTCAATATGACCTTTGAGATTATGGAAAATAAAAAAAGACTACCTGTATATTGAAATGCAACTCACCCACCATATAGCAATTTTCCAGAATCCACATTTTTTTTCTGGGTGAGTTGCATTTCTTCCTTGAGCTGCAATCTTCATTCTTCCTTCCTTCATCCACCCTCCATTGAACTTGTGAATGATATATGTGGGTGTGGATTCTGGAAAATTAGGGTTTGCTAATGAAGAACCCAAAAAAGGAGAGTCACGGGTAAATCCCAATTGCTATGGTTGATGAATATGTTTGTTGAAACCCAAAAAAAGACAGTTGAAACCCAAAAAAGACAATGTGATTATTATTATACCATCTTGAGTGACAAGGGGGTAATCTTTGGCACTCAAATTGATGAACCAATCCCAACTGGAACTCAACCTGAGCAAAATGGAAGCACTTCGAAGAACAGAAGCTATGGGAGAAGACCCCTAAAGATATGCAAAATCCGCCTTCTCAACAACATGAATATTCTGGGTAGCTTTGAAAACAGTGGCGGAATCAACACTTAAGGTTGCATCTCTGACTGAAGAACTGCATCAAAGCACAATAAAAGTGGCTTAGAAAGTTCCAATGAAGACCTCAAAAGGATGATTGAAGAAGATGAAGGCAAAGTGGCACAGTCACTTTCAAAAAATGAGCTTCTAGTGGACACAAACACACATATGAAGAATAAAGTTGATGAACTTCAAGAGTTGCTCGATTCTGCAAATGCAGAAAAGGGGGCTACTTCAGTTCAACTTGCCTCTCACATGAATACAATTCTTCGGTGGACCCGGCCTCAGTTGTGGAGCTCCACTGGGAATTACGGTGGACCCGGCCTCAGTTGTGGAGCTCCACTCTGCGCCGAGGCGCCTTTTGGAGGCTCGGGAGCAGTTGAAGAAGCAAGCGCTCATTAGCGATGAAAGAAAGCGAAGTCTCAAAGAAGAAGCGAGAAGGAGCGCGGAGTGCAGGCGGCAGAGGTGGTGGTGGTTGTGGTGGTGGAGGAGAGGGAGAGGAGGAAGACGATGGAGAAGAAGGCGGAGGCGGAAATGCAGTAGAAAGCAGTGGAATCTCGTGAGGAGGAAGAGGAGGAGGATGGAGGGGTTTGGATTTGGAGCATTGTTTGTGATTTGAGTGATTGGGGATTGGGATTGGGAGATTGTCTCGCCGGAAATATAGATTGTCTCGCCGGAAACATAGATTTTGAGGGGGGAAAGATAAGGGCTACCTCGTCTTTTCAGCTACCACCTCAAGGGCTTTTAAGACTTTTCATGTTTTCCGGCAAATAATGGTCAGAAAGTCACCTGCCAGCCAATTGTTTAGCAACTTGGTCCCCTTTGAGTGCATTAAAAAAATGTGGTCCCCCAATGGTCAGTTATTAGGAATGTATGGCACCTTCCAGCAAATTTTTGCATTTTTACGCACAACATTTGTTTACTTCTACATAAATTACCAAAACTTACATTACATCTCTACTCCTGAAACAATTCATTACCACTTCTACATAAGCTATCTTACTTGCACCGAAAGAATCAAAAATTTGCTGGAAGGTGCCATACATTCCTAATAACTGACCATTGGGGGACCACATTTTTTTAATGCACTCAAAGGGGACCAAGTTGCTAAACAATTGGCTGGCAGGTGACTTTCTGACCATTATTTGCCGGAAAACATGAAAAGTCTTAAAAGCCCTTGAGGTGGTAGCTGAAAAGACGAGGTAGCCCTTATCTTTCCCCCCTCAAAATCTATGTTTCCGGCGAGACAATCTATATTTCCGGCGAGACAATCTCCCAATCCCAATCCCCAAGCACTCAAATCACAAACAATGCTCCAAATCCAAACCCCTCCATCCTCCTCCTCTTCCTCCTCACGAGATTCCACTGCTTTCTCGCATTTCCGCCTCGCCTTCTTCTCCATCGTCTTCCTCCTCTCCTCTCCTCCACCACCACAACCACCACCACCTCTCTGCGCCTGCACTGGCTCCTTCCTGCTTTCTTTCTTTGAGACTTCTGTTTCTTTCACTGCTAATTGAGCAGTTGCTTCCTTCAACTGTTCCCGAGCCTCCAAAAGGCGGGCCTCGGCGCCAGAGTGGAGCTCCACAAATCTGAGTCTTTGGTCATCACCGATAATTGTATTCATGAGAGGCAAGTTGAAGTAGCCCCCTTTTCTGCATTTGCAGAATCGAGCAACTCTTGAAGTTCATCAACTTTATTCTTCATATGTGTGTTTGTGTCCACTAGAAGCTCATTTTTTGAAAGTGATTGTGCCACTTTGCCTTCATCTTCTTCAATCATCCTTTTGAGGTCTTCATTGGAACTTTCTAAGCCACTTTTATTGTGCTTTGATGCAGTTCTTCAGTCAGAGATGCAACCTTAAGTGTTGATTCCGCCACTGTTTTCAAAGCTACCCAGAATATTCATGTTGTTGAGAAGGCGGATTTTGCGTATCTTTAGGGGTCTTCTCCCATAGCTTCTGTTCTTCGAAGTGCTTCCATTTTGCTCAGGTTGAGTTCCAGTTGGGATTGGTTCATCAATTTGAGTGCCAAAGATTACCCCCTTGTCACTCAAGATGGTATAATAATAATCACATTGTCTTTTTTGGGTTTCAACTGTCTTTTTTTGGGTTTCAACAAACATATTCATCAACCATAGCAATTGGGATTTACCCGTGACTCTCCTTTTTTGGGTTCTTCATTTGCAAACCCTAATTTTCCAGAATCCACACCCACATATATCATTCACAAGTTCAATGGAGGGTGGATGAAGGAAGGAAGAATGAAGATTGCAGCTCAAGGAAGAAATGCAACTCACCCGTAAAAAAATGTGGATTCTGAAAATTGCTATATGGTGGGTGAGTTGCATTTCAATATAGTAGTCTTTTTTATTTTCCATAATCTCAAAGGTCATATTGAACACCAACTGTCTTTTTTTGGGTTTCAACTGTCTTGTTTTGGTGTGTGTGAATTCTGGAAAATTGCAGCTCAAGGAAGAAAGGAAGAAAGGAAGAATGAAGATGGTGGATGAAGGAGGAACGAAGGAGGAAGGAAGGAGCAAGGAGCAATGGAGGGTAGTTTGGGCATTGATCTAAGCAAATTCAAAAAAAATTTAACTTTACTCAGCTGTCACCATTTTCCGGCAAATAATGGCCGGACAGTCACCTGCCAGCCAATTGTTTAGCAACTTGGTCCCCTTTGAGTGCATTAAAAAAATGTGGTCCCCCAATGGTCAGTTGTTAGGAATGTATGGCACCTTCCAGCAAATTTTTGCATAAAAATGCCGTAGTTTTACTGTTGCCTCTCAATCACAAATCGCAATGGCAAGACTACCCTAAACCGAACCAAATTCCTCAAAAGCCATAACAAACTTGGAAATGCTAAAAATAGTTAACCTGTAATGGACCCAAATCCAAACCCGCCCGGTAAAAAGATGTCCCTAGCTTTCAAATTTTATGGTACTTATCATCATTCAGCAACACAGCAACAACCAAGACATGAACGTTTAGTGAATCTCGTGCCATGAGCAACATGATCAGAAAAACAAACAGTTGGGACATCACTAACAGTTAAGAAAAAACACGTCGATCAGAGATTCAAGAGTTCACGGAGAAAATTTGCACATGAAAATTGAAATCTTAACAGGAAAAGCTTTCTAATGTACAATGTACAAATCTCGAACAATCAAAAGCAAGCCTCCGATACCTCTTGAGTACAAATTCTAACAAACTGTGATCCTAACAGTTACCAGCAGCACATCCTAATCTCAAGTGAAAAGACAGGACACACAAGGATTACACAGTTGATAATGTCAAAGCTTTACAGATTGCTATCTGCGAGATCTGCGGTAATCATCATCATCATCGTCATCTCTGCCTCTGCGGCGATCATCACCCCTCCTGTCTCTGCGACGATCATCATCGATCCTGTCTCTACGATAATCACCATCCTTCTTATCTCTACGGTGATCATCATCATTCCTGTCTCTACGATAATCATCATCCTTCTTGTCTTTTCGGTGATCATCGTCTTTCCTATCTCTACGCGGAGGAGAAGAATCCTTGGCATATGAAGACTTCCTCTCCCTTTCTCTCTCCCTCTCTCTCACCCTCTCCCTGTCCCCATCCCGGTCTTTCTCATCCCGATTGTCTCTCCTAGACCTTTTCTCTTCCCTTCCATCATAATCATCCCGGGATTTTGGTTCGGGCTCATACCTTGAAGATCTTCTCTCAACTGTTTGCTTGTCTCGCCTATCCTTGTCTCTTCTATCTGGATCTGAGTCTGGCTCAATTTGCTTTCGGCCAGTTTCAGTGTTGTCCTTTCCTCTCGGTCTTTTTCTGTCGTAATCATCTGCTCGATTCAGCTTCAGGCCATGACTAGGTGGAGCATCATCTGTCCTTTTGTTGCCCCCAAATTTATCGTGGATCCATTTTGCCTTTCTATCCTCCTCATGACCCCAGCCAGTGTTAGCAGCTCTCTGTGCAAAACAAAAAATAGCAGAGGAATCAGCAATGCCCTCATAATTTGTAAAGCTCGAAATGAAGAGAGCATGATCAACACATAAAAGTTGGCAACTATACCATATCCAAGTAGGCAGCAAGCATGGGGGGATACTAAGAAATTAAGGGGTAAATGAAGGCTCTAACTGTCTATCAGTCAGAACTCGGAAGGCAAGGATCTTGTTTATTTCTTCCACTAAGCAAGTGAAAATAACAGAAACCCAGAGAAGTCTGGGAACAAAGAATTAGCAGAATGATTCTTCCTATTTTCAGCAAAATTAATCAAACCAACACCTCCATTCTGAGCTTAACTATTGTTGTGAAGCATTCTGATGCCTCTCTAAATTCGTGCAGCAAAGGCACCCTTAACTCCTAGAATTAAATAATCAGTCAATCTAACTTTGTAACGTACCAAAAGAAGGGACAAATCCCGAACACATACAATACAGAACAAGTCCAAAAATGGAGTTGATGAGACACTTTCATTCCAAGCAAACTAGGACGTTCTCTCGTAAGTTATACCAACGAAAGCAGCATTTGCGGCTATCTATACTCTTTGCACAGCAGACAAACTAAGAGACAAATCAGGATAAAAACAACCAACATGACACCCTAATGATATGAAGACAGTTCAGTGCATTGTATGTTATATTTATATCCCATTTGTTTCTTTCTTTATCTTATTCATATGATAAAATAAGCCTTCTACAAAATCCAGTCCCTCCATAATTCACCAAAAGCAAATAGCCTGAAGGAGACAGGGTCATGAAACTAATTTGTTCAACAAGCAATGGGACTAATTCAAAAATCATATGGGCAAATATATCCCTCTGAGAAGACCAACGGCAAGCAAGAGGCCAATTATCTAGAGCAATCTAGGGCAAAGTATAGTAGTATGCTGAGTCTAGGAGAGAAATCATACCTGCTCATCATGGGAAAATCGACATGAGTCACCATATTTGCATTCACCCCTCTGGAAAGCACGACATACCCCTCGCTCCTCCCTCTTCTGCCTCTCGGTCTCCTCGTCTTCCTCTTCTTTCTTTTTGTAGTTGCTACAATGATCAACCCTAATAATTCTACCAGCTATCTGAGCACCATTTAAGTTATCTGCAAAGACAAAGTTGAACTTGTTAATTGGTTTATAAACTTCCAATCAAAATCATCAAACTCAACCGAAGAGCGAGAAGAATGCAAGGCAACCCATTAAAGGGGAGAAGCTAACCTACAGCAAGAATTGTACTTCTTTGATCTTCATAAGCAATAAAGGAAAAGCCTTTGGACTTGCCAGTGGCTTTGTCTCTAACAAGATTAACGTCGACAATTTCTCCATATCTGCATAAATGTCAATTAGAAAATATAAGAAAATGAACAAATCTAAAGAGGAACAAGACCGATGCAAATAGTTAAAACTAAAAGAGAAATTGATTGCCATAGAAGTCCAATCATATGTGTTTGAGATGTAACTGATACTTAGCTACCACAAGTTTCAATGACACGGAGTTTCTTAACAGGCTTCACATAAATATCATCAGAACCTACACATCCACCTTCCCACAAAAATGTTGTCCTCTGTCACGGTTCAAAAGGGACAAACCCTTGCTAACTGCTGTTTACACTTTCCCTCTCATTAATAAGTTGCTCAAAAGCTTCAAACAGAAAACAAAACACATATATCCTCATCCAACAAGGTTTCACTCAATTCCCATAATCTCACAACACTACTGTAACCACAACAATCCTAAAGAAAACCCTAAAATTGATTCCCATGATCTTTGCTAACACCAAATCAATCCAGAAAAGTACACCATCCAATACTGAGCAAGACCAAAATTTGATGCACATTATATAATCCTAAGCAGAAAATCACAACAACCCTAAAGAAAACCCTAAATTTGATTCCCATGATCTTTGCTAACACCAAATCAATCCAGAAATGTACACCATCCAGTGCTGAGCAAGACCAAAAATTTGATACACATTGCATAAGCATAAGCATCAAATGTATAATCCTAAGCATCAAATTAATAATTCCCATCCAACTAAACACAAAAATCAGCTCCTGTGTTGCAAAATCTCACCAATTCCACACATGCTTCATTCCAAACGAAACATACCAAAACTAAACCTAAAAATTACCAATACGCAGGAAAAGTTATCAAATTTCATGAAAAATCAAAGAGAGAGAGAGAGAGAGACGTACTGAGCAAAGACGGCAAGGAGGTCGCCTTCTGTGAGATCGTAAGGAATACCGCCAACGAAGACATAGGCGGAATCTTTATACTTAGCGTGCCATGAAGCTTGATCTGAAATCCCTAAATCTGCTTCCTTTGCATTAATACTTTGTATTCTCTTCACCAATGTCAAGGGATTCATTCTACGATAATCTTAACTTCGCAAAACCCTAGATGTAAGAAAAGGGGGAGACAGAAACCCTAGAACAATTCGAATTGAGCTGTAATTGGAGTTGTCGAAATCAAAATCCAGCAAGAGAGATTGGTAGAGGTTCGTTTTTGGATCGCACTTTCAGAAATTTGGCAGGAAATTTGGGGATTAATAATCGATTGAATGCAGACGGATAGTAGACATTAGAATGACGAGCAGCCAAGCACAGTAGCATTACCACCAACGGACAAGCGGCGTCGTTTAGGAGATTTAGAGTTGAGATTTGGAGGTGCTTGGATTAAATTTCAACCAAACTTGTCAAAAACAATCAAAATTGTAGCTGAGTTTTATTTATGTCCCAAAATACTACTCCCTTGGTTCCATATTATTTGTCATTATGTTAACTGTCACGGTGTCCGATGTCACTCTTTGATTGGTAATTTTCTATATAATATCTTATTAACAATTGTAATATTATACTTTTACCATAGTATTTTTCGTTACGAATATACTAGTAGTAATTTTGTATAACAAATCATTGTATATATTAAGAAAGTTACGATCAAATTTTTTTTAATTTAACTGCATAATTTCCAAAAAAGGCAAATAATATGGAATGGAGATATTCTTTGTCCTTTGGATTGATTCAACTATCCAATCTAATCCAAACATATCCGAACCTTGCACAATTCCCCAAAAAAAATATCCTCTGTAGAAACACAATTCTTAAAAAAAACATCATAACTTATCCAAACCAATCCAATCTAATTCAATCCAATCTAATCCATCCAAACCTGATTTTAACCAATTCAAATAACAGGACCAAAATGTCAAATATGTCACACTAATATGTTAACAACAAGTTAACACCCTGATGACCTAAAATAATAAAGAGATACATTGTTCCCAATTTTCAATATATAAGAAATAACTCTATTACAAGAATACCCTGATGACCTAACATAACTCAAATATGATTAGGTGACTGTTTTGCAATTGGGTTCTATCTTATTATCTGCTTTTACTGTTTTACTGTCTTTGTTGATCTTTGTAGCATCTTTGACATGAACATTTGTTAACAGTTTTTCTCCCAATTACCATCACACAAGATCATCATTAGGACAAGCTCCAGGATACACCAAACTAAGCAAACCCTTCTCCAAATCATACCCCACCTGCACATTCCTCTGCTGATGAAACCCCAAAATGTTCAACTTCCCATGACTCTCCTTCAACCTTAAAAACCCCAGACACTTGAACCCCTTCCAATGCCTCACCCACAGATTCGCATCACACAACACATAATCCAACCCACTGAACTGCAGCACGACCTCCGGTGCCCCACTGACATCCCTATAACAGAGCTCGAAATTGTCCGCAGTTTCGGGCGTGTCCTCGTACATGGCCTCCATGACCGCGCTTTTCAGCGCGTCAAACGCCTCTGATCGGAGCATCGTGTACGTCGTACCTGAGTCGATCACGAAACCGGCGTAGTTTCCGGCCTCGTCTATGGTTATGTCGAAAATGCCCTTGGGGATGTCGAGGTCTGAGCCGTCCACGCTTATGCCGGTCAGGTTTAGGTAGTAGAGATCGTGTCTGTCGCCCTGGAGTATCGGGGTTGTCATGCCTAAATCGGTTAGGGATGCTCCGGGGCCCAAGTGTACCATTCCATGGACGTCGTCCCCTGATTTGGCAAAAATATAGTAGAGGAAGTGTGTAAAATTTCGATAAGTAGATTATATATATTGGTGTAGCTAAGTAGGTACATCAAAAAGCAAAATGATAAATATTTACATTTCACCTAAATCACTCATAAAATAAAATATAGTACACGAACCGTTCCATGGATGTTGTTTCCAAATTTGGCAAAAATGCAGTAGAAGAAGTGTGTAAAATTTGGATAAATAGATTATATATATTGGTGTAGCTATATAGGTACACCGTACCTAAAATATAAAATAGAAAGTAGAAAGTAATAAAATGAATGGGTTGGATAGGCATGTGATCTATAATATTTTAGGTCGGTCCGTACGAGTTTGGTGGACGTAGGTTCATACATCAGGATGGACGATACATAGGGGTGGCAAAAATTCGGGTTTGGGTTTTATTAGATTCGGTCAAAAAAACTCAAACTTGGATCCTAACCGAATTTTAATTCAAACAAAATAATCAGGCCCGAACGGAACCTGAATGACCGAATTTGACCGAATTGATTTTTTTGTCAAAACTAAAAATTAATTGACTATTAGATTTTTTGACCAAATATGATCAGTTGACCGAATTTCACCTAATGACCGAATTTAACCGAATACAAAATTTGAGTCTCTTTATGTGAATCATTAACACTATCCTCATAGTCGAGTTCGGTCAACTCGAACCCTAATGACCAAATCTAAATTTTAACCGAAATTCGATCAACTCGAATTGGAACACCAAAACCTGAACCCGACCCGAATTTAAATTCGGTCATGACTAAATAGCCAAATTTTAAATTCGGTCAAAAAACCATGCCCAAAACCCGATTTTTTCGGGTCGGTGAAACTTTTGCCGCCCGTAACTTATAATTTGCTACCTATGCAAGTACACCACAGTGGACATAATAATTTGCATACGTTGTTCTATACTGAAACTTACCTCTGGCGGAAACATAGTATGAGAAGTGTTTGACATTAAGCTGAGTAAGTATGGAAGCTTCCCCTCTACCCAACCCCACAATCCCGGAATACCTCTCCATCTCATTCTCCGTCCCACACCCAAACACCACCCCTTCGACCATCGTTTTCCTCCCCCCGTCCCCCTCAAACGTCACCGTTTCCGTGGACACAATCCCCTTCGAGTACGACCCGTCCATGTACGTGCTCTCGTAGAAGCACAAATCCCTCTCCCCACATGTGGTTTTCCCGCATCGAGTGTTAGGCCCCGTTTGGCACTTGGGGTCTCCGCAGGGGAGTTTTCTGAAAGACGAGGAGGCGGTCGAGTTGAAGATGGGGTGGCTTTGTTTGACGCAGGCCGTGCACGGGCTGCATTGGATCCATGTGAAAACGCTCCCCGTGTCGAACACCCCGTGGGCGGACACGGGGGGCGTCCCGATGGAGAATTGCATCTGTAGGGCCTGCCCCGACACCGGGGCGGATGTGAAGGAGGGTTTGGTTTGGCTGAAGAAACGCGCTCGGGCGAGGGAGGTGGTGATGGTGTCTTGGATGGAGAGGGGGTGTTTGGGGGAGTTTTTTGGGGGGGTGAGATGGAGGGGGAATGAGATGATGAAGTTATCTTTTGGTGGTGGAGAGGATAATGCTTGGTGGGGAGGAAATATGAAGAAAAAGATTAAGATTATAGGCATGATAGAGTTTGATATATTAATCTATCATTTGCAAGTGAAATGTGAGAGTGTAGATACAATGGGTTAGTTTTATGATGTGAGAATTTGGAGGATCACATTCTTGTGTAGAATTCAAGATATTGATTCATGTAAAGGGTCAATCTTATTACAAACCAAAAATAAAAGAAAGAAAAGAAGGGTAAGTGTTGACATTCTTCTACACAATTTAAGATGAAGAGGACATATGGAGAAAGAGATGAAGATTATAAGTATGGTGGAGTTTAATTAATCTATTATTTGCAAGTAAAATGTGATAATGCACATGCAATTGGTTAGTTTTATGATATGAATGATTCCAAAGGGTCACATTCTTGTACATTAAAGATTTTGATTGGTGAAAAATGAATGGTCATTTGAAGCTTGTTGGGTGCTTGTGATGTGGTAAAGAATCAATGTTACTCCAAACCAACCCCCCCCCCCCCCCCACTAAAAGAAGAGGGAAACAAAAAATAAAAGGAAAATAAAAGTAAAGTCTTATTAATCAAAGAATTACTTAGGACCTGTTTGATGAATAAAACAGGAATGAAATTGAGTAGGAATGAGTTCTAGTTCCTATTTTTTCTGTTTGGAGAGCAGTTTCTGGAATGGAATTGCAATCCCTAGGGATTTGCTATCCCTCTCAAATAGGGGGATTAGAAATCTCTCAAATGTGAGGGAATAAGCTATCCCTTTTCTTTCAAAACAACAACAAAACCAATAATAATAATAATAATAATTATTATTATTATTATTATTATTATTATTATTAATAATTATAATTATAATTATTAATAATTATAATTATAATTATAATTATAATTATTAATAATTATAATTAATAATAATTATTAATAATAATAATTATAATTATAATTATTAATAATAATAATTATAACAAATACTATAACTATAGCTTTGATTTCATTCCACTACTCACCAAACACTTTCATTTCAGGGTTGTAATTCCATACCCAACCCTCTAGGATTCTAATTTCATACCCAACCCCTTCCACTTTTCTCTCCAAACAAACCCTTAGAGGTAACCCGTATTACAACAATAATCCTTTTACACATTTCATACTCATACATCTCGGCCATCGCTAATTTTTCACCTCCTCACGGCCCCCGAAATGTCTATTTCTCTGCTGATACGACCTCAAAGCCTCGGCGAATTCCTCCTCCCCAAAATCGGGCCAAAGAGCCCGCGAGAAAAATAGCTCAGTATAGGCCAATTGCCACAACAAGAAGTTACTAATCCTAAGCTCGCCGCTGGTCCTTATCAGAAGATCTGGGTGAGGAAATTAAGTGCACTTCGTCTCCAATTCTTGCTCAATCATCTCTTCGTTTACATGTTCGATGTCAATGAGACCATCTTTCACTTTCTGCGCGATGTTCCTGCATGCTTTTGTTATGTCATTCTTCCCGCTGTAACTTATAGCCACGAGTAGATGGAGTTTTGTGTTGTCCTTTGTTTTCGCTTCTGCTTCATCGATACATTTTCGGATGGAAGTAGGCAGTTTTGACAGGTCCCCGATTAGTGATACCCGAATGCCATCCCTGTACACAACCAAATTGTTAGTATGTGTAAAATTCGTCCTATCTGAATACCCGAATTTGTCTGCTCTGAATTGCTCAAGGGCATGAACACAAACTTTTTGTTTCGCCCGATTCGAAGATATTGAATGTAAACTCGGGTCAGATTCGAGGTCGTAAATTCAGTTTGAACACAAACTGGAATATTTGAACAATGCCTAAAAAATTTAGACATTCTAGCAGTGCCGGATCTAGGTCTTCTGATTAAGGTTGACCAATACACTATTATATTCATTTTATATCCAAAAAATTCATAATTTTTAACCTAAATTATACTGAATTTTTTTTTTTTTTTGCGTTACCGGTGGTTGTGACCACCCTTCCCAATTATTGATATTTGAATGCCTTCCCTGAATAAGCAAACTGTTACGACTAACGAAACTTTTATGTTTGGGTTTTTTTTGCTCAAGATACAGAAAGAAAGTGTAGCATATTCTTGAGAGTGAAAGTGATACTTTGTGATGTGATAGTTTTTAAAGAAAGAAATTTCATTTGGGTAATTGGGTGTTTAAGATAATGGAATGATCATAAATAGAAAGGAACTCTCGATTTTTCTGTGTATAAAGCAGAGTAGGACAAAGAAGGATAATCCAGAACAGGAAAGTTACACGTTTTGAACGTCGGATATGCTCTGCATCACAATCTTAAGAAGGTTGTGATTAATTTCAATCTCTGCACGTAATTTAGACAAAGGGTGTATGTATGTACGTGAATCATTTTCTATGAAAATGACTTTCCACGAAAATGGGTTTATAAGCGAAACATTTTTAAGAAAATCATTTTCATTATAAAATGATTTTCCAAGTAGACGGGTTTTTAACTAATATTTTCACTTGTTTGATAAAGATATACTTACATTATCTCTTGGATTAGACGAGAGAAAATAAGGTTGATGAGAGAGAAAGAGTTGTACAATAAATGAACTGAGAGAGGGAGGAGGGAATGATTTTCGCTGAAGATAATTTTCTCATTTTTTTACTGCCAAATGCCTGAAAATGACTTTTCCTATTTTCTAGAAAATGATTTTCCTTCCCATAAACATATTGTAAGATTATCAATGAGAAAGTAAACCAATGACAATCTTGATGACACTGAAGCTGAGATTGAACGAAAGAAGGAGATTATTGACAAAGATATTGGTGTGCGATTCCTTGATAATCCAAGCAGCTAATTTCATTGATCTTGCTTTTTTGCGATGTAATAGTTTATTTGGTTGTGGTGCTTGTTATGCCCTTGCAGTATTTTTTTTAGCAGTTCGGTTGTAATCTTTTTGGTGATGGATGCTTGTTGTTGTGTTTGCGGGTTGCTGTTTGTTTGAACTTTTAGTCTTTTGGCTATTAATAATCGAAAAAAAAAGTAAACCAAGCTGATTAAGAAATATTGATTATGAAACAACCAAACATCAGAATAGATCAACGCTCATTTCTGGGATATGTACTCATATAATATGTGTACCAAGAATTTCGGCGATTATTTTATATTTTAGTACGCTCCCTCATATAGCATGATGTTGTAAAAGACTCCCTGACTTTGCAAATAAATATGAAAATTATTAAAATTTGAACCTGAAAAAGCTGATATTATGTAAAACTATCTTATGAAGATCTCATAATGCATAATTTATCAATTACTCACCAAGTCACTAACTATTAACACATCTTTTTTAACTGTTTGAATTTATGCATGTTGATTTTCTTGTAGAGATCACAATCACAACCTACCTTACAAAGTTGTCCATCCCAGACTTGAGCCCATTCTCCAACAAGCCCATTATGAAGTCAATCTCCCCCTGCATGCACATCAACATCAACCACTAATCCCATCAACAATCCCTCTTAATCATATCTTCTCAAAAATTAGCAACTTTAACGGTAAATCTAGATACTCCCTCTATTCCATAATAATTGTCATGATTTTAATTTTTACGGTCTTCAATATTACTCTTTGACCGATAATTTCTTACCTAATATATTATTAACAATTGTAATATTATACTTTTATGATAGTATTTTTCGTCACGAATCTAATAGTGCTAATTTTATATAACAACTCATTATATATATATTGAGAAACTTATGGTCAAAATTTTTGAAATTTGACTGCACAATTTCCATAGACGACAGTTAATATGGAACGGAGGTTAGATATGGTTAAGTGTGATTTAAAGAGAATTAAATGATTATTTATATTATGCATCTTCATTTTAGGAAGCTTATCCATTAGAACTCCTTAAACCCTGTTCCTTTTATGGTTGGGTGCGGTGCGGTGGAAATTTGAAAAGTATAGTGAAACATAGAAAGTTATAATGGAAACAATGGAAGATGGGTTAATATATTTTAATTTGAAAAATTAATAAAGTGAAAGTTTTAATTTTTTCTATGAAAAATTTTCACTTTTAATAAAAAAAAGGAAATAATAGGCTATGGTGAATTGTGGTAGAAATTTGAAAATTATGGTGATGTTTGAACCACAAACCCACCAACCAGAAAAAAGAACGGGGCCTTACTTAAGTGCGTTTGGTTGAGAGTAATATCAAAATAACTAAGTTTTCCTGACCAGCGTGTGAGCGAAAACAAAATTCATTAAAAACACTCGTGGTGATTATGAGATCAGTCAATCCTTAAAGTAATTATCGATATTGTCGGCTTTAAGGGTCGGGACGTTACATTAACCTTATTATTAGAGAAAGAGACAGTAATTAAACCATAATACTAACCTTAGGTCGAACCCAGTTATCAAAGGAGAACCCAAAGACAGTAAGAACACTAATCCCGCATTTAGAACAAATATCAACCACACGCCTCAAAGCTCTAAACCCAGCCTGGTGTCCAAAGCTCCCAGGTAGGCCCCGCTGCAGGGCCCACCTGGAATTCCCGTCCATAATCACCGCCACGTGCTGCGGCATCAGCTCCGGCCGGATCCCCTCCGGCAGCTCCGCCGTGTCCTCCTCCGGGGGAGTTGCTCCGGCGACCGAGGAAGCCGGCGGGGGGAGGCGTAGTGGAAGGTTCTGGAACTTGAGGAGAGAGAGTCGGGCTGGGGATGAGCCAGGGAGAAAGAGGGGAGTGTTGTGATTTGTGGGTTTGTAGAGAGAGAAAGCGGTGGTTGTTGCGGTGGTTGTGGGGAGGTGGAGGGCGGCCATTCTGGGTGGTGGTGGTGGTTGGTTTAGTGAAGGTGGTTGAATTTGGCGCCGGATTTATAGAGTTTGATGTGTTGGTGGGTGATAATAAATGGAGTACAAATAGCGTTGGGGCACTGTTTCCTATTAAATTGGAGCACAGGGATGAACTTAATTTGGGCCGTCAAAAATTTGGTTTAGGGACATTTTGGGTCAACACGAATTAGAGTTTGGACAAAATGTTGATAGTTGATGGGGGTGTTCCACCACTCGGTTTTTAGCTATTTGGCCAATGTTAAAAAGTATATTTGAAATGTTTGGTAAATAACTTATTATATTAGTCTTTAAGTATACTTGAGGTGTTTGGTAAATAGTTTATTATAAAACTAAGCTACTTGATGAAGCTTTTTGATGTAACTTTTCACAAAAAATATTTTATTAAACACTATTTCTACAATCAGTTAACCTAATCCATTAATCCAAAAGCCTATGTTTAATAGATATCAATTCTTAATTTGCCACAAACAGTAGATATCCAATTTTAGTACTATATAGGCCGAACAACTCAGATGATTTTTGTATTTAAAAAAAAAAGGGTAAAGGCTTTGCTACCCATTAATTTTTGGTAAATTTTGGTAATTGTTGTCAAATTTATGTTAATATATCAAATTAATTTTTTTGTTTTTAAACATTGGTAATTTTTTTATTACTTTTGTGTAAATTTAGGTAAAAATTGATAAATTCGATTTAACCATGAATTTGACACCCCTAAAATTGGAGTAAGGACAGTCAAAAATTCAATTTCTGTAATTTTAGGTCTGGACAAATCAGTTGAAATATTGATGTTCCATGTACACTTTTCGGGTGTTGTCCAAATCAAACCATTTGAACAAATTTTAGTTCAAGTCAATGTCAAATTCGATTAATAGAAAAATAGAAAAATTTTATATTTAGATTTTGGTAAAATCGACCGAAACCAAAATTTGAATGATAAATTTATGACCGTGACTGATTTTTTTAAATAATGAGATTAGGATTAGGATGAGTTCCAATGAGACAATCACAGTTCAATTATTTTGGCGTGTCTAACTTGCTAACCAATACCAGGCTCACGCCAAACCAAAAGTCAGTGGCCTACTTGAGAGTAACCCTTGGACCATTGCTATCAATAGTTAATTCACGTGTCTGTAAGAAATTAAGTTTTTTTTAAAATAATTATTAATATTTATTATAAAATTTACTGTATATTTCATCAATCGATATTTTATTATTATAAAATTATTACCTAACAAAACTGAATTAATTTTGTTGCAGGTGGTTGATACAAGTAGGTACTTCACAGTACATAATGTAATTTTCATTATATGGCTCTTAATAAATTTGCCCGTATTATGAGAGAGATGTCAACGTATTAGTTAATTGGAAGACCCCATTGACGTCTCAAAATCACAACAACCCATTACTTTAAGCAAATCATCAATTTCATATAACCCCACATATATCTTTACTAATAGACACTAAACAATAACAACAAAGCAGCGCACAGGGTCAAATGAGCTACTTAAGCTCATTGGCATATCAGCATATTAGTTGAAATGTTAATTTTAACTTGCGGTTGCCTTCATTTTGTCCAATTGGAATGTTTGAATTTGTTCGATCATTTCGATCTGATCCAAACTCAATTTTAACATAGATTAAATATTCGAAAATAATATTTCACCTTTCTATCGAACTTGATTTTAATCTTAATATAACACCGTCCAAATTGTCCAACCCAATCTAACTCCTAAAAAACTGGATTCATACATCAATTGATCGTCCCATTTGTAACATCAATTGAATTGGATCCGTCCAAATTTATTCACCCCTGAATTTTTGCATGTGCTGATTTAAATACTCCTTATGAGAAATCATACGACACCGTCTTAATTAGGAGGGGTCGTTGGTCTGACTGTCTGAGTGAAGGTGACGAGCGCGCCACGTCATCTCCCGCCAATTTCAACGCTCATTCTTCCCATTCTATCCCTCACTAAGTCTATCTTCTCCAAAACCTGCCATCCAAGGGCAATGTCGTAATTTCAAACAAGGCCACACTTTACCCAAGTAAAGGCGGTTCCTGTTCCTCACTCACTCTCTGTCTCCCGCTCTTCTCTCTCTCCACCAATCTCCTCACTCAAACCGACACGTGTCGCCGGCGATGGCGCCGAGAACACGCCGAGCAGCGTCGCCGGAGTTCATCATTGAGAGGGACGAAGATTTCGGAGAGAGTTCCTCCGGCGAAGAAGAAGACGTCGGAAACGTCTATGAAGACGACGACGACACTGAAAACGACGACGTAGAAGATGAAGAAACTGTGGAGGAGACGAAGAAGAAGGAGAAGAAACCTATCACTATCTCACTCAAAAAAGTCTGCAAAGTCAGTCACTTTCCTAACCTTTTATCTGTTCTTAATTCACCGCTAATTTTGGTTGCGGGTTCTGCCCTGTATTTAGGGTTTATGGAGTGATTTAGGGTTGATTTAGGGTTTTTGTTTTGGGATGTTTGTAGGTGTGTAAGAAGACTGGACATCAGGCTGGGTTTCAGGGTGCTACTTACATTGATTGCCCTATGAAGCCTTGTTTTCTCTGCAAAATGCCTGGTAAGGTTTCGTCAAAATTGTGAAATTTACTTTTATGTTTTATATTTTACCCAATTAAGTTCCATACTTAAAACTTGGGTTTGCCCTTATTATGTACTCCCTCCATTCTACTTGCATAATATGTGATTAACAATTGCAATATTATACTTTTATGATAGTATTTTTAGTTGCGTATCTAATGATGGTAATTTTACATAGCAACTCATTGCATATATTGAGAAATTTATGGTCAAAATTATCAATGCTTGACTACACAATTTTCAAAGATGACAATTAATATGGAACGGAGAGAGTACGTATTATGTAATCTATTTTATTGTTTTGTTGTAAGAGGTGAGGGTTTTGAAACGGGTATTTTGTAATACGTGGGATGCTTATAGAGCCGTTAGCGTGTGTATAGTTGAATGTAACTATTTGAGCCAAATGGGGCAATTCAATGTTCGTTTTTGATAGTATTCATGTAGTTACATTTCAGCAGAAATAAAAGTGGTACGTGTAAGTAATGTTATTATGTTGTTTATGGTGCTGAGTGATTTGGTGAAAATGAGTTTTTGAGGTGAACAAAACAGCTAGAGGCACGCATACATGATACATAAAACCATGGGTAAGTAATGCGTGGCATCAGTCCAATTAATGATTGACGAGGATGTTCACATAATTTTCAATCACATTGAACAAATGATCCACTTGTAATCGAATTGAAGCTCGTGTATGATTGACGAGGATGTTTGTGAATTAGTACTGAGCTATGGTTGATGAAAATCAGATTTAGATGTTGGCCATGTGTCAGGATGATTGTCATTGAGATATCTGTC
This sequence comes from Portulaca oleracea, assembly GCA_029582165.1. Classification (NCBI taxonomy): domain Eukaryota; kingdom Viridiplantae; phylum Streptophyta; class Magnoliopsida; order Caryophyllales; family Portulacaceae; genus Portulaca; species Portulaca oleracea. The sequence continues at coordinate 33,056,935 of CM055886.1, forward strand.
TACTGATGTGAGCCAATTGTCCATACCTGCATTTCGGTCTTACACCTTAATTGTCCTTATGAATAATGTGATGAGATTAAGGCTGAAGCTGTGAAATGGCTCTTGATTCATTTGATTGATGAATTTCCAAGTTGGGAAGGGGGATGAGCATTGTAAGATTTGATTTTTCTGATATGTATCTGGTTATGGTTTTTGGTGCATGAAGGGCATACGACAATGAATTGTCCCCATCGTGTAGCTACTGAGCATGGAGTCATTCCGGCACCTCGTAAAAGTACTCGTCATTCTGTGGATTATATCTTTGAGCGACAACTCAGAACACGTGTCCCTACGGTTAGTTGCTTGTTGAAGTTTTCTTTTCATGTTTGAAATATCATTCTGCGTTGGCTTCTTATGGAACTTTATGTGTTCCTATTGGGTGACTTAGTGGCTGGCATATGTGATTGAAATTGCATGCTTTAAATAGTTAAAACTAGGGATTACATACATATGTGCTCTGGTCATCATTTTGCTTTTAATATCCTCTATGCTTCTTTCATTTCAAGATAGATCAAGACTGGATTTCTGATCCCGGATCAAGTGACCTGTGGGGTTATCAGGTACCATAGTCGACGTGTGACGTGCTTGGAGTTTCATCCTACCAATAACAATATTCTTTTGTCTGGGGATAAGGTTAGTGTCTCTGCGTTTAACCTGTTGTAACTATGTTGTAAACAGTTGATCTTGATTGGTGATCTTGTTCATATCTCAACATTTCATTGTTTTCTTCACTCAGAAGGGACAGCTTGGTGTATGGGACTATGATAAAGTATCCGAAAAGACTGTCTATGGGAATATTCACTCTTGCCTACTGAACACCATGAGGTAACGTTTTCATAATCCTCTTGAGGAGCTTTATGCTGAACTTTCAGTGCATTTTCTCTATTTGATAGTCTGGTTGTATTGGATAGTGTCAAGAGTTGCATTTTGAGAAGTGAGAACCTCCCATGCAGGTTTAGTTCAAGCAATGATGGAGCCGTCTATGGTGCGTCCTCCGATGGTACTATTAGTTGCACCGACTTAGAAACCGGACTCTCAGTGTCAATGATGGACCTCAATCCCAATGGTTGGCAAGTATGTTATTGTTTTCAACGTTGGCTATCCTTGTTTGATTCCTTGTGTTGAAAGTTGCTGTGAGATGCCCTATTTAGCTCCTATGGCAACATTACTTGCTTCTCCACCAAAAAAAAAAAAAAAGTCACGCTAAGGTTTTGTAATCTATGTTCTGCAGGGGCCAAGCAGTTGGAGGATGCTGTACGGCTTGGATGTCAACTCTGAAAAAGGACTAGTCCTTGTGGCTGATAACTTTGGCTTTCTGTATATGTAAGATAATTTTCTGTAGCTAATAATCTCCTGGTGGTCTTGCTCAAAGTCACATCTTAAATTTTCAAAGTTTGCATGCATTATTCCTCTTTGATACTGTAAATTTAGAAGAAAGAAAGGGTGATTAATGACACAGAATTTCTCAAATATGCATTTGGTTTTGTTTGGTCATACTTGCATGCCTTGGTGTATATTCTCGTATTAATTCAATTGTTATGTGATGCATGTACGTAGGTTGGATACACGTACCAAGGACAAAGTAGGGGATCCTATCTTGATTCACAAAAGGGGTAGCAAGGTTGTCGGGCTGCACTGCAATCCTGTCCAACCAGATCTTCTTCTGAGCTGCGGAAATGATCACTTTGTAAGCTTTGTCTTGTTTTTCTTTCTTCGTTTCACTTTTAAGGGGATTTTTACCGGACTGTTTCTGATTGATAAGAACTCGCATTTGTTTGACTTTGAGGTTGATTAACAATTTTACTCCTAACTCGTTGTAATTCCAACATTAGTTAGTTAATGCTTTCTCCTTTACTTTGTTTGGGTCTCCTAAGGCTCGCTTGTGGGATATGCGTCGATTAGAGGGTGGATCCCTGGGTGATCTGGCGCATCGCCGAGTGGTCAACTCAGCCTACTTTTCACCACAAACAGGGAGCAAAATCCTTACTACTGCGCAAGACAATCGTATTCGTGTATGGGACTCTATTTTTGGCAATCTGGAAACTCCGAGCCGTGAAATTGTCCACAGCCATGATTTCAACCGGCATTTGACTGCTTTTCGAGCTGAATGGGACCCTAAAGTAAGTATTATACTACTAGTATAACTTTTATTTTCTTTTTCAACCGGGTAAATTTGTCTTGTTCATTGGGCCTCCATCTCAGAAGTAACCATTAGTAAGCTTTACAGGGCGTGGGGCAAAGGTTAGGTACCAAACTGTCCAGGATAAGCATAACCCATCTATATTCTCGTATAAGAAACCTTTTGCTTCCACCAAGAATTGAATGTTGGGTTTACTATTGGTATAATTATCTGTATATGTCATCTTTTGCATTTTCTAAATTTCTTGCTGGTTCTCTGACCTTCACCGTGTCTTTTCTGCAGGACCCATCTGAGTCTCTTGCAGTTATTGGTCGTTACATAAGCGAAAACTACAACGGAGTTGCCCTGCATCCCATTGATTTTATAGATGTAACCACCGGACAATTAGTCGCTGAGGTAATCGACCCTAATATCACAACCATCAGCCCAGTGAACAAGCTTCATCCTAGAGATGACGTTTTGGCTTCTGGTAGTTCAAGGTCCGTTACTCTTTGCCTTCCCGCTTTTGTAGATCATTTTGTGGAGTTTCTTCAGATAGCTTTATACTAATTTTCATCCTTGGGCATGGCTTTTACCCATCTGTTAGGTCTTTATTTATCTGGAGGCCAAAGGATACTTCTGAAACCGGGCCGCAGAAAGACGAAAGAAAGACTATAGTCCTCGGTGGAAGGAATGAGAAGAAACCAGGTAAGAAGTTTGGGGGTGATAGCGACGAATCTGATGATGAGTTTTTCAGTGCCAAGGGTAAGATGTCAAAGGCAAAATCAACACCCCGTAAAAAATCTAAGACGCGATGATGCTGATACACTGCCTTCGAAACAAGGTACAAGGCGTTTTGGTCTCAACTTTTTGCGCGCGTTTACAGGTGTTACCTCAAGCGAATGTAGCTTAATTTTGGTTATGGTGAAACAACCTCCTCATTATCACCCTCTTCGGCCCCAAAAAGAATGTGAAAACGGGAAATTTACATCCTGGTACCTGTGTACATAACTGTAAGTGTAGCTGGTGTAGAATATCGCGCCTTTTGTTGGTTGCATAAACTTTACCGTCTTTCTGTATCGGGAGACAGATAGATAGGGCTGCAGCCTGCAAGGGCGAAATTTTGTCAACCGAAATATTATAACATCCATGCTTGCCTGGTTGTAGGTTTTTGTTATGGGTCTGATGCCATTGCAAGGTTTGGGACTTGTCCCACATTGGTAGAATGGGATATTGGTGTGGGGTTTATAGATCAAATGGGCTCTCTCTCCTATCAGACTAGTCTTTTGGGATGAGCTCTCCTGTTTGATCTGTAACAGTTGTATCAGAGCCACGCTCTTGTTTGATCTGTAACAGTTTTGCAATTGCAATGCATTTCATGATTATGTAAGGTCTCTGTGGTTCGTATCTTTGTTCAAAATTGGCCAGCCTAGATTTTTTTCGTGACAGATAAGCCGAAAAAACAAAAAAACCCTAGACCCTAAACCGAAAGACATAGGCATTTAATCTAGTTAAGCACATTTCTGCATGGAAACACTCTGATTCAAGCTGATTAGGATCTGTATTGAACATGACATTGACATGATGACATCGTATCAATATCAAACAAACGTAGAGCTGATAAAATTTTGTCCGATTATGAAAAATTCGGGTCTGGACAAAGATTGTTTGTCTAAATTTTGATACTGATTGAATTGACCGAATATTCGGACATAAAATTTCTCTTTTTCTATTGTCCAAACCCGATTTCGACCCGAACTTAGTTTCGTCGGAATTGTCCGACTCGGTCCAACCCAATATAAAACCAGGTTCAAACATGAATTTCTCGTCTGAATTTGGATATTGTCCAAATTTGTCTGACCCGAATATACCCAGACTCAAATTTTTGCCAGTGCAAAATTCAAACACCTTGTTACTAATTATCCACAGAAAAACTAAACACTTTCATATTGAACCTCCCTCTCCAATTACACAAACTACAGAGTACAATGCTAATTTCTATTTAGAAGTGAGGCCTAACTAGCTAATCAAGCTGTTGCAAATCCAGTTGGAGATGTAAGTAGTGATCCGGTGACATTTACCCCATCTGCCATTCATTTTGTAAACAATGTGACCAAATGCAATATGCCACATTGGAACATGTGTCAAGTTCTCAAGTTCTAGTGCAATAGAGAATGAAAATATGGGAATGTGAAATTGAGAACATTCTATAATTCCTAGAACTTCACCATTAATTTCTCTTTCAACAAATTAAAAGGTGACATGTTGTAGAATAAATGAAATGGAGTTCTAAAAAATAGGAATTATAGGTGATGTGGAAAGAGGGGACTACTAATTTCATGTGGAAAGAGGGGACCACCAATTTCATTCCAAAAACAGGATCACCATTATATTTGCTCTTTTAGTACTTTCAATTCGATACTCAAACACGGACTGACCAATCAGGGTTATCTTTTAAATAATGTCTAGATTGCAAGGGCAGTTAGGGACGTCTTTTAAATATTGTAAGTTTTTGAAGTTGAGTACTTTGGTAGTTTTCTCATTTATTTGATGGAAAATTCATAACTAGAACACATAAAGAAACCGGGGGGATAATATTAAATAAAGTAACTAGAGTACTATTATGTCTCCGTGCTTAAAGTAAATAAGTAGACAGACTAGCAAAAGCAATGACAACGATGCTCATTTCCATATTTTTTGCAAATTCCTCCTCTGCATTCTTGGCTGCAGAATACCCAGCATTTGCCATCTTTATCAGGAGAATCATCTTTCCCAGGAACGCAACTTCCCAAGTCTGAATGATCTCTGCAACACCTTGTTCCGTTCACCTCATAGTTGCTCAATCCTACACCAACCATACATAGATTCTTAGTACATGTACACAAAAACTATACAATTGAACGTAATGTCAAAGTTGTTTCAATTGGGATCCTAACTCGAATCAGAATAAAATCATAAGATCATAGACCAAAATCGGAATTTTAATAACTATCATGCATGCACAAATCATAATTTTACATACTGGATATACTGTTGAACATTGAAGCTTGCATAATTATAGCAAATTCTTCTTTTTTTTTTTCTTTTCGCAACTCACGTGGAAATGATATAATTGTCACATTAGTTGAAGTGCTTACCATCTGAGTAATGTCATCTAAAAATCATACTAAATTCAAAGTGTTGCGAAATTGGTGTTGGTGTGTAAAATTTATGAGTAATAAAAGTTAAATTTTGGTAATTTTTGATAATTTTGATAAATTTTAGCAAATTTATGTTAATATATCAAAATTAATTTTTTTTTAACTTGAACATTATTTGAGGTAAGGCAAAACCCTTATCAAAAGGCATGCATGCTTTCATCATAAATAGACTATTTTAAAAGCTATTTGCAAAAATGCATGACACCTTATATATACATGCAAAGTGTTAAGTTAATTTAAACTTAATTTACTAGTCTAAATATTGTAAATTGTCATGCATATCATCGAGTGAATTTGATGTGGCATGCTATCAAGAGTAATCATGTGACAAGATTTTATAACATATGATGAATTACAATTAAAACGAATGATGAATTATTATACCTGCGAGGAGGATCAATCCAAGGAAAAAAATGACTGAAAACTTAGCCATCTTGAATACAACGTCGTAGGTACTCTGTTTACTTCTATTGAAACAAAAATATATGAATGAACAAGAAATAACAAACGAGAGCTTGCTTTTATAGGCCAATTATTATGTTTAATTTACATTATGTTTGATATTTTCTGAATATTTTGTTTCTATATATCATTATTAGTAATATTGCATTATATTCCTAATAAGATAAACGCGTTTGATTATTGGGTAGGGATTTAGAAAGTTCATGCACACAAAATCTTTATTTCCGTAGTGATACATTGTGTTATTTTGATAATTAAATTTGTTTAATTAGATTATGAAATAACTTAGATATTCTTTTTAATTCATTTGTTTGTTTTGTAAGGCCGTAAGGATTAATCTTTTATGAACTTCAGTAGTTCATTTCTTGGGAGGAAGCCCAATTAATCTTTTACTATGTATTTTCCTTGAGAGTTTGTTGTCATTTTCTTTATTTATTTTGATAACAGCGAAGTATGTAACTAAGTATTTAAAACAGGAGATGCAAAGCATTGTAGCTTCATATAATTTGGTCCTTTCTAATATAATTGTTATAGTGCCTATGATAGAATCCTGTGAAATATTTTCCAGGAAAAATTTTACTTATCTTTTCTTTGGAAAAAAGTTCCCTGAATTCAAACGTAAAATAATAGATCTCACATAAAAAAATTCTTATCCTTTAATGCAAAAAATGCATATAAAATAATTGTTAACTTATAACAACTAACCAATTTTTCCATGAAAATAATCCAACAAGCTCCTTTAAAATACAAATAAAAATAATCATACGAAGAAATATAGAACTGGAGGCTTAAATTAGTATTGGGTTTTGACCTTAAAGGATCCAATAAGCAAATTGACTATGAAGGATTAAAATGACAATGAGGTCTCTAATCATAAAATATGTGGGGGCCGAAAGGACTGTTGTGACATGATTTTTTTAATTTAATATTTTTTCTAAATAAAAAATAAAGTAAAAAAAACATGCCACCTCAGCCTTTTTATCCCTACATATTTTACAATTTAAGACGTTATTATCCTTCTAATTTTTCATGGTCAATTTTCTTCTTGGGCCATCCTTAAGTCAATAACCCAATTAGTATACAGGGCTCACGGTTTTCATCAACAATTGAGGATGGGCTTCAGAGTCCAACCAAGTGGGCGTGTCCAGTGGGCTGTCGGGTGTCCATTGGGCCGTCCATAGCCTTTTGTAGGTTGCGTAAACTTTCTGTATGGGGTGACAGATAGATAGGGCTGCAAGGGCAAAATTTTGTCTACCGAAATACTCCCTCCCTTCTATATTAACTGTCGTCTTTGGAAATTGTGCAATCAAACTTTAAAAATTTTGACAGTAAATTTCTCAATATATACAATGAGTTGCTATATCAAATTACCACCAATAAATTCGTAATGAAAAATACTATCATGAAAGTATAATATTGCAATTGTTAATAATATATTATGTAAGAAATTATTAATCAAAGAATGATATTGGAGATCGTAAAAATCAAAACTATGACAACTAATATGGAACGGAGGGAGTACTATAACATTCATGTTTGCCTGGTTGTAGGTTATGCAATTGCAATGCATTTCATGATTATGTATGTCTCTGTGATTCGTATCTTTGTTCAAAATTGACCAGCCTAGATTTTTTTTTCCCGAGAGATAAGTCGAAGGAAAAAAACCCTAGACCCTAAGGCGTAAGTGTTTATTCTAGCTAAAGCACTTTTCTGCATGGAAACACTATGATTCATGCTGATTAGGATCTACTCCCTTCGTTTCTAAATAACTAACTTTCACGCTTTTCAACCTTTATCTTTCTTCAATAATTTTTCATGTAATATTTTATCAAAAAAGTTAATTTTATACTTTTCTAAAAGTATTTTTTAGTATGAATCTAACGATATCAATTTTGTATGATAAATCATTATATACACCAAGAAATTAACGGTCAAAGTTGATGGCACGGAAAACGTGGCGACAATTAAAGAAAACCAGAGGGAGTATATTGAACATGACATTGACATGATTACATCATATCAATATCAAACATAGAGCTTGCAAAATTTTGTCCGGCCCGGAAAAAATTGGATATGGTTATAGATTTTTCATCTGAATTTTGATACTGACCGAATATTCGGACATAAAAATTCTCTTTTTGTATTGTTCGAACCTGATTTTAACCCCAATTTAGTTTCGTCCGAATTGTCCAATTCGGTTCAACCCGTAATAAACCGGGTCCAAACATGAATTTGTCGCCCGAATTTTGACATTGTCCAAATTTGTCTTATCCGAATATACCTAGACTCAAATTTTCACAAAATTCAAACACCTTGTTACTAATTACCCACAGAAAAACTAAACACTTTCATATTGAATTTCCCTCTCCAATTACACAAACTACAGAGTACAATGCTAATTTTTATTTAGAATTGAGGCCTAACTAGCTAATCAAGCTGCTGCAAATCCTGTTGGAGATTTAAGTCCTGATCCGGCGACATTTACCCCATCTGCCATTCATTTTGTAAACAATGTTAGTACTTTCAATTAGATACTCGAACACGAACCGACCAATGAGGATTATCTTTTAAATAATGTCCAGATTGGAAGGGCCGGTTAGGGACGTCTTTTAAATTATGTCACTTTTTGAAGTTGTAGTACTTGGGGTTCTTTTTTTCCCTTCTATGTTTTGTACAAGTAATTTGAGGAGATGCTTTTATAGACAAATCTCTTGAGTCGTGTTGTATCTTTTTTTACCCGATTAACAAAAAAGTAAGTTTATTGAGCCAAGGTTTAGTGTTGTGGAACTTACTGGTTGAAGGATCAAGGACAAAAAAGCTGGTGGAAATGACAATGTAGCCAAGAAGAAGAATGGCCCCTTTCATGTAATGTGATGATCCATCCTACATACCAAATAATAATGCTCAACTTGTATTAGACAATAACAACAATTTCCAATATGGGTGATACTTTTTGTGGGATCTGATATGATCTAGATATAAACAAATTTACTTCAAACTGATTGTAAAGATCTACAAAACACAATTAGTGGTTTTACATTTACTAGTTTGATGATTGATTTAGCTTGATTTGGCCAACATGGCCAACTAGTCATTTGAGCACTAACAAGAAGCTGGTTTAAGGGTACAACAATTTTATTTAGAGCTGACAAAAGGTTGTTTGATTTGAATATCCAAATTTGTCTGATTCGAAAAAACCGGGTACGATCATGGATTTTTCATCAGAATTTTAACATTGACCAAAAATTGACATAATATTCTTTATAATTCTATTTTCCAAACCCTATTTCAACCCGAATTTACGTTTGTTCGAATCCTCCGACCCAAAAAAATCGAGCAGTGGTCATCAAATTCTTGTCCTAATTTTAAAGTTGACCTATTTGAGAATTTCACCACAGTGTTAGAAGAAAGACCAAAGATAGACACCAAACCTGTAAAGCAAAGGCTATGGAAATTACAGAGAGCCCAAAAGAGCCAGTTTCGAGGGCACTCAGCCTCAGGTCCATCTCAATATGCATTATCCATGCTATTATCACACACACTGGAACCTGAACATACGAGTTTAATTAGCAAACAAATGATCAATTAAAAACGACTAATCTCTTTTCCCATCAAGCTAAACTGAAGAGAAAATGGTTAGTTTTCGGTTTGATTATGGATCTTGAATCTTACCAGAAACATTGAAATTTGTGTTGCAGAACCTAATGCAACCCCCAAAGATATGTCCTGTTCATAATAATAATCAGCAGAAACTCATACCCTTTTAGGCTATCAGGAGAACTTCTTCAACTTCAATCTTTTGTTTGGTTTTGAAGAAAAATGATCTTACCAACTTGTTTCTGTAAGCAAATATTATCGCACCAGCATGTTCAGCTGCATTTCCAACTATCGGTAGCAAAATGATGCTCAGAAACCTAATCGGGATCCTCCAAGAACTCGAAGCTTCCTATTTTATCATCAAAAGAGTTTCTGCATGAGTTTAAATGAATCTCGATTCTAACAACCTTATGTCATACTATTATGGTGCGTTTGGTCCTTTACCGGAGAAATATTTCTTGGGAAACTTTTCACCGGGAAGGTTTTTCCTAAGAAAATTTTCTCTTTGATTTACATTTAAAAATATGGGAAAGTTTATAGGAAAACTCATTTGAAATGTCCAAACTACCCTACATATATTAATTTACAAATATAGTTTTTAGGAGCATTTTCGAAAAAAAAGTTATAAAAACTTTCCATTTTCCATGAGAAAAAAACTTTCCCAAGGCCCCCATGGGAAAAATTTTCATCCACCTTGGGAAAATTGTGGGACCCAGTTCTAAAGTTTCCTCCCCTCATTTCACAAACAAACATCAAAAAATTTGGTCAACTTTGAAAAGTTGACAAACTTTCTCGAGAAATAGTTGTAACCAAACATCCCCTTAGATAATTAAGTACATAGTGATCTGAATATATGCACCTCAATTGTGCCCACAACATATTCAGAAAGCAAAGCTGTAAGTGCTGTCATGCCAATTAACCAACTGAAAGCACTCCAAAACCCCATCACTGCCTCTTCTTCATCTACCTCGTTTACCTCCTCGTCTTCCTGCAAAATTCAACAGAATTCATCACTTCTAAACCGCCCGATTAAGTGTTAGATAACTATACTAACAATACATATATACATCATAAACTAAAATCACCTCTTCTGAAGCGAAAACTTGCTGATGGGTTTTCAACTGAAAGAAGAGGAAAGCAATGTATGCTAAGAGCATAACTACACTGCTCACTCTCGAAAGCATCAGCACGGACCGTGTAGGAGATGACCCGGTTGACTCGGTGGGATCTTGAGAGAAAAACGGCAATCCATGGCAAAGAACTCCGAGTAATAGGAGAAGGATGTTCATGTCCGATTGACTCTGTGATCAGAAGACACATCTTCATATAAACTTATCACTAGAAGTCCTAAGTGATATTAGAATAACTTTTTAATACAGGTGTGACTAACAATTTATCAAGGGACGGTTTTTATTTTCATAAAAAGTCACCAAAAAGTCATACGTGTCACCAGAAATTTACAATGAGATGGTCTCACGTCAGACTTATTATAAAACATATAAACAAAGGAGATTTTGAATGTGGAAGTTTTGATTACTTTGTCAAATTTTTGCTCCTTGCTAAGGTTGGCCAATCCACCACAGAACAAAGAAGAGCCAAGGACTAGAAGAAGATTCGAAAGGACTGATCCCAAGAGAGAGTACTTCAATACCGAAATCTTCCCTTGGCGAAGAGCTAAGATGGCGATTATGAGTTCAGTCGCGTTCCCACATGTTGCATTTAGGAGCCCCCCAACTGCAAAGATCAAATTTGTTAATTAATCTCGTTATACGGGAGTCTTGAGAGGTCAAGATGTATGCAGTCTGTCTTACTTACACGTGTTGTTAAAATATAGACAAACATTTATCCGAATTTAAGAAATGTACCCAAAATACATGTTAATTAAGTGAAGGGATATAGGTTGTACCTGTTGGACCAGTATGGTATGCAATTTGCCTTACATTTTTTACATGAAAAGAGGGAAATGAACAAAAAAAGAAAAGAAAAATGTCAGGATTTTCTTTTGGGAATATCATGCGATCGCCATGCGAAAAAAATAAAGTACATTAGTTAATGAAATCTGACTTACTCAGTGAGGAAGCTAATTCTTTCCGCTAATGGTGCAAGTCCAAGCAAGCTCGAAGCAAAGATCCATGGCTGCCACGTAAAATTCGATAATTAATTCATCACCCACATTGATTAATCAAGAGTTAAAACGATAAACAGAACTTTAATTCGTGCATAATTCGTATAAGAGTAATTAGCACACTTACAGTTCCGAAATCATAAGCTTTGGCAACGATAGCGAGGGGAATGGCCAAAAAGAGAAGGCAAATCTTAGTTCCGAGGATAACCTCGCGAAGATTGACCAAGATATGCTTAAATCGTAACGAGCCAGGATTCAAAGTCAGGGATGGATCAGACTTTTTCCTTAGAGACGAGTATGACAAGCTATGAGCCGTCTTTATAAGTTTGATCGGTTCATGGCTCGATCCGTTGATGATAATCCCATTTTCGACGTCGCATTCTCCATCAGAATTCATCTTCTTTTGGAATTTTTTTACTGCAATTTCCTAGAAGAAACAAGAGAAGAAGAAGAGGGTTGTTATTGTTACTAGTATCAGTTACAAGCACAACCTACTACTGCTTACTGATATTTTGTGCCAAACCATGAGAAGGGTGTTTTATAATTTTTATTAGTGAAATTCTGCAGCTTCCAGGAATTTTCCTGGATTCTTTTCCATATTAATTTTGGCATGAATTTCAGGAAGTGAAATCTGGGATTGCAAAAGGTCAAAAAAATTGCCATTGTTAGAGTAAAAAACAGTTGAGAACAAATTAACTTTGTGTGTATTGAATACATGTAGGTTATTAGTCATTTCTTGTTAATTAGGATTTTAATGCTAATTACTGTACGTTTAGTTTCATTTGTAATGTAGATACTTCAATTTCACTTGAAATCTCCTCTAAATGAAGTGTGTAAATTGTAATTTTAAAACTGGTTTAAGCACCTGGGCACACGTGGCGCACCTTCATACCTAAACTCTATTTTTAGTGGGTTCATTCCCTATCTATTAATTGACATTTAAACTAACTTTTTTTGTTCCAAAATAATTGTCACTTTTCATTTCCCAATATCTAACTTAATTATTTTAACTTTAATAATTATGTTAACTTTTTACTTTTCCAATCAATAAAACTAATTCTACTCACATTCTCTCACTATCCACACCTTGATATACGAAAGTCACCTTAAAAAATAGTGATATTTAATTACCTAGGTAGTTTTTTTAGTTAAACATTAGTATATGCAAAATTATGAAATATGACAATTATTTTGCAACGGAGGGAGTATATTTTTGAATACAAAGGTTGAGGATAAAAATGTTAGAGGTTTAATGAGAGCATTTTTGGCAAGTTATAATTAGGGCATTATTTTTAAAAAAACAATTACCACATTAATTACTAAGTAAGTTACCACTAAAGTGTCATCCAATGTATTGATGGACTCTCTTATGATAGCTTCAACAAATTTTTAAACAATATATTTCACTGGGAGTAGGAAATGAATGAGGAATTTTTTGGTGTCAGTTTTTCTTAATTTTTTTGCACTTATTATTTGATTCATTTTCATAACAATCAAAATAAATGATACAAATTTTCTCAAATGTCATAAATGCCGACACTAGTTTGTTTACGTAGCCACTTTTTTCCCAAATCAAAATTTTACAATGTCTAATACATAACGTCTTTTTCCAGAAAAAAATATACAAGTTCGAAATAGTAATAAATAAAATAAATCTAAAGAGTAAACCATATATTAAATTACACAAGCTTATCAATCATCATGAAATCACTTTGATTAAACAACCGGGAATCAGGACCAGAAGCGGGAAATGAGGTTAAGTCTCACTCCCGGTCACGTTGTTGACCGGGACTTTATTTTTAGTCTCACTCCTGATCCCGCTCCCACCGGGAGCGGGATTTTAAGTCCAGGACTTGACCACCAAACCCACCTGCCTTTGCGTCACCACCACCGTGTCCTCGCCCTGAAATCACTATTGGGAGCCTCGTCGTGTCCCTCTATCTTGCCGTCAGTGTCTGTCTCTCTCTTCTCTGTTTTCTCTGTTCCTCCGTGGAACATATAAAAGGGGAAAATATAGAGGGCTTTTACATTCAATGATTCAATTGTCCCGTTATTTCATGGCATACTGGGCAGTTCACATATTTCTCAAAAATGCTACAATGCTCGTAGTCCCAGATTTGCTTCGAATTACAAATTAGTTTATCCTATGGCTTTCCCCTCAATTTTCCCAATTTGTTAAGGATTTTTTGGTTTTAAAATCTCCAACTTTGGCGCTTGTTTATCAGAATATCTCAAATTTTACTTTTGACACGAATATCCCAAACTTTAGAAATTGATATTTATTAGCATCCCAATACCAAATTAACATCAATTAAACTTGTATTTTTCTACAATACATTGGTTGTTTTTTTTTTTTAATTAGACACACTTCCATTCTACAAATTATCCTAAAATGTATTATTACATTACAGAAAAATCTGAGTTTAATTGAGCTCAATTTGATGTTGGGCTATTGACAAATATGATCTCCCAGATTTTAGGATATCATATTAAGAGTAAAGTTTGAGATATTACGATAAACAAGCGCCAAAATTGAGGATTTTAAACCCTAAAATAACCATTGGTTTTTAGTTAAAGCAATTTTCAAGATTTTAATCAAGTTTTTTGAAAACTTAACACCCAAATTATGTGAATGATAACAATCATTTTGTGGTCTCAATGGAGTTGGCACTTAGCACTCTCGATACGAGAAAATAGCCATTCATGCCTGTTCTTTTATGTGGATGATAGGTTGCGATGTCATATCGCACCATAACTTTCCATATTTCACTACAACTCATTATAGTCCACCACAATCTACTTTTTCTAATTTAATTTATTTTTTTTAAAAATTAAATTTTACATATTCTATCACAACTCACCCTAACTTTTCTCAATCCACCACATTTTCTCTCCGCGTTACCGCAGCTAGCCGTGTAAAAAAACGGGGCATCAATCAAAGTGGAAACCAGAAGTAACCGGAGAAGTCAAGCAGGTGATTCGTTATAATAGACTTATAGCGCCCATCAACCGAACTCTCTAGAAAGATTCCGCATATCACCAAACAAACCATCGACACTTCTTCGCGGGAATTGAGAAATCACAAAACCACCGCATCGAAACCCTAATTTTGACGGAAATCCATGGCTGACAAATTAGCTCCTGACAAGCGACACGCCTTCGTACACAACGGTACTCTCCCTCTCTCTGAAATTGCCCATTGATTGACTGATTGATTGATTGCTGAACTTTTCAATTTGTATGTTGCAATTTCAGGTCAGAAGGTTTTCGAATGGGACCAAACCCTAGATGAGGTGAATATGTACATAGAATTGCCGCCAAATGTGCCGACGAAGTTGTTTCATTGTAAGATTCAATCAAAGCATGTCGAAGTTGGGATTAAAGGCAATCCTCCTTATTTGAATGTTAGTGATTTGCTTTAATTACTGTGTTGGACTGTATGTTATTTTTATTCAACCTCTGAAAGTATAGTTAGGATTATTGATCATGTGGTTGTTGTGATTTGGCAGCATGATCTTCAGCATCCTGTGAAGACGGATTCTTCCTTTTGGACCTTAGGTAATCAATCGTCATACATGAATTGCATTTTCAAATTTTAGTCCCAGCATCAATTTCTTGCTCAATAATGTTGATTGGCTTGTGTATCAGTGTGTTACTTTTGTTTAAGGTTAGTGGTCTGATGTTTATTGAAGTTATTCACTCAATGCATTAGCATTAATCAGTATTAGTAATCACTCAATGCATTCAAGTTGAGTCTAATTATCAGTTCGCATGTATATCTGTTGATCATCTCTCCAATGATAGTTTTATACGCTAACACGCCCCCTTGTGGCTGTGGACTTGAAGTGTGGAAGTTGCAAAGACCCATTTCACCTCGTGCAAATGAACATGGTTCTAATATGCTAATGCTTGTACTAGTATCAATGTGCTTTGGAATGAGGAACCACCTTCAGACAGGTAATGAATAGTAAAACTTGCCTTCTATGTCGAAGGTTAAGTTTCAAAGCCCACGTTTTTTATAGGACGGACCCTTTTCGTTCCAGGCAAAGATGGGACAACCTAGCTTTAAAAAGTGTATATGGGGTGGTGTACTTTGTGTTCATGGGTTGCAAAGGACTTTTGATAGTATAGGCAATCTGAATTGATTGGAGTTGGACATGAATTGTTTCTCAGAGGGTGAGAAATATAAATGCTGACTTATGTACTGATGTGTGTGCAGAGGATGATATAATGCATATAACCCTTCAAAAGAGGGATAAAGGTCAGACGTGGTCCTCGCCAATTGTCGGCGAAGGTCAGCTGGATCCTTACTCTGCAGATCTGGAACAGAAGCGCCTGATGCTTCAAAGGTTTCAGGAAGAGGTAACGCACTGGCACCACATTCTTATGCATTAGTAGCTATTGTGCATGTGTATAATGGTGCTTATGTGTGAATGCTATCCTATTTGTGAAGTATCGTATCCCTTGTTTTTCTTGTGAGAGATACTAACCCTGAACCTTACTATAAAGGGTAGACCTATTTCTTCAAGAAAGTGGAACACAAAAATAGAGTAGATCTCAATGTCAATGTTGTCACATCTCTATAAGGTGATAGTAGTTTGATGCTTATTCAAGTTGTTCGCTCAATGCATCTGACATGATTAAATGTCATCCAGCTAACCAAGATCTCTTATTTCTGATGCATCCGACATGATTGCTTCTTTATTAATATGATCTATGAATGTTAGCGTAAACACATTTTACACTTCTGATATGCTTGTCATTCCGGTTTTCCCATTTTATTCTTTGCATGGACCGGTGACCAGTTTGAAAGACAGATGCCAGTGAGAATGTATGTTTGTTTAACCTCTCATTTGTAAGTTGTAACCCATGAGCCTTTCTTTTCTGCAGAACCCCGGATTCGACTTCTCTCAAGCACAGTTTTCAGGGAACTGTCCAGACCCCAGAACATTCATGGGTGGAATTCGCTGAGCAAATAAGTGTACGATGACAAGTATTTATTCACTGTATAATGTTGAATCTTCTGTAGCATTATAACGAATAATGTGCTCGCTAGTTCCCTTATTATGCTGATTGTGTGTGGATCATCAATTTGACCGATCGTCTTAACTCCAGACAACATAATGACCAATTTCGTGTGACTCTCAATTTCTGGCTCTGCTCTAATCTTGTTGTGTCCTGTTTAGTATAAGATTTGCTCCCTCGGATCCGATAAAGCAGTGTTTGCCCTACTGGTATCTTGTGTGCTGCCCGTTTTCTTATCTGCGGCCTCAGTGGACATATGATCTGGGTTAGCTTTGCCGGTGGGATTGTATATCACAAAGAGGTTTTGCAAATTGATAAATTTATATTAGAAATCTAACCTAAGATTGACTATTTGATTTGTATTTACTCAAATGTCATTTTATGCCTTTTGGAGACAATTCTTTTTAGTCCAAATTTTTTTCAAACATTTTCTTAGTACTCCTTTCAATTTATGTCATGTTGTAAATCTTTCAAGTTTTCTGACTGCTCCGTCCCCGTCCTCGACCTCTTTCTCCTCACTTGAAATGAACATGCCCAAAAGGCCAAAACTTCATTTAAGACTTACCCTGTTCTTTTATATGGTGTGGAGCGATACCATGATTCACTATACTAAATATTTTTCCATACTTCATTACACTTTGCCACAATCATTACAAATATATTTCCTTATTTTTCTTCTCTATTTTTCACATTCTCTCATCATCTACCATATCAATCACTGTTTTTACAAATTTTACCATATTATTCTATATTTTACTACATTTTTCATAATTTCACCATAACATGTTGTACAAATCACATACAAAAAACGGGCTTCAGAAGTATATATTTAAAAATAGGCAAATTGACCTTATCGGCAGATGACAATCCAAAAGAAGTACCATATATCTAACAATTGGCCAAATTGGGAACAATTCCTCTGTTTCTCCTTTTTTGAATAATAAAAAAAATACTTTTTGTCTGAAATAGTATATATGGGAATGATTTTAAAATCTTAACTTAATTAAAAATAATATCAGAAAATTTCGAATAAAGATAAGATGTTTAGTCAATTGAAAATAATATTAAAAAATTTAGAGGTAAAGAGTACATGGTTGATGGTACCCATGCACTGTTTGGTGAATGGAATCCCTCAAATCCTCTTAAAATGACTAATAGCGTAGGACAACTAACTCAATCTTTTGGGTCATAACTCATAAAGTACCCCAGAGAATCAGATTCATCCAATTTGGAATCCAAACACCGATTATGACCCCCAAATTCTTCCCCTCAAATACTTTACAGTTTACCCTCCCATCAAAACCAAATTTCCTCTCTCTCTCTCTCTCTCTCTCTCTCTCTCTTCCCTCGCTAATTAACAAACAATTGTTAAGCTTCGAAGCTTTTTCTTTCAGAACTTTGGCGCCGCGTCATATGTCTCTTTCTCTCACTCCAAATTCCCCCAAAAAACACCCATCTATGAACATCCCCAAATTCTCAATCAAATTCCTCATTTCAGACCTAAACTAAACCTTCATTCATCCTTTCCCACCAAAAAAAGGGGAAATTCTCTTTCAATGGGTGTTTTCCGGCGAGGATTGGTGGTGGGAAACTACTGCCACGACGTCCTCCTCCAAGACGACGTCGTAATAGCCGAATCCCTCGGCGGCGCAGCCTCTTTCATCTCCAACATCTTCTCCCACCTCAACATCCCCTGCGATTACGTTTCAAAAGTAGGTCACGATTTCAATTACTCTGTTTTCAGCCCTCCGATCATCTCCCCCACCTCCAAAACCACCCTTTTCCACGCCCATTTCTCCTCAAACACTCCCTCAAATTCACCCGATCGGACCCTCAAACGGGTCTCTGCATGCGACCCGATTCACCCCCACGACTTGCCCCAATCGGGTCGGTTCGATTTCGGGTTGGCAGTGGGTGTTGGTGGTGAGATTTTGCCTGAAACTTTGGAGAAATTGGTGGAGATTTGCGATGTTGTGTTTGTTGATATTCAAGGGTTGATTAGGGAATTCGATGAGATTGATGGGTCAGTGAGATTGGTGGAGTTGAAGAGGACGAGATTTTACCCTTTGTTGAAGAGGGTAGGGTTTGTGAAGGCGTCTGCTGAGGAAGCAGAGTTTATGGATGTGGAGGAAGTCAGGAAGATGTGTTGTGTGATGGTGACGTATGGTGAGAAGGGGTGTAGGGTTTATTGGAGAGATGGAGAGGTTGAGATTTCGCCGTTTTCGACGGTCCAGATTGATCCTACTGGTGCTGGGGATAGTTTGCTCGGAGGGTTTGTTGCTGGGCTTGCTTATGGGTTGGGAGTTCCTGATGCTGCATTGTTGGGGAACTTGTTTGGGTGTTTGACTGTGGGGGAAATTGGGTTGCCTAAGTTTGATCCTAAATTGTTGCAGGTCTGTTCTTTGTTCCTCTTCTTTCAGTTGTTTTTCATCTCTTTTTGCTGGGTGTGTGTGTGTGTTTTGGTTGCATAGCTATGGTTCTTGCATGTTGATGTGGTGATGAGCTTGTGGTTTTAAATGACCCAATTCTAATAAGTTGATCTTCTTCTAAATTCATTGTTGCTAACCAATCTTGAGTTGTCCTGTTCATTTTGGGGTAAGTGAAATAATGAGAATGTCCATGATTTGGATAGTTGAAAAAGATTGTTTCTCCAACTTAGATTGTAATGGACTAAAGTAAATTGTCTCTTTAGACTCCTCGTTTCTTTTCCATGGAGTAGTAGGTAGCGAACTATTTGTAAATCTTACGTCAATTGGGACCTGTCTCTCTAACTAGCAAAATTTACGGGTAAGACTACTACATCCGACCCTTCCATACCTTGCCTGGGAGGGATTTTGGGGTATTGGTTTTGGTTTGGAGAAAAAAGTTGAAAAATGAGAAATGTTGAGAATGTTGATTGTTCGCGGCTGATTTTGCTTTGGATGGGGTTCGCAACAACATTTGAGTTGTAATGTGTGTTTGTTGAAAGGATGACTGAATTGCAAAGTTTATGAAAATCTGAGGATATCAATTATTCTATTGCAGTTTTGGGAGATTGTTTAGTGACCGATGCAAAATGGGAAATATGACCAGATATACTTGTTTGGGGGCAGTAGTTAATAACAGCTATGCACAATTTAACATAACTCAACTGATTTAGAGAACAAGTGATGAGATAGTTTGCTGCAGGAGGTTTTATTTACATGTACAGAGTTATCAAAGCTAGTATTTTGTCTTGCCTTTTAGTAGTTAGTGGGGTGGCGGTAAGGGTAATTCTTGCTATACTTCTACTAACCTTGACAAGGCGTCATCTTCAATTTCTGCCTTGAGAGAAGAGTGCTTCTTTCTCTTGGCTATTTGGTGCTTTGTTTCCTTTGCATTTGAGAATCCGGGTAGATTTCGGTGGTCTATATATTAATTTGAGTACTTTTCACCCAAATTCAGCCAAATATAAAAGCCAGATCATGCCATGTGCTGAGCGAGGATCATCGGATTCAGAGACTGATGAAGGTACTTCATCTATAGCATGGCAAGCATTCCTGCAAGTCATAGCCATTGTAATGTTGTCATCTGCCCTAATGCTAAAAAAGTCTGAAGGCCACCATTCTACCATGGTATTCAATGTGAATCCTCAGTTAACTCGGTCCCATGTTAGTTCATCTTGAATTTCAGAAAACGATAAAATAAAATAATTTGTGGGGTCTTTTAGATCAGATACTATTGTAACATGATTCCGTGACAACTTGCAGCTGTATTCTCCTGTTTACATAGCACTAACCAAGCATTTCTTGCCCAAAATGCCTTTCGTACTGCATTAACTATGATGTACAAGATTTATCCTTGGCACCGGTTATCTGTTTCCTGGCTCAACAAGGTTTTGTGTAAGCCCGGAATGAGGTCAATGTGCCTCTATGAACATGCAGCGTGTAATGTAACATTGATGTTGAAAATGTGATGGCCTTTTTTGTATTTTGGTGCCCTTATTTGTTTCAATTTCCTTGTATGCTGAATTGTTTCTTTCCATCTCAAGATTATCCGCTTATTTTTCTTGTTAGAAATTGGTTCTCCAATTGGTTCTCTGTTAGTGTCTAAACTGATTTTGAAAGCGGTTTTTTCAAAAGACTATTTGTGGGTCTGTTGGAATGACCCTCTCCATGAATTTTAGTACGTGGGGGGAAGCTGCCTACATCTGAATCTTCCAGTCGGTGCTCAAATGTGTTTACCCTGGGAGTTTGTTCGTTGTTGTTGTAATCTATTGTTTCGATGCTGGTTTGGTTTCTATGTATCCTTGCTCGCAAATTTATGCTGTCAAATGGATAAAGTTTGGGATTGTCGCTTTGATTTTCCTGTCCATATTTGTCCTCTGTATGTGATATTATGCAATATGTGCCCCCTTGCCCCTAGCACACAGAAAAAAGCATAACTTGGGATCATTTGACATTCAGAATACTGGATATTGATTATATTTTTCTTGTTCACAGAGAGTCAAAGACGAGGTTCAAAAGAGACTGTTGCAGAACAATGAAAACTGTGACTGTGACGGAGATAAACCTGAATTTTTGTTCACAAAAACACCAGGGCACGAGCAATTTCATGCATCTCTTAATGCCGTCAGGGTAGCATCGACTTCAGTGATTCAGGAGTGTCATCAGAATTTGGACAATCATACAGATGCCAAAGCTGTAAATCACACAATCAACCACCAGTGTAACGGGAAGAAGTTCTCGCACAATTCTGTAAGTGACGAACCAATTGGATCGCTGAAAACCACACCATTTACACACAAGGACAAGGACCAGCCCCCCATTCTTGAATGCTGTAAGTTTGTTGACGATGACGAAAGCAAGAAGCTGTTGTGAATCTGCAAAAAAGCGCGCAAGCTTGACTGACCCATGCAGGTTCTTTTTTGTAACTTTTGTGTCAATTTCAGTAGCTGAGCATAGTCTCTGTTTAGAATAAACCGGGTAGTAAATGATCACTAATCTGAGGGCCGAGGCTCATTTGGGTACTTGCAAGAAAATGGTCGCGTTTAGTTAGGAATTTTGTTGTACTACTAGTAAATGCAAGAATGCTGTTTGAGCCTGAGGTGCCATGCTGCTTTGTTGTAAATGGTGAATCCCACTTGAAGTGTGATGGTACTTTGTAACTGCTGATTTTTCGGAATCCATAAAAACACGGTGCACAATTACACTCTGTTCTTTCGGCAGTATGTAGGTGTTGGGTAAAATAAGGTCAGGCAGAAGTGTAATAGGTTTTTTTTTGGAAGCTTTACAGTTCAAAAAAACAGTGAAAAACGAAAATCAAACAGCAGTAGGCTAGAGAGAAATACCAAATTTAGCGCGTTAGTCTGCAGTCATGTTTCCTTCGCGCAGATATCTTGCACCATAGAAGCAATTTCCCAAGGAGTGATTTTCCCCACGCAAAGCTTTAAAGAAAACTAAATTATCGCCTTACAAGTGGCGCTTAGAAAACCCGAGTTGAATAGCATGATGAAGATCATTACGAAGAGTAGTAGCATCTGCAACTAGGATGGAAGAGGTTCCAAGAGGGAAGGAAGAAGCAACCCGAAGTTGTCCGATATTGTCTCTGAGAAGATAACCTCCGGCACTTGCATTGGACATCTTGGAACCATCAAAGTTAAGTTCGAACGACCCCATTGGACATCTTGGAACCATCAAAGTTAAGTTCGAACGACCCCAACGCTGGTGTGCTCCAAGAAACCCAAGTGGAGCGAGAAGACTTGGTCAAGGTAGAAGAACCTGGATAAAGGACGAGCAGGTCTCCCAACTTGTGACGAATCTTCCACTCTACTGAAGCCCGCTTTGCCTGGATCAATGTGACACTAGGAGGAGCCTCACGCCTAAAGACAATGGTATTGCGCGACTTCCACATGCTCCATAGGAGAGAGATAACCCGGTCTATGCAAGGCATTCCAAACATGCCCTTGATTCAAAGAAAGAAGTCAAGGAAAGTCTCAGAATGAGTGGGAACAGAATTCTCATTAAGCCAATTATGTTAACCCTAGAATACAAAATTTTCATACATCTATGTAGTTGGTGTGAAGGTGAGGGTGATAATCTTGTTAATATCCTTGGTACCAATTATGATGCCCATATGGATACTTTACTTTTTATAGTATGGTTTTAAGCGAGAGACTATGATCATTTTATAGTATCTTTTTAAGCGAGAAGTTTGGGGCAAATCCTTTGCCTAGCATAACAGCACGAATGAAAAAAGGATAATCTTCTTAGTTGTGATAGAGCAGGGTGGTTTTTTGTGAGAAGACGCCGCTAAGTGCTTGTTCCTTTACTTATCCTTTGTTTAAAAAAAAAAAAAAACACCAATGAAAAAAAGGATAAGGATAATATGAGGAAAAAAAAAAAGAATAAGACAATTTGATCATATAGGCATTGGATTATTGGTTCATACGCTTGTAGAGGGTACAATTTGTTAGTTTTAACTTTTAACTGATAATTTATTTTATTATGTGCTGAGTTATAGCTAGCATGAATTATCAATCATCACTAGTAGTTTGAGTGGTAAGAGATTCACCTCCTATTGTAGGTATTCAAGGTTTGAATCATGGGGATAATATTTCTTCCATAAATTATTGTTCAAGATCTCTAAAATTCAATGTATTATAATCCAAATTTCAAATATGCACAGTAATTTATTATATGGTGCGTGAAGCAGGGAAAAATTACTTTCATAAGTATATAATTTTGTAATTTTTATGATAAATATTAGGTACGAAGGGAGTTGATTTTCTGAGGAATACTAGTATTAAAAAAAGAATATTGGATGATAATATACCGACATTTGAGAGTATTGGATTGTAATATACCAATATTTAATATTCGACAACAATATCCTGACCTTTATACTTAGGTGAGATTATTATAACAATAGTGATTAAAGGGGTGGTGACTGGTGAACTGGTCTCCGTTCTAACGTGGCAGAAGGAGGGAAAATAACTGGTCATTGCCCAGTAGTCCCATTAACTCCTCCACTTTTCTCACTAGCCCACGTTAAAAAAAAACGGTCCCAACACAGTGACTAAGGGGGTCGTGAATTGGTCACCGTATTAACGTGACACACAACCAGCATATCTTGTAATGTGGGTTATTGAGAAAACTGGAGGGGTTAATTGGGTTATTGGGTTGGCGAGTTTGCTCTGCCTCCGTCAGCACGCCAAAGATGTACCTGCTCACCACTTCTGGCCATCATAGTATGATAATGTCACATAGATATAAAGATCGATGATATTGTTGTCCAATAATAAATATTTGCATGTTACAATCCCATACTCAAAATATCAGTATATTATCATCCAACAATTTTTAAAAATTTAAAAGGACAATTTTTTTTGACCTATTCTGAGAAATACTTGAATTAAAAAAATGGGTCCACGATTGTGATGGCCGACCAGTCAAACCGAGCGTGGCTCTTGTCCGAGGTTAGCTGCAGATATTTATTCTCTATACATCCAAAAAGTTCGTCTTCCACCTAAAAAAGCCCTCCAAAAAAAAAGAAAAAAGAAAAAGAACAGCCCGCCATTTCTAAGTCGGTTGCCACCTTCGCCGTAAAATCCTAGCCCAATTTCCAAGTGGCGAAGCTATATAAACGCAAGTCAGCGTCCATTTTTCCTTCCAATTCACTTCCTAGAGAGAGAAGCTAGAGAGAGAGAGAGAATGTCAGTTACCATTTGATTGACGAGAAACCATGGAGGAAACCACCATCGACGACCTCCGCAAAACCCTAGCCAATGATCCCCTCACTCTCAATCCTATTCCCGACCGCCGTGACCTCCGCCTTGAGCCACCTTCCGACGGCGGCGAGCAAGACTGGGACGACGAGGCCTGGGAGACGCTGAGTTGCGGAATCGAGCGAGTTCAGTCGGTGCTTGATCAGAACAGAGCGTTGATTCAGCAAGTAAACGAGAATCATCAGTCCAAGGTTCCGGATAATTTGATCAAGAATGTCGCCCTAATTCGGGAAATCAACGGGAATATCAATAAGGTTGTATCTATTTACTCTGATCTCTCTGTTAATTTCACTGATTTGGTTCGTCAACGTAAGGCCGTGTCGAAGAACAGTAACGGAAACGGAGTGAATTCCGGCGATGTGCAGCGATGATCGGTGACAGTGGCGAGATGGTGATGATTCGAATAAGGGAGGAACTTCTAGGAGTAATTCTTCGATTTTTTTTTTCTCTTCCGATTTTTAATCAATCTTTGGTACAGTGTGAGATTTGTTGAGATTGATCTGTCTGATTGTCTGGTTGAATAAATGTGGTTAGGTGTTGATCATTTGATTTGGATTGTCTTTTTGGAGCTTCGTTTGATGCTAATTACTGACTTTTGGTCGCGACTGACAAATTTGTCATGTTTATTTGATGCGTTTTCTTCCCCCTTTTTTTGTGCCTAGCAAAGGATAGTTGCTGGGGGATCGGCTTGTCATCGGTTGCTGCCCCCGCAGGCTGTACTGAGGTATTCATTTTTTTCCTGCTAGCCTAAACCGTTCTTTTTTGGTACTAACAGCGCGAAGAAAGGACTTTGTCTTGAGAATTTTAGTAAAGAAAAGTGAATTTCATTGATATAGGAAGTAAATTAGATATAGTAAGGTGCAAAAATGTGGTAAACCTATTCTAGCACTAGCAGGGCCTGAATTCTCCAATTTGGTTGGTTTAGTTGATGCTTCGTAGCTAGCATTCAAAAAAGTTAGGCTTTTCATCAATTCTGGGACATAGATTCTTAGCCTTGTTATGTTATACTGTTCTATTGATCAGCAATTTTTGTGTTGAAGTCTGTTTATGTGAGGCTTGACCTCTTATGAAGTATGTTTTCCCTTCCTTAAAATAGATTGTGTAGTCTATCAGTTCACTATAGGCGTTTTGGTTGATCCATTCACCCTTCTAATGTAGCTTTTCTCTCTCATGATCTAGCTTTCAACTTGTTTAGGGCTAGCTTCAGGTTTGAGTTTGTAGACTTCTTGTGAAGTTTTGATTATTGTGGGTGTTCAGTTTTGATTAGAACATTTCATGCACAGTGAATAGGTAACTTTCCCCTATCATGTTCTGTTCTTTCCTCATTAACTTGAAAGATGAGTATTGATAGTGAATTTAAGGCTGATTATGTTGGGATTGATCTCTCCAACCTCACAATCCTCTTCCGGTGTTTGTGTTTCCCTTTGCGTGTCTTATTCAGGCCTTAAGTGCTATTTCCCAATGTAATATTTTGGCAGCAATGATATTTCCCCTTCTGTTAGTTTGCTATCAGTGTATCTGTGTCTGATATCTGATTTGGGTTGATTTCACTAGTAGTGTTGAATGTTGATGATGGCAATGGGAATGACGAAGATAATGATGGTTTCTTGACATATCTTGGAGTGCACAGACATGGGGTTGTATCGGATAGTGGTGGTTGTCACTTGTGAGTATATTATAATCTGTCAGTGATATCATTTCAGCATTAGTAATACGTCTTCATTTTCTTTGTTGAAAAGCTCTTCAGAAACCAATTCCTAGGTGCAAGTTTCTTGACTGTTTGGAAGCTCTTCAAGAACCAGATTCATAGGTACATTATGTGGTTATTCATTGTTTGGTCGATTTCTACTATATATTACTGATATTCTTTGTCTGCTTATCCCATACATCGTGCATTCTTTCCACATTAGGCAACAATATTATCTTTATGAGGAATTTCTTGCCTTTAGGTGTCTGCTGGTATGCTTTGAGCCTTTGACTAAGCACTAAATTGAATGTGATGGCCATGCTATATATCTCTCCGTTCTCGAACGACTTATCTCCCTTTAGAGAAAACATTATGCTCCCAAGAAATGCTTCAAAAGTTGTAAAAGGAACAACAGACTCGAAGAATGTTCATCTTATTGTGGCGTGTGAGGATGTTGGTGAGCAGAAGAGGGAAGCAACTGGTAGGAAGGTTCGGTCGTTCTGAAAACCCGTCGCTTCCTAATTCCTAGAGATATTTGAGTCGAGGCATTTGTGAGGCTTTCATCTCCTTCCTCCTAGCCTAAACACATGGCCAGAATTAGGGGAAATGGAATCCTTTAGATGTCCTTTATTTTCTGTAAATTCCCATCCGAAATTCTGAATCAGGGTTTAGGTTGTAATTGATGACAATTAGCTAGTAAAATTATGGCTTATGAGTTGATTGTTGAGTGAAAGATTCTATACCCTCCCAACTGATTTTAAGGAGCTCCACCTTCCAACGTAAGTACCTGTATTGACAAGAGATAACATCCATTAGTTGAAGCGATGAAGCCTTGGAGGGAGAGTGGAGCTGATTTGGTGACAGAACTTGTGATCTTCCTCCAATTCGTGTTACTCTTGAGATTTATGTCACTGTCTGACCTGCTTTTCCAGATAGTTCGTCTTTATGCAGGTCTGGTAACTGTTGCAGCCTGGCTCCTAAAGATCTTAAATAAGCAGAATTTTGTAACTTGGGTTTTTCTTTCATTGGTGATATCTGAGTAGCGTATGTACTGTGTATTGATTACTAAACAATACTACATCGTTATTTTACTTAACGATGACATTGTCTATATGGATTTCGGTTTCCTGCTTGTTTCTCATTCTCTTGGCTCAGAGATTCTCATACTGAACTTGTTTAGGGCTTTTTGGTAATATGTATCCTCTTCTTTGCTGACATTAGGTTCATCTTTACTCGAGTGGAATGGATTGGATAATAACTTTAAGTTTTTCTTAACTCTATAAGATCATGAGTTTTGTCTGTCAGATGTGCAGCATTGACTCAAATCAAGCTGTAGTCTGGTTGCTATGTTTTTCAAAGAGGGATGGATGCATGACAAGAGCTGGGTTCAGTCAATTGGTTATCACCATTTTTTGTCCTTCAATACCTATTGGAAACACAAAGACTTTGCACTTTTGTTTCTGTTTTTGTTTCAGCAATTCCTCTTGTTTCATTGTTTGTCTAGCAGTCTTTAGGAGTCTTTTAACTCATTTTATGATGTTTAATAGTGGCATGTCTGGTGTTCTGTAAAATGTTGTGCTCGAGTTTTGGTTATAAATTTTTCAACCTTATTGGCTTTCAACAACTAAAAAAAAAGGCTTGTAGGCTTGTACCATCTATTGCCTACTGGTATAGGTGTAAATTACCAGTCACTAGATAGAAATTTTACGACAAAGACAAAGAAAGTCAATTGAGCCTGATTGCCTTGTCATGCTTCAAAACCAAATTATGTTCATCCCAGCATGACCTGAAACATGAGATATTTGGGCTCACCAAACCTTGAACCAAAAGTTTGGTGAAGGTCATATATGTTGTATCAAAACTCTAATCTTAAATTGTTACACAATTATAATCATTAGATATCATAGAAGTGGTAGTCAAAATTAAACTTTTCCCATTTGCTAGTTATTTTATTGTTAGGTTAAACCTAACTATCCTAATATATCCTAATCTAACACAATTTTCCAAAAAAACATCTCAACTTAACCTAGTTTATCCTAACCTAACTATCCTAATCTGAAAATAACTCATGCAAAGAACAGAGCCTAAACTTTCCTTATCTTACAAAGATGATGAGTCATACTTATAAGCAAAGTTTGAGATTTACTCCCCAGTCCCCACAAGTAAATTACTAGTAAATTAAAATTTACTGGTACCTAGCTTGGCTAGGTAGAGATACAACCCAACAGGGGCTAACTTTACCCGATTAAAAGAAATCATAACCATGAAATCTGATTTCTTTTTTAATACCTACTTGTAAAGTTTGATATTTATATTAACTTGAAAGTAAATAAATTTGTAAAGAAAGCCATACTACATACAGAATCCACGGAAATGTTTGGCTCAGACAGCATCTTGCATCTCACTTAATTAAGGAAAGTTTAAGAGAAGACATCAAGGTCTCAAATTGACTACAACTTGAAGTTGCACACAAGGCATGCCCAGCAGTCCCTAAAAATTAAACCCGAAATCACAAAATCTAATGTGTCCTGGTATGCGACTACGTTTTCTTCTCTTTTCATCGCCCTTCACTAGAGGATGAGGAACCATGGGGCGTTGTTACAAATTCAGGAAGTGAGTATGGCAAAAATTACAGAGGAAGTTCACCACTGTCGGCTATGACAACCTTGCTCTTTGGTTGGCCACTCTGCCTTCCCTCTGCCTCAATCTTGTAAACCACATCCATCCCGGAAAGTACCTTTCCAAAGACGACGTGTCTGCCATCCAACCTGGACATTTACATCAGACTTAGTTCAGAGCATGTTCCATAGCCCACATCGAACCAAAATTAATCAACAGTTCAGTTTAATTTGAAATTAGACTAAACTAAGTACCAAGGACAATAAATCAGTGTGTCTTCTTTGGTGACTCAAATACTCTGGTCTTCTATTAGTACGTAGAAGTTGGATAAAGCAAGGTGTGGGTAGGTTTGGGTAGGTTTAGATAGAAGTAGGTAAAATTACATAATGATTGTGTTTAGAAGTAGATAAGTTCATATAACATGTAAAAACAAGTAGAATTTGGTAAGAGTGGGTAAAGTTAAGTAGTGGGTAGTTTAGCCCGTGAAAGAACACTGCCTTATTTGCCACCGCTACGTTGCCTCAAAATGGCACGAAACATGGAATCTATGCAGATTAGTCTCCTTTGAGAGAAACTAAGTCTATCTATACGGACATATCATTTAAAGGATACTTGTGAGTTGTGATGGACCATGAGGTGCACAAGTGAATTCATTTTCCAAATTATTTAGGAATCAATCAATGAGAACATCCATTCACAAGATCATATATATGATATATCATCCAGTCGAAAGTAAACCTAAGTGCAGGAGGTATAAGAATCACTCAATAATCTCTCAGTGATGAATGGGATTTACTCACCAGCTGGTTGTTACAGTTGTAATGAAGAACTGAGAACCATTGGTGTCTGGGCCAGCATTTGCCATAGACAGAAGCCCTGCAGACAGAGCATAAGAATCAATCAACAAAGCGCATAAATGTATATTATGTAGCCAACTCTGCCTCCTTTGCATATATTCGTTTTCCACATGCAATTGGAATCAAATTTAATAACTACAGCCTCAATTTGTTCACCAATGAGTGCAATGTTTCAAGTCCAAGTAGAGCAGCTAAAAGGAAATTTCATAATACCTGGTCCAGTGTGCTTCAACTTGAAGTTCTCATCAGCAAACTTTTCTCCATAGATTGACTCGCCACCCATGCCATTCCCGTGAGTGAAGTCACCTCCCTGGAGCATGAAGCTAGGAATAATTCTGTGGAATGTGCTTCCCTTGTAGTGGAGGGGTTTCCCTGATTTCCCAACTCCTTTCTCCCCTGCAAATATGTCACAAAATTGATTACCAATTCCACCTTTCTGCGAACAAAATGATGTTTATTCTATTGCTTATCCTACATGAGCTATCATTTAATAACATACTGGTATCACTATAGCACTCCCATTACAGCCTATAGTTAAGCCTATATAGTCCTTAACTTCTTATGCAAGTTTTCATATGGTCAAGTAGCTGAATGTACTATTCTTAGTGTGACTACCATCTTGACAAATTACAAAGACAAACATTGATAAATCCAAAGGGATGAAGATGCACGCTTACCAGTGCAGAGTGCTCTGAAGTTTTCTGCACAGCGGAAAAACAAAGAAAGCATTAGTCAACCCAAATCATCTCAAAAACTTCACCTATACGAGTTAACCAAATCTTGATTGGAGAGGAGTTCCACTTACCAACTGTCTTGGGTACAGTCTTGCCAAAGAGACCCATAACAATTCGGCCTGAAAGTAACACCATCAATGAGCATTATTCAAGTTCTCAAACAAAATGGCTGCATTTGCACTCAAAGATTTCCCAAAATGACAGATTTCCCCTTCACCAGGGTTTGCAACAATAAACTTCTAAGTCTACCATACAAAATCATAGAAATATCCTTTGGTTAGCCGTGGACACTGTTCCAGAGAGTGTATTACTGAGCTTTCAATCTACATTACAGAATATCATCAATAGAAGTCCCAAAAAAGGGTAAAAAACATTTGCACTCAAATATTTGTAGTATGGATAGTTTCCCCTTCAACAGAGTGACATAAGAAGTGCACCGCAGAAGCATCAATATATTTTGGTTAGCAATAAACATAGTTTCACAGTGTATTACTAGGGCTTCAATCTACAACACAATAGCGCATATATCTTTAGCTTAGCCATAAAATCATTGCTTCAAACTACTAAGATTATCGACATGATGCAACATAGTGCAGAATTTGTAATGCTCAAGCTAGCACATGTGATTGCATTTTCATCAAGCAAATTCCATCAATGACAAAAAAGCAACATTAAACCATACAGAATAATTCACGAAATGATCAAACAGAGAAGACATAACAATACGAAGAAAGATTACCAGCTGGTTTTCCTTCAATCTCGACATCAAAATACACTTTGTGTGTCACTTCCTTCAGGCTTTCATCCGATTTCTTCTTCTTAGCCTACAGATCAATCGCGACATAGCGTCATTTAAACCCTAACAAAACGCAGTCAGATCTACTCAAACAGCTCGATCTCGAAACAGAATCGAAGAATACAACAATGTTCGCTCTACCTATCTCGGTTCAAATCATGATCCAGAAACGAATACAAACGCCTAAAACCCTAGAATCAGCCACATTGATCAAAACCAAACAACAATTACTTTAAATTAAAACTATTACGAAATTGATCAAACAAACATTAACATACCTCAATTTGAGCAAGCGATGCAGAAACAACGAAAATGCATAGTAGCGCCACTGAGATTGACTTCACTCTCGCCATTTCTCTCTCTCTGTATCTGATCGTCCGTGGGAATGGTCACTGGTGAAGTGAAGTGTATTTATAAATATTGCTTCATCCAATGGAAATACGACACGTAATCTGTTTTATGTGTTAGTGCGAATCCTATTGGCTGATCGTAATTGGGTTTTATTTGGTTCATAAATGGGCCGAAGCCAGGCCTTTGTAGAGAGCGATTATGAATAGTGGCCCATTTGATGCTAAATGTAACTGGGTTATTGACCATGAAGGATGACCCAAATACAAATTAACCATGGAGGTTATGAGTATCGTAAAGTTTTTAATTTATGAAAGAAAATGGGACCTAACATTATTGACGTGTCGTATCAAGTGGACAGTCCTTTTTTTTGTGTTAATTGCTCTACCCCCTCTCTCTTTAATTTATGCAGAGAATATCTATAAATGGAACTATGGTTTACCTTTAAAGATATCCATGAATATCTACAAAGGCGAACTATAGTTCGTCTTATAATACATCCGGAAAAGATTGCCACTGCTCACATTTTCTCTCTCTTCGAACCCCCAAACTCCCATCCACATACTCCCTTTCTCTCACAATAAACATTGACGTTGCTTTTGTGAAGTAGGATAAATTTAGCTTGCATTCTCACTCTTACTTACTTTATCTTACATTTTATATATTTCTCATACTTTTTTACCAACCTTATATATATTTAATAAATGATGTAACTGATATAATATATCTTGCTCACAATATTTTATTAAGTTATAAAATATGTATCTAATAATTGAAATATTTGAATGATGTGACTGATCTAACTCACTTTTTCAAACATTGTTCTATCTGCCTAATGCCTACACAAGTTTTCCTCTTTTTCCATCTTATATGAACATTCCTACCACCCTACATTTCAAAAGAAAATCAGTTGAGTCAATGACAAGAGACTTTTGTATAGACCTGAGGCATTGCCAAGAAACTAAGATTCAATGACTGTACTACTGTGGTAGTGCATTGCACTGTGAGAGACTGAGAGATTCCAACTAACACTCAAACAACTACTAGTCCAACTCCCATGCATAGGAAAGGAAAGTAAGGCAAACACTTAACACAATCCTTCCTCCACCACTAACACAGTAACACTCACTTCCATATCCATACCCTAAAACCCATACTAAATCCCCAACTACCCTTAAAAACTCCATCCACTATTCCCTCAAAATCCCATCTGGGTATGTTTATTTTCAGCTTTTTCACACAATAATCCCCCAAAACTCATCTGGGTATTCCTCAAAATGGAAGAAGAACTAGCCCTAAACAGAGTACCAGAAGTCCCAGCACCAGAAGTACTAGAAGAAACAGAGGTGAATGTTCTAGAAGGAGAGCATGATCATCATGATCATGATCATGATCATCATCAACAACAACAACCCTCTGATGGAAACCATACTCATAGAAGTCCCAGAAGTTTGCCACAGAGGATCAGAGAAACTGTCTCCTATTTAACATCAGATGAGGAGTGGAATGATGCTTGGTCCTGCTTAGTTGTTCTTCTAACTTTCTGCTCATTTGGTTAGTTACTTAACCTTATTTTGTCAAAGTTTTGCCACTTTTCTTTTTTTCGACCAGTGT
The DNA here is from genome assembly GCA_029582165.1 of Portulaca oleracea. Lineage (NCBI taxonomy): Eukaryota > Viridiplantae > Streptophyta > Magnoliopsida > Caryophyllales > Portulacaceae > Portulaca > Portulaca oleracea. The sequence continues at coordinate 33,089,901 of CM055886.1, forward strand.
TACGTGAGACCGTCTCATCACATATTTATCGTGAGATTTATGATTTTTTGATGGCCTTTTATGAATATAAGGATGACTATTAATTTATGTAAGGTGATCGACTCTAATTACGGTCATCCCTCAATAAATTATAGTTATATTTGTATAAAAAGTCATCATATAAGGGTCTATCTCACGGTAAGTTTATGTAAGATAGTATTATACTAGAATTTGCATTTTTTCATTTGGGTTATGTTGGAAATTTCGTATTTGCAGCATGTATGACTATAATTCTCGGCTTCTACGGTTCGTTTAACCTGCAACTTGGGCCAAGTTCCTCGTACTTAATCGACGCAAGTCCCATTTTCGTGCGAAATGTTAAGGTAGATTTCATTAAAAATCATAAATTCTGAAGTTTTAGCTTCTTGTTGAGCTAAGCCTTAGAACAATGATACACATCTTGACTTAAAATGGTTAATAACTATCTTAAATTGTTTATATTTCATATTTTTATAACTTTTAATGATATTTTTTCGAATAATTATATAAATGTATCTTTTATAAGAGTATAATACTTATTAGATAGGTCCAGAAAATGTAAATAATAACCTAATTTTATCAATCATTATAGAAAATGCATATTTTATGCAAAGTTTTATATTTATGAAAAAATATAAATAAATAATTATGTTTATGTATTATTATAAGTTGTAACAATCCTCAAAGTAATGAAACATACATTTATAATGATTTATATATACTTATATTTAACTTTATGAATGATTTAGATGAAATACAAGAGGATTATTTCGTCAAAATGTTTATCATTATGCTATACAGGCAGAAGAAACGGATGCTAAAGTGCCAGGGCCAACACTTTATGGGTTTCATAGATCTCCTCCACTTAATGTTAAAGTCACTTGGTCTAAAAAACATAATGCTTCAGTAGAACCTTATTTATACAAGGTACGCTCTAATCTGTCACATTCTACTTTTGAATTTGACATAAAATCAAACAAAAGTTGAATGTCTCGTTAAATATTTTCTGCTTCTATTTCAAGAAATAGCAACTAAGGAACAATTTTGAATTTTTCGCTCATTCGGAATCGATTTTTTTCTGATTTTTGCAGTGGGGTTTTTTCAAATACTAAATTTGGATTTGACATTATACATCTATTTTCTGATCTTCATGCAGGAATGGATTTATTATCTAAATGCTGGATCGCAAATAGAAATATCCTATGACGTAAAATTCCCAAACACAGGTCCATTGTTTCTCACAATCGCCCAAGGTACAAACATCACTATTATTTTTCTTTTTCTTTTTGGCATACTCATGAGTTTTCTATTAAAATCTATATATCTATGTATTATGAATTGTTCTTTAGAATAGTTGGTTAGGTTTATCTTATATTTACTTTATCTTATCTTACCTAAATCCCTAAAAAATACGCAAAACAATGTTATTTTATTTTATTTTTCTTATCTCTCCTTTCCTATCACCCTAAAGAACAAGGCCTAAGGGTCTCTCAAATTGTAGGGTAAATTCAATTTACCAAATCCACCAGTTTTTGTCTAAATTTACCAAAATTTACAAAAAATTATGAAAGTTAAAAAAAAATCAATTTGATATATTAGCGTAAATTTGCCAAAAGTTATCAAAAATTTACCAAAAATTATCAAAAGTTACCGAAATTTAACTTTTACCCAACTGCTTTTTATCCATGAATTTTACACACCCGGGTAAAAGGACAATGAATTACAAAAGTATTACAAATGAGATTTTTTATAATTGGAAGCCAATAATGGCAAAATTCGCATAAAAGTGTTTGAAAAAATCCGTAAAACACCAAAATATAATAAAATAGCAAAACAAATTACATCCTTAAAAAAATACAACCAATAAATCACAAAAAAAAAACATAAATAAAAAAAACAACAGCTAAAAGATACAATACAAACACAAATGAGAAATAGAGTAGTTTTGAGTCTATCTTTTGACATTCTTTTGCAATCAACTACAGGTAGAGACAGTCTACAACGGTGGGTAGAGGATCCTTCATTTCCCAATAACACACTTTCTTGGAAAATGATTTATGGTAAATTTCTTGTTCAAAATGTGTTAAACTAAACTTCTCTTGCTTCTTATTTCGATTTTTTACTGGACTGAATTGAGGGTTACTATTCTATATGTACAGGAACAGGTAAGCTCGAGCAGGAGATTTATGATTCTGATGAATATTATGTTGCAGTTGGTAACATAAACTCAGACACACAGCTGGTAAACATTGTACATGGATAGTAAACATTATTGAAATATTTATACAACCTGTCAAATTTATGGGCAAATCAAATTTATGGATAAATCAAATTTACCTGTTTTTATCTAAATTTACCGGAATTTATCAAAATTTATCAAAAATTACCAAAGTTAAAAAATTAAAAAATAATAATTTTGATATAAATATGATAAATTTGACAAAAGTTACCAAAATTTAACTTTTATCCAACTGCTTTTTACCCATGAATTTGACATAATAATGTGTGTCAAATTTATGGGTAAAAAGCAATTGGGTAAAACCGTAAAAGTTAAATTTTAGTACTTTTGGTAACTTTTGTTAAATTTACCATAATATATCAAAATTGAACTTTTTCTTTGTTTTTTAATATTTGTAATTTTTTGTAAGTTTGGGTAATTTTTGATAAATTTAAATAAAAACTGATAAATTCAGTTTACTCATAAATTTGAAGTACCCTTAAAATTTTAATTACTGATACTGATGATTATACAACAGGTTGTCCTGAATATTACAGCACATTCTCTTCAATATGACACAAGTGGTGCCTATTTCAAGTGCTCCTTAGACAACCGTGTCTGTAGCTTCAGAATGCATCTTTTTCAGCCCAATTATGCCATTCTAACAACTCCTGGCCCAGAAAATGTAACTACGAATCTTCCTTAATTACTCCATCTGTTCCATATTAATTATCATAATTTTGACCTTTGCAATCTCAAGTATCACTATTTAATTGATAATTTCTTACTGTAGTACATAATATGTTATTAACAATTGCAATATTATACTTTTATGATAGTATTTTTCGTTACGAGTTTAATGGTAGTAATTTTATATAGCAATTCATTGTTATTAATATGGAATTGAGGGAGTAATCTCTTGACTCCTATATATTTTATCGAACCATTAGATATCGAGAGTTAGAAATATTCATAGTTAACAATATTAATGCATCCATTTCAGGCCAAGGATGATGAAGATTGGTACGTAGAAGTATCATTTATAGTCCAATGGATTTCATATATTTGTGGATCATGTAAGATTCGAATCCGTGTAAATATGCATATGTGGTGTTGGACGTACTCGATTATTGTTTAACTCTGACTGATGTAATCTTGGGTGATTTCGCCTGACACAGGTATAATAACAGTACTGGTATTAACATTGTTCAAATTATGTAATTTGTTTCAACGAAACGCTCAAATCGAAGCTCCACCTCAACATGGAACACAAAACGGAGAAGCGCGCGAGCCATTGCTTTCGCCCAAAGGCGATAGAAGGTCCGATTGGGGCTCGTCTTATGAATCCTTACCCGACGACGAGGATGATCTCGACGAGAAGCTTCTAGAAGGTTACCCCGAGGGGAAAAAGGTGGCTAAGGAAGGGGAAGCTAGCTACTATAATCCTCGTCGTTTGTGTATTATATGTTTTGATGCACCTCGCGATTGCTTCTTCCTACCTTGTGGTCATTGTGCTACTTGTTTCTCTTGTGGATCAAGGCAAGTTTCCTATCACGTCGCCTATAGTTTGAAAAAGACTTAGTGCGTGCATGCGCAAAAACTAATTAACCAAAAATTTAAACTGATCGTTAATATATTGACATTTGACGTCGACATTTTATGTTGGGTTACAGGGTTCTAGAAGAAGCAGGTAACTGCCCCGTGTGTCGTAGGAAGATGAAGAAAGTAAGGAGAATATTCCCAGTGTGAGCAAACTATCAATAAGCTCACTTGTATGTTGGCTCAAATTGTTGAATTTTAAGCTCTAGGATCCCTCCAAAAACATATCTTTAGTAACGAGTCTGTTTAAAATTAAAATTTTGTTGTAATGTGAGTATAGTCCTGTAGCATGAAAAGTTTTCAAATGAAACAAACCTTCGATTTATCATTCACCATATCATTTGTTATTATGTAAATTAATTGTTATTTGTTCTATATTAATTGTCAGAATTTTGATTTTCATGATTTCTAATATCATTCTTTGATTGATAACTTCTTACATAATATGTTATTAAAAATTGCAATATTATATTTTTATGATAGTATTTTTTGTTACGAATCTAATGATGATAATTTTATATAGTAATTCATTCATTGTATATATTGAGAAATTTATGGTCAAAATTTTTGAAAGTTGACAATGCGATTTCAAAGACGACAATTAAGAGAGCGTTTGGTAGGAATCCCAGGGAAATTTTCCATGGGAAAGATATCCCTTAGGTCCCCCTAAGGAAAAATTTTCTTAGGAAAATGGAGAAAGTGGTGGGCCCACCGTGAAATTTTTCTCAAGGTCAATCCACACCCAAGTATGGGGAAAATAAGTCAACCTGGGAAAATTGACTATTTTCCCGGAGTTATTGACTAACCAAACGCACCCTAATATGAAACATAGGGAGGGAGTAATAAGGTTTATAAAATTGGAAAGAAGTTCTAGCTAGATGACAATACTGGGGAATTAAAATGGTGAACTTTTGTCATGTTATATATTCAACTTTTGTCAACCGTGATTTATGCTTAGTGTTGACATCAAAACTAACAGCAACTGGATCTCTATAGATTTCCCAATCTCTGTGTGACAGAGTGTCACTAATTACAACTACGTACGTTGCATGCCAATATTAACATGCCCAATTATATAATATTTGGTGGAGTATCGAGCAAAATATGCAGTGATTAAATAATTAAGGGTAGTTAATTAATAATTTTATTAGTGCAGTTTTTGACTTAATTAGTGTTTCCCACAGCTTTGGGAGTAGATATAAACAGTGATAGATTTAGGTTTTTTAATTATGAATGAATAATACACTATTATATTTATCCAATTCACATAAAACTTATAATTTTTATTACAAATTATACTGAGTTATTGATTTTCTTATGTTACCGTGGCCGTGGCCACCACCTAGCTATAGCTATGTTCAAAATACGCCCATCCATATGAAGTTATACATGTACGTCAACTTGATGCGTCGTAACTTCCAAGGGCTGAGTGAACTACTCCTGCCAAACTAATCAGTTATCTGACACGATTATATTAATTATATTGTTTGGTAAAAATTTATTAAAGAAGCTTGAGATTTTTGCTTAACTATATGTATTTTACTTTGAATTGTTCAATGTAAATGCCATGGATTATGGATAACAAAGATTCACTAATTTGATTGTAATGTGATACGACAACTATTTTTAGTGTAATTATGCTAAAATGAGGTATGAGGGATCCATATAATACTCCATATCTGAAAATGTATGAAGAGGGTAATGCAAACAAAGATAATATGATAAGACAATAAAAAGATTAAAAAAAGGGGGATTAGAGAAACCAATCAAATTAAAGATTGGAAACGAACAATATGATGGTCTTATTGAAAAGCAATTAAAGATTGGAAACGAACAATATTAGCAATTAAAGATTGGAAACAAACAATATGATGGTCTCATTGAAAAGCAAGTTACTTCTTAGAACGACTTAGAAGTAACCCGAGAGTACAATAAATGATACTCCCTGGGTTGGAGAGGATTTACCCTCAAATCCTGCATGTTCAAACCAAATATCACTCCATATACGTACACTCCAAAGTAGAATAACTCGAAAAGCCTCACAATGGCTATACTCGTCACGTCTTCCTTCTTGAATGTTGTAACCGTTCTTGAAAGAATAAGGACCAATTCTCTATTATAGTGTACCTATACACGCCCAGCGCTCATCATCTTATTGAAAACAACAAGTTAGTCATCACATGACAGATCAAAGACAAGGTAAGTGCGTGAGGCCTTTTCTTTGATCAATATCGGCACAAGTGGGAAAATACTAGGGTGAGAAACGATGTGCTTGCTATCATGCATGTAGCTCAAGTACTATGTGAAGTTTCTCGGGAGTGACCCAACAACACTCAACGCTCAATCACTCACAATATGATGCAGAGCTTAGTAAGAGGCTTTTTTGGTGAGTGTAAGGAATAAGGGAGGGAGGTCGAAAATTTTTGTGGTGCTAAGGAACCATCAACCTCACTAGATCTGTCAAGGTCCTTGCGCCTGAGTTTGCTGAAGTCCTTACGCTTGGATCTACCAAGATCCTCGAGACATTCTAACATCTACATATATATGCAACTTTGTTGCGAACTCTTCAGTCCTATTGGACTTTGAATAATAATAAAAAAAACTTCACCTAAACTTCGAAGTTGACAATTTTTTCTCGATATTTACCAAAACTTACTTTTATTTATTAGAGATTACTAAGAGCCCTATTCTTTTGTACAGTACGATACAGTATGATACCACAACACTCACGATACTTCTCAATATTCTTCCACACTTTACCATACCATACAACACGTACTTTACCACAATCATTACCAATATATCTCACCACTTTTTTCTCTCTCTTCACTTTGTTCCTTTACGTTTCACATTCTCGTTCTTCAATAGTCATATCATCACACTTTCCACAAATCTTACGATATCATTCCACAACTCAACTCATCCTCTACAGTTTCACCACAGCGCATCATGTCCACATCCTACCAACCGCACAAAAGAACATGAACTAAAACTTAAATTTCTATTATACCACCCATATCTACCAACATAATATTTCACATGCCCAAAGATGCAAGAAAGAAAGAGAGACTATAATCGAAGAAAATCCCAGATCTTTGATCTTTCTGTGCCCACCTGAGCTAAGGATAATATTAAACTACTCTAGAAGTAGTAATTAATAAGAAGAAACGTGGATTAAACGTTCCGTTAATAGTGTGAATGAATAACGAAAATCGATTATTTTTGTAATTGGAAAAGGTCAGAAATAGGTAGCCAATAGGGTCGGGTTCCCAACAAAAAGAGGGTGAGAGGGAGACAAGGAAGAGAGGGAGAAATTAAAGGGAGGGCGTAGGCGTACCGCATGCATATGCATGCATTTCATCATCATCATCAATATTACTCTTTAATAACCTCGTTGCCCCCCTTTCTCATTCTCATTATTATTATGGCTTCCATCCTAATCAATCACCATCTTCATCATCCCACATCTTCCCATTTTCTCTCTTCTTCTTCTTGTTCCTGCAATGGGGGGTTTGCGCTCCAGGGTCACCCATCCCAATGCCAATCTCAACGTCAATGGCGGTTTTCGTTCGCCTCCTTACCTCTTCACCTCCGTCTGTATCTTGTCTTTCCTCTCTCTTGCAGCTGTGCTAGTCCTCAAGGTTCATCTTCCCTCGATACCCTTTTGATTTCTGGGCTTGTTGTTTTCGTGTTCTTGAGTTGGGTTCTTTCAGGCATTTCTTCGAACATCTGGCGTGCATCGTTTGTGTGTTGTTTTTTTCTTGGGTTTTGAATGTACCCAGTTCGCCCTTTTTGCTTTGGGATGATCGAAATTCTCATGTTCATGTGGGGTCGGTTTAATTCAGAATTTTCTTGACTTTTTCATTGCTTGTATGTTTACTTTGGCTTTTCTTTTAGCTTGCCCTGCTCCAGAAGTGATTGTGATTTAAGTTTTATTCACAAACTTCATGTTATTAATCACAAAAGACTTTGATTATCTAGTGATCCCCTTCTATCATCTTAAAATCACAAGATAAAGTTCTTGGAATAAAGGGCATGATGAATCTAGCTTTCCATGGAATAGTTGAAAAATCATTTCTTCAATTTAGATTGTGAGGAACTAATGTAAAATATCTCACCATACCTCCTCTGCCTTTTCTTTTCTTTTTCTTTTTTCCACCAAATAGTAGGTCGAACAATTTCCAAATCGTGGGTGAATTGGAAACAATTGGTGTTTATGAATCTAGCTTTCAAATTAGAAAACTTTATGTTTATCTGAAAGTTCTGTGACTTGTATGTGTAAACTCAGAAACTCTGCACTGATTTTGTGATGACAAAGATAATGACTCCATTTATCGAGTCATCCGGAGAAATTCTGAGTATGTTACGACGTTTGGTTCGATGCACTATAAATTCATCATACTAACCCTACACAACATTTGTTTGGGCAGGTTGATGAATTTGCATACCAAACAAAGACCGTTGCAGGACACAACTTGAAGCCCACACCATGGCATCTGTTTGAGCCAAAAGTGTTTGATGAGGACACACGATACGCTCGAGCCACAAAAATCTTACAGTGCCAATACTTCCAATGTCACTCCAACCCTATCACAATGCCCCCGGACCTTGACCCGTCTAAACAGTCCGCTTGCCCACATTTTTTCAGGTGGATTTACGAGGATTTGAAGCCATGGAGGAAAACCAGAATAAGCTTATCCCTAGTGGAGGAGGCCAAGAATTATGCAGCATTCCGGGTTGTGATTGTTGGGGGCCGGCTGTTTATTGATTTTTACTATGCTTGTGTGCAAAGTCGAATGATGATTACCGTGTGGGGGCTTTTGCAGCTCCTTAAGAGGTACCCTGGCATGGTGCCGGATGTGGACATGATGTTTGATTGTATGGACAAGCCGATAATTAACAGGACGGAGCATAGTGCAAGGCCATTGCCACTTTTTCGGTATTGTACGACTGCTGAGCATTTCGACATTCCATTTCCGGATTGGTCTTTTTGGGGCTGGTGAGTGTCTCAACTCCCTTGATATGCTCTAAATCTTGCAAGTTTGTTAACTTTCTCAAGTTGGCCAATTTTTTTTCCGTTTTTGGTTGTACTTAGTGGACAGTAAAATTTTAGATGTCAGGCTCATTATTTCAATCTCAAACTCACTGAAATGTTTCCCAAGGAGGGTCTGGGAAAATTTTTCATAGGAAAGATTTTCCCAAGAAACTACCATACGCACCCTTAGTTTAGCTATATGAGACCGTAATAGCCGATTGAGAACAAGAAGCTAATTGTGTAAGAAAATAAATACTTGACTTCAATGAAGCCTTGCTATGATGAATATATTCCTATTTGGTTATTGATTTGAGCGGGATCAGTCTCTCTACGAACACTGAGGTTTGATTGATAGGTGACTATTGTAAGATCTTGTGATCATCATGTTAGAACAATGGATTGAAGTAATTGGGGTTTGCAAATGATTTGTAGGCCTGAGACGAATTTAGGACCTTGGGATTCAGAGTTTAGAGATATTAAACGGGGTTCTCGTTCAAGACCTTGGATCAACAGGTTTCCTTTTGCCTACTGGAAAGGAAACCCAGATGTTGCATCTCCGCTTCGCGCAGAACTACTCCAATGCAATGACACCACACAATGGAGAGCACAGATCTTACGTCAGGTGCGATTGTCTTGACGTCATCCTGCATCCTTTTATACCAAATTTGAACAAGCTTTTTTAACATGTTCATTTTATCATCTGTCAAATATGTTGTGTCGAAAAATGCAGAACTGGGGAGAAGAAGCTAGGGCTGGGTACAAAGATTCAAAGTTATCTAGTCAGTGCAAGCATAGGTATGCCATTCTGTTCCAATCCTGATTTGTTTGATTAAAAAGTACTGTATTCAGATTGCTAGCTGCATGTTTTTGCAGCTCATGGAAATCACTTGCCAACTCCATTTTCATGAATCATGAGCTCATGTAGCTTAGCTAGTGAAATTTCTACGGTTAAAATGGATTGATTTTTCCAATTTTTAGATTGTAATGGATTGAAGCAAAATGTCATTCTGTTCTGAATTCAGATAGCTGGCTGCATGATTTGTAGCTCATGGTGATTGCTTGCCATCTCCATTTCCATGGCTCATGAGCTCATATAGCTCGGCTATTGAAATTTCTGCGGTTAAAAAGGACTATTTTTCCAACTTAGATTGTAATTCATCGAAGCAGCCTCATTAAATCTCATCTGCTTCTTTTCCACGGAGTAGTTGATGGTGAACGGTGTTTATATCTTGGTTTAAGTGGAACCAATCTCCCTAAGTTGCAAACTTTAGGAGTAAGACTGCTATATCAGACCCTTCCATAGCTTGCCTAGTGGCGGGATTTTGAGGTATTGTCTATTTTTCCTTGCTAATAGAGGTTTCAATTGGTGGCAGGTACAAAATTTATGCCGAGGGATATGCTTGGTCTGTAAGTCTCAAGTACATAGTCTCCTGTGGCTCACTTTCCCTGCTAATAAGTCCTGAATACGAAGATTTCTTCACCCGGGGCCTCATTCCCAAGAAAAACTACTGGCCTGTCCCTCGTACCGATCTCTGTCAAAACATAAAGAATGCAGTTGAGTGGGGGAACGCTAACCTTGCTGAGGTATGTAATAGCAACAACCCATTTAAACTGAGAACTTGAAACCCGAATGGAAACCTAAACAACCCATCTGCTGAGATTACCTTACAAACCCCAAATACCTGAACTTGTCCGGCCCTGGAAAAACCGAGCAAGATTGTCAACTTTCTGACCGAAATTTCAGTGGAATGCAATATTCCTCTTGTTATTGTTTTCTGAATGCAATTTCCATCCAAATTTACATATGTCCAAATTGTCCGACCTAGTCTAAGCCAAAAAGCCGGGTAACCATGATCAGTTTCTCGTTCGAATTTCGATATTGACCAATTTGACAAGCTCGTATTTGAGGCGCCAAACCCGTATTTTACCAACGCTAGGCCTCCTTGGTGTTGCTAGCACATGACTAATGTAGCTGTGTGAAAAAAAACGCAGGCTGAGAAAATCGCGAAAGCAGGGCAAGACTTCATGGAGACCTTAAGCATGGACCGTGTGTACGACTACATGTTCCATCTGATATCGGAGTATGCAAAATTGCAAGATTTCAAGCCGGTCCCGCCTCAGTCATCTCAGGAGGTCTGTGTGGACACTTTGCTCTGCTTTGCCGAGCCTAAGCAACGGCAGTTCCTCGAGCAATCTGCCACGTCACTGGCCTCGTCACCCCCGTGTGTCCTCCCCGAGTTTGATGAGAAGATTATGAACAAGTGGAAAAGGCTCAGGGAAAAGGCACTCGAGCCTTAAAAACTCAGACTATTGCACAGTTTTTGGTAGGGAAAATGTATACAAGGGAATATATGCAGTCTGTTAAGCCTGGTTTTTTTGTTCAGTATAATGTTAGATGTTAATACTAACACAGAATAGTGGTAGACCACACAATTTTAGAGTCAATTTATTTGTTTCAGTTTTGGTAAATGTCTGTGAAAGAACAGTTTTGGTAATCTTAGGGGTTGAATTTGTTCTGATACACGCAACGATCTATATTTTTGATATCAATGAGCTCTTAGCTCACGTAGTATGTGTTGTAGTGTGTATATTGTATCATACATCCTGTGATTGATTTCTAAGTTCATTAGGCACGCTTTTTAAATCAATATGCCTCTCGATTCGTCTTAGCTTGCATGATGTCACCCCACACGTTGAGATGACTTTAAATTGAGTTAACATGTTACAAAAGCCTGAAATATTTTTGATAAATAGTGAAAATTAGGTTAAAGTGGCTTTAAATTAATCTTTCAAATTGCGTTAAAAATGCAATTTTGTGAAAGTCTGTTATTGTTATAGTATTATGGAAGCCGAACTTTTTATAAGGGTTTTGGCTCCAATTAAACTTTTAACATATTTGCCGTCACTAAACTTTTTTATTTTTAGGAATCAAAAATCCAAAATTTAGTGTCTAAAATAGAAAAAAAAGTTTTAGTGACCGTTAAATAGGTTGAAAGTAGAACATATTGTCAGCCAAAAAATCAGTTTGGATTATTTTCATTCATTTACCTATGAATATAGATTAATTGGAGCCAAAATCCTCTTTTTATATTTATCAAGCGAAATTGAGGCTAAGCCAAGCAAAGACATTAGCCCTTGTGTACCCACCCCCCCCACAAGTACAAGTAGTGGTTGCAAGAAGCAAAATGGGATTTGTAATATTGGGTCTATATAATTATCAAATACAAATATCATGCAAAATACTTTCCCTCCTTTTCTTTTGTTTTTGCATCTTTTAGGGGCTATTAATTAAAGTCACAAGCTGGTGTCTTTGTCCATAAAAAAAAGACATGTCAAAGCCTCTTTTTCAAATGTAATCATCCCTACTACTGGTGGTGTGGCCACATCCAATTCCTCATAAAAGTGAGTGGTTTTCTGTTTTTAATGACACTCTTTTTCTCTGTGTGGAGGCTAAAGAGATGGCAAACCAAAGGCAATCCTTTTTTTCTCCTCTACCACTGCACAAAATTATTATTTTTGGAGGAATTATTTATATTCTTTTTCATAAAATAAAACACTGGTAAATATCTTATATATTAACATAAACATATGATTAATCATTGTCAAATTATGGTCTAATGTGGAGCATTGCTTTCCTTCAACCAATCACTAACTAATGAGGAACAAAAGCTTCAGTTCAGGTCATATTGTTTTGTGTGGTTGGTAAGATGCGAAAATAGTATAGCGAAATCAAATTATGAAAAGTATGATAAAATGTAAAATGATATAATTAAATTGTGTGAAATGATATTTAAATAATTAAAAGTGAAAGTTTTCTATCATTAAATATCTCCAAACAGCATTAAAAAATGTATAATAATATTATTATATGACTAATATAAAAATGTGACGACAACTTGAAACGTGACGACAAGAAACAGATACCAGGGTTGTACTGATTACTGGTGGGAGGCGGCTAACTTTGGGGAAAGGCGGTGCTACTCCCGATTTCCCACTACTCCCTTTTCACCAAACCCTCAATATTTGTTTCTATTTTTAATTGGGTCCAAAATAAAAAATTCATTCAACTATTTTTACTTTGTCTTATTTTATCTTATTTTACATTTTCTTATCACATAAAAAATAGAGTTTATTTTTTTAATTTATCTTACCTTATTTAATTTAATTTTATCTTATCTCATTTATATTTATGTTATACTAAAAAAGAACGGGGATTAAGGTCTTGTTCTTTTCTGCGATTGGCAAACTAAAATTTTAATTTAGTACATACATGTGTCAACTTTTATCTTCGCCATTCATTTTTTTATTTAGTACAACATTATATAATATATTTTCTTAATTAAAATAAATTTTCCGACATTTTTTAAAATTTAAATATCTTAAATCTAAATTTTTGCCTAGTAAATAAGCATATTTTAAAAATATTTATTTTAAATTTTTTTAAAATAAACTAAAATTTTAAAAAATATATTTTACAACTTATATTGAATAAAAAAGCTAATAGTCAAGGTAAAACTTGACACATGTACAAATAAGATTTATTTTACTTACGGTGGTTGTCATAGTTGACAACCACTATAAGTGTATCCTTTATAATAATAATTATGGTAAATTGCGGTGAAGTATAGAAGATTAATGAATAATACAGTGAATTATGGTATCACAACATACAGGAAAAAAAAACAGGGCCTAGATTCATACCCTGGTCTCAACTTTCTTACTTTTCAATTACAACAATTATTATCATCTACATATGGTAAACTTTGATGCATGACTTATTTTTTAACTAATTTAGACCCTACTCTTTTATGCAATACCAATTACACTTTTCACAAATTTTATCATGTCATTTTACACATTACCACACTCTTCACAATTTCACCACACCACATCATTCCCACGTATCACCAACATCATTCCCACATCTCACCAGTACAAAACAACAAAACCTTAAAATAATTTAATCTTTTAATTTAAACATTCTATATAATCATATGTACTACTCCTACCATCTATCTTTTTTAAAAAGAACCCCTTTTTTTTTAAATAAAGAAAACATGCACCCTCCCTTTTCTTATCCTTTTAATGCACACAACACAAACCCACCTTGATATTATACTGCCTCCGTCCCAAATTTTTTGTCCATCTACCTAACTTTCTTGTCCCTAAATATTTGTCCATTTTATAATTTCAATGATTGTAATTTCTATTATACCTCTAATAAATATTCTTTTGTTTCTTTTTTATTTTTCTTCATATGTGAAAAATAAGGACAATTCTGATACATTACATATTTTTCACCACATTTCTTATGACCATTGAATTTTTAAATATAGTTATATTGAAAAAAAATGTGAGGGAGGCAGAATCTTCATATAAATAAAGAAATCCCCAAAATTCATAAAATCAACAAAAATCCCCCTCCCTCCGACAATAAATAACCCTTCTCTCCCACACCCACCCACACACACACCACCCTCACCCTCTCAACCCCAAATCCCATTTCTCATCTCCCCATTTCCACCCTTGTGTAGTTCTCTCCACCCCACAAACCCCATCCACCTTAACAACCACCCAACACAACCATGTCAGGCAGCGGCGTGGTAACCGTGTACGGCAACGGCGCCCTAACGGAGACCACCTCCTCCAAGAAATCCCCGTTCTCCGTCAAGGTCGGCCTCGCCCAGATGCTCCGGGGCGGCGTCATCATGGACGTCGTCAACGCCGAGCAAGCCCGTGTCGCGGAAGAGGCCGGGGCGTGCGCGGTCATGGCACTGGAGCGTGTCCCCGCCGACATCCGCGCACAGGGCGGCGTCGCACGGATGTCCGACCCGCAACTCATCAAGGAGATCAAGCAGGCTGTCACCATCCCTGTCATGGCTAAGGCCAGGATTGGGCACTTTGTGGAGGCCCAGATCTTGGAAGCCATTGGAGTGGATTATGTGGATGAGTCTGAGGTTTTGACGCCGGCGGATGAGGAGAATCATATTAATAAGCATAATTTCCAGATTCCGTTTGTGTGTGGGTGTAGGAATCTTGGGGAGGCGCTCAGGAGGATTCGTGAAGGGGCTGCTATGATTCGAACCAAGGGTGAAGCTGGCACTGGTATGGAGTTAATGAGTTTTCTAATTGATTTTCGTTTTTTGGAAGTTTTTGGGTTGTTACTTGTTAGTGACTGATGATTAATCAATCAGTTGGGGTTGATGAATTCGTAAGCATGCTTTGATTTTAATGGGCTAGATTAAAATGACGCATCGTTAAAACTTGATGGTTTGTTTTCCATGCAGTGGTATTAGAGCAAGATTTCTGCATTTAGGGAATGATTTCTGAATTGCCCTGGTCAGGATTTGTGAGTTTTTGGGTTGTTAGTGATGGTTAATCGATCAGTTGGGAATGGGTGGGGTTGATGAATTCGTAAGCATGATTAGATTTTGATGGACTAAATTAAAATGAATTCGTAAGCTGGGATTGGTAATCAATTTATGAATTATCTAATTAATCTTCGTTGTTTTTTTAAACAGTTTTTCGATTGTTGCTGATGGTTAATTAATCAATTGGGAATGGGTGGGGTTGATGAATTCGTAAGCATGCTTAGATTTTGATAGACTAAATTAAAATGCATCGTTAAACCTGCTTGGTTTCTTTTCCATGCAGTGGTATTAGAAAAAGATTTCTAAAAGTCTTGAGTTAATTGGAACCAATCTCTATATATTGCCCTGGTCAGGATTCGGGGGGTTTGGTTTCATGTTTTGCTAATTAATCTGCAATTTTCGCATAGTTTTTTGGATTTCGATACAAAACAATAACAATACCACCTTACTGTTTTTGGATTGTTACTGTCTTACTGATGATTATCCAAATTTTGAAATGGTGGAGTGGACGAATTCATAAGCATGCTTAACACTGTTTTTCTTTGTTTACGTCCTTAATCTGGATGATTAAATCAAAATGTCTTGCTAAATCTTGTCTGTTTCTTCTCCACGGCGCCCTAAATTGTAGTAAAATTTAGGGAAATTTGTTTTGGTTTAGGTGGTTGGCTTAATGTTGATTTTACTTTATTGGGTTAATTCGAATTATAACCTGGGTTGGACACGAACAGGGAACATCATCGAGGCTGTACGTCACGTGCGGAGCGTGATGAACGACATCCGGGTCCTGCGCAACATGGACGACGACGAGGTGTTCACATTCTCGAAGAAGATCGCGGCGCCGTACGACCTGGTGATGCAGACAAAGCAGCTCGGGCGGCTGCCGGTGGTCCACTTTGCGGCCGGCGGGGTCGCCACCCCGGCCGACGCCGCCCTCATGATGCAGCTTGGCTGCGACGGTGTCTTTGTCGGTTCCGGAGTCTTCAAGAGCGGCGACCCGGCCCGCCGGGCCCGGGCCATCGTCCAGGCCGTGACCCACTACAGCGACCCGGACCTGCTTGCTGAGGTCAGCTGCGGCCTCGGGGAGGCCATGGTCGGGATCAACTTGAACGACGACAAGGTCGAGAGGTACGCCAATCGATCCGAATGATGAGAAAAAAATGGTGGAAAGATTGAATGGAATTCGAATTTGGAGAGTCGAGTTTGTTGATGTTGCTGCTAGGTGATAATAGTAGTGATTGTGTTTGTTTGGCCATGTTGGGTAACTAAAGATTTATGCGTTCTTTTTCTTCATTCAAGGATAGTTGTTTCTAGATATAGCTACCGAAAATCAAACAGAAAAGAAAAAAAAGAGAGAACCTTGAAATGATGATCATATTAATGTCAGCTGTTTCAATGGATGTTGCCTGTTGGTTGCAATGAAATTGGATTGGTTTCTTGCTAAATTTGTGGTGATTTTTTGCCCTTGTTAACATTGATAATGTGATTGCTGTGATTGAGATAGCCTCATATTGGGTTATCTCCCAATTTTAGCTTATGTAGGCGCCGAGGATGATTGGACATCCATTGTGCCTGTAATTTAATGGTTGTTCACTCGCTCGTTCTGTTCTGTTCACTTGCAAATGTCGTGTTCCATTGGTTTGTGTCAAGTGCGTGTTTCGAAAGTACGAGTTTCTTCCGATTTATGTTGACGAAACTATAAGGGCTGTAAGGGGTTATTGTGTGGGAGTGAAATAGGGTACTAGCGAATGATTTCCGGCCTATAATCACTTAAGTGTGAATATCTATAGGCAAATTTCAAGCACATTATGTTTAGCATGTTTAGGTGTTTTCATTGTGCTGTATTGCATTTGCTGTGATGCTGTTGTATTTCTGTGTGTTTTGCTGTTGTAGTTCCGTGTGTCTGGTTGGTGCTGCCGTTTGCTGTACTCTTTGGCTCTTTGTCGGCCTTTAATTATGGGAAAAAAAGTAGAGTTATCTTTGCTAGTTCAACCTTTGTGTGGCCTAAATTAGAGGCTCCTTTTGCTATCAAGTTTTGAGATATGGAGGATTTTGTATGTGCTGTCAAGTTTTGTCTTATCATCATCAAATTGGATGTGTCTATGTGGTTTTCAGTCCTTTGAAACGTTATCCACATGATGGGTTGCTTTAGGAAAGTTGGTGAAATTGTAATTGTTTCATGTGAAGAAATTGATTAAATTTATGACCTTATGTTGCTGTCCTGTCAGTGTCTGATAAATAAAGGAATGTTTTATGTAACACTGTTGTGGCCTTTGGGTATCCAAGGAATAGTCTTGTTACGTCGTTGGTCTATTTGTATCATTTCTACTATCCGTGAGATGATTCTAAATGGTATTAAAGTCGGGTTGAATAAGAGATGTTAGGTTGGAATTTTAGCAACCCACAAAAGGCATCGTCTTTAGCTATCAGTTTACGTTTTTTGTTTATATGGTTCCATAATTCTTCCCAAACTAAAGTTAGGAATTATGAAACTAGGGCCGGTAGATATAGAGTTTCCTGAATGGGAATAATGTTATGACCTCATATATGCATAAGTTTTTGTTTTGTTGCGATATTATCCTGATACCAAAAGTCAGTTGAAAAAGTTTGGTGAGTTGTGGTAAGTTGTGATGAGAGTTGGAGTATGTGGAGAGAGATAATGTAAAAAGTAGAAAGGAAAAGTGAGGAGATAGAAAAGTGACAAGATATATTAGTAATGATCGTGGTATGATGTGGTGAAGTGTGGTAGAAATTAAAGAGTACGGTTCGGTGGGGCGCTACACCGCAACCTACCACAAAGTTAAGGGCCTAAAATCCCACTGCAATTCCGAGTGCAGTTCTCTTCTTGTCTGTCATCAAGCTTCTTCAGTTAGCTGTGTAGTGCAGACTGCCTGGCGCCTGCTGGGAGAAAGAAAAAAGTAGGAGAGAGAGGGTGCCAACTGGAAGAGAGAAGATCAAAGTTCCAGTGATTGTGTTCCGCATTGCATATGCTCTAAGAATAGGGATTGGTCGGGTAAATTTCAAAAAGTTTGGGCTGGGAAAGCTTCAAGGGAACATGGAAATTTTTTAAAGAGTTACAAAACATAACAAATGCTCATATGAGTCACATATACATGTCACCCAAATTATTCAACTTCGGAAAAAAAAAATTTCACTTTTTTCTGAAATTTTTCCAATTAAAATTTACCAAATTTTGTCCAACCTACCCTTTTGGACTTTTCAAAGAACACAACACACAACGTTGTTCGTTGGTGGGTGCCTGAGTGGTGTACGGCCTTTTTGTCCAAGTGGCCTTAGGCTTTTGTTGGGCTTGTGTTGGACCCCGAATGATTTGATATTGGACCAAGCCCATTTGCCCACCTAGTCTTATTGCATTTCCAACATGTTTCTTGTTTTTATTGCGTTCTTGTTGTGGCTATGCACCCATATTTAGTCGGGTTGAGCAAAAACTCCGGGAATCTCGGTCCCGTCCTGCTCTTAATCAATTTGCGCCCGTCCCAAAATCCCACTTTTGGTGGAAATGAGACCGGGAGTGGGACTTAACCTCATTTTCCACTCTCGGTCCCAACTCCCGGTTATATATATATATATATATATATATATATATATATATATATATATATATATATATATAGTGATTTCACAATGGTTGTTAAACTTGTGCAATTTAATTTATGTTCACCTTTTAAATTTATTTTATTTAGTACTATTTCGAACATGTATATTTTTTTTTGGAAAAAGATGTTATGTATTGGACATTTTGTAATTTTAATTTGACAAAAAGGGGCTATGTAAACAAATAGGTGCCGACATTTGTGAAATTTTAGAAAATTTGTATTATTTATTTTGGTTGTTCATGAATATAAATCAAATAATAATTGAAAATTAAGAAATCGAGACTAAAAATTTTCCGGTTGATTTCGCGCCCTCGATGAGAACGGGAGCAAATCTTTACTCCCAGCCACTATCGGAACCAGGTCACAACCTGGGATCGGGTGAGACCTCCAATACCTACCAAAATCCCAATCCCGTTCACCCACAACCAGATGGATGTACAAATAGTAAAGTACTATATATATTATCTACCCATCCAATTTTACTATAGTTTATCCAATTTTAACAAATTGGTAAAAAAAAAAAACAGTTTGTATATAGCACTTTACAATTTGAATTTGTATATACTATAGTTTGCTATAAAACCAATGAAAGTGGTCTTACCTTCAAAAAAAAAAAAAAAAACCCAATGAAAGTGGTAAAAAAGGCATCACAGTCAAAGTTAAGGACGATATAATGAACAGACTTTATCTTTCACACAACTTTAATCCTAACACTAATATACTATGTAAGTAGTCAAGGCAAAGGCACATGATTAACTTAAATCAAGATTCAAAATACATGATTTATCCAAGTTTACCAAGGACGACAATTATTGACACATACGTAACATGGCCCTTTGTCATTGGGGTTTATATTTTCGATAGATATTTTATATTTACGTTCACATTGGTCATTGCATGCATTCATCACAATGTGAATTCCTATTGTATTTTATTTGACAAATTGACTTCTATTTAGATTTACAATTTTATTCTTCTTTTTAATACTTCTAGGTGACACTATGTAACATGTCATCTGGAAAACTACAAGTTTGCATACATTAGGTGGAAAATGAACAATTATATGTGATCATATCACAAATTTTAGTATGAGACCATTTCATGTAAATTTATCGTACGGTAAAATTTTCAAATAGTGACATTTTTAGTATTTTAGTATGATTAATAAGTGATATTATAATGACTTTTTAATACGAATATGACTAATAATTTATCAAAAGATGACTTTTATTAAGTCATTCCAAATAAACTATTAGTCACCCTTTTATTTATGAAAAGTCACCGGCCACAAAATTATACATGACACGATAAATTTATGATGAGACGGTTTAAGATAAAACCTACTTTGAATTAGTCTTATTTCAAATTCAAACTAAAGAAATATTTGATGAAAAATAAAGAAAATGTACATACTTTTGGCAATCATACATCCAATTTAATGTTTTTTTTTTCCAAAAACAATTAACATACATAGCGATACCATCACCAAATTACAAAAGACATTCTTATTACCCTGAAGGAAATTTTAGTTCTTGTTAGTTGTTACAACTTCGATACCTACAATTAATTTGTATTTTATCAAAATATAGTAAGACAAACATTTTAACATGAGAAGGATTAGAAGAACACAATTGAGGAAAGAGTTTGAATGGAAAACAAAAGGGGCTCATGTTAAGAAGGAAAATTGGATTCTAATAATCCCTATTTTCACCAATTGGACGATGGTGGACCGTACATTCACTTTGTATTTTCACCAATTGGATTATAGTGAGATATTTTCGAGAGAATCATAGATTTTGTGTTGCATTTGATTCAAAATTTAGTATAACACTTTACAATGATTTTTAATGAATTTACAGCATTTCTCCCAAAAAATTTTCATTTTTTTTACTATTTTTTACGATTTTTTCACTTTTATTATTTTTAAAAAATCATAATAATTATTCGAAGTCTCAAAAAAATAATTTAAAAAATGTTTTAGAAACTACAATTCATTAACTTTCTAGGGGCAGGAACGAAAAAAACAAAAACAATATAACGTAGGAATGAAAAAAATAAGAAGAATGTGGAGGTGGATTTGGTACCACTACAATCCAATTTTTTTTTTTGGACTACTAGAATACAAAGTGAAAATACAGTCTACCATTGTCCAATTGGTGAAAGTAGGGATTATTAGAATCCAATTATCCTGTTAAGAAACTTGAAAGGGTCTTTTAAGGCTGCTTGTTTAATTGGCGCCATTCTATTTTTTTTTTTCTAAGCAAGTTGAGATAATAGTGACGTCCCAAAGATTAATTCCTTATCTACAATACTAATATTTTATTGGCTTGTACTGTAGCCTTCTTTCGTTATTAATGGGGGCATGTATCTTGAGACTAATTTTGAGCTCACATGCATTTAACTTGATTATCAATAATGACAATAATACTAGTGATGATGATGAATTGATGATGACGACAAGGTGGTCAATACTTCAAAATCAAACACAAATTAGCTACAGTATTCGACGGATATGAAAGTATATAACATTGTAGCTTTTGCTAAAAGATAACTTATAATTAAAATAATGTGTATTACGTACTGATTGTAAAAAGAAAATTAAAGAGCACCTGTAATAATGAGCATATGAGTTATACTTACTGAATGAGGTGGAAACAGTACAACTCATTGGGAGTATATAACATTTCTTATAGTAAGTGTGAATTTGTTTAAGTTTTATTTTAGATTATTATTATTTATTTCACAAAATAAATGATAATTTTTTTTTAATATAGGTACTAGTCCAACACTCCAACCCATCGGATCCCTATCTCAGGGGTATAACCCAATACGCCAGAATCTGATCGACGACGGGGATGCCAATGGCGCAAGATTACTACTCCAACCCACAATACTCTCTGAAATGGTAAAAGAGAGATGCCATCCTCAGAATTCGAACCCTGGAAACCTGGGGTAGTACGTAGATGCATCTCTTGTCACTTATTGACACAAAATAAATGATAATTGTTTGATAGAAAAAATATGATAATTGTTTGATGATACTAATTGACACGCATTAGAAAATTATTAGGCAAATTTCCTAGACAGCATGATCTGACTCAGCGAAATTCAACATGGAAACACAACACAACACAACACAGCCAACCAACCTATCAAACTGTTTTAAACAAAGACTTACAGTTGACTTACTTACCCCTTAATTAATAAAACATTAAAACCTTCCCCCAAAAAAAACCATTTCTCTGTGAAGCGGTTTCACCATTGTATTGTAGGAGGAAGAAGAAGCAAAAAAGAAAAAAAAAAAAAGAAAAAGAAATGGGGACTGATTACAAGTACAAAATGTGCGGCTGCTTTCCCCGGAGTTTTGGGGTGGCTGAGCCACCGCCGCCGGAGGAAGTGAAGAGGTTGTTCGAGAAGTACGCCGGAGAAGGTGGGGCCTACATGTCGCCGGAGCACCTCCGCCGCTTCCTGGAGGCGGAGCAGGCGGCAACCACGGAGGAGTCGCCGGAGAAGATAGTGGAGAGGGTGATGAAGGAGTACCGCCACATTGGTCAGATCACAAGGAACGCTCTGTCTCTGGAGGATTTCTTCTATTACCTTTTCTCTGTTCATCTAAATCCACCTTTCGAGCCAAACAAGGTACAATTCCATTTCCATCATGATTCATGAATCTAATGGTATGTTTATTTTAAAATCTTCAAATTATATTTTATTTATTTATCGAGGTTTTGATCACAAATCTGATTATAAATATTACTATGTTCCCTTTTATTTGTCAAATTATCTAATTTCTAGTATAACATCGTCTTATATAAACTTATCGTGAGATAGACTTCTTATAGGGTGATCTTTTTACTTTATTATGACGAATAAGTGATATTAGATTGATTTTTTAATACGAATATGACTAATAATTTATTGAGTGGTGACTTTTTAGAGTTGACCAAAATAAACTATTAGTCACCTATGTATGCATAAATAGTCAACATAATGTTACAAGTCTTACGATAAATTTATGATAAGATAGTCTTATATAAGAATTACTGTTTCAATAATTATGATACCCATTTTATCTCTAATAAATGCACTTTTTACACCTTTTCAAAGGTATTTTCAAGGACATTTTTGGCAATATATAATCATTTTGCTCAATTGACCCTATATTTCTTGGTTTTGTGAAAATAGTTTTAGGGACAAATAATCAGGGACAGGGATAATACTTTTCTTTTTTCATGAAAAAAATTTATCCTAATCTCTTGTAGGAAACATTCTGATCACATAAATGTTACCAACTTCCATACTAACTGTTTCTTAATAAACATTACATGATTTTTAATGTTTTTCTATTATTAATAATTTTTTATAACATACGTTATCAAAAAATTATAACATTTTAGTTTTATAATAGTAATTTTCGCCACGAATCCAATAATAATACTTTAATATAATAAAGCATTTTACATGTTCAAAAATCAACTATAAAAGTCTTTAAAGTTTAACTGGTGCGTAGATCAACATGACAATTAATATAGATCGGAAGGTGTATCACAATTTTGATGGATTCTTATGCACTATGTTGGCATTGATAATTGATAGGTTCATCAAGATATGAAAGCTCCATTGTCACACTACTTCATATTCACGGGCCATAACTCGTACTTAACCGAAAACCAATTGAGCAGCAAAAGCAGTGATATTCCGATAAAAATGGCGTTGGAAGGAGGAGTTCGAGGCATTGAGCTTGATTTGTGGCCCAATTCTTACAAAGACAAAATCCTAGTTCGTCATGGCGGGTTCTTCTCTATTCTTCAACTCCCTTTCTCTTTTCAATTGCTCTACTATATGATGAATGAACCTCTTGTCTGAGTGGTAAGAGGTTTACCTCCTATTTCTGCCGTTTAATTTTGGATGGGGCATTTCTCCCTTATCTATTCGAGGAATGTTGTGGGTAGGAGTGAAACCCAACTTTGAGTCATTGACATTTTCGTTCCCTATCTGGTGCCAGCCTGATCCCTTATTAATTATCCATTTTTATGAAACTTGTTGTTTTGACTTTTGGAAGAGTGGAGAGATACAAGACAAACAATAAAATTAGAGGAAAAAAGACAAAATACTAAATTACCCCTAAATCATAGAGGGATATATTGGAAGATTGAGAGTTCATAGTTAATTACTCCCCCTTTCCATATTATCTGTCCTATATTAATGGTATCACGGTATCCAATATCTATCTTTAACTGATAATTTTTTACAAATATTTTAATAGGGAATTATTAAAAAGTTACAATATACTCTTATGAAAGGATTTTTTGTTATAAATTTATTGATATTACTTTTGTATAATAAATATTATATATGTTTAGAAAGCTAATGGTCAAAATTTTCAAAGTTTAACTGACGCGTAAATCGTGACAAGTAAAATGGGAAGGAGATAGTAATAAAATTTTATTGGCAATGTAAAATGTTAGATAATAAAGGACCAAGAAAGGTTAGCTAAATGGACAAATAAATATGGACAGATGGATTATATAACTTTGTTGCTTAATCCATTATAGTTAATTGGGTTATGCTTATGCATATGTTTGCAATTCATGTTTGTCCGTTTTATGAACTTCTGCAATTTATTAGATGCACCCGGAGCATGTGCTCCAAATACTATGATTGTTCATTCGCATATATGAAGTTTATATTGACAATTCACTCTGATTATTATGATTGCTCACTATCAAATATCTGTTGCACATGCTCCGAATACATGTAATATATATTGACTTATTTTTCTGTTAACATCTGGGTATCATCTACATTCTACAGAACCCTTACAACATCAGCGGATCTCTTGAAATGCCTAAACACAATCAAAGAACACGCATTTGTTAGGTCAGATTACCCAGTTATCATAACCCTTGAAGATCACCTAAATCCAAAACTTCAAGATGAAGCTAAGGAGGTACTTGTCATTTGCTACATTTTCTTTAGGAAAATTGGATTTAAACAATATAAACTTTGGGCCATAGTAGGTTTAATAATCTGAACTGTAGATTTGTTTTTGAATAATTTGAACTTTGGGCCCATTAGATTCTTGTAGCACGCCACTGATTTAAGTTCAACTTAACTTGGTGGTGGGATAACGTGGCAGTGATGGCATGTGTCTGGGCATTTTAGGTGTGTCATGCCACCGCGCCACGTCATCCCGCCACCGAGTGAAGTTCAACTTAACTCAGTGACGTACTACTAGAATTCAAGGGACCTAAAATTTAGATTATTCAGAAACAAATTTAAAGTTCAGATTATTAAGTCTGCTATGGCCCAAAGTTCAGATTATTTAAATCCAATTTCCTTTTTCTTTAACATCACTTATTGGCTATCAATCCATATCGCTACAAATCATCACTATTTTTTTCCCTATCTTGTCCAGATGATTACTCAGACATTTGGGAATGAAATGTTGTATTATCCTGAATCAGATGATCAAACCGAATTCCCATCCCTGAAAAACTTGAAGAAGAAAATACTCATTTCCACCAAACCACCTAAGGAATACCCCGAAGCTGCTCAAGACCAATTTGACACAAATGTATGCTTCAATTTCGTCCCTCGAAAACTTAAGGACACTCGTGTGGAAGAACACGTCTCGGATGATCCAAATTACTCTGATTTCGACCAAGTTTCGCAGTATAGCCATGAAGATGAAGAACATGAACCATATGAGTATGATTGTGAACTCGTTTCAGAGCATCTCGAGGCCCTTACGTACAAAGATTTGATTGCCATTCAGGCAAGGAAGAAATTCGAGTTGGAGAATGCTCTTCAGATTGACCCTGACAAAGTATGGCGCGTAAGTCTTAATGAGGAGCAACTAAAGAGATTAACAAGTTTGCATGAGAATCAAGTTGTTCGGTATGCACCTCGTACCTTGTAAGAGTAGGACCTATATTTAGATTTTAGACCTAGCAAAATAGTCATTCTGCTTGGGTACGGGTAGGATTGCTCATTGATTTAGGATTGTACTTAATAGAACTTGACTGAAAGGATCGAGGATCGAATTCGAGGACTAAGCTCAACCGAGGATTGGACCGAAAAAAGTTCGGTCTTGGACTGGATTATACATAAAGAAACCCAAGAATTTTAGTAACCTCGATCCTTCAGTTCGGTCCATGGGCTAGACCGAACTTCCCTTGATCCAATCAGTCTAGTCCGGTCTGGTCCCTTTTTCGATCTGGTCTAGACTATGAACAGCCTTAGGTACAGGTGATTTCGGATCAATTGATGTTTTGTTTAGCCTTGGATCAGGTGGTTTTTGATTCTAGTAAACTTATTGCTGGTCCAATATGATTTTCATTTAAAAAGAAGAATATTTGGAAAAACAACTTTTCATCGCAGGTTTGGGTCCATTTTCAAGAGGAATTTTATTGTTTAAGTCAGTTTGGGTTAGTTTTGCGAGGTCTACCTATTCTCAAAGTTGTTTTACTTAGTGATGAATGACTAGCGGGTTTTGTCATGTGTATGTTTAATTTCAAGGTTTACGCAGAAGAACATCCTGAGCATTTACCCAAAGGGAGCTAGGGTTGATTCATCCAACTATAACCCATTTGTTGGTTGGATGCATGGAGCTCAGACGGTTGCCTTCAACATGCAGGTATCGACCTTTTCCCATTTCTAAATTTTTCAATGTTGAAAAAATTTATTAGCCAAAATCAATACTCCGAATTCCGTTTGAGGTATGGAGATATAAGATGCAATAGTTTTATCTCTTAGGTTTGCAATTTGGAGAGACTGATTTCAATTGATATGAGATTTAAAAACCGTTCACTACCTGCTCTTTTATGAAAATTATGGAAGCAAGTGAATACTAAAGTACTATTTTGAAGTGCAGAGGCATGATCGATGGCTAGAAGTGATGTGCGGGATGTTCAGAGCCAATGGAGGATGTGGTTATGTCAAAAAGCCCGCCTTCCAGATGAATGAAGATCACATATTTGATCCCAAAACAAAGTTGCCAACCAAGAAAACTTTGAAGGTAAATCAACCCTATAGAATAAAAATAAGAGAAATTTCATTTTGTAGGTTTCAACTTTTGCCTATTTCAAATTGTCAATCACTTTTGAAATTATTCAAAGTGATAGACTTATTTTAAAAATTATTCTAAATAGTAGGCTTATTTTGAAAACTGTAAAAATTATTCCAAGTTTTCAAGCACTTTAAAAACTATTCTTTGTTATCAAACACTTTAGATATTATTCCAAGTGAGTCGATTTTGAGATTGATAAGAAGATATATAAATGAAATTGAGAGAAGATGAAAATTTATTGAGCAATATTTTAACAACGGTACAAAAAAAAAAACTTACAAGATGAAATAGTTTTCAAAATAAACTTACCACCTAAAATAGTTTAAAAAGTGGTTGACAACTTAAAATAAGGTAAAAGTTGAAGCCCAATAATCTCTTTTAATTTCTAATCTTAACCTTACCTTTATTTTGTAGGTAAATGTATACATGGGAGATGGATGGCGAAAGGACTTCAAGAAAACTTATTTTGACAAATGCTCCCCGCCTGATTTTTACACTAAGGTAATGAGCATTTATCGATTTCAATATATTGTCATTGCCTCTCATCTTAAATCAAGAAAGCTTAATACGTGAAATACGAAATTTGAGTGACATGAATTTAGAGAATTCATATCTTGATGACAAATGATATTTAGAGCTGGAAAATATTTGAAACTAATCGAAAAATCAGTGTGAGTGATAGATTTTTCGTCTAAGTTATAACATTGACCGAAACTTTTCGAAATTAAATTTAGAATTGTCTAACCTGAAAGAAATAGATAGTTTTCTTGTCCGACCTGAAAGAAATAGATAGTTTTCATTCATATCTTGATGACAAATGGTTGGAAAAATGCTCGAATTACCAACTATTTTCGTAACCAATTTAAAATAGTAGGAAAAAAGGATGGTAGGAAAAATTTCTAACCATTTTAGCAAAAATGATTGAAAATTTCAAACCTTTTTCCCACATAAAATTTTTGAAAATCAATTGGAATATGAAATGGTTGCTAATATGGTTGGTTTTTTCAACCATTTTAAATTGGTTGGAAAAAGTGGTTAGTAATACACGTATTTTTAATAGTGATATGATTTTTCACTTAATATTAACAGATATCTTAAAACATAAACTATAAATACATGTAATATATATTGACCATAACTGATAGTAGGATCGACTGTAAATTTTGAACCCGCCCATTAGGACCAATAAAAATAACCAGCATGCATGACATGACAGGTAAGAGTAATAGAACCAGTTGATGGTGAGAGGAAGAGAACAAGGTCGTGGCATACAAAGGTAGAAAAGGATAAATGGATTCCGGTGTGGAATGAGGAGTTCAACTTCCCCTTGAAAGTCCCTGGATTAGCAGTGCTAGAAATTCGAGTGTACGAGCATGACAACGGGAAAGATGATTTCGCAGGCCAAACATGTTTGCCTGTTTCTGAACTCAAGGATGGAATCCGTGCAATTCCACTCTATTCTCGCAAAGGAGATCGAGACACATTTAAATCTGTCAAACTACTCGTGGGTTTTAAATTTGAAGATTTATTTGCTGTTTGAGTGACTGCAGAGTTTTTTTTCTTAATTTTGATGAAATTACTCCTTTTCTTCCCATTTGTCTATTACCTTGATTTACATATATGCCAAATTTTGAAAATTTTAACTATTAATTTCTCATTGTATATAGGCCATGTTCGGCAAAATTAGCGTTTTAAGTAGCGGATAGAGGTTTATGTAGCGGATAGCGGTTTAAGCAGCGGATAGCGGATGACTGTTCAAATGAAAATTGTGTTCGGTAAATTTAGCGGATTAATTAACAGATTTATGTGAATTGACACAAAAGGATATGAATAATTTTGAAAGATAAAATTTTCAAAGAGTATTTTTTGACCGAAAAATATGAAACGCTATACCCAAAACGCTAAAGGTTAACTTTATTAGCGTTTCACAAAACGCTCCTTAAAACGCTAAACGCTCCTCAAAACGCTAGTTTACCGAACACTAATATTTACGCGATTAGAGTTTTGACTTGGTCAAAACGCTAAACGCTACCCCAAACGCTACTGCCGAACACAGCCATAATGTTTTGTAATACAGAAGTATTATCATCATATTCATAATAAAAAATATTATTATAATGGTATAATATTGTAATCTTTTGATAAAATATTACAGAGGAAATTATCAGTCAATTAAGAACATTTGAGATCGCATAATGTTTATTAACTGACAATTAAAATGGGAGGAAGGTAGTATACAACAGTCTCTCTATTCTACATCTAAGATCCTTTTAGACATTGCTTTCGCGAGACTAAATTGAAATTTGCTCTTTTTTCAAATAAGCTAAAACCTACACCTATCTGCATTTACCTGCACTTAATGGTACCGAACAACAAATTTCATTTTTTTAAATGGGCTAAAGCCTAAATGACATATCCTGTATATCCTGTGTAAGTTTACTCAATGAACAAGTTGATCTATCTTAATATAGTTGATGAGTGAGGGCAAAAACTCTGCCACATCTTTGATTTCAATCCAGATAGATAAGACATACACAAACACAAATAACAAAAGCACACAATGAAAGCCTCCTTTCAAATTTTGGTCCTCCAATTCAATCCCAATTGGCATTAACCAATCCAAATACTTATTGTACCCAACATATGATGGCTCAGTTAGCATTTATTAGAGATGATCTTGATTCCCCTCTGTTGGCCCATGTATATCCATACATATATATGACATCTCTAAACTCAAACCAAGGTCCTACATGATAAACAGTCTATTGAATGACTTACTGGAAAATAAAAATGACTTATTGAAATATTTGAGCAAGTCAAATAAGCTAAATATGTGATTGGTAAAGAATCTATTCACTGGCTGATTGGGTTCTATTAATAGACTGATTTTCAATATGCTGACATGAACAACCTATTTGATTGATTGTTTGTAGAAAATACCATTTAACCCAAATTTTACCAATAATTACATATATGCATGTTATCATAAAAATAATTTGTATATATTATTTTAAAATTGGTGATAAAGAGTACAACTACTTTTTCAAAACCAGTTGACTTTGCTAAACACAATTTTTTCAAACAATCAATCAAAACAGCTAATACAAACAATCAATCCAAATAATTAATCCTCCCACACATGACCCAAACCAGAAAACCTATCTGTTAGAGTATAAAAACCATCATTAGGCCTATAACCATCAACTTAAGCTTTTGAAAGAGATGGTTCCACGTGAGAGGGCGTGTTAGAGTATAAAAACTATCATTGGACCTACAACCATCAACTTATGCTTTTGGTTGAAATATTTCCGCACTATCTCTTAGGTTGTAAGGAGTTTGCCATACTTGTACAACCAAATGAACCATAAATCTATTTTTAGCATTAATAGCTAGAGAGGACCACACTAATTTAATTTTAATTAATTACACCAAGGAATGGCTTGGTTTGATTTGTGCCGTAGCATGCAGGCCGCAGGGATTGTTGACCATACTTTTGGGATTCCTTGTTGAAACATTTCCATGCATCAACGTAACTCATCCCATACCAAGACACACTTCTGGCAGGCCCCAGGGGAATACTCACCATAAATATGCACCCTCTAAATTGATGCATTAACCAACTCACTTTCTCCATAAAGAATTAGTCTTCGGACTAAGCCCTCTTATGTGCAATACTTTGAATTTAAAGCATATATATATATATATATATATATATATATATATATATATATATTTTGAACTTTTTATCCAAATATGTGTGTGATGCCAACACCCAAATGTTTATGTGCTTTCTAATATGTAGTAGTAGGTAGAGCATAAATTGAATATAATATGAATATGTATCTATTAGGATTCTCATGGCGTAGTTAGTAAACAAACAATAATAAGGGCGGAAAAATAAATAAAGATTCGACACAAGGAATTAACGTGGAAAAACTCAACCGGGAAAAAACCACGAATGATGCACTATCAGAGGATTACAACAGTGTTTCAGAGATTCTCATACCCCCACAATCTCTCACAGCCTTCCTAGAGTTACAACCTGAGAACTCGATACTCACAACAGCCTCAACACAATCTCTTGTGGTATAAGATAAAACACTCTCAATTGCAATACAAATAAACCTAGCACCTAAGCTCTATTTATAGTACAAGGCTGACACAATTTTAGGATTAATAGAGTCCCTACAGCAAAGGAATTACAAAAAGGAAGTGGAACAAATCAACAACCTGATTCCCACTCAAACTCTTCTACCTTGCTCCCCAAGAGACATAGACCAACCCAAAATTGGTCTCCACATTCAACCCAACAATCTCCCACTTGGAGACCAATTGTAAACGCAGCCTTCGTCGATTATCATCAATCACCACTTCAACACCTCCTCGAATCCTTTAGTGCATCCATCTCGATCTTATTCAGCAAAGATCAACAAAGGTCCCAGTTGACCTCCCATCAACTCCTCTTTTAGCAACAGGCTCCCACTTGAACTGATCACGCCCCTGCAACTTCGACATACGCATCATCGTCAACAACTTAAGGGAATTTTGGATTGGGACTTTACCTCGTGTTGAACTTGTCGAATTCCCGTGCAGGTTAGATACGTTCCTCGGCTGACAAACCGTTCCCGTAGCCTCGACCGGAAACCTCCTCGTTTCTGGTACCCTTCTCTCATCAGAGAAGCTAACACGTCTTTGACGAGCATGAACCGGCATGTTAGAGTTATCAATGACAGAATATAGCTTCCCCTCTTTCTTGCCATTTGCAATTATCAGAGATCCTTTCGTTACCCTCCAATGACCATCTTCAAATCTCGTCGTGAACCCCTCCTCATCCAGTTGACTCATAGATACAAGGTTCTTGGTCAGACCCGGGAGATACCGAACATTCTTCAACCTCCAAGTTCCACCCTTAGAAGTTTTAATGTTCACATCACCTCTTCCTAGCACCTTTAGGTTGTGACCGTTTGCAAGCCTAACCCTGCCAAACCTCTCACTCACAAAATTGATAAAGGCCTCCTTACTAGACGAAGGGTGAAACGAAGCACCCGAATCTATCACCCAACCCCCTTCTGACTTGTCAACACTAACAGTTAGGGCATCACCAAAATCCTCAATAGAATATACAGAGTCCTGGTCATTATGGCTGCTCTTCTTAGGTTTGGGACAATCCCTACGAAAATGACCTCTATCACCACAGTTCCAACACAACACTTGCTCCATGTTTCGACCTCTAGATTTTGATCGACCTCGACCCGAACTCCCACTATTTCTCCTACCCATGACAGTCAAAGCATTCCCTGAAGACTCAGACACATTAGAATCTTTCCTACGAATACTTTCATTCAGGATCAAGTCTCTAATTTCCCCAAACTTCAGTTTCTCATCCTTCTTAGTTGAAGAAGTTACAGAAGTCACGAAATTTTCCCAAGACTTAGGTAGGGTAGCCAATAGTATATTAGCATTCATCTCATCGTCGAACTTAAATCCCACAGAGGTTAATTTTGATAGTATCATATTCAACTCATTCATACTATCATGCATATCACCAGACCCATGCATCTTAATTGGGACGAAGGGAGTATTTAATAACAAATCCCCAACTTATCCAAACCTAACACAATTCTCCAAAAAAGTTTCAACTCTAAAAACACAATTCCCCAAAAAAAACGTCATAACTTATCCCAACTTATCCAAACATATCCATCCAAACCTGAAAATAACCCAATCAAAGAACATGATCTTCAATCTACTATGCTTCGTTTAATAAACATTTTGCCAATCAATGGTTAGAAGTATTTTTTAAGTGAATCCAATTTGCCAATTTGGCAATTTGTATATTGTCGCTTTCGAGTTCGACGGTGCTATTGTTTGATGTTAATTTGGTTAGCTGTTTTCTATGCTGTTATCGTTGTCTTAGCAACAATATCAATTACACCTATTCTAAAAGAATAATTAGTCCCTTCAAAAGAATGTAAAAGTTTAACAAGATCAAATATTAAGAAGCAAAACAAACTAAAAAAAATATACTCTCTCGGTGTAAAAAATTTGTCCAGTTTGTTTTTGATGGTCTTCAATGCCATATTTTGACCATTAATTTTTCATATTTTATTTTAGTAAAACTTATAATATTATATTTAAATAAAAATATTTTCATCATAAATATAATAATGGTAATCTTATATAATAAATTAATATATAATTTGATAGATTATTGGTCAAAATTTTAAGAATTTGACTTTGTTAGTTAACATGAACAATTTTTTTTTGGGAGGAAGAAAGTAGAAGAATAGAAACAAGAATATGAAACAGACAAAAGAAAAACATTCTCGACAAGCACAACAGTGACAACACTTACATATGAACTAGACTATAAAAAAATATCCAATTCAGCCGTTTATAGACCTTGAAAGAAGGTTTTTTTCTATAAAAAAAAATATCTTAAAGTTTTAGTCTGAAAAAATTTAAATTATAAAGTTTCTAAAAGAGATTATGAGGTTGTTAATTATATTTACATTCATGGATAATTATATTTACCATCCATAGATAATTATATGTCATTTATAGATAACAGTATATGTCATACATGAATGTAAATAAAATTAAAAACTTTATAGTTTATCCTAAAATTTCACAGTCTAAAGCATTTCATATTAAAATTTAAACGTCAAAAACCCTAAAAAGTTGTTGCATTTTATCTTTGTACATTTCAAGGTTCTTTTTTCTTGCTAAATAATAACAAAATTAACGTATTTACAAGGTAGGGCACACCTTAATAATAGAAGGTAACTAAAAATAATTATTTGTAGGTTAGGAGTGTGGAACAATCTCAGTCAAAAGTTTAAAAGGATACTTGACGACCCTTCACACACCCCTCGTGTGAATATTCTTTTGGTTTGAAGTCCGGATATTGCAAAGACCCTCTTCACCTTGTGCAAATGAATATGGGGGACAACGAGATCGAACTTGAGACCTCTTGCTCAGTCTAACTCTGATACCATGCAGAATCATCTCAACCAAAAACTTAAACTAATAGTTGAAGGCATAATAATAATTTTATCGAAAAAAATGATAAAGTTGGGTCAAATATCCATAATTATCGAAAAAATGATAATTGTATACTTTAACAAGGTGACTGTTTTACAGGACATTTGTTTTGCATCTTTAGTTGTTGGTTTCTGTTTTATTATCTTCTTTTATCATTTTGCTAATTTTTATAATGTTTTTTAAATCGATCTTTAATCTTTTATTAGCTTTCAAGAGTCTAAAAAAACAGAAGGTAATTAAGGCTCAATTATGATAAAGATGTGGAACAAGTTGAGGTCTCAATTATTGTTAGACGACTTGATGTTGCTTTCAAATTGGCTACGAGTTGGATAAAGTAGCTGATTTCAATTTAAGTCATTCAATGTTATACATAACACATCAGTTTAGTTGCACCAACCTTATGGATGTACATTATTTATGACTACATATAACCTACTACTTATAATGAAGTTAATTCAAGATTATTCAACATAAGATCTATTCGACTTCTTCTTATGGATACTTTGTCATCGATCTATTTATTTTAACATATTCCATAATTCAAGCTATATAGCAACAATATGGACTGTGTCAGACTTGAAAACTATCAGGCTTAATCTTGACGCCCACGTTAGTGATGATGTTGGATTGGACTTGGAATAGTAGTTGGAGGGAGAAATGGTGGTAGAGGCCCGAGTAGCTCTCTACGGCATTAACTTGAACAAGATTGTTATTGAATCTTCAGGTTGTTTGTCGCTTGTTCAAAGTGTCAATAATGTTGCAATTCACCGTAGTTTGACATTATTTGAGATGATATGCCGTTTTTTTTAGTAAGAACTTTGAGTCTTGTAAGGGGCAACATGTCATGAGAGATGTGAACCATTCGGCCCATCACCTTGCTAGGCTCACACTGGCTAGGAAGGAGCAGTATTGATGGATTCCTTTTTTAATATGAGCTCTCTTTTGATTTTGACTTGACAAAAAAGATGTTATGACCTTATGACTATAAAAATTTTAGTTTCATAAGCTTATTTGGATAAAAAAAATAGTCTAATTCTATCACAAATTTAGTATGAGACCGTCTCACGTGAATTTATCATGAGACAGATTCCTTAAATTATAATATTTTATTATGACTAAAAAGTGATATTAAATTGTCTTTTTAATACGAATGTAACTAGTGATTTATCAAGGGATGACTTTTATCAGAACTATTCCCAATAAATTAATCCTACGTCACTCCTATATTCATAAAAAGTTATTGCAAAGTTATACGTCTTACAACACATTTATGGTGAGACTTTTTAGTAAACTATTTATCATCTAATCTAAAAATAATTATTACAAAATTGTCTAATTAAATAATTTGGTATATAGTCTTAAATAATTTTAAAAATAGATTACACGTATGATGAGGCCATGGGAAATAAGAAAATTCCATGGTCTAGATATATCTAACTAATAGAGCTTTAATTATATTGACATCGATAAAAAGAATTTTAAAAAATGCTTTAGTGAACTATGAACATCATACCATTAGGTATTTATAAAAGTTATATTATTATATAATTTTATTGTATTAAGCATAATTTTATTTATATATGCAGTATGAAGTCATAATTTTATTTATAATTATTTTTTGCGAATGAAATAGAGCGCGTAAAATATTCCTTTAATTTATGAATAAATTGCATTTACCCTAGCTGACATTTGTAGTTGTGAAATAATTTTTACCTTACCTGACATTAAGTGTTCATATATTTAAACCTCCTAAATTATTATATAATTGATTTTTGTTGGATTTCCGGCGAACATTAAAAATATAAATATGAATTTACTTTTTTACCCTTGATATTAATTCATATAACTTTCAATTAAATATGAATTGATGTTTTAACCCTTAATATTAATTTATATGTCATTTAAACCTCAACATTTTCTCTACTTTATTTCTTCTAAAACTCAATCTCTCCCCATTCTGAAAATGAAAAGGTCATTTAAGTCATTTCTTTCTCAATGTTAGGGGCAACATGGTACATTCATATAATCATATAGGGGCATTTTAGTATTTTCACATTTCCGATAAGAAGTAACCGGATTCAACCCTTAAAAATTATTTTCACTAAATGTCAGATAAAGTAAACATTATTTCACAAATGTCATGTGTGTAAAAATTATTACCACAAATGCCAGATAAAGTAAATGTAATTTACTCTTAATTTATGGTTAGGAGCGATGAGATTAATATTTTTCATTAGTCTATTAATTTCGTCTATAGTTATTTATAGAATCATAATGACGGACCAAAATTATTGGACCTAATAAATATGTTGGAAACATATAGTAATAGCTTGTGACTAGAAAATTTGTTGTGCTGAAACCATTTATTATCCTCCTCAAAGTAGTTGTTCCACTTGATAATTAGAATTTATCCAATGAGGCAAAAAAAAAAAAAGGTACCGTTGTAAAATTTTTGTCTAAATTTTGATCATGATTGATTTGATTTTAAATACGATTTTTTTCAAATTTCTATTATCCTGATTCGATTTAGACCCGAGTCCAACCTGAAAAAAATGAAGAAAAAGTGGATATCGAACATAATTTCTGTCTGATGTCTGATTTATCCAAACTCGAAATAATTACCCGGCCCCAGATTTTGCTTTCATTTTAAAAAAAAACCCCATTATTTGATGGATTTCCCCTATATAAAAGTATCCCCTCTCTTCTCCCTCCTTAATTCCCTCCCTCTTCCATTGAAGACAAAGAGAGAAACTAAGTAAAAATGGGAAGCAACTACAGAGTGTGTTGCTTCTTCACAAGAAGCTTCTGGATGGCGGGCCTCCACCCGCCGGACGATGTTCGTAAGCTTTTCGAGAAGTACGCCGGAGAAGGCGGGGCCTACATGACTTCCGAGCAGCTCGGCCGCTTCCTGGAGGCGGAGCAGGCGGCCACCACGGACGAGCCGCCGGAGAAGATAGTGGAGAGGGTGTTGAAGGAGTACCACCACTTTGCTCAGTTCACTAGGAACTCCCTCTCTCTTGAGG
Source organism: Portulaca oleracea (assembly GCA_029582165.1). NCBI lineage: Eukaryota > Viridiplantae > Streptophyta > Magnoliopsida > Caryophyllales > Portulacaceae > Portulaca > Portulaca oleracea. The sequence goes on from CM055886.1 coordinate 33,126,894, forward strand.
ACTTCTTTTATTACCTTTTTTCACTTGATCTCAACCCCCCTTTTCTCTCTAAGGTATATATTCATCATACATGCATATAATGCTCCTTTCTTACTTGCCTAGTTGTAGTGCTGGTGAAATTGTGTTCGACCCAAATATTCGAACTTCGATCGAGTTTGAAAAATATGGGTTTGGTCAGTCAAGGGTGGGCAATGGGCTGGGCCCCAATATGGTCAAGAGGATCGGGCCCTAAAAAATAAGGGATGTCAAATGGCCGGGTCGGGTCATTAACAAGCTGACCCGTTTCACAGTATTAAAGGGTCGGTGAACCAACGAACCGAGCTGACCGATCAATAACTCAAAATAAATAGTTTTTTCTATTATTTTAAATGCTAACTTTACTAAAATATATTATTAATACTTCACATTAAATAATAATTAACATAATTATTTTTTTTGTACATATACATTTAATTTTACTAGAAAGTTCTAACTCACCATTGCTACAAAGGGTCGAAAATGACCCAGCCTAACCCGGCCCGTTGCCCACCCCTAGTTACAGTATACTAATTGATTTAACAGAAAGTTCGAACAAAATATTTCTCTTTTTTCTGTTGTTAGACCTTGATTTTGACTTGGATATATGTTTGTATGAATTATTCAACCTGGTCTGATAAGAAAAAGACCTGTAGCGGACATCAACTTCTCGTCTAAGTTTTGAGATTCACTGATTTGGCACCATCTAAATTTAACCTGGATATGAATTTTTGCCAGTGTTACCTAGTTGATTGATTTGTTTGCTTATCCTCTATCATTAGTTTTAAAATTTTGGTTGAAATGCTTGTTTTGTACATTGTATATTTGGAATATGGACTGTTATGCACATTCATCTACGGCAAGCCCAAATTTCACTATGGGAGATATATGTCGCAAAAGGCTTAATTACTACGTACATGCTTTCATGAATTCAGAGTATTATTTCCTATATAAGTAACAAGTTTGAAGGATTAACTAACATTTTATGTGTGGTTTGGATTTAATTTGTTGATAGGTTCATCAAGATATGAAAGCTCCATTGTCAAACTACTACATATTCACGGGGCATAACTCTTACTTAACCGGAAACCAACTGAGCAGCAAAAGCAGTGATATACCCCTGAAAAGGGCATTGGAAAGAGGAGTTCGAGTAATTGAGCTTGATTTGTGGCCAAATTCTTCCAAAGATAAAATCCTAGTTCGTCATGGCAGGTCCCTCTCTTTTCCTCCCTCCTCTTAAATCCAACGAAATGCCAAGTCTATTGTGTCATGGACTAATACAATTAGGTCCTTCCAAGAGTAGGATATTATGTCCATAATCTCATTAAATAGTCAAAAAAAGATTTTTTTTTTAATTTATATTGCGATGGACTAAGTAAAATGATTTGTTACATCTAATTATTTGCTTTTTTTTTTTTCATGGAGTGGGGGGTAGTGGACCACTTGGGTTAATTAGAATCGGTCTCTTTAAATTGCAAAATTTAGCGGTAAAATAATTAGAGTGTGACATTCGACCCCTACATACTTTACCCCGGCTTGGGGCGGAATTTGAGAGACTATTGGCTTTGGTTTTAAAATAGTTAGATATAATATTTGGACAATGATGTGTATCTTGAATCAGGATGGTTAATAAATATATATATTGAATGACTTATAATTTATATTTTAATGATTTTAAATAGTATTTTCTTTAAAATAGTTAGATATAATATTTGGACAACTTGGAGAGACGCCTTGATAGAAGGGTCCCCAAGTCTTGATGTATCTCTTTTACTCGGTTATATATATATATATATATATATATATATATATATATATATATATATATATATATAATCTTTTAACAATAAGAACATAACTATTGGTTTTGGTTTTAGAATAAATAATTAATGACCTAATCATATCAATTATAACAGAGAATGTATATTTTATGCATACTTTTATATTCAAAAAATTACTCAAAGGTACCCTAATATTTGGGGAAACTATTTTTCGGTACCCCAACTTTTTAAAACTAATTTTGAGGTACCCTTACTTTTTGGGTTAGTAATTATTTGGTGTTTTTTCGGCCATTAATTTTATTAAGTGACCGAAATACCCTCATTCTTCTTCTTCAAGGGTATTTCTTCAAGAAGTGAAGAATAAGGGCATTTTGGTCACTTAATAAAATTAATGACCGGAAAAGCACCAAATAATTACTAACCCAAAAAGTAAGGGTATCTCAAAATTAGTTTTGAAAAGTTGGGGTACCAGAAAAACATTTCACCAAAAGTTAGGGTACCTCAGAGTAATTTTTTGTTTTATATTTATGGAAAATTATAAATATAAAATTATTTTTTTGTAGTTTATGAATGGCAGTCATATTCAAAGTAATAAAAGACATATTTATGATGTAACAATTAAAATAATTAAAGTATGAATTTCATATGGACCCATACACATTAAAACTATTTCCAAGCAAATAGTGTTCATTTTGTTGGTCGATTGTTTGATTGATAGAATGAGTATGATGTACAGAACCCTGACAACTTCGGTGGACCTGTTGAAATGTCTGAAATGCATAAAAGAACACGCTTTTGTTGCGTCGGAGTACCCAGTTATCATAACCCTCGAAGATCACCTCACTCCTAGACTTCAAGAACAAGCTGCTCAGGTCTTGTACTCTATTCATGTACTCCGTCTGTTTGAAATTATCTGTCATTTAGAACTGATTTGCTATTACCTATATGTCTAATATTTATGAGGTAGTTATATATGAGCATAATTTATTAGAATGATGTTGTTACTTTTTAATAGCTTTGATTCTACTATAATAATTATCAAAGGTAAAATAGTAAAATCAGTAATTAATAGCTTGTTGGGATTATAAAATGACAAATAACTAAAGACGAGAAAAGTTAATTAAAATGACATATAAAAAAGAACGAAAGGAGTATTGTCTTAACGGTAAATTATTAGGCAGATCCTAATCTACTGGCTAATAAGGTAGACCGGTACACTCAACAATTATAGGGCTTTTTTCCTTTTTCTTTATTCGTAACCTCTCCAGCATAATCGATTTCTTCATGCATGGGAAGGTCGCCCCAGTCATATCCCCTCAGACGACCATGCATTAATGAGATTATACTGGGGCATGTTACGTTGTTTGTTGTTTCGTCTGTTGTCGTTTTCTTTATTTCTAACCTCTCTATTTTCCCTTTATATATTCTAAAAAAAATACGTAAGTCTACCTTACTATATAGACCTGAGTCTACCGAATAATTAACATCTCGACCTTAACTATTTAAAACAAACAAAATAATAGGTGTCTTGATTCAAGATGATTAATAATGTTTCAACATCTTTTACCATAAAGTAAAGGGAAAATGGGAAGGACCATGATAACCATCTTAACTCAAGATGGTTCTTAACCATCTTAAATTGTTCATATTTCACATTTTTGTAATTTTTATTAATAGTTTCTTTAATAGTTATATATATTTATTAATTATAATGATATAATACTTATTAGCTAGGTCAAAAAATATAATAATACCCTAATTTTATCAATCATAGTAGAAAATGCACATTTTATACATAGTTTTATATTTATGAAATAAATATAAATAAATAATTATTTTTAAATTGTTTATAAGTTGTAGTACCCCTGATAATAATGAAACATACATTTAGAATGATTTAAATACACTTATATTTAATTTTATTAGTGATAACCATCTTGAGTCAAGATGATTAAGAACCATCTTGAGTCAAGATGATTATCATTTTCGAAATGGGAAATCCACCCTAAAATAGTAGTGCTTGCAAATTTTGACCTATTCATCTTGTTGTTGCTCAGATGATCACTCAAACATTTGGAGACATGCTATACCACCCAGACCCAGATAACCCAACAAAAGAGTTCCCATCCCCAGAAAAACTGAAGAAAAAGATCCTCATCTCCACAAAACCACCCAAAGAGTTTCTCGAATCCGAATATCGCGGTGGGCCCACTGACCCTACCAAGCACGCCTCGGGGTGCTTCAAATTCATCCTCCCGCGTCGTGGGGTCGAACAAGAAGATGAAGACGAAGAAGAAGAAGAACATTCATCAGTCGGTCCGAGCGAGTGCGAAAGTGGAGAGTTATCACAGCCTCTGGAGTCACTTAAGTATAAACATTTGATTTCGATTAAGCAGAGGAAGAAATCTAAGTTGGATGAGGCTCTTAAGATTGAGCCTGGTAAAGTATGCCGTGTTAGCTTTAGTGAGCAGAAGCTTCAGAGGGCTATAACGTCGCATGGCAAAGATATTGTAAGGTAAATTTCTGCTCAACTTTATCAAAAAGTGTTTATATTTCCTCAAATTGATGTCTATTATGATTTTTAACACTAACTTTTTTACCGTCCGTATTAATTATTAATTATAAGAAACGTAGTATGTGCTTGTTATGCCAACAAACGCAGCATATTATACGGTATATTTTGGAGGACATTAATTGAAATAAGCTTTTGCACTAATATAAGACACTTAAAATGTCTTTGTCAAGACTGATGTAAGTTTTGTATGTTATTGAAGGTTTACGCAGAAGAATATATTGAGGATCTACCCAAGAGGAAGTCGTATTGATTCTTCAAACTATAGCCCTTTTGACGGTTGGATGCATGGGGCTCAAATGGTTGCTTTCAACATGCAGGTTTGAGTTTTATTTAATGGATTGTTGGACAATAATATACTAGTTTTAGGAGTATTGGACTATAATATATCAATTTTTAAAATATGACGTGAATACATATTTTCTAGACTTACTTATTGTTAATGTGCTGACCTTGACCCTTTAATAATTATTTGATAAAATTGGACACTAGTATATCACCATTTAACACGGTTACAGTATATTAACTAACAATAAATAGGCCCAAAAGCCTACGTACTAGTGTTCACTTCTAAAGATTGGTATGTTATAATCTAACAACTACAAAAATTAGTATATTAGCGTTCAAGAATCTTTATTTAAATTGTCAAATTGGATCACCCATCCATTAGATCAAAAAACTTGGCAGATTAGCGCTAATTAAAAATCTGTGTTTCTATTAATTAAAACGCAGGGGTACGGCAGATCATTGTGGCGAATGCATGGGATGTTTCGAGGCAATGGAGGGTGTGGTTATGTCAAAAAACCCCATTTCCTTACTGATGAAAACCATGTCTTTGATCCAAAAGCAAAGATGCCTGTGAAGAAAACTTTGAAGGTACGTAAACTTAGTTTGAATAGATTTAAGGAAAATTGGAATCTAATAAATCAAACTTTATGTCAATTTTGATCTAACAAACCAAACTTACCTTTTTGTTAACGGCATACTATACTTAACATTATATTTTTTTGATTGAACCTCCACCACTTTCCGGTCGCCGGAAAAATGATGTGGAATTTTTTTTGCTAAGGTGGAGTGTTTTATATGATAAAAATAAAGATAAATTGAAGATGGATTGTATTTTATATGATAAAAATAAAGATAAATTCATATTAAGGAAGTTTTTTGTTTTTTTGGGGGGGGGGATTATTATTGTTTGGGATGGGGTTAAATTTTACTGAAATTTTTTGAGGGGAAATGGTGAGTCAGATTAGGAGAGGACTGCCAAGTCATAAAACACAAGTCACCTTCAGTTTATCTTTATTTTTATCATATAAAACACTACACCTCAGCAAAAAAAAAATTTCGTGTCATTTTTCCGGTGACCGGAAAGTGGTGGAGGTTCAATCAAAAAAAATATAATGTTAAGTATAATATGCCATTAGCAAAGAGGTAAGTTTGGTTTGTTATATCAAATGGGTATAAAGTTTGGTTTATTAGATTCCAATTTTCCTAGATTTAAATAGGTTGAGATAGATTTATGTACGAGTGGGCAATGAGTTTTTTAGAAGTTGAAAAGTTTAAATAGAGTTAGATAGAAGAAATAGAATTGGTGAATATTGGACAAAGGTTGTGAATAGTTTACAGTGCGAAAAAAACAATACCTTAGATGAGGATAGAAAATGACACCATGAAATAGAATGATGTCATTAGGTAGACATGGTCTATGTGATAAGATACCTGTAAACACGTTCTTTTCAACTGTATAAATGAAAAATAAGAGATTAGAGATAAAGAAAAGGGTGAAAAAAAGACTTATAGTAATTGTTGGGTCTACTTTATTAATCTTAATAATAATTTGTCTAAAATCAATTGCTTGCCTTGAACACAGGTGAAAGTATACATGGGTGATGGATGGCGAAAGGACTTCAAGAAAACCCATTTCGACTCATGCTCACCGCCAGATTTCTACGCCAAGGTATTGTTATATGTACTCAGATTTTTCCAACAAAATGTTTATTTGTTTATTATTTAGCAGGTCTCTTGATATTAGTTTCTAAGCTGATGGAAATGTATGCTAAGCTAAAACGATCAAAAGACTAGTGTAATCGGGACTCAAATTTTCACTTTGTTTGGTTCTTGAAACGAAGTTAGAAAAAGGGGAAAATGAAAATTGGGTTACTTTATTATTTGGCTATAAAAGAATTTGAGTTAGATGAAAAATATTAAAGTAAATGAAATAAGGAATTGGCTTTAAAATAATTAAGAAGTTGCAATCAACTGTTAATGTTGTTTGAATTGTATGGCAGGTGGGAATAGCAGGAGTTGAGGTGGATAAGAGATCATACAAGACGGAGGTCAACTTCAACCAATGGATTCCAGTGTGGAATAAGGAGTTCACTTTCAACTTGAGCGTCCCTGAATTGGCATTGTTAGAGCTTGAAGTCCATGAGCGTGACAATGATAAGAACGATGATTTTGGGGGCCAAACTTGTTTGCCTGTTTCTGAACTCAAGCAAGGAATTCGTGCTATTCCTTTGTATTGTCGCAGAGGCAATGCAGAGAAATTTAAGTCGGTCAAACTTCTTGTGCGCTTCAAGTTTGAAGATCCTTCAAACTACTTTTTAAGGAAGCTCTAGTTTTAGGTTCTGTTGGTCCATACCTAGCTAAGGATATAAACGAGCCAAGTCAGCTCTCAATCTCGGTTTGATTTAAGTTTGGTTTGTATGTATAGTAAAGCAAGACTAAGTGTAGAGTAGTTTCTGAAAGTACATATGTATAGTTATTTTTGTAATATTGTAGCTACATTTATTCTTATTTATAATTTGATTGAATGTAATATAATTAATATGGATGTAATGAAATACAAACATTTAATGAGACCATGATTAAGTTACTATGTTTAGTATGCTTAGTTACTTTGAATAGATAATATAATTACAAATGTAATAAGACATCATTCATATCTAATTGTCTTGACTTGTAAAACAACAAATTTTCTCTATTATAAATTATTTTTGCCTTTGAAAATTATTTACCAAACATGACTAGCATACTATTTATGATAAATTGAGAATAATAAACTTTTAGGAAGTGTCTGGTCCTGAAACTTTCCCAAGAAAGTTGGTCACTTTTTTTAAGTGGACAAACTTTCTCATGTTTGACTATGGCAATTAGATGGGAAAGTTATAGTATGTGTCTCATTATTTCATTCTTAAGCTTAGTAACATTTCTTCATGGGAACCCTAGGGAAAATCTTTTCCAGAAAAGTTTTCCTAGGAGAGACAATGAAATTCAAAGCAGAGGTGAAAGAAAGGTCACGCGAGCAAACTTGAATCCTCCTGGAAAAACAAAATGGAATACTCTAAGATACTTGAGCGGCTTGCCCTGAAATGATCGGCCCAATAGGAAAATGCCAATTCAATGGGCCTTTCAATACAATCGAATAGAAAGCTCCAGGGGCTTCATATTCTAGGAGCAGTTAGACATGGGAGCTCCTAGAGAGAGATGAAGCGTAATTCTTTCTTTTTCAGGATGGGTTCGATCTCACCTTTCCAGTTTAGACTTCCTCCGTGCCATGAAATTAACAAACGCATCATTAATCTATCCAAACTTATTCTCAACTCTCAATAGGACTGTGCATATTCTGGTCCAAACCGATTGACTCAAAAATCTGGACGGAAAACCCGGACCAAACCTGGACCGAATGATAACCTAAGTTTACTTATCAATCTAATCAACCTAAGTTTAGTTTACTCAAATGATACCAACTCAACTACAACATCACTTCCCAAGGGCCAAGACAAACATAAACCAAATCTAAGGGCACATAATAATTTAAATTTTTTATATAACCTATTCTAAAATTATTAAATAAACTTGTATTTCTAAACCTACTTTGAACAAATAATACAAAAATAAGATGCGGCAAGTGTGAATATGACCAGTAATGACAAATTAGAAAATTCTTTAATGAATACAAAAATTTCCTGTTAACAGCTCGCATCCAATGATCCAACACCAAGTGAGCAGACACATACTCATGAATAGAGACAGATCCAATTACCACTACGCTAATTAATCCTTTTTTTTTTAATCCCAAACTTTTAAAAAGGACTTCATCTTTAGTTGACCTTTTCCGGTATAAAAACCGCCTCTTCATTGGTCGCCATTTTCTCCCTCCTCCGCCATTGAAGAAGAAATACAGAGTTAGAGAGAGAAAGTAGAGAGAGAATGGGGAGCAAGTACAGAGTGTGTTGCTTCTTCACTAGAAGCTTCTGGACGGCGGAGCTCCAACCGCCAGACGACGTCAAGCAGTTGTTCGAGAAGTACGCCGGAGACGGCGGCGGAGCATACATGTCGCCGGAGCAGCTCCGCCACTTCCTGGCGGAGGAGCAGGCGGCGACGATCGACGATCCGGCGGAGAAGATAGTGGAGAACGTGCTGAAGCAGAGGCATCACATTGCGAAGTTCACCAGAAACTCACTCAGTCTCGACGATTTCTTCCATTTCCTCTTCTCCGTTGATCTGAATCCGCCTTTCCAATCTAAGGTTTGTATGCTTCTCCGATCGTTTTAATGTAACTTCCGAAATGTATACCGGTACATTATGATCTGATATTATGTTTTTATGCTGCAAATTAGAATTTCCTACTTTTATGATGATAATTTTCACTTAAATTCTTAATGGTATATATGATGCTGCTGTAGATTTGTTGTATTGTGAACACACGTTAACGTATTAGTATTTAGTAAGGGAAGCTATTAGCTATATTATGACTGATGTTTTGATTGGTTTGTTTCTATTTTAGTCTCTGGATTCTTATTTTGGTGAAACTTTTTTTTTTTTTATTTTGACAGTAGGTATTGAACCTTAGATGATTTAGAAAAAATGGTATTGAACTTTAGAAGGATGAAACTTCTGTTGATGTATTAAAGAGGAAGAACAAATTGTGAGGGGTAGATTAAAATTATAATTGTCTATGTTCTAATATGGAAATGGTAAGGATTGTAAATTTTTGGTAAGGTTGGTGATTTCTAAAATGTTACAATAAAAAATCACAAGCCTCATACTGTAGTATATGGCTGCTTGCCTTTTAACAAATTCCTTCCATATTGTTCACCACTGTTTAGTATTTGCTTATTGTTGCTTAAAGCTTGCTCCTATTGTTGGGTAAAACATGCCCCGTAATAGTCGTTGACAAATGAATGGTTTGGTAAATTTAATTTTTGACAACTCGTTGCGAAATTGAGTAAGTTTCGATAATTATAGGAAAAAAAGAATCAAAAAACACTACTTATGAATGAAGTAGCATTTTTTGGGAAATAATTACATATTAATGATGTATAAATTTTGCCAAATTTTGATAAATTTGAAGTAACTTTTAGTAAATATTTATGTCCATCCATTTATAGCTGAATTTTATTGGTCTGGACCGTCTGATCCTTCAGTGAATGCAAAGTCATAAACTTGATTGTAGACAATCAACTAAAGATGTGGTAGCCAAAATGACTACTAATATCATCTTCTGTTATTCACCAAGGATAAAACCGACCTTGGTAGACACCAAAATTTCTTATAAGTAGAAATTGTGGAGTTTATGCTTAATGGATCATATTAGTCGTGCGAATTTAATGGTTAACCATTGCCATTGACTAATAAAGATACACGTAGGTAGACCTACTTACCTACCCAAGTTGATTTGTTCTCCTCTATTTTCTAGTTCTTAGGAATGCACATCATTGACAATAATCAATCATGTAGGCCCATACTTTGATTCAGATATCTTGTTCACTATGACAACTTTTGATGAAGTTTTTTATGTAGTGTTTTGGCATTGTTGATAGGTTCACCAAGATATGACAGCTCCCTTGTCACATTACTTCATATTCACAGGCCACAACTCCTACTTGACTGGAAACCAACTGAGCAGTGACAGCAGTGATATCCCAATCATAACCGCCCTCAAACGAGGCGTTCGAGTCATTGAGCTTGATTTGTGGCCTAATTCCTCCAAAGATGATATCGACGTTGTCCATGGCAGGTTCTTCTCTGTGTCTTTCACTCCCTCAATTTAACCCAACTTTCTGATTTCATATCTGAACCATATCAGAAAAAACGTGATCGAAGCTTCTCACCAATCGCCCTTCTTCTTCCTAACCATTTGGGTTAGGAGCATCTGAATCTCTGGTTGCAATTTATTACGTGCTCTTGGAGTTTCTGCTCCAAATATTGTGATTGAACACTCGCAAATAACAGGGTGTTTACTCTCAACATTGTGATTGTTCACTTACAGATATCCTAGAGTATAAACTCCGGCTGCATGTAACATATATTGTTGGATCTCTGGCTTCATTTGGTGGAATCCTTATTGCGTGGTTGTTATTTTGGCATCTGTTTGTTCTGATTGATATGTTAAATTTGTGTACCCACAGAACCCTCACAACTCCAGTGGACCTCATGAAATGTCTCAAATCAATTAACGACTATGCGTTTTCTTCATCGGACTACCCAGTTATCATAACCCTTGAAGATCATCTGACTCCAAAACTCCAGGAAAAAGCAGCAGAGGTGTGATTTGCTTCTTCTTAAACATATCTATACTGAGTAACCGAGTCTTTATATTCAATAGCAGCAATTTTTCACCTTTTCTTTACACCTTGCTCAGATGATCACTCGAACATTTGGGGATAGGCTATATCTTCCAGAATCAGATAACATAAAAGAATTCCCATCTCCAGAAACATTGAAGAAGATGATACTTATCTCCACCAAGCCACCAAAGGAGTTTCTCGAAGCAGAAGACCCCCCTACTGCAAAGGATATTGATCAGGAACGTCCCTCGCAACGTTTGAAATCCTTTCTGCAGAATGACAACCATGATGATGAGCATGACGATGACTGTGGAGAGATTTCACAGCAATTTGAGCCACTTACATATAGGCGCTTGATTGCCATTCACCAGAAAAAGAGATCAAAGTTAGGCGAGACTCTCCAGGTTGACCCTGACAAAGTAGTCCGCGTTAGTTTTAGTGAACAGAAACTGGAGAAAGCAGCAACTTCACATGGAAAAGATCTTGTTCGGTATGTGTAGAGCAAACATTCATTCTTTCCTTCGTATTGCAAATCCAGTCGTCAACTTATTTTTTTGTAATGTATACTTTGTAGGTTCACACAGAAGAACATCCTGAGAATTTACCCTAAGACAACTCGGTTTAACTCATCCAACTACAACCCATTTGTTGGGTGGATGCATGGAGCTCAAATGGTCGCATTCAACATGCAGGTTTTATGCCTTTCCACTTATTGATAACCGAACTGAAATAGCATAACAGCAAAAGACTTTACTCCTAAACATTAAAGCGTCTGTTTTTAAATGCAGGGGCATGGCAGATCACTATGGCAGATGCACGGGATGTTTAGAGGCAACGGAGGGTGTGGTTACGTCAAAAAACCTAATTTCCTTATGGACGAAAAGCTTGTCTTTGATCCAAGAACCAAGTTACCCGTGAAGACAACATTGAAGGTAAACCATACTCCAGATTTTAAACAAAGCCATCTCCTTCAAGATTTGTGTCTGATTTGAACAAGGGGATGAAACGGCAAAAGATTAACTTGTGCTATGGTAACTGGAAGTAGGTCAAAGTATACATGGGCGATGGATGGCGATTGGACTTCAAGAAGACTCATTTCGACACATATTCCCCTCCGGACTTCTACACTAAGGTAATGAGTCTACCACCTCCCTATAATCATACTTATTTGTTCATTATTCTTCATTTAGAGTCAGTCTGGTACTACATCTGGTAGAATCCAGGAAAAAGTTTTCCCAGGGAAAAAAATTTCCCCTACCTTCCCTTGGGATAACTTCACCGCCGAGTGTCAAGTAATGGGTCCCACATTAAAAAAAATAAAAAAAAATCATCCACTAAACACAACCAAACACACGAAATCTTAGTCAGCTTGAAAAAGTTGACCAACTTTTCTGGAAAACTTTACCAACCAAACGCTCAATTAAATTGGGAAATCTCAATACCCGAAGTATTTAGCAGTCCTAAGGTTGCTGCTAGGATGAAAACTAGCTCTGACGCTTATTATATGGCCGATATAACGCGAAAACTGTTAAAATTTTCTACTGTGTTTGAATGGTATGGTAGGTGGGTATAGCAGGAGTTCCTGCAGACGAGATGATGCAGATGACGAGGGTCAAGGATGATGAATGGATTCCTATCTGGAACGAGGAGTTCACGTTCCCCTTGACCGTCCCCGAACTGGCATTGCTGAAAATTCAAGTCTACGAGTATGACAATGACAAGAAAGATGATTTTGGCGGCCAGACTTGTTTGCCGGTTTCCGAGTTGAAGCCCGGAATTCGTGCGATTCCCCTATATAGTCACAAAGGAGAGATATTTAAGTCGGTCAAACTTCTCATGTCTTTCAAGTTTGTATGATTGGTACCACATCTCGTTGTTTTTGAGGGCAAAAGAATGTAATCATCGAGTATTATATGTAAGAGCCATTATTTATTTGAATCTAAAAAAGCCTCCTTTGTGCAATAGAAACATGACTTAATGGTTTATGTTTGGTTCAATTGAACAGAAACCTTCTCAATATGAGATTTCCTCAACTTTGGAAAGGGAAATGAACTCAACCAGTCCAAATTTTCAATATGATGTGAAACTCTCCAACCATATGAGTTGATTACCCGGAATAACTTTGATGGAGGGATTGGCATAAACCATAAGCAAGCCAAGGCAAGTGTACAGAAATTTTTTTAAAAAATAACAAAATCTACACTTTGTACTTTGTAGACCAACAATAGCCTGGTCTCATAAATAGAACCCAAATAATCCGAAACCATTCTATCTATCTAGGACAAGAATTGTGTCCAATTGGCTAAGGCCCTGTTTGGCAACCAGTTGGTAGCTGGTAACTGTTAGTTGTTAGCTTGTAGCTGTTAACTGATAGCTTTTTGGATTAGCTGTTTGACTTTAGCTGTTTGGGTTAGCTGATTGAAGGAAAAGTGTTTGGTAAAGTAGCTTTTTGTGAAAAGCTACCTCAAAAAGTTTCATCAACTAGCTTTTTGAAAACTAGCTTTTTGGGTCCAAAAAGCTAATATAAAAAGCTACTTACCAAACACCTCAAGTAACTTTTTAACCTTGGTCAAAAAGCTAAAAGCTATCCAAAAAGTTAAAAGCTACCCAAAAAACTTGGTAGCCAAACACCCCCTAATTCTTAGGTAGACCCAACAACTAAACCTTTCCGTAGACCTCTTTCGTTATTCCTAATCCCGTTATTTTTTTCTTTAAAAAAAAGTGTGAAAGAGACAACCTTACTGAGTACCTAATCATAACTCGTGTCCAGTTCACTCATGAAAATTATAGTAACAAAAGGTCGATTTTATGAGGAAAATATAAATACTTCCCGTACAATTGAAGTCCTTGTCGACAAGAATAATATAATAACTAAGGCAAGAAAAGGAAAAAGAAGCCATGTAAAAAGTAAATGTTCTCATTTCTCACTTTGTCAAGAAGAATATCCAAAAGTGTACTGTAAATCTCAAACTTGTCAGAATATGTAGGAGTTTTCTCACATCTGAGTAGTTCACATCAAAAAGGAATAATAAAACATTGAACAAACACAAACACAAACACAAACAAAAATCAAAAAGTAAAATGCCTTCCTGTGCTTCTTTTGCATGGAGTAGTAAGTAACGAACAACTTCTAAATCTTGCGTCAATTGGAATCAATCTCTCTAAATTGCAAACTTTTGGGGAAAAACCGTTACATCTATAACCCCTCCATACCACACCCTTGGTGTGATTCCAAATTATTAGCTTTGGTTTTGGTTTAAACAAACATCAACTTGGTATTCTAAAGAAACAGTGTAAAATGTTATGTATGTAGGTTCTAAAGACAAAGATTTGAAGATTTCTAAGCAAGCATACATTATTTACTTTTGCAGTTCATGTTCAAGCTGAAAATGGCGAATCCTCGGGAAAACATAGCGTACCTTGATGAACGTTAATCTGTTTGTTTTGCACAGTTCTGTTCTGTTCTGTTTCCATAAAAATTCTGCTGCATCAATACCCATTCTGGATATTTGAGATGAAAGCCCAAACAGACCTGTGCAAAACAAACAAATTAAGGTAAACTAACAAAAGTTTATCTTATCATTTGATTTTATTAGCTATAATCATCACAACACGAACATTCAAATGTTGAGATGCAACTACAAGAAAGTTAACAGTATAAGCTAATGAAAAATTTTATCACTGTCTGTGCCAATGTGCCATGAAGCCAAAAGGTAGGCACGAAAAGTTATTGAGGCGCAACTACAAGAAAGTTACCAGTATAAGTCTCAGTGAAGAGAGTAAGGAAAATGCTATAAGAAGCAATCTTGACGTGGCACTAACCCAGTTAATAACAAAGTTTGTCATGATCTGTCTTTTTGCAAACCATGGACACCTGTAAATGCAGAAGCGGAAAAGTAAGACCATGAAGCGATTAAGCAAATGCTTCTAGTTCTTGTACAAATTTTGCTGCTTAACATGAGATGTGGACATCCCGAATCTGGCAATTACCAACTGTAAAGTGTTTTCACCCCAGGCACCTATGTATGGATTACCCAGAGGAACCAACACAGGGTTTAATCTGTTACTTCACCAAAATGAAAAAGGGTAATTTCAATTTTGGTTTTCTCTTTTAGATTACTACAATCTAAAGTGGAATGGACATCAGAAAATGACGCTTCTACAAAAATCTGATCATCCATAATCTTTCTGACACAGAGATTTCATATGGTTCAATAAGAGTTTAGCATCAAGCAAACTTGGACTTCACCACAGGGCTTGATATGGTTACAACTTACAACACTGCTCAAGAAAAGAAAAGTGTCTCTGAAAATTTTGCGTGCCATGGCAAACATTAAATTCCTTAGTTGTTACCTAATTTTTCTAGCGTGGTAGGATATTCACGGTGAAGAGTTATCCAGGGTAAGGTAACACTTGCGTGTGTCTAGGGAAACATACGAATTCCTTGATTGTTACCCAATTTTTCTAGCGTGGTAGGATATTCACGGTAAAGAGTTATCTAGGGTAACACTTGTGGGTGTCAAGCGAAACATTAAAATTCCTTGATTGTTACCCAATTTTTCTGGCATGGTAGTATATTCACAGTGAAGGGTTATCTAGGGTAACACTTGTCAATCCCAAGGGATAGCTAACTTTCCCGTGTATCTTGCTGACATCAAACAGGAACTCTCATAACATCATTCTGGTTTTAAGTTTGCCAGGAGCAGAAGCTCCAAATATTCCCCACTTGATGACAAAACCTTCTAAGCAGCAAGGAACACATTTTGTCTCCAACGTGAATCTTACTGACTCGAAAAGGCGATTCCTCTCTTCTCATGCAAATATAAGTGCCCTAGGCTGCAACCAATCCTCCATGCCTCCCTCCCTCAAGTGTCATCAATCATGACCAATGCATATGACAACATCTGCTACAATTACAGACGCTGGATTAAGAAGAAAAGGAAAAAACCACAGCCACCCAAAGATGTCGAAGAATTGTTCAAGAAATACGCAGGAGAAAATGAAAGAATGACAGCTGAGCAGTTCTATGAATTTCTGGTTAAACAAGTGGGTCAGGAGGGAACTTCCATCCAGGATGCAGAAACATATATCAACAATACCTACGGGATCTGCGAACATTTCCACAAGAAGGGCCTCAGCAAGCCACGTTTCTTACGCTATCTTCTTAGCAAGCAAAATCAACCCTTGGTACCTCACAGAGTAAGAACATGCAGCACCTATTTTGTCAAAAGCCAACTGCCCCGTTATTACCCCCCCCCCCCCCCGGCGGGTCTGATTATTTTACCTTCCTCTCTAATTGCAGGAGGAAGACTTGAACTCACCGCTGACACATTATTACTGGTTCGCTGGTCACACTTCCTATATCTATTTGAAATGCCTAGACGCTATGATGCATATGAAAGATGATGAAATGGCAAACAAAGCTGTCACTCTTGAATTTCCTGGAACTGACTTCATAAGATCCATTAAGAAGGCTCTGAAGAACGGGACAAGAGTTATTGAATTGGAGTTATGGCCCACTAAGGATCACAAGGATATTGAAGTTCGTCCTAACGGGTTTGACATTCTATACTTTCCTAGCAGAAAATTTTCTTCCCTCCCCTTTAACCCCCTCTTTCGTTCAGCTTCCACAATTTAAAGACATGTTATTTAGAGGGGTAAGGCAAGGTTGGGTAAAGTCAGGCCGGGTAAGTTTAGCTAAAAGTTGAAAATTAAGTGTTAAAAATAAGGATAAAATGGATAAACTTGGGTTGGATTCGGTTGGGTAAATGGGGTATTTACCCCTCTAAAGACCAGAGCCAGGTATTTTGCTATACAAATACAAAGGAGAGACTTATACTTTAACAAGCTAATTGTTCATTGAGATAGTAACTTTCCCTTAAGTGTAGAATTGGTTTCTTTACCCAGCACAACTCTCTCCCCATGATGGGAGGGGCCATAAAAAAGGACAGCTTCCAAATTTTTATTCTTTGATTTACTTTTTCACTTTTTTGGGTTACTAACTTGCAGGATGTCGCAGCAGATATGCAAGTGTTCGGTAGCACTGGAACAATGCTTGAGAGCTATTGAAACCAAATCCCATTTTCCGATAATACTCATTCTAGTGGACAACATTGGGTTGGAGGTTCATGATGGAGATATTCGAGATAAACTTAGAAAAGAACTAATGGATGTGAGTACCTACGAGCTGACTTATTTCCTATATTTATCTTCCTGTCCCACTCTTTTTTTGTGGATGGGGAGTGGTGGAGGAAATGATAGAATCACGATGACACAGTTTACATGACAGCCTAAATTTGTCTTGCAGAGTATCAAAGAAACATTTGGAGATAGGATATCCCCACCTACCACAAAAGCTCAGACTCTAAATGATTTGATGGGCAAGAATGATGTTATAATATCCTATAGGCTGCCAAATTATTCTAACACAGGAGAAACCCCACGGGTAATATCAATTGCTGACATGTCAATACCACCGCACACACATGCAAACTTGAATGCTGATCAGTTATCCATATCATGTTGTCTTTCAGTAGTGCAACTTCAGATGTTTTTTTGAAGTTTTATCGACAATGCTAACATGCAAATTCTCCAGGACATAGCAGAAAAATATAAAGGCATAATTTCTATTCCTATGGAGGCAATGGACAACAACTTTGACCCTTTGTGGGGAACAGATACACATCCAGACAAGGTCAAGCTTTTAGGCTTAACTACAGACCGTCTAGAATATTCTACCAAAGACCAGAGAGAGCAAATCATCAGGTTTTATACAATACATTTCTCAACTCCTTAACTGATCCTTTGAAGTCACATTCCTTCTTCCTCTTGTACCCCTACTTTGGCTTCCACTTATCCATTATATACATGGTATCATTATATACATGGTATCATCATATACAGCAACTTTACACCTTATGACTGAATCATTTTCACCAAGATCCTCAAATGCTGTGCATTTATGATTCTATTAGCGACTGATCTGATTCAGGTTTACCCAAGATAACATGCTAGCAGTTTATCCTAGTGGACCTAACCCGGGTACTCAGATTTTTTCCGCCATTAGTGACCCTCTTACTGGTTGGACACATGGAGCTCAGCTTATAGCATCCTATGTGCGAGCTCTTGCAGATCCAAAAGAAAATCGAGATCAAGCGGTAAAACACACTCCATTTTCTAGCAGGCCATTGAAAAAAAATCTCTTTGCATTGAGAGGGTTTGAGAAATTCCTGACAATAATCTGGATCAGGTTAACAAAAACTTCATGAAATGTCTCAAGAAGCTCCGTGAACTAGCCTGGATTGAGCAAGGGCTGCTTCGGGCACATGGCAACAGCGGGTGCGTTAAAAAACCATCGATCCTGCTGGACGACAAACAGCCTTTCAATCCAAGACAATGGCGGCCAGTTAAGCATCTCTTAAAGGTGGAGTGACCTTCAAAAACTAATACCTAAACATGTAATCAAATTTTCTATCCCTAAACAATTGTTTGCTGATAACAGGTGAAGGTATACTTCGGTTACGGTTGGCATTTGGAATTTGAAAGAGATCAGTTCGATGAAAACTCGCCTCCAGATTTCTTTACATCAGTAATTTGACCAAAAGCTTCAGCTTCATAAGAGAAGTTGGTTATGTATGTTAATGTAACCCCATAATGAATTTCGATGTTTATCACTACAGGTCGAAATTCTAGGAGTCCCAAATGACGAGGCAACAGAAAGAACTCCCCCAGCTATTGATCAGTGGACTCCAGTTTGGGATCAGGAATTTGAGTTTCCCTTAACAGTTCCTGAACTCGCAGTACTGGTGATCAAGGTCAGTGAATTCGATGCCGACAGGACTCACGACTTCGGAGGTCAAACTTGTTTTCCGGTGTCAAAGCTGAGAAATGGAATTAGGGCCGCGCGCTTGTATAACATGAAGGGGGAACCATACAAAGCAGTGAGATTGCTCATGCGCTTTCAACTTATTTGATAACAACCCACAGTGGGCAAAAAAAAAAAAAAAAAAAAAAAAAAGACACGGATTTAAGGCCACAAGAGGAAGCAGTGTCCAATTTGTGCAGAATTTTCAGTAGAAAATAAGGAATCCACACCCAGTACTCAGCACTTTTCAACTCGAGAAATTCGCTTTTTTCACCACACAGAAAGTCCTCTCATATTTCCATAAGCTATGACTCATTCACATTGTTTCCATACAAAATAAGCTGACTGTTATACCTATGGATTCAAAAAACTATCTAAAATGGTGCCCCAACTGTATGTGATCATCTATTGAAGTTCATTAGTTGTAAATAATAAGCCTCAAATGTCAATCATCATATAATGCAAATCCTCCCCTTGTATTCATGATTTGTAAACCACAAATTTCACCTAATAAAGATCTGATTTTAAGTGTGAAGAGCTTTGCATTATGGAGCATATTACAAGGATCAGTGTTCGCTATGAAGCAAGACTTACTCATGCTTCCATGATCAGATCAACACAGACTGCATGCAAACGATGATACATGCTCTTGACATCAAAACACCAATTAATAGAGCTCTAATTCTAAAACAAACTCATATATATTGACAAAATGTTAAAATTCTTCAAACTAATGCTCAAAAAAAGCCACAAATTCACTTGCATAGAATGACAATCACGTATCAGCTCAAATCTTCCTCCATGATCGAGCAATCAACTGATCAATACTGATCGTATTGCTAACAGAACGTTTCAATATTCAAGTGAAATTTGACGGGAAAATAGAACGAAATTCAGAGGACGAAATCTAAATAGCACAAAATTCAACACCTCCTCAAGTCTAATTTACCTCCAGTTTCTCTTTTCGAAAATAAACAAAAAATAATTTCCATGAATGATAGCAAGCTGAAGCGAGCAAACGAGGAGGTTAGAGAGAGTACCTGCATCGCTGGTCACAGTAAACGGCAGAATTTCGACGGAGATAGCGAAAATTCTGAGTTTTTATCGCCGTAAATTTCAGAAACGAACCCTAGTAATCAAATTCGCCGGAATTTAGCATTTCAGCCACCGTAGTCGCCGCCCCGTCGCCGGGGACATCCCGCCGCGCCAATATGAGGGGAACCAAAACGTCGCCGTATTGGTGAAGGTGTGTCATGTGATCATGTCGCGTCGTGTTGCTTTTGTGATGGACTGATAGTAATTACTAGTAGAGATCTCAGAAATGGGCTGCTGTTTGTTCCCTTTGGGCTTTTGTGAGCCGGCTCGAATATTTTCAATTTTGAGATGTATTATTCGGCCCATCATCTAAAAGGCTTGATTTATTTTCATCCCTTTTTAATTACTCAATTTAGTGTTTCAATAAAAACAATAATTAAAATCTCATAAGAAAGTTTTTAAGAAGTGGTTTGTATGGATTACTCTGAGGTTGTGTTTGGTAGTAGTATTTAGAGTAATATTTAATTTTTTGACCGAGTCAAAACTCTAGTTGGATATATACTACAATTCAGTAAGCTAGTATTTTAAGTAGCGTTTAACATATCGAGTAGCGTTTTTTGAAATGTTAATAGATCTATTGTTTAGTGTTTTATAGTTTTTGATCAAAAAATGCCCCTTGAAAAATTTCAAAAAATTGCTTGGGGGTGCCACACATCTTTTTTAACTGACTCGCGGGTCACAACTTTTTTTTAATGCATTCCCGGGGGACATTAAACTTACTTAACAGTCTGTTTGTATTGGGGGTTAAAGGAGGGGAGGGGAAGGGAGGGGAAGGGAATTGTCTAATTTTTTATGTTTGGAAAAATAATTAGAGGGTGAGGGGAGGGGAAGGGAGGGGAACACTTAACCCCCATTCCCCTTCGTTCCCCTCCATTTTCTTAACCCTCAAAATGAAGGGGAATGATGGGGAAGGGAAGAATTTTAACACTTGTCCTCCCTTCCCCTTGTTAATAAATCCAAACAAGGTTAACCATTATCACCTCACTTCCCTTCCCCTCCCCTCCCCCCTCCATTACCTTACCCTCCTTTCCCCTTCCTTCCTCCTCCTAAATTGAATCCAAACACACTGTAAGTGGCTGGGGGTGACAATCCGACATGTTTTGGCCAGAATGAGGGAAAAGTCTTATTTGCCCTTGAAATATATATCATCTTTATTCTGGGGTTGTTAATCCTCCATCCCTAATCCTCAAATCTTCATCTTCATCATCTCCCACCTCCACTAACAACCTCACATTTGCAACAATGCTCACTCTCCACCCTCTTTCTCCAATCCCCACCTCCTTCACTTCCTTTTCATCCTCCAATTCATCCCCATTTTCCCTCTTTCTCAAACCCCTCCATAAACCCTACCACTTCCTAAACTGTAGCTCCTCCTTCCCCACCATCGAATCCATCCTCTAGTACAATCGCAAGCCTTAGCTCGCCGGAACAACGCTGAGAGTCATCGTCATAACCTCCGGCAAGGGCGGCTTCGGAAAAATCACCACCACTACCAACATCGGGATCTCGCTCGCCCGCCATGGGTTCTCCGTCGTCGCCATTGATGCCATCCTGGGTTTGATTTTATTTTGCATCTCCTGGGTTTGATTTTATTTTGCATCTCCTGGGTTTGATTTCATTTTGCCGATTGATTCTGGTTGTCTGGTTGGAATATGGAGAGTTTCATCAACCTGATTTCTAAATCCCCTTTAGTTAAATATAAAGGTTTTGAAAATAGTGAGGATTTGAGATGAATGAATTATGGAGGAAGAGGGTGAGTAAAAGAGAGAAAGAGAGATAAAGGGTATATTAAGTTAAATTAGACAGAAAAATAGGGTATTTTTGTCTTTTTCAACACATTTCGCCGGATTCCGACCAAAACATGCCAGATTGTCACCCCCCAGTCACTTAAGTAAGTTTAATGTCCCCCAGGAATGCATTAAAAAAAAATTATGACCCGCGAGTCAGTTAAAAAAGATGTGTGGCACCCCCAGCAATTTTTTGGAAAATTTTGTGTTGAAAAAAGTTATTCATATCCTTTCATGTCATTTCTCCACTTCCAAATTCAAATACCAAATTTTATATCCAAAATTTAGCCTTTATATTTTTTTGTTACGCTCCTCTCAAAATTTCAACATTATATTTTAAACAAATCCGAAAACGATAATTATTTGAGAGATAGATGACCAATAGCATTCTCAAAAAGTCTTATCTCAACATGTGATATTTCCTACGGAAATAGACAATCCCTAGAGGACATAATTTGTAAAGCAAAATGCCCCAAAGAACACAAACAACCCTATAAAAGTTTGGAGTCTCTAGCTCTAGACATGGCTATGTTTTTTTCCATTTTGTTGCATTCATCCATAAAGTTGGTCTAAAATACACATGATAGAAAATTGTACCTAGGGGCGGTTCCTTTATGCGGTAAATTTGCGGTACGGTAAGTTGCGATACGGTAATTTGCGGTGAGTTGCGGTGGATTGCAGTAAGTTGCGGTGGAAATAATAAATAGGTGTTGAAATAGTAATGGTAATAATAAAAAGGTAAATGGTAATATGTGGTGGATTATGGTGGATTGTGGTGAGTTGCGATAAATTGCAGTGCAGTAACTTGCGGTACCACATAAAAGAACGGACCAGTAACCCAAAAAGCACTCACATTAATTCTTTTATGGCTTGATTTTATTTTTACCCTATAGTTACCTAATGATACCATGGTCCATAAAACTATTGGAAGCCTTGAGCGGGAAGGACTCAATTTGATGATATGCGTCTTGACTCTTGCGATAAAAAGGCTAATAATTTTACTGTATAATATGATAAATTCATGTAAGCATGTTATATTTTTTTGTAAAAAAAATATTTGTCACATCATTATTATGATTAAGTAAATAAAGAAATATGTAAGAACCTTCCATTAATTAAACAACATTGTAAAGACTTTCTCATAAATGTGAAAGAAAAAATTCAATATTTAAAAATTTACCAATTTATAAAATTAACAAATAAATGGAAATAAAATAAAGAAAACTATATGTATTTTTCAAATATTTAATGGAAAATAAAAACATAAAAATATTCTTTGAAAAAATAAATGAAATTTTTATTAAAAAAGCAACATTTTTGTAGAAAATATTTTATTTTAAAAAAGAATCAGGATGTTTCAAACAAAAATTTGTTGGGAGGTGTCATACATTCCTAACAACTGACTATTAGAGGACCACATTTTTTAATGCATTCAAAGGGGACCAAGTTGCTAAACAATTGGCTAGCGGGTGACTTTCCGGTCACTTTAAGCCGGAAAACATGAAAAAGTCTTAAAAGCCCTTGAGGTGGTAGCTAAAAAGACGAGGTAGCCCTTATCTTCCCCCCTCAAAAAATTGATGCTTGGCCTGTTTCTTCATCAATGGCACCTCCAATGGTCAGTCACGATGATGAACAATCATCATCAATGAAAAACCAGATTTGATACTAGGTTTTTTCTAACTGTTTGATCCGCGCTAACCGTCCCCGCCGACGGCAGTTTCCGATTGGAAGAGGTTTCCGGAGAAAAAAGACGCCAGAGATGGAAGCTCATGCGTCGGGGTTCCCCCGTGTTTTGCTGTTGAGCTTCTGCGTCGCTGGTATTTGGGCTGCTTACATTTCCCCATGTCTTCTTCAAGAAAACTTGTAATCTTCTCCCTTATTGCCTTCTTCTCCTCCACATTTCTTCGATTCTAGGGTTGTGAATTTGTTCCACAATCGATTCAAATGTCGGTGCATGTTGTAGTTTCGTTATTTTGAATGATTGTGGGAGGGAGTATGCGTAGTTCAATTGGAAGTTTGATCTGGAACTGTGGTGATTTGCGGAGCTGTGGATCTGATATTGATGCAAAAATTCGCAGGTCAACGAAGAGATTTGGGTCGGATAAGAAGAGATTTGAGCACCTGGCATTTCTGAATTTGGCTCAGAATGTGGTCTGTCTAATATGGTCCTTCATCAGTAAGAAGCTTACTAATCTGATCTAAAAAGTTGGTTTTGTTTGATATTGAGTTGTATTATGTAGGGTTTAATGTGTTGATGCATTTGATTTTGGGGCAGTGATCAACGTATGGTCCAGGGGGAGCGAGGGAGGAGCTCCATGGTGGAGTTATTGGAGTGCAGGGATTACTAACACCATTGGACCAACTATGGGGATTGAAGCTTTGAAGTACATCAGTTACCCTGCCCAGGTATTCCTTCAAATCAATCTTTCATGGTGCTAAATTATGGTTTTAAGGGGGGGGGGGGGGAATGAGATGGATTGTGTTGTTCTAATGGAGTTTGTTTCGTGTAGGTCTTAGCAAAGTCATCCAAGATGATTCCAGGTGAGAATCAATGTCCTATTTCAGCTGCCTTCAAATCAATATTTTAATGCAGCTCAATTGACTTCAAACGTCACAATGATGAATGATCGACACAAGAAGAACACAAAAGATGAAGAAGAAAGACGAAGAAGACAGAAGAAGAAGAAGAAGAAGAAGAAGAAGGAAATTGAGAGGGAGAAGATGACTTCAGTTAGATAAGAAAAGATTTGGAGGCAATGGAGAGTAGTCTCGGCATTCCACAAAGCAATTTCAAAAAAATCTCACTTTACTCAACTGTCACCGGATTCCGGCTATAATTGGCCGGAAAGTCACATGTGAGCCATTTGTTTGACAACTTGGTCTCCTTTAAGTGCATTAAAAAAATGTGGTCCCCAGTGGTCAGTTGGTCCCCTTTGAGTGCATAAGTAAAATATGTTTTTAAAAATGATAAAATATTGCAAGTTAAATATAATTGTTATATTTTATTTATATTTTTATTGTAGTGATGTGGCAAATACTTTCATTTACAATAGCATACTTATGTGGATATGTCATATCATACCGGATGGTTATTAATCATCTTACCGCAAGACGCATATCATTTTCTTTTTTTTCTATTATTATTTAAAGTCATAAAAGGCTAAAGAGAGAGCAACAACAATGTCGAAATTGCAGCGACATAGAAACATCACAGTTAGAAAGCTAAAAAACACAATAGAAATAAATCTATAAAATTAAAAAAATTAACATTTTCTTTCTCTTCGCTTATTCTCTTTTAGTCACTCTACTGTTGTTTTAGGATCCCGACAAATGAAGCTTAAACCACTACCAAACTTAGTCACCCTATGCACCGTATCCTTTAAAAGATCTTGATCATTGAATCATTTCTCAAAAAAAAAAAGTTCATGCTTAAATTGCTCAGTGTACCCTTAAGTAATGTCACTTCTAGATGAGTCGGTTGCAGTTGCAAGGAGCCGAAGAACCTAGTAATACGTGAATTCTTTTATTGTAGTCTCTGTTCTTTAAACGTGTAGGATTAAACTAAGGTAAGGTAAGATATGGTAAAGAAAGTTAGGTAAAGAAGGTAAATGTCACATTACTTATTTCATTTTTGTTTTTAAATAAACTCTGTGAGTTGAGTAAAGAAATTTAAATGTAAATTATCTAAAAGTATGACAATGTTCTTTTGGATTATAAGGTAAGATAAGGTAAGGTAAGGTAAAGTAAGATTAAGTTAAGTAAGGAGAGGATAAACTTATCCCACCAAACTAAAGAACAGTAATTGAGAATTCTGAAGGATGATAGTGGGTGGCTGTTTTTTATTTTATTTTTATCAAGTGCTAGTTTTTCGTCTAACTTATTATCTCATGATTATCCTTGTCTTAGGCCCATGGGAATTCATGCATGCATTAATGCTTACCAACGATTTTGAGGTTTTGCGTCAATTGAAACTAGCCTCTCTGGATTTTTTTAGTTTCGTTGGAAAACTTTACTTTCCCAAATTCTATTTAGTGGATGAGAAATTTTCGATGTGAGGCTCACTACTTCACCTTCAAATTCAATAATTTTTCCCAAAAAAATAAATAAAGTCATTCGTATGAAAATCTTTTCCATGATTCTAACAAACGCACCGTTAGGAGTAATACGACTTTTGTAAAACTGTGGAAGAGTTTATAGAAGAACTGTATATCATTTCATTATATTGAATACAATAAGAATACAAGATGTAAAACTAAGACTACATATAGAGGAAGGATGAAGACTGAAACATAATGCAATTAGTTATAACTAATTCTTGTAAAGAAACTATTTCTTGATATCTTGATCTTTGATGAAACCGATGATGGAGCTGTGATGGAGCTGATGTTTGAGACTGTAGTTATGATCAAGATTGTAGGTAATACTTCACATCCCCCCAAGGCTGACTGAGAGGATTATCAATCAATCCAAACCTTGACACAAGCAAATTATGCTTATATTCTCCCAAGGGTTTTGTCATTACATTTGCAAGTTGTTTGTCAGTAGAAAAATGGGTTGTTTGAATTAACCCATCTTGAATCTTATCACGTATGTAATGACAATCAATACGAATATGTTTCGTACGCTCATGAAAACTGGGTTAGCAGCTACATGTTGTGCTGCTTTGTTATCACAAAACAAAGTAATAGGTCCTTTTGCTGGGATGTGAAAATCTTCAAGAAGTTGAGTCACCCATTCTATTTGTGAAACTGTTGCTGACATTGCTCTATATTCAGCTTCGGTAGAGGATTTAGACACAGTTTTTTGTTTCTTAGTTTTCCAAGAAATCAAGGAATCCCTAAGAAAAATACAATATCCAGTTAGAGACCTTGCAGATAATTGCAACTTCCCCAATCAGCATCTGAATAAGCGGTGACTTCTAGGTTGTTATTGTTGGAATAGAACATGCCTTTATTGATAGATCCTTTGAGATATCTTAATATATATTGTGCTGCAGCAAGGTGTAAGTCAGTAGGCTTTTATAAAAACTGACTAAGGTGTTGTACTGCATAGCTTATATTAGGTCTAGCAAGAGTAAGATACAACAGTCGCCCAATAAGCCTTCTGTAAGGTGTTGCAGCATCAAGAGGTGTACCACTATCCAAGGACAGCTTCATTCCTCTAGGAAAGGGAAATCTTGTTGGTTTTGATGGTGTAAGACCTGCATCAATAAGTACATCAGATATAAACTTTCTTTGATTCAAAAAGGTTCCTTGAGAAGACCTAGCAATTTCTATTCCAAGAAAATATCTAGAAAATCCAAAGTCTTTTATAGTAAAGGTTGTATGAAGATCCTTTTTAAGCTCAAGAATACCATCATGATTATCTCTAGTGATGAGGAGATCATCAATATAAACCAATACATAAATTGAACCAACATCTGAAACTTTAGAAAACAAAGAGTAATATGAATGAGACTGAATAAACCCTTACTGTTTGAGGAACTTAGTAAGCTCCATATTCCATTGTCTGGATGCTTGCTTTAATCCATATAATGATCGGATCAATTTGCAGACTTGCCTTGGCTGTGCTTTATTGTAACCTTTTGGAGGAAGCATATAGACCTCTTAATCAATATATCCATGTAAGAATGCATTGTTTATATCCAATTGGTGTAAATCCCAATTTTTAGTAGCAGCAAAAGCAATTAAAAACCTCACTGTTCCTAGCTTAGCAACTGGTGAAAAGGTGTGTTAATCTTTGTCTTTTACTTGCAAAAAACCTCTAATCACGAGCCTAGCTTTGTATCTTTCCATTGTTCCATCAGGTTTAAATTTGACTTTCTATACCCATTTTGAAGTAAGTGCTTGTTTTCCTTCAGGTAAAGTGGTCAATTCCCAAGTGCCATTTGATTCAAAATCTTGAAGCTCTTTGTCCATTGCAGCAACCCATTCCGGATGCTTTTGTGCTTGAGCAAAAGAAGATGGCTCAGGTGTATGAAGAACTGCAGAAAGAGAAGTAACATAAGCTTGAGAAAGATGAGAAAAATCAGAAGATTTGAATAAGGGATGTTGCACATAAGAAGTGAAGCTTTGAGATTGAGTTTGTAGGGATTTGTCTATATTTTGTTGCCTCTTGACAGGCTGAGCATAATCCTGCAACCAAACAGGAGGTTGTTTATCGCTAGTGGATTTTCTGACAGGAACTGAGTAGCTAGGGACATTATGTTCAGAAGAAACAGCAATCTCCTGTTGTTGTTCTATAATTGGATGTTCTGCAATAATAGAATTATCATCAAAAGAATTATGTATGTCAAGAAGATCAAAAGAATCAGGAATGATAAATTATGAAGGACTGTTACTATCGATAAAATTGAGAGGAGAAGCAACACTTTTAGAATCAATACCAATATGATTTGATCTGTTAACAACATGAGATCTAGGAACATTAGAATTTATTGTGCAAGATCTAAAAAAATCAGCATACCAAGATGAATCAATGTTATTATCAACACAGACTCCATTAGATTCTTTTGAAGGAAATTTATCCTCAAAAAATAAAACATTTCCATTATGAAACACTTTAGGAGAATCAAGATTGTATAATTTGTATCCTTTTAAACCAAATGTATATCCAAGAAGAATACATTTGGAAGCTCTGGAATCAAATTTATCTTTATGAATAGGATTGACAGCATAACATAGACAATCAATTGTCTTTAAAAAAGAAATATCAGGAACACAATCAAAGAATCTTTCATGAGGGCTTTTCCAATCTAAATTGGCCATAGGCAATCTGTTAATGATAAAAGTTGCAGCAAGAACACATTCTCTCCAAAACTTCTTTGGTAATCCAACATGAAAACGCAAGGTTCTGGAAGTATCAAGCAAATGTCGATGTTTCCTTTCTACAATGTCATTTTGTTGGGGAGTATAAACCATGGATCTTTGATGTATAATGCCTTTGTCAGCAAACAATTTAGAACAAGCATTGTTCAAGAACTCAGTACCATTATCACTTCTGATACAAATCTTTTCATTATATTGTGTAGCAACCATGTTAAAGAATTGTGCAAGGACATAACAAACAGAAGATTTTGAAGCAATCAAATGAGTCCAAGTTACTCTAGTGTAATCATCTACAATGGTAAGAAAATAGGTAGAACCATCAACATTGGCAATTTTATATGGCCCCCAAAGATCAACATGTATTAGCTGAAAACGTTTAATAGAACTAGTAACACTTCTATCAAAAGGTAATCTGTGAGCTTTAGCTAGAATACAAGTCTCACGGAAAAAATCTTTGAAAGATACACCTTTACAACTAGAGACATGAACCATTTTTGATACAGAAGAATGTCCTAATCGAGCATGCAAAATTTGCATATCTTTGTTTGTTTGAGATTGATGTTGAACTGTAGAAGAACTTGCAGCCCAAGTTGCTTCAGAAGCATCAAAATGCAGTAGACCAGAAGTAGGAACAATAGAAGCCAATACTTCTTTACTGGAAAGGTCCTGAAAAACACATATGTTAGGATAAATGTGCATACAATTATACAAAGTTGTTGATCATTAACTAACTTTAAAACTGACAAAAGATTGTATTTAAATTCAAGTATATATAAAACTCCATGAAGAACAATTTTATCAATCAATTGCACTTTTCCAGCTGTAGAAACTTGCTTAATAGACCCATCTGGTGACACTACTTGAATAGATTTATCAAGTGAAATAATGTCATGTATTAAAGAAAAATTAAAACACATGTGATCACTTGCTCCTATATCAATAATCCAAGTACCAGACATTTGAGCATTACAACAAAGGCTATTTTGAACAATGTTACCTGCAAATTGCTGAGATCCAGCAAAATGAGCAAAAGCCTTATCCATAGTTTTTTCCCTTTGTTGATTTTTGCTACTTCTTGTGCCAATGCTTGCAAAAAAGTGCTATCAAACTGGTTCTGTTGAATAGATTGATTATCTTGAAAATCCAAGGGAATGTCTGACTCAACAACAGCATTTGCAGCAACTCTTGAATTACTTGTCTTAGGCTTGACATCCCTAGGACCTTTGTACCAATGCGGATACCCATGAAGAAGAAAACATTGATCTTGAACATGTCCTGACTTTTGACAATAATCACAAAACTTCTTAGCCTTTGATTCTTTTGACTCCTTTTTACCCTTGAAGTTCTTTGCAAGAAAAGCTTGTGAAGTCATTTCCAAATCAAAACTTGTTGTAGACCTTGTAATATTTCCAACAAACTCCTTTGAAATAACTAGATTTCCAGTAATCTGCCTTTGTCTTTCTACTCTTTGTATCATATTAAAAGCTTTATTAAGAGTAGGAAGAGGCTCAAGAGACAAATGCATAAGAAAATGCATCAATTTGTCTCTTTCTTCATTATCAACAATCTGCTTAATAGAAGGATATGTTTTCACACAAGTACAAGTAGGAATATCTGACATATCAGACATTTCATCCCAAATCTTATTGAGTTTAGTGAAATATACAGCAGCAGAATCAGAATGTTGGTGTAAATCATTCAATTCCTTCTTTAACTGAAATAAGAGAGGACCATTTGTTTGACCAAACTTTTCAGTTAATTCATTCTAAAGATCTTTACCAGATGAAACTTATAAGAAAGCATCAGAAATCTCAGGAATCATAGCATATAAAAGCCAACTTACAACCATACTATCAACTTTGATCCATTTATTGTAAGTAACATCTGTTTCTGTTGGCTTGACACATTTTCCAGTGATGGAACCCAACTTTTCTTTTGTCTTCGATCCTATCTTGACAGACCTGCTCCACTTCTGAAAGTTGGAGCCTGTAAACTTCAGATTTGTAATCGGCAAGGATGGATGATCAAATGGATGAAGATGCAGTGGATCATTGTTGTAACTTTCAACCCTCAGATCTCCAGAACCAGAAGTACTTTCAGCCATTGCAAGATTAAAAGCTATCTATCTTTATTTGAACCAGGAAAAAAACTCCTTAGGCTCTGATACCATGTAAAACTGTGGAAGAGTTTATAGAAGAACTGTATATCATTTCATTATATTCGAATACAATAAGAATACAAGATGTAAAACTAAGAGTATATATAAAAGAAGGATGAAGACTAAAACAGAATGGAATTAGTTATAACTAATTCTTGTAAAGAAACTAATTCTTGATATCTTGATCTGTGATGAAACTAATAATGGAGTTGATGTTTGAGACTGTAGTTATGATCAAGATTGTAGGTAATACTTCACAACTTTGATGTCAACAACCCCCCTCCCCCTCCGTCATCCTTGTTTTGTAACATAACTTTGGCCTATTGGATTTGGATATAGAAATGTTGGGGCATGGAATATATCTTTTGTAGGCTTTTCGTGCTTTCAAACTACATCCTATTTCACCCTAACCTCATTAGCACTTTGTATAGTTTGCATGACTAGAAGCTAAACAAGTAAGAAATGAACGTTGAAAATATTGCGCCTTGAAATTTTAGTGTTAATCCCGTGAGTTCGAGAATGGATTTATTATTTTTTTTGATATATATCAAGTCCCATACCTAAAAATCTCAAACAAACACTAAAGATGCCATTCCCTTGCTCCCAACCAAACAGGCCCTTAGAAGGGTTTACAATATCAAGTTGATGGTTGGGGCATACAGACAAATGTTTGGAAACACAGAGTATTTAGAGCTTGGTAAGTTGGCCGACATGATTGGAGTTAAGCGTATAAGAAGACACCCCAATCTTAGTCCGATAGTTTAGTGATTACATAAGTATTTAGACATATTATTAGTATTGTTACGATGTGTGGATGGGATTTAGAGAATTTGGTTGAGGGATTCATCTCACATTTCAACTCGAATAGTACTTCAAGTGGTTTCCAGGAACATTTTCGCGTGAAAGATCTTTTTGCATTATTTTGTAATCACTTTAAACTTGTTAGAGTATTGTATGCCTGGTAAATAAAAATTTTACTCATTATAAAGTTGTATCGGTTAATATGATTCTATATGTTTATTAAGTTTTTATTTCGCAAATATTTGTTTGTGATAATAATATAATATAAAAAAAGTGCTAGAGAGATACTCACTTGTCTTGTTAAACCACGAATCTTAGAAAATAAACTAAGATCATTTCAAGTAACTTTAGGAATAATTAAATATAAAAATATTTCAAATTGATCTTATTTGTTATATTACTGTTCTTTATTCAAGAATTTTAATTACTATCATTATAAATTCAAAATGAATAAATGTTCATAAATTTTGTGAAGTTTAAATTTTAAAAATATAAATTATTCATCATAAAATTGAACAAGTTCATCACTCAAAATTATTACCCTTTTTCCAAACAAACGCTATTTACTTCCTTTTTTGTTCAAAAAAGACACAAATAAAATAAAATACTAAAAATTCACTAATTGTGATAAGTAACTAATTAACTCATAGTGAGAAAAGTGAGGATGTCTCTTTTATGTCTAATCATATCAAATGAATAATAATGGTATTTATAGGAGCCATTGGAAGATGAATCATGGAAGTGTTGTGAGGGGAAGGAAAGTTGGGCCCCCTTTCAGCCCATTAGTAGTATTGGTTTTCTCTTTGGTAGAGTACAAAAATCATCGGTGAGCCCACAATTAAAGGCAGTGCTTAATTTGAGATGGTTTCTGTGCTCAAATCTTAACAACCATCATGTTTATTTGCGCAAAGTTAGCAGCATCTAAACCCAAATAGTCTAATAATACTTTCACAAAAATCTACTGTAAATTATAGGCTACTTCAAAATTACTTTCAAAATGTGATTCCTAATAATACTTTCACAAAATATACGATACCTCCGAATCAATTTTTGAAATTATTACATTTAAATAACTTTTCTAGATGAATTGCGTGGCTTCTTACCTTATCATTTGATCTGTCATGATAAGCCGTTTACCAAACATAAATACATCAATTAACTGATTTTTGACATTATTATATTTAAATAACTCTTTCAAATGAATTGTATGGCTTCTTACCTTATCATTTGATCTGTCATGATAAGTCGGTTACCAAACATAAATACATCAATCAACCGAAGAACTATGATAAGCCGTTTATCACACATAAATACATGAATTAATCGACAAACTTTCATAAATACACGAACTGTAATACTAGGGGACTATGTTTCGTGAAACAATGGGCACTTTTTGTTTGCTTTAGGGTAGGCTTAGAAGGAAGAAATTGGCATTTTAATCTACTGAAGGCTACGAAAAGGGTGAAATTGATGTAGATAATTGACATAAATTGGCATATTAGATTCTAGCTATCCAACAAGATCTTTCATCTTGTGGTTGACAATGAAAACTATGAATTTGCCTGTATATATCATTAGATTTCGGGATCTAAATTTTTGAATTACTCTAAACGTGTTTCCTCTTTTTTATATATTTTTTTTCTAAATTTTGGGTAAATTTACTGTTAGATGGTTTCCAGCATGACCGATTAAGCCTATAATTTCCATATAGTTGGACATTTTTTTGCTTCCATATCAAGACGTCAACCTTAGCAGTAAGGTTGGATGACAAGGGTGAATGCCATTTGACTACTAAGGTTGTGTCAAATTTGTGGATAAAAAATAGTTAGGTAAAAGTTAATTTTGGGTAACTTTTGGTAAATTTTGTCAAATTTACGTTAATATATCAAATTTACCTTAATATATCAAAAATAAATTATGTGAGTTAAATAAATAATTTTAATTTAAATATAAATTATCTAAAAGTAAGTCACATTCTTTTGAATGGTAAAGTAATGTGAAGATATATTGATAATTATTGTGGTGAAATGTGGAAGAATATTGAGTAGTATAGTAAATTGTAGTACCACGTCATACAAAAGAACATGACCTAAATTAGATTAATTTAGGCAATTATAGTCTCACCAAGTTAAAGAACACGGTCTTGGTTACTACGACAATGACATTAATTTCAACAAAACAATACCTTTAGGAACAAATCAAACAACGGTAGATAGATGATACAGAAAAGGTGATGACAAAGATTAGAGAACCCCTCATAATCGTCAAAGTAAGATGAACAAAAAAAAACATATAATAGTAATAGTAGGTATTGAAACAATAAAACAAATTGAAGGAAGGACAAACTAAAGGCATATAAAAAAAGCCAAAATGATAAAAAGCAAGTCAATTCATACATTTTTCTTTTCTCATCAACAGTGAGTGAGACTCCCAGACACGAATATCGCCTTCATTTTTGGCCCAAACTTTCACTTCAACCCTTTTCTCCCACCTAAATTATTTTTCTAACTTTAATTAGCATTTATTGGTAATCAATACTCCATCCGATCAGTTTCGAATTTCGGGATTTGTTTGAAATATTCAATAACTTAATTAAGAATAATGAGATCCATCCTTTATTTTGTATTTTGTGTACTTTCTTGTTATTTACTGGTGCAGTTGCTAAATCTGCCCAATTCCCTTTTCATGTATGGTTACCCGATGCGATGGAGGGGCCTACTCCTATTTCAGCTTTCATACATGCTGCTACTATGGTAGCAGCGGGGATTTTTCTAGTCGCTCGACTTCTTCCTCTTTTCGTAGTTGTACCTTACATAATGAATGGAATATCTTTTGTAGGTATTATAACCGTACTATTAGGAGCTACTTTAGCTCTTGCTCAAAAAGACATTAAGAGAAGTTTAGTTTATTCTACAATGTCTCAACTAGGTTATATGATGTTAGCTCTAGGAAATTTCTTTTCCTGTCGTTTGAAGATTATGTGACTCGGGATAATATAGGAAATCTAATTTACTAGAAAAAAAATTAGGTCCATTTTTTTGTGCGATTGGTAAGATACGGAAATGATGAGATATGATGAAATTGTGAAAAGTGCGGTAATGTACAATGATATGGTGAAATTTGTGAAAAATGTGGTTATAAAGAACTGAGGAGAGAATATGAAAAGTAAAGGAGAAAAAATGAGGAGATATATTGATAATGATTTTGGTAAAATATGGTAAAATGTGGAAGAATATTGAATAGTATGGTGAGTTGTGATACCGCACCGTACTGCATCCTATAAAAAGAACAAGCCCTTAAGATAGGGACTAGAAAATCTCAAACTAAGAAAGAAAGATAGTTATTGATAAGAATCAATAAATAAGAAATAAGAAAGTATTATATATTAAAGATAAATTTAAAAGTTGGTAATTAAGAACCAACACATGCCTAAGCTCATAATCAAGAATTAAAGTGTTTTCTATGAAAGTAAGGTTGATCACCAACTATATCCTCATTGACTATGGAGTATTTCATCATATCCACGGTAAGGTTGTTGGAATTGGGATCTTAACTTGGATTCACGGGGTAGTTTGGATCGAAATTAACCCACGTAAGATCGTGAATCGGAATGTAGATAGTATAATTGCATCGAGGATTTTGGATCATAAATCGTAGGATTGTAGATCAGGATCGAGATTTTAATAACTATGATCCATGGTTATGCAAGTGCTAAAGACATGTCTATTAAGCTAAATATGAAGAAAGCTTTAGATAGGATAGAATGAATGCGAGGTTGGAAGAGATTGATTAAGGCCTTGTTCTTTTCTGCGGTTGACAAACTGCGGTGCCACAGCATACTGCAATTTATCACAACCCACCACACTTTACCACAAATCATTACTTTTCTCTCTCCTCACTTTTCTCCTCTACTTTTTACATTATCTCTTCTCACATATCCCACATACCAATAACCCGCCACAATTACACCACTATCCGCCACAATTTCACCACACCATACCGCGCCATACCGCAGAAAAGAACAGGGTCTAAGAAGGCTAATGAAGGCAAGGTCAAACGTGAGTAGGGTAAAGTTGGTTCAGTTTATGCTAGATGTATTATGGACAAACATATATTGTTTCCATTGGTCTTTTTAGACTCTAGTTTTACTCCTTGAATGTTTTGTGCGTAAGACACCTTTTGTTTTGCGGAATAAATGGGTTGATGCTCCAGTAATCATCAAAAAAAAATTTAACAAAATGAACATAGAGGGACAAGCACGTATATTGATTAATATACTATGAAGAAGAGTGTGACTAGACATGTAAAATCAAACACCTACCAATAAAGAAGCGAAACATTAGACAACCTTTTAAGCATTAGACGTTAGTGTGAATAAGCCATGTGATAGCCTTTTATCTTTTATAGTTATATAAATAAAAATATGGGAGTTTCGGGAGAAAAATCTAAAAAAAAAAAGAGAACTCACAAAATAATCCTAAGTCAGAGGTGAATGGCTGAAAATAATCTAAACTAACTTTTTTGGCTGAAAATAATCCAAAACTCTTCACCTATTTACTCTGACTAAACCAGAATTGAATTCCGACGTCTCAAACTGACTCGACACCCTTAAAAATTTCAAAGATGTAGTGGGTTAATATTATTTTCAGTCGAGTTCGAACTTTTCAAGGGCGTCAAGTCAGTTTTGGGACGTCGTAATTCAATTCTGGTTTAGTCAAAATAAATAGGTGAAGAGTTTGAATTATTTTCAGCCAAAAAGTTAGTTTGGATAATTTTAAGCCACACACCATTCTAACATATGACTTCACTCTAGAAAGTTTGGATAAATAATAGTCAATTAGTTTTCATAAATCTTATATATTACTATAACATGTAGGAAAAATTTATAATAATTGTCAACCATAACAACCACCACAACAAAAACAATATTTATCCACAACATATATGGATTCACTTTGGAAAGTTTGTATAAATAATTGGTTAAATATTGAAAAGTGAAAACTAAACCAACTCAAAGTTGTTAGAATGACGTGTGAAAGGAGTTATTAGTTTTGATTTCCCTCCTCTTATGGACAATAATAGACAAGTTGCTAATTATATTTGTTTACATCCATAAAATAATAGAATTATTTCTATTAAAAAATAGAATAATAAGTCTTTTTGGGGGATAATACTCAATATCAAGTGATTAGTGGAGAGTCTTCAGTTTACTTACCTAAATAGAACTACAAATATTTTTTTTAATTATAAAGGGGGAAAAAATACACCTTTCAGGGTCTTTTTTTTAAAAAAAAATAAATCATATACATAACTTATTGAATATTTGAATATATCCAAATAGATAGAATCCAGAGCTGTTAGCTTTAAGATAATGTCTAGAACCAACAAAGAAGTGATTTTAATTTGATTTATGGTTTAATTTGTATTCAACAATAGTGTTTAATTGATATGACATTGAGATTTTCGATCAAGCTAAAATTTAATTGGACAAATATTAATTTTTGACACATTAACATTTTCGACATTATTTCTGAAATATTCATAAACTTAACGTTTAATGTTTAGAGTTACATTTATATTTTTAGTGTAAAAAGTCATTTGGCAATATTATTTTTGAAAATTATTCATATCTTCTTATGTTCATTACATAATCAGTTAATTCATTCGCTAAATTTGCCAAACACAATCATCTTCAAATGTTTATGCGAACAATTGTCTACTAATTATTTTTTTAATCAAAATAAAGTGATTTCATTGATAATACATCAAACAACATTTACAATGAAAATCGTGGATGAACAATTGTAAATCTAAAAACATAGATATGAAATTTGACTTTCAAATAACTAATGCAAATCTTATTGACATTCATCTCCAAAATTATGGCAATCTTGTCATAAATTTTATTCGATAATTATGCATTTTTATCATTGATTGAGAACCTCACAATCAATGCTATAATGACTTGAAAATGGATCTCCATTTACATCATACCAATTGAATAAAACACTAAGAAAATGCACTAAAATCCCTATATAAGGATAAATAAAACTCATATGAATGAAAAAAAACAAACTCCATTCATAAAAATCTATAACTAAACTAACAATCAAAGCAAAAATTAATTAAATCAGGACGCATCGTGGATAAAAAGGTTGATGACAACCCAAAAAAGTTGGATGCTAAGGTTTTAGATAGAGAAATGTGAAGAGAAAAAGAGAGGGCCGCTAGAAAACGGAAAGATTTTTATAAGTAAAGTGACTATTTATTATTTAAATCAATGAATGTTGTTTAAATTGCTAATATATCAAAATTGATCATTTTTTTTGTTTTCTGTAAATTTAGTTTGTTTACTGATCTCCTATTTCAGGGTTAAGTATTAATAATTTTTACAAATTGAGAAAGAGAGGTACAACATTTTTTAGGATAAATATGACCCATTAATCTTATATTTTTTTTTAATAGAAAATTTATTTTCGCCAAAACTTAATTTATGAATTTATGATAAAGAAAAATTGGATGATAGGAATAGTTTTCACTTGTCAGTACGTTGTGACCTTGTACTACCCTTTTGGTTTTGCAAAATAAACTTGATGGTTTTTGAAATTTGGGTACGTCCCAAGTGGAACAACTTTTGTTCAATAAATATTCGATTAATGACTAATGAGGCCGTCTTACAAAAGAAGCCACGTACAGTTGGAAGAAAAGCAAATAGTAATATGTTCTGTACTTCTGTCTGGTTTAATTTTAGTCCATTTTAGGTTTTAGCCTAAATCTAAATTTAGGAGAAGATAGTCTCATGAAAATAAGAAATACTAATCCCAAGTCTAACTAGTGTTAAAATACTTTCACCAATTAGGCCTTCTAGAATCTAACGCGATGTTGAAATTGATTTAACCCGATTCTCCAAACCTAGTATATAAAAAAAACCCGAAAAATGACCCACACTAATCCCGATCCCAATCTGACCTGTCTAAATTGATAAGTTACCAACCATTATTACCACTAATTTTACCACAACTTAATTCAATGGACCATATCATATCACACTATCCACACTTTTACTATACTACTATTACCACACTTTACTCATAGCCGAAAAGAACATAGTCTAAACTTAGGCCCTGTTCTTTTGTGCGGTTCCACACGGTATCTGCCATATTTTTTCACACTTACCACAATCTTTCCATATCATATCAATCCACATTTTACCACAACAATCGTGACTTTCACTATCCTTATTTTTTTTTCACTCTTCATTTTTACTACAATTTTTACCATATCTTATCATACCATACCACATTTTTCACAAAATTGTCATATCATATCATTTACCGCACTCAATTTGCTGTAAAAAACAACAGGGCCTAAACTTAACTCATATTCCAAAAGAGCAGGGCGTAATAAATTTTTTAAACTATACATATTCATCATATATATTTGCTAAATTTCCAATTGTATATTTGCTACATATAATTATTTTTTTCAATACAAATTTTCCAACAATATAGGAATCGCAAATGGGGAGCAAAACCGGAGCGTGCACAGTGAACATCACAAAACCATTCGCTCTCCTTTCTCCTTCTTCCCCCCTTTTTTCACCAAATAAAAAAAATCGAACCCAACCCCACCAACGCCAACAATCTTTTTTACACCCAAAATTTTTTTAAAAAAAAGTCAGGAACGAAAAATACAAAACCCCCCAAAAAAAAAAGCCAAAAAAACGAAAACCCCCCATCAACCAATCGGAGTTCCTCTTCTGAGTCTCGCCGGCGGCGATGCCGACGCCGGTGTCGACGGCGAGGCAATGTTTGACCGATGAAGCAGCGAAGGCTCTGGACGACGCCGTTTCCATCGCCCGACGCCGTAGTCATCCCCAGACATCCTCCGTCCACGTCTTATCTTCTCTACTTTCCCCCTCCTTCTCTCTCCTCCGGGAATCCCTTTCCCGGTGCCGGAGCTC
Source organism: Portulaca oleracea (assembly GCA_029582165.1). NCBI lineage: Eukaryota > Viridiplantae > Streptophyta > Magnoliopsida > Caryophyllales > Portulacaceae > Portulaca > Portulaca oleracea. Next base: position 33,166,329 of record CM055886.1, read on the forward strand.
CGACTCCGGCGTCACGACCCGGCTTCAGTTCCGGGTCCTCGACCTCTGCATCAACGTCGCTTTGGATAAACTCTACACTCCGAAGAACTGCCAGGGGAATATCTCGGCACCTCCGATAGCAAACTCTCTCATGGCCGCCATTAAAAGAGCTCAAGCTAACCAGCGTAGGCAGCCTGAGATGTACCATCTTACGCAGGTTCACTTTAGTAGTAGTAGCAGTAGCAGCCCCATTTCGATTTCGGGTATAAAAGTTGAGTTGAAGCATTTGATTCTGTCGATTCTGGATGATCCGATTGTGAGTCGGGTTTTGGGTGATGCTGGGTATTTGAGTCATGATATCAAGATTGCTATCATACACCCACCACTTAGGAGGTGGGGCACTGCTAGATGTCCTCCGATGTTCATGGATTTTCCGGGGTTTTCGGGGGACGATGAGAATTGCAGGAGAATTGGGGAAGTTATGGCGAAGGGTAAGGAGAAGAATCCGATACTTACTGGGGTTTGTGCTAAGGATGCGATTTCGAGCTTCAGAAAGTGTTTGTTGAGTGGGAAATATGGCGGAATTCCGAACCAAATTCATGGGGTGAAGTTTGTTTGTATGGAGAGAGAGATTCGAGAGTTTCTGAAAAGAAACCCAGATGGGTTCGATTCGAAGCTCAAGGAAGTGACGATGATGATGGAAAGCTCTGAATCAGGACATGGGGTGGTTGTTAATTTGGGGGAATTAAGGGTTTTGATGAAGGATGAGGGGGGGTTATCTTCTTCTTCATCATCATCATCTTCATCAGATAGTCATGGTGATGATGATCTTGTGAATGAATTGGTGATGAAGTTAAGTGGGTTGATTGAAGTTTATGGGAAGAAGAAGTTATGGGTGATTGGAACAGCAGCTAACTGTGAGACATACTCCAAATTTCTGGGTAGATTTCCATCAGTAGAGAGAGATTGGGATCTTCAACCTTTGCCCATCACTTCATCCAGATCTTCATTTGATGCATTGGGTTCTAAATCCAGGTGGGTTTCTTTATTGATCATTTTTATCTTATTTGGATTTGTGACAATCTATGCTCCTTTTTTTAACATTCTCTGACACCAGATGTATGATGATTGATGATGGTTATTATTATTATTATTATTATTATTATTATTATTATTGTTTGCTTGTTTATAGTTTATTTTATTGATTGGGTTGATTTTATTATAGTAGTTTAACATGTATGCTGCCAAATTTCTGGATTTATAAACTCAGTCTATCAGTTGGGATCATGGTTGTCAACTTCTCACTCTCTCCCCAAAAGGAAAAGGGGAAAGTTTATGGGTAAGAGCATGGGGATAAGACTGATGAAGTTTGACAACAGATAGAAAAATCTGTAAGATATTTGGTTGATGGAGTAGGATGTTTTTGAGCTGATCAAATAGGGTATTACTGAATTACAAAGGCAAATGCTTGGTTAGAGAATGCAGAGTATACTAAAGAGTATTTCAATTCCTGCATCTAAAGTTGTATGATTCTGGTGATTAGACTCTCTACATTCATTCAACTTGCTGTAATCCATACATTCCGAGCGTCCTTGAGCATGTCATTTTGTGGATAATATTAATATGGATGAAAGGAAACAAAAGAGCCTTGGAGGGTGTATAGATACCTCTTTGATATGTTAAAAACTTAAAATGGATGGATTCAAATGAAGAAATTGTAATTCTTCTGCAATTAAGGATCTTGGTGTTCCTTAAGTAGCATTTTTTGGAGGTTGTTCATCATCTTTCATTGTCTTTCTCCTTGTTTCTCTCGTTCTCTTGGTTTCCTGAGCGGTTTTCCAACTGGTTTTCGAAATGGTTTTGTTTTCGATCTCCAAAAGGTTTTTTTGGGTTTGTCGGAATCAGCCTCTTCTTGCATTCCTGTGTATGGGGAACGATTCCCTATATCTGTACCCCTAGATCCTGCATTAGTGGGAGTTCATTGGCTATTGTTGTTGTTGCTATTGTTGTTTGTCATCTTTTGTTGATAGCATTTTGCTATACGGGATGTATAATTGCATACCCAAAAAAAAAACAAAAAACAACTGAATTTCTGTGTGCCGACACTCAATGCTTGCTTAACATTAGCTTCTAACTCATTTCTATTGGATCTGACAGTCGCCTGTACATGCTATACTTACAGCTTAATGGGATCCTTTGTTCCCTTTGGAGGTTTCTTTCCTTCCCAGCCCAACTACGTAACTCCGTTGACCATTGGAAAACAAACCTTCACTCGCTGCAATGCATGCAACGAAATGTATGAGCGCGACCTTTCTGCTATTTTGAGGGAGGTATCATCTTCCTCAATTGCTGACATGTACTCCAAAAGCTTATCATCCTCTCTGCAAAGATCGGATTCTGATCTGACCAAGGGAGGAGATGTCGTGGCACAGGTACGTAACTTGTATTCAAGCACCACTTCCCCGCTCTTGTATCATTATGATTATCTGTTTCTCTTATGTGGTGAATTCTTCTGTCAGTCGGTCCATGACCCTAGATAAAGCGATTATGATTCATTTGTGCAGACTCTGATGTTATGTAATGGGCAATCAATGCTTTTTGAACTAAGGGCCAGTATTTGTAATACTTACCCTCATTAAAAACTATACATATAACTATGTCATAGACTCGTAGGTGGGGATTCAGGGTGATTTTTGGCTTGGTATGGATGCGAATTAGGTGGTCAAGATTAGTAATGGTAAACTCCTCTATTCAGTGCAGACCAAGGATGTGAAACGGGCGTTAGGTGAACAAATTTTGGACCTACAGAAGACATGGAACGAACATTGCCGAAATCTTCACCAAATTCTGCCATCTCCTGCTTCAATCGTGCCTCCTCCTCTCAGGCCGCAACCCCCACATAGCCCGGCTTTCCAGTTTGTCTCGGATAGCAATAAGCAGGGCACAAGCAGCAGCTCAAATGCAAGTAGCCCCGCTATGCAGGTCGTGTCTCAAAATTTATCTCCTCGGCATAGTGCTATGACACCCGATTTCCCTAAGAAACCCTCAGAACCATCGCAGAGATGTCTACCCATGAGAGATCATAACTTAAGCCCGCCTTCTCTCGACTACAAGCTCGCCCCAAGTGTGTCTGTCACAACTGAACTCGACTTGGGAACAATTTATGCACCGAAAACAGAGAAGCTAAAGAAGCCTCTGTTCCAAGATCAGGGAGTGCAGCATTTGCAGCAGCATTCTCCAAGCTCTATTTCCTCTTACCGTGGCATACCCAGCAGAAACGAACCTGAAAAAGGAGCTCAACCTTCTTCTTCCCCGGGATTCGATGTTGCTGATTACAAGCTACTTTTCAGAAAACTGACCGAGGTGGTTGCTTGGCAAGGCGAAGCAATGAGCAGAATCAGTGAAATAGTAACCTCTTGCAGAGGCGGAGTTAGAACCCAGCGTCCCCCGAACAAAAGGGGCAACATTTGGCTCACGTTTCACGGACCCGATAAGATAGGCAAAAGGAGGGCTGCTGAAGCGCTCGCTGATGCGCTTTTTGGCAGTAGGGACCGCCTGATTGCCGTGGACCTGAGCGCGCGAGATACAACCACCAAGGCCAACTCGCTCCTCCTGTGCCATCAGTTAGGAGGAGCTTGTGACTTTGACATAAGCATGAGCAGGATGACAGTTGTGGACCACATAGCACGCGAACTGTCCAGGGGGCCCCACTCGGTGGTCTTCCTCGAAAACATTGATGAGGCCGACCCCTTGCTTCAGAACAGCCTGTCCCGCGCGCTCGAGACGGGCAAGTTTCCGGACTCGCGCGGGAGGGAGATCGGTGTAGGTGGTAATGTAGTTTTCATTGCATCCTCCAGCGTGGCGAGCGAAGAGAAGAGCCTATCTCCTAGGAAGGAGTTCGTCAAGTTTCCTGAGGAGAAGGTTCTAGAAGCCCGAAACTGGCAGATGCAGGTGACAGTCAGAACAACCCCAGCCGCCGGCAGAAGCAACACGAGGGTGTCGCTGGTGACATCATCAGCAAAGAGGAAGGCTTGCGACGTCCTCACCACGAGTCGTGATGACATCAGCAGCAAGATTCCGAAGCACTCACTTGACCTGAACCTGCCGTGCGAAGAAGAGACTGCTGAGCTCGACAACAGTGAGGACAACAACTCCGTCTCTGACATCAGCCCTAGTTGGCTCGAGGGCTTCTTCGGGATGGTTGACGGGAACGTGGGGTTCAAGCCGTTCAACTTTGACACGCTTGCCGATGGATTCTTAACAAAAATACGGGCCAAATTCGAGGAGATATTTAAGGGGGAAAGACAGAGGGTCTATCTGGAGGTCGAAGACGGGGTGATGGTCCAAATTCTGGCCGCCTCGTGGTTATGTGCAGGAAAACAAGGACGTGCCGAGGAGTGGATCGAGCAGGTGGTTGGCGGCGCGTTTTGTGGGGCCCGAGAGAGGGTTCGAGGCAGTGGCGACGATGAATGTGTTGTTGTCGTCAGATTGGGATCGTGCGAAGGTGTTTCTGTCAGTCAGTGGGCTTCTGGCATACTCCTTCCCAGGAGTATTAATCTCAGTATCTGATCTTTTGCTTTGAGCTGATGATGTATGTAGTTGTTATTATGCAGTAGTGACTATGACACCCTTGGAACAGCTCCCTTGGTTTGAATAATTGATCCAGTTTTTTCCAAAGAAGGTATTTATGATCAAATTATGTACAAGGTATCAGGAGATTAGGTATGTATGTGAATGTGATGAAAGGAGAAATGTATAAAGGGTATGGTAGTCTGGAGCTGTATTGTGTATGACTATTGCTTTTGGCTCCAAAATTCTGTAATTTCAGCAGCTGTAGCAAATAGACATTTGGGTTCGGGTTAAGCCCGGTGTTTGAATTGCAGAAAGATGTTTAGTGTGGTATGTTTTCCGGATTAGATTCAGCAACAAGCCTTGTTTGAGGTTCAAATTAAGTTCGGTAAATGAAAAGATGGAAAATATTGAATCTTGTTTCAAAATGCTCGATTTCATGGGTAGGACCTATTTGGATATAAGATTTGTTTCTGGGAACACCAGAGCAAGATGAGATGGAGATTTGTTTTTCAAGTTAAGGGAGCGTTTGGTAGGAATTTTAAAAAAAAATTCCATGGAAAGATTTCCCCATAAAAAGTCACTTAGCCCCCCCCCCCCAGGGAAATTAAGAAATGATGGGGTCTCCATAAAGTTTTTCCTAAGGTTAATATACTTCAAACATAAGGAAAATAAATTAAATTTTCTCAGGGTTTTTGACCAACCAAACACATATAAATTTAAATATATGACTCTTAATATTTTTTGATAGGACAAATTCGAGTATAAAATCATGGATGAGGCTTATTTCAAAATGGTCTTGATAGGTCCAAAAGTTGAAACTAAAAAGGATTTGTTCAAAGTGTGAAATTAACCTCAAACTCTCAAAGGCACCATATTCCTTGTCTACTCACAATATTAGTATGATTTACTTCATAAATTATTGTGGTGAGATATTTTTATTGTTTTCTTTTCTGCAAAATTCTTACATAAAGAGAGAATAAGTATATTGCGACAACAAATGAGAGCGAACAATAAGCAAATACCCATATAAAAACAAGCTTATATTTCCATATTCAACAAAATCCAAGGTTTACATAATCAGATTCATCGCAAGTTTATATGAAACTATAAGTGCATAGCTAAAAAACATACTACGTTTTAATGCGTTGTATTTTTTAAGTATGTTTAAGTTCCATAAACCACATACATCACTCGTATTGTACTCGATAAGGTTCAAATTAATCACAAGTTCATCTGAAACAACTGGGATTGAGAATTGTGTTTATTTCCAAATCTTTGACCAAAAACAAATTATATACTCCTTAAACATAAAAATCAATAAAAAAAAAATCTTGAGCCTTCTAAAACCCAATTTCATAGCATGCCCTTTTTGGTTTGTAGAATCCCAACAACCCAACAACATTCAAGACCATAAGATAAGCATCTCCCCTAAAACAAAAAGAATCTTGGGTTATTGACCATAAGGATGGCGCAAAATGCAAATTGATTCATGAAGAATACTAGGACCATGAAATCCCAATTTATGATATAGATTGGAACCTGACTGTGCTGACGAGACATGACAAGTGAATTTTTTTTTTTTATTTCAATTGCTCTACCCCATTTCTTTCTGATTTATGCATAGGATATCTGCAAAGTGAACCATGGTTCACCTTTAAAGATGTCCATGGTTATCTATAAAGGTGAAACATGGTTCACCTTAAAAGACATCTCAAAAAGACGCTCCCTACTCATAGTGGCGAATCCAAGAATGAAAACAAGCGGGTTCAAAGTCAAACATAAAAATTTAAAACAACAAATCAAAAAACTTACAATATTATTTTCTTTTGGGTAGTCGTCCCGACAAGGCGCCATGACTTGAAGTATTTCAATATAATGTATCATTTGGTACTTTCTTGAAAATTTTATCCTCAAAATAAGTAATAACAGTGTTTTTCAAAAATTCATCTGAGACTGTTAAAAACAACACTAGGCTTGAACTGTAATTGTTGCCGCTAGGTTGAGTTTAAAAAAAAAAGCAAAATAATAAACATCTTGACGTAAGATGGTTAGTAAATGATAATCATCTTGCATTTCACTTAAATTACTAATAAAGTTAAATGCAATTATATTTAAATGATTATAAAGGTATGTTTCATTACTTTAAGAGTTATTGTAATTTATAAACAATTTAAAAATAATGATTTATTTATATTTTTTCATAAATATAAAATTATGCGTAGAATGTGTCTTTTCAACCATGATTGATAAAATTAAGCTATTATTATATTTTTTTGACCTAGCTAATAAATATTATACTCTTACAGTTGATAAATATATATAATTATTAAAGAAAATATTATTAAAAGTTATAAATATTTTTTTATAAACATCTTGACTGATGATGTGTATTATGGTCTTAAAAAAAATTGCTAGACTTGAGGCTTGTTGGTCTCGAACACGTAACCTTAGAATCCCTTCATTGTATCATGGTTTAACAAAAAACACTAGGGGTGCGTTTGGTTGGTCAATAACCCCGGGGAAATGGTCAATTTTTCCCAAGTTGACTTATTTTCCCTATGTTTGGGTGTGGGTTATTCTTGGAAAAAATTTCACGGTGGGTCCACCACATTCTCCATTTTCCTAGGGAAATTTTACTTGGAGGGGCTAAGGAAAATTTTTCCCAGGGAAATCTTTCCCATGGGAAATTTTCTCCCGAAAATTTTTTCCTAAGATTCCTACCAAACGCTCCCTAAGGCTCCGTTTTTTATGCGGTACCGCAAGTTACCTTACCGCAACTTACCACAATTCACCATAATCTACCACACCTTTCCATTTACCCTTTTTAATAAAATTCCAAAAATTTTAAATAATTACTTTTCTATTTCAACAACCATTTATTATTTCCACCACAACTTACCGCAATCCACCACAACTTACCGCAATTCACCGCACCGCAAACTTACCACATAAAAGAACGGAGTTCATTAGTTTGTGATATTCCCGAGAGAGAGAGATATGTCTATACCTATCAAATAAGTGGTAGCTTGTCAAAGAAGTATCTTGTAGAATTATTCTTTAGCCAAAAAGATGGACAGAAAGTTCAGAAAATTACACATGCGAACATCTTGGAATATGATAATTTAGATGATATTGATGCTGAAACAAATTACAGGGTTGTGATTATTGACAATGATATAGGCGCGCGAGTCCTCGATGACGCACCCAACCGAAGTTGTCGATCTTACAAGATCGCGATTGAAAAGAGAAGGTCATTTTGGTTATTGTAGGCGTCCAAATCCTTGTTGTATTGCTTACATTTTAACAATGTTTGGTTGTAGCCTTTTGTCTTTTTGAGGTTATTGTCTATTATTTTGTAATGTTGTTTTGCTGTAATTTGTTAAACCTTTTGCCTTTCAATAATCGCGAAAAAAAATATTTATCAAACAAGTGAAAGTATCACTTGAAAACTTATTCTACAGTACCACAACCATTTTACCTGAAAATCATTTTTCTAAAAAATAATTTTCATTTATACCAAACACACCGTAAAATCAAAACGGTGATTTATTGAAACTACATTTGGAATCGCTACTATATGATAGGTCTACACAAGACTTGTTTTCTCTGATTGAAAGTACTGATATGATACCATAAACTACAATGAAGGCCGTTGATATTTTAAGAACCATGAGATGATATGGATAAAGATAATAAACAGAAGAAATATTCGAAGCATGTCTGTGTATAAATGAATGAATGATCAAGTGGTGAGAAATAGATGCGTTACAATCAAGGGGTCTTTTCCTTTCCTTTCATGCACCAATGCAAAATGCAAATGGAAGTTGATGAACCACTTGTTTCTTTCCGATGAAAGCCCTACTCTTTCACACTCTTGGTTACAATTTCGCCCTACACCTTAAACTTGAGAACCGAATATTATTACAAAACATCGTGTAGGTCGTATTAACATGAGACAACCTAAAATTGGTGTTGGTGCTCCTGAGTCTCTTGTTTGTCGTTCACCTTCTTCGCGCTCGTTCAAGGATGTGTCAGTTAGTCTTGCACCAAATGACAGTGAAGACACAGTGTCGGTTCTTTCAGTGCCTGATTTTTCTCCTAATATGGAGGATTCTATCTTAGTGCGATCAAAAGTCGGTGCTAAGAGTAGACGGAGAGGTAAGGGCGTGTTGAAATCTAAATGGAAGTTGGTTTTGGAAGCCTCTCGGAAGACCAAGTCAAATAATTTGGATGCGCCACGGAAGTTAAAGAAAACTGTCAGTATTGAAAAGGCGCTTGCTCGAAACAAGGCGTTGGTGAGAGAGGTTGGTAGGCAAAAGGTTCTATCAAGCAAGAAGAAGTGAGTGGTTTTGTTTGGCTGGCTTCGTAGCTGTTGATTTTCTTGTTTTTATGGATGTATCTCCTTATTGATGTTGTTTTACACTTGCTGTTGGTTTGTTTTCGTTGTTTTCTGCAGATTTTTTGTAGCATCTTTGATGCTTTTAGCCTTTATGGCTTATAACTATCGAAAAAAAAGGTCGCATTAATAGGTAATTGTGTTTTGAGTTATATTTATATTTTGATCAAATTTAGATATTGATTGGTAAAATGTTACTCCCTCATTTTTTTATACTCCCTCCATTTTTATTTATGTGTCATTTAGTAAATTGTGTCAAAAACTTTGATTGTTAATATATTAATTTATATAATGATTCACTCCATATAAGATTGATGTCGTTAGATTGATAATAAAAAATGCTATTAGAAAAGTATAATATTATACTTCTTTATAAAAATCTTATATGAGAAATTATTGATTAAATATTGATTTTGAAAAGTGTAAATGACAAATAAAAAAACGGAAGGAGTATGTTTTTTGAAGTGGTGGGAAAATTAATATTACAAAAATTTATAAGGTTGTTACGGAAAAATTAAATAAAATATGCTTAACTAAATCAATATTTGGGGTTAATTCAATGAATGTTAATGTTAAAGAAAAGTAGTAATTATTAGTATGTTATTAATATGTTATTAGAATCGTAAAATGACATATAGTATGATATGAAAAAAAGTTAGTTAATATAGGTTAGATAAAAAGGAATGGAGATGGAAGTATTTAATAAATTGGTGTTTCAACGTAACTATCATCTAAATTTTTAAGTAGCAGGTCAACCAGCATTTCTAAATTGTGAATATTTATTGATCAAATAATTAATTTATTCATTGAAAATAAATTCATATCTTTTAATATCAATATATACTAATATGTTTAATGCAATCACTAAACTTACCAGTATACATATTTAACCAAACAGATCTCCATTAATTGCTAAGTAAGTTTATTATCCATGATCTAAGTTGCTAATGTGCCACATAGATCCGCCATCTATTCAAAATTATTATAAATATTGGCCTTAAACTAAACTATGAATATGCTCCATATTTTATAACGTCTCAACTCGTCTTGGGCCACAAACATTATTGGAAACTATTTTAAAGATATTGACCTCGTAACCTCAACTCGTCTTGAGCCACAAACATTGTCAGAAACTATTTTAAAGATACTGACTTCGTAACCTTTTTTAGTATGTTTTATTGCCACTCACTCGCTGCTTAGGGCCTATTTTAAGATCACTCATAGTTAGACACACTTAATTGTGAAAATTTTAAGAGAACTACTGAGTTTCTAAAAGAAAAGTGTGCTTTGATGATATAATTTATATAAATAGTCATTTTAATCTTGTTAAATCATACTTTAACCATATTGAGGTCGTTACATTCTTGGATCGTCCTTTGAGTGGCATTTATGGTGGTGATGACAATAATGATCGAGGCCATAATTTCGTCTTTGTGGGTACAGGGTGGGTCCACAACTATTAAGCACAAAGTGCACTCTAATACCATATAGGAAAATGATAAAAGTCTTTGTGGGTACAGGGTGGGCCATAATTATGTGTCTTGTCACTATAGAAAATCTGTATATTTGTAAATTAAATTGGAAAAAAGTTACATGATTGACTAGCTATAACTATAATAATATATATAAGTTGAATAAAATCACACATTTATCGATATTTTTTAAAATTTACAAAAAGATGTCTAAAATATGCCCAACGGATGGGGTTCATTCGTTAGGGTGTCAATTTTAATTGTTGGCGTAGCCAACACATTCCAAGCTTCTTATAATTGATAATTAATAGTATTTGTCAAAAAAAATGGGGTTGAAAACGATAATAAATATTGATTTCATAAGGGAGAAGACATTTAAACAATGTCTTGGGGCAAGACACTTATCATCGCCCCCTACCATATATAACGCTCTTGTTTCCTCCATATCGCGATTATTGCGTATTTCTTTGTGATAACTATGACACATACAATTGGAGGGGGAAAAATTTTTACAACTCCACACACTTCATATTTATAGTTAATATTGTTTTATAATCGTCATTAACCATTATCGTATTATTCAAAGTTTTACTCTCTTATTTGTGATTTTTTGAGACATATGATAAATTCCTAGCTCTTATTCAAAATTACAATAAAATAATATAATAAATAATATTTCTTTAAAAGATTTTATTCTCTAAATAGAATCATAAACAATTAAATATTATGAAGAGAGTAATTTTTTGGAAGACTGCTGCAAAGTAAAATCCCCCATTGATTAATGTCTCCTCTTTCGTAATAGAATAATTCCCATCTAAATTAACGTCTCAATCGAATAACCGACCTAGTAAGCCCAAGGAATATTTAAAACAAAAGGTAATACACAATTACACATGCATAATGTGTAAGTTGAACTAATTCTCGATTAATTCTGGTTGATTATCAACCAAGTAATTCATGCCTTGATGGGCCATTATTTTAAATTTTAATCGGTCGAATATACAGTAAGATGAATTGTGGTAAGGGTACGTATAGAATTACATAAGCATGCTGCATGCTTCGTCCTTGCTTTCAAGTTTTGTCATGGTTTTAACTTTTAATTTTGGTTTATTCCAAAAGATTGCCGCTTTAATGTTTAATTCAAATATGAAAATATTATTCAATTCTAATCATTTCATTTCCTCTACGATAGAAAAGAGTGTGTGTATGTTGTTTGTGTTCTGAAGCCTTTCTGTCCATCTGTCTGCCTTGTTAGCTTATTTGATTTTTCATACTTGAATATAACCAAGAATCAGAGTATCAAATGAACATGGAGGTTGTTAGAATCGGGATGCATAGGGTAGTTAGAATCGTAATAAACTCTCGTAAGATCGTGGATCGGAATGTAGATCGTAGAATCGTAGATAAGGAGTCTTGCATAATAATTTGTTTGTGCCCCTATTAGCATATATGTTGGTCGAAGAGTTACTATACAGTTACATGTATCCGATTCTTTTCATATAATATAGTTCATTTTCTTTGTAAGGATAAACTATCACAATTATTTTTTTTACCTATTTTTATCTAATTTTAGTACTTTTCTACCTTAATCGACCTAAATTTACATTACTTTTTATTTCTAAAACAATTAATTACCTAACTTTACAAACCTATTTAAACTTATCGAAATTTATTCATCGAATTTCCACATTACCATGGAAAGAATAGGTCATAATAGTATTATTATGATTAATTATATCCACGTGATTTATTTCTTATATATATGTAGCATCGTTTGTTTTAAAAATAAAAAATGAAAACTAAAAAGATAGAGAGACTTACCAAGATTCTGCTCGGAAGGTAAGGATTAAGGACCAAGTATTCTATCAATAGAAAAAGTTAACGGATAGTCTTGAGGAAAAGGGTGATGATAAGTGTCTAGCTCCAAGATACTGCTTAAGGCCCTGTTCGGCAAAATTAGCATTTTAGGTAGCGAATAGCGGTTTAAGTAGCGGATAGTGGATGACTGTTCAAATGAAAATTGTGTTCGGTAAATTTAGCGGTTAAATTAACAGATTAATATGAATTGACATAAAAGGATATCAATAATTTTAAAAGTTAAAATTTTCAAAGGGTATTTTTTGACCGAAAATATGAAACGCTATATCCTAAACGCTAAACGTTAACTTTATTAGCGTTTCACAAAACGCTCCTTAAAACGCTAAACGCTCCTCAAAACGCTAGCTTACCGAACACTAATATTTATGCAATTAGAGTTTTAACTTGGTCAAGACGCTAAACGCTACCCCAAACGCTACTGCCGAACACAACCTAAATGTCTTCTCCCTTATTTATTCAATACTTATTATTGTTTTTAACCCTAATTTTTTTGACAAATACTATTAATTATCAATTATAAGAAGCTTGGAATGTGTTGGCTACGCCAACAATTAAGATTGACACCCTAACGAATGAACCACATCCGTTGGGCATATTTTAGACGTCTTTTTGTAAATTTTAAAAAATATCAATAAATGTGTGATTTTATACAATTTATATATATTATTATAGTTATAGAAGTCAATCATGTAACTTTTTTCCAATTTAATTTACAAATATATAGATTTTTTATAGTGACAACACACATAATATGTGTCTTGCACAAGATATTTATCATTCTCCTTAGTTCACAACATTTTTTAGTTATAGTATTCAATTATTTTACTATTATTTTTTATTTTTGTTGTAATCCCTCCTTATCCTCATTGACCATATTTTGTTTCTAAAATAATAAATATTCCACAAACATTAAAATTACGATATTACAAAAAAATAAGAATTTACAAAAATAAATTATTAAATGTACATTCAAAAATATAATTTTCCTGTAAAATATTATCAAGTGATTCTTAAAATTGCATCGCAATTATTTGACATTACTTTTAATAGATTACACCACTTTTGAATTTTAAGTGATGAAGTTCACCAATCCAATCAAACATTGTATTAACTTTTCACATGATCTTAGATAAGTGGATTGAAATATATATGTTCTATTCATTAGATGTTTTTAAGCCTCTATTTTTTTTTTTTTGAAAGTTTAGTCATAAGTATAAATCTCTTTGAATATGAGAATCGAAATAATGTTTGTATTGGATTCTTCATTCTTATATAGTACTAGTAGAAAAGCCCGTGCTCTGCACGGGGGCCATTAATATTGATTAATGATATATTTGGTAGTTTACTGAACTTGTAAGTGAAATAATGAGTCTAACATTAAAATTTTAGTGTTTATTGAACCCAACCAAATACATGAAAACTTATCAATTTAGAAAAGCTGACTAATTTCTTTGATAGTGTTTTCCAACCCAATGGCGGATGAAACAATTGGGTCCATGGACCATATTGAGAATTACAAAATATATTTATAGATAATATATAAAGGTAAAAATATATATTTATATAGAATGGAGTCTATAAAACTTAATTGTTGATAGTTGGTTCTTATAAATTAATAATTTAACACCTATAAAAAGTCAAAGATCAAAAGTTTCAATTATATAAGTTTATTAATTTTATTGTTCCTCGTTTTTCTTCTAAATATTAATATAATGTAGGATAATAAATCATTTGATCAAATTTAATTTGTACGATATATTGAGTGTATTGTAATTTGTATAGTAAATTAATCTCGTTCTTTACACTACTCTATAAATGTTTATGACAACAAAGATGAATCTTGCACATCAAGTATTTTTTATTTGAAAATAAATTATGATGAAAGTAATTTTGATAATAATGAAAACATAGCTAGTAAGCATGGTTTGAGCAATGAAGGAAAAATATTAAAAATGTGGTAGACACAAATCAAACCCCAAAGAGATAAATTTTTGGATCTGCCACTGTTTCAACCAAACTTCCTTTGCCCCGTTCTTTTATGCGGTACCGCAAGTTATCGCATCGCAATTTACCGCAACTTAACGCAACCTACCGCTACTCACCACAACTTACCATTTACTTTTTATTTAATATATTTCCACAAAATTCACAAAATTATTTCCATTGCAACTTATCGCAATCCACCGCAACTCATTTATTATTTAATATATTTCCTAATAAAATATTTCAACACTCATTTATTATTTCCATCGCAACTTACCGCAATCCACCACAACTCACCGCAACTTACCACACCGCAACTTATCGCACCGCAAATTCACCGCATAAAAGAACGGGGCCAAAGATATTCCTTATAAGTAAACTTTCTTTTATAAAACTCTTTACTTAAAATCATTTGAAATCATCTAAAAACTAAAAAAAATAAATTTAAAATATACTATCTCTATTTAGAATATTGGTAAGGTAAGTAAAAGTCGGTATTAGGTAAGACTATGTGCGAGATAAGTAAGAAGTTATTTTATCTACCTATGGTCTTACACTTTACCTAATTTTATTTACCTTACTTACACTACCTGTATGTACATTTTTACATATATATCTTAAGTAAGAAGTTATGTACCTTACCTATTAAAATTTTAGTTATAATTCTAAGTTTCAATTTAAGTTTCAGTGTTTTAAGATATAAATTTACAACTCCAACTTCATGTAATCAATTTGAACTGTTATTAGTATTTGATCTCAATAAATTAGTGCCTAAGCACAAAAAAAAAAAAGAAACAAAAAAAGGGCAAGAAAGAAAGCAATAGGAAATGATAACAAACAATCTTGTCCAAGTGTCTTTCAAATAGAAATGTGGGACAGATAGCTTGATGCTAAGTGCCTTTGGAATAGATTTTGCACAACCTCTCAAGAGAGTGGATTGAGCAGCCAAGCACCCAACCTGCAAAACACAAACACACAGAGGGGAGGCAACTCTCTCTTTTACTTTAGAGTAAATGATATGGAGTAACATTTAATCAATTTTAAGTGTTAAAATAGGGGGGAAAATATGATTAAAGCCCGCAATATAATTTACAAGATTAATTATTTCATTCAAAATACACATTCAAATAATAAATTTGAAAAGGACTCCCACATTGAATGGATAAAGTAAAATTTAAGAAAAGGTTTGCGGTTTTTCTTGACTAAATCAAGCATCTAAATTGAATATAACAAAATTCATTTTTCCAAATTTTCCCAAAAATTGATAAAGAAAACTAGAATCTATTTTGTTTTGTTTTTTGATTTTTTCCAAATGATATAAGAGTGTTTATAATTTATATAATCAAAGTGAGGGGGACTTTTGAACCAAACAGTCAACCATATTTTATATTGAATATCATATGTTGTTTAACAGTCTTTTGTCTCAAACACTAAAATATGTAAATATTATTAGTCTATCTTGTGTCCCACGGTACAAGCACCTATCAAACAGATTATGATATCTGCCTGATGCTATGACACCGTTTATTTTAAGTGGAGCAAGTCAATTAGTCATCTTCTTATTCTTAATTATGACATAACCTTATAAATGTATGATTAAAGATGTACTTAACTCCTCCCTTGTCCTCCAATAATTTTGTACATGAATATAGTAACTAAAATCTAAAGTTTAAAGAGAAGTTAGTTCACCTAAAAATGCTGCTATAAAAAAAAAAAAAAGGCCTTAAAAATCAGCCATCATCGTATATAGAAAGTATTAAAGATGGAGGAAGCTAAGCCATGTTTATTGAGTTAGTACGCTGTGGGTCATTGATTGTCATAAAATAAGAATTCAATCAACAAAAGCTTTAGGTGAGTTTTTTTCCCCTTTTCATTCAAACTATTCATTGATCTTAGGTCATGACTCATGTTCTTTTGCCTAATTGGTAAAATGCGAAAATGATGCGGTGTGCTGAAATTGTGGAATGATATGGTAAAATTTGTGAAAAGTGTGGTTGATGTGGTAGAGGGAAAGAGGGAATGTGAAAAGTAGAGGAGAAAAATGAGGAAAGAAAAAAGTAAAAAAATATATTTGTAATGATTGTAATAAAGTGTGGTATAGTATGGTAACATGTGGAAGAACATTGAGTGACAAAATAACATAGCCTTAAAAGTTTGCAAGATATATATCTAGACTAAAGAAATTGAAGGCGATCATTAAATTTATGCGAAAATCAGGTGTTTGATTAATTTATGCATATATCCTTGCCAAAGTTGGAAAGAATGGTAGAAAATTTGGTTTTGTGCGTTTTGCGACTAGGGATGAGGGGTGTAAAGCCATTACTGGGATGAACTTTGGAATGGTCGATAACCGTAAGCTGTTTGTTTCTTGGGCTAAATTCAATAAAAAGCTTGCTGATGGTCCTCTTGCTACTGCAAAAGTTAGCCAAAAGTGGATCCCTAAGAAGAATATAGGTGGTGCTCTTATTTCGAATGGTTTGCGCACATCGTTCCCTTGTGTGACTAACAATGAGTTTAGGAACTTTGGGAAAGAAGACACGGTTGTACCCGACTCTCTTGAAGTTCCTGATTGTGATGGTTCTGTGGATGCTTCCAACAAAACCATCACGGACCCTATTAATGCTAGTTTGGAGAGCAAAAAGTTTGCAAGCAGGTTATCTTATAAAGATGCTCTCTTGAGTGGCTCCAAAATCAATCGGTCGACCTTTTCGAATCCGGAGGCCGACTCTGACTGTGATTGGACTCATAGCAACCCGTTTGATTCCAATGATGGTGTGGCTGAGCATGACATAATTGCTGATATAGAAGAATCCATCCTTGAAGCTTCGAAGGGTAAAGGCAGAAGTAAGAGAAAATTGAACATGTTGATGAAATCTAAGTGGCAGCTTGTTAGAGACGCAACTGGTAGAGTTGCTCGAGTTGCTCGTGGACAAAAGGGCGGACAGAAAGCTAGGATGAATGGGCGTGCGAATTTGTCGAAAAATGACAGTCTTGATGACATTGAAGCTGAGATTGAACGAAGGAAGGCGATTATTGGCGACGTTATTGGTGTGCGAGTCCTTGATGACCCAATAAGCTAAATTCATTGATCTTGCTTTTGCGATGTAATGGGTTGTCTGGCGTGGTGCATGCTAGTGTCCTTGTTGTGTTATCTTATTTAGCTGTTTGGTTGTAACCTTTTTCTTTTGGTGATGGTTGTTTGTTGTATTGTATGTCGGATGCTATACTTTTTGAACTTTTAGCCTTATGACTATTAACTATCGAAAAAAAAATATCCATGTTCATTTCAACTTCATGGAAGTATTTTATGGTGTTTATGTTATACCATTTTTGAATTAGTTTATTATGTTAAGTTATCTTAGGTCTTATTCTTTTATGCGATAAGTTATGGTGCAGTACTACACTGCACCGCACTCTTTAATTTTTCACCACACATCACTACACCACACCACAATAATTATTAATATATTTTTTCATGTTTCTCTCTCCTCTCTTTTCTCCTCTACTTTTCACATTCTCTCTTTTAACTTACACTGCCTACCACAATTTTCACCACAACTCATCAAACTTTTTCAAATTCCACCAAACCGCACTATTACCGCACCAACCAACCATATAAAAAAATGGGGTCTTAGTTCATAATTAATGCCTCGAATTAATTTTTATTTTTTAAGAGAATGCGTTGAATCAATTGTTTCAGTTCCTTTGGAGGGTTTTTAACCATGTTTTAGGTCGTAGTTCCTTCCTCTTTTAATTCGATAAATTTTTCTAGACAAAGGTCGTGTTCTATACTGCGGTTGGCAAACTGCGGTGCCACACGGTACCGCAGTTTGCCACAACCCACCACATTTCACCGCAAATCATTACTTTTTTTTCTCCTTACTTTTCTCTCTCCTAACTTTTCTCCTCTACTTTTTGCATTCTCTTTCCTCACCTACCCCACATATCAATAACCCACCACAATTCCACCACACCCCACCACAATTCCACCACACCTCACCGCAAAATACCGCAGTATAGAATACGGCCAAACTCTGAAATAGACGTCTACTTAGATTCAATTTATTGGTATAATTAATTTTTTAAAAATAAACACAACGTAACTGAACTACTCAAGAATAACTATTTGTATAGTTTAAGAGGGAGAAAAAAATATTGATCACTATAGTACGAATATAGATCTATCCACTCAAATATGAACCACTCCCTATTTCCTTAACATCAAAATTTTGGTTAAAAAATCTAAAATATCAAATCAGTTAAAATCGTACATACTGCCTACTAAAAAAATGGAACATCGAACAAGCAATGTTGCCTTTTCCTTGGCAAAGGCGGTGGCATGCTTCATCCATAAATAGAAAAGTTGTAAACAAGCAAGTAAACTAAACCAATTGTCATTATCAATTAAATTATGTGATTAAAATAGACATTATCTATTGGGGGTTGTTATCTTTGTTTTGAAAATTAATATATTGTCACCCTCCACAATTATCTTACCACTATTTTGCGGCCATATATATTAAAATAATTATTAATTATTTTTAATAGTGGAAAAAAACACAGCATGCCAATTTTGACCATAGTTATGGATCATATTAAAGTCATCAATAATGAATAATCAATCGGGAATCTAGTTTTGTTTTCGGGGAATAACTAAGTTCTTAAGTTTTTTGTGGGACCTTTTTATCATAAATTTATTATGAGATGTATGATTTTGTAATGATTTTTTTATGAATACAGTGGTGACTAATGAGTTATTTTGAGAGACTTTAATAAAGGTTATTTCTTAATAAATTATTAATTATATTTATATCAAAAAATCATTTTAATGTCACTTATTAGATATAGAAAACGTTAAAAATATCATTATATAAGAAGTCTTTCTCATAATACATTTATATGAAACTGTGTTAAATTAGAATTTGTGTTTCCCAAAATGGAGCATTCATTAATGTAAGTTGAAAAGTTTCTAATGAACATGAAATACTTATGGCTTTGATTTAATTTAACAAACTTCAAAATAAGAAAAAATTGACATTAATAATGCAACATTTGGAGAACCATTGATACAAATGGACCAACTTTTTCCATTCTCTTATATGTAAATACTAAATAATAAAACTTTCATTTTATTTTATTTGTGTTTTAGAGGTGATAAGAAAAATCAATATCACAAAATTTATAGGATAATTAATAAGAAAATTAATTGAATATAATTAATTAAAATTAAAATTTAGAAACAAGTTTTAGAGGTGATAAGAAAAATTAGTATCACAAAATTTATAGGATAATTAATAAGAAAAAATTAAATATACTTAACTAAAATTAAAATTTAGAGTTGGTTCAATAGAAATTAATGGCTAAACAAAAAATAATAATTAATATCCATTTATTAAAATTATAAAATGAAAAAAATAGTTAAAAATTACTCCGTATATAAAAAGAACAATCTTCATGCAAAGGGTATTGTTTTTAGTAGACTTTTACCGATTTCTAGGACTTTCATGGGTTGGGAACATCTTTGTGTCAAAACTCAAAACTATTGTCTAAACTTTTCAACAAGTCAAAATCCCTTGAAATCAATAATAGTAGAACTCATATGATCATATATATCCTTCATGCTACGGAGTATTCTTCAACCAGCAGCTATTTAGGTTGTTTACATCAATTTGTTGAAGCTAGCGCTGCAAAAAAGTCGTCCGATCCGGATTATCCGAATTGTTCGACCTGAAAAAATCGGGTCTGCACATAGATTTTTCGTCCGAATTTCGATATTAACCGAATTGACCGAATATTCGGACATAAAATCCCTCTTTTGTCTATTGTCCAAACCCGATTTTAGCTTCGTCCGAATTGTCCGACCCGGTCCGACCCGAAATAAAACTGGGTCCGAACATGAATTTCTCGTCCGAATTTTGACATTGTCCGAATTTACCCAGACCCGAATTTTTGCCAACGCTAATTGAAGCCATACATGCGTTATTATATTATATTCGAGTAGTAAATTCTGAATGAATCATTAGTTTGTGTCAATTGACATGCTTGTGTTATATTATAAAACCACTCCTGGGTTATAATCATTAGCTTAAACTTTTGGTTGAGATGGTTCCACATATTATCAGAGTCAGACTGAGCAAGAGGTCTCGGGTTCGAATCTCAGCACCCCCCATATTCATTTGCGCAAGGTGAAAGGGGGTCTTTGCAGCATCCACACTTCAAGCCCAAAGGGCATTCGCGTTAGGGATGGGGATGGGGACGGGGAATTCACCCCGGTGGGGAAAATGGAGACGGGGATGGGGAAAATTTTGTCCCCATCCCCATCCCCAATGGGGGCGGGGGCCCCGACGAGTTCACGGATTCCCCGCCCCATTGCCATCCCTAACGCGAATGCCCTTTGGGCTTGAAGTGTGGATGCTGCAAAGACCCCCTTTCACCTTGCGCAAATGAATATGGGGGGTGCTGAGATTCGAACCCGAGACCTCTTGCTCAGTTTGACTCTGATAATAACCTTTATTCAAATTTAATATATATATATTAATTGGAAGGACAAAGTAGTAATTTTCCAATTTATTCTCACTTGTTGATGTATTATTGTTTGATTTTGATGTACTACTTCTTGAGCAAGTTAAATACGTTGTATTTTGAACATGTTAAAAACCGGGTTCGATTAAAAACCATATCCGATTAAAATTTAGTTAAATTTAGGATAATTTTAAAAAATCCCCGTTGGATCCCCGTTGGGGATGGGGAATCCGCGGGGATGGGGATGGGGCAAGAATCATTCCCCGAAGCGGGGATGGAGACGGGGATGGGAATGAGTTTTGGGAGCGGGGATGGGGACGGGGTATACTCCCCATCCCCGATCCGCCCCGTTGCCATCCCTAATTCGCGTGAGGGGCGTGTTAGACTATAAAACTATTCCTGGGATTACAACGATCAACTTAAGCTTTTGGTTAAGATGGTTCAACAGCTTGTACCATAAATATTTATTTATTTTTTCAAAATTTATCAATTAAAGATAAAATAGTAAAGGATTATTCAAACCACGTCAGTATGTTAGTGAACTCAACATACATAATTAAATATTAATAATTTTAGCATAATTCAACATCCTTTTGCATAGTGTAATATACTAAAACAATATTACAGACCCTATAAATGCTAGTTTGAATAGAAACAGACATGCATGTAGATTGTCTTATAGAGATGCCCTCTTGAGTGGTTCCAAAATCAATTGGGCGACCGATCGGGTTCCGGAGGCTGACTTTGACAGTGATCGCACTCTTAGTAATCCAATTGAATCCTTTGACGGTGCGGCTGAGCATGACTTACTTGCATATTGAATCCATCCTTGAGGCTTCGAAGGTTAAAGGCAGGAGTAAGAGAAAACTAAACATGCTGATGAAATCTAAGTGATAACTTGTCAGAGATGCAACTTGTACAGCTGCCCGTGGCCAAAAGGATGGTCAGAAGGTGAGGATGAACAGGCGAACGGACTTGTCGGAGAATGACGGTCTTGGCGATATTGAAGCTGAGATTGACCGATGGGCTGCGATTATTGGCAATGCTATAGGCGCGCGAGTCCTCGATGACTCATCAAGCTGATGTCATTGATCTTACATCATATTTGCGGTGTAATGGTGTCGTTTGGCTTCGGTGCTCATGAAAGTGTTTTTTTTTTAGCAATTTGATTGTAATATTTTCCTTTGTGGTGGTTATTTGCTGTTTGATTGCAGTTTGCAGTATTCTATGAACCTTTAACATTTGACTATTAATAATCGAAAAAAATATACTAAAACAACATTTCATCACAATACATGATACTTTGTCCCAAATAACGTAAATATTTCTTTTATGACCAAAAAGCATATCCCTTACTAATTTTTAGGTCCCGTTCTTTTATGCGGTAGTTTATAGTGCGGTACCACACCGTACCACAGTTCTTTAATTTCTATCGTACTTCACCACTCCACATCTCACTACAATCATTACCAATATATCTCTTCACCTTTTTTTTCCATCACTTTTCTCCTCTACTTTTCACATTCTCCTCACTTACCATAATTCTCATCACAATTAACAACTCACCACAATTCACCGCACTTTTTCAAAATTCACCGTAGCGCACCATTACCATACTGTAACCAACCGCGTAGAAGAAGAGGGCCTTAGAGCTTCTTATCACTGTTTATAATTTAGGCCCTGTTTTTAAGGTTGTGGGACTATAGAATTAAGTTATCTAAGATAAGATAAAGTTATGTTAAAAAGGTTAGGTAAGAAAAGTAGTGGAGTTAAGGAAATATCACATCACCTTTTTTTTAAAAAATAAATTTTGTGAGTCGAATAAACAATTCTAAATATAAATTATCCAAACACGAGTTATGTTCTTTTGGATGACAAGGTAATATAAGGGTAGGATAAGTTAGGTTGAGCAAGAATAATCCTACCAAGCTAACGAGCAGAACCTTATTACATTATCTTAAATTTATAATAGAACTTTTTTTGACATCTAAGAAATTTTGATGCGAGGGTATTTTTGGTAAACAACCTATTTATCATTATATTGAGAAAAAAATGGTTAATTGAAAGATTTGAGCAAGTTAAACTAAATAGGTGACTGATTTTCATTTGGCAGACATGAGCAACCTGGTCGATTGACTGTTTGTAGAAATTACTATTTAACGCAAAACCTACAAAAAAATTACATACATGCCATCATAAAAGTAATTTATACATATTATTTTAAAATTGGCGATAAATATTGCAAATGAAAATTCCACAATTACTTTTTCAAAAATAACTAATTTACCAAACACAATTTTTCCAAATAGTCAATCCAAACAATTAATAGTAATCAGTTAATGCAAACAACCAACAACCAACAACGAACAACTATTTGTCAAACTGTACGTCCCACACAAATCGTCTGTAAAATATTTGTGTTGCCTTTGTTCTAAAACGTTTGTCATATTAACTAATTTTTTTGTCTCATTTTATTTATCTTTTTTATAATTTCAATAATTATCATTTTTATTTAACACCTATTTAAAAATGTATGTTTTTTGTCTTATTTTTCTTCTTTTCTTTGTGCAAGAATAATGTTGGAATAACTTTCACAACTTACAATCTTTTCATCTCATTTTCAACAGACCTAGATTTTATAAAAAGTGATAATTAGCCATAGATATTATGGGATGGAAATATTAATTTATACTAATCAAGATTAACAAGAATAAAAGATAAGATTTCAAAACAAAAATAGTTGAAGGAAAGGAAGTGTTTCTAGAGAATGCATGGAAGACGACAAGGCCCATCCCACTACCTTTATGTTGACATCTCCGCTCTTAAGAAAAGGCATCGGCATGCCAACGACAAATAGTAGGACTACTACATTAGAAAATGATTTGACACTTTTTTTTGTTGGGTATGAAATAAGATGATTTAACACTATAATGTACCTTTTTTCCCCAAATATAATTTGTGGGTGTAAGACTAAAATAAATAACAAAATAATACAAACTAATTAATATAATTTGTGGTGTGAATCATTACCAAGATTATATTCAATGATTGAAGTATATACTATATAGCCCGTGGGTATAAATTAATATAATATGATAAATTAAATAATTAACACATGATGTTTAAGGGCTTGAAAATTTTAAGATATGTTTAACATTTTATCAACTATAATAGAAAATATAGATTTTATACATAATTTTACATTTATTGAAATAAAGTTTCAAAGTAATGAAGCAAACATTTATATAAATTTAAAATACTTACAATTTAATTCTTTGAGTAATTTAGTTGAAATTCAAAATAGTTATTAATCATTTTGACGCTTATCATTTTGCTTTGAATAAATTTAAATTACAAATTTATCAAAATTATTTAAATTTACAATGTGCATAAAAATTACGAAGTTTTCCAAAAGCCGGTGCGTTCAATGAAACACAGACACGTGTCGGTCTCCTACTCGTGGGCCGGGCAGATAATAACTCACGTGCGGGTCCCACCTTGAATTCATTCATTCCCCTATTAAAAAATTTCATTTCCATTTACATTTCATTTGCATTTGCATGTAGATTCCAATTTCATTTCATTTTCTCTCAAAGCCAAATCACAAGGGAAAAAAAAGGGGCATAGGCTCTACTTTTTGACCCAGCAAAAAAGTACTACTAGTATGATGAGAATTAAGAGAAGGAAAAGTCTTCCTTTTCCTCTATCTTTCTCTCAATCTCCTTTCATCTCATTAAAGAAAATACCATCTAATTCATATTAATTGCCGTCTTTAAAAATTATGGAGTTAATTTCTAAAAATTTTGATTATAAATCTCTTTATATAATGAATTACTATATAAAATTATCCCAACATCATTCTCAAACAAAGATAGTAGGGATTAGATGTGTAACCAAAAAATACTATATAAAAATATAATATTACAATTGTTAATAACAAATTATCTAATATGACTTTTGATTGAGAAACTTTCTCAGTTGAAAGTTTTGATATGAAGCCTATCATTTCCATCACAACTTGTTCCCAAGGAGGTTAGAAAAAATCTTTCCAAAAAACTATCAAACATATCATAAAATATTATCAATTAAAAATACCATAAAAATTAAAATTATGACAATAAATATGAGTATATTGAGCAAAATTTATATTTTTTTATAAGAAAAAACATACCATTGTTTTTGGGAGCATTTTCTCTCTCTAAACATCGCTATCAATGGAGGCTTTGGTCTTCCTTTGTTGGCAGAGTTAAAAGGGAGGAGGGGAACCTCCTCTGCATTGGTGAATGAATTCAGTTAAGGGTGGTTTTCCCCATTAAAAACACTCCCAAACCCTCCTCTCAACAACAAGCATTCTCTTCTCTTTTTAGTACACACTTGAGGTATGTTTGTTTGATTATTTCCTCCAAATTTGGATGGTTTTTCTTGCTTGTTTGATTGTTTGTTTGTTCATCATTCTTTCTGGGTTGTTGGGAAATTTAATGCAGTTTCAAGCTCTTTTGGTTGATTGTTGATGATTATTCTTCTCATTCAACATCTGGGTAATAGTAGTAGTAGTAGTAAACTTCTTGGGGTAGTTTCTTCTATGCTTTTATATGCTCATACTGCATCAAGATTGTTATGTTTTCTGGGTTTTTAAGTTTCAGTAAATGCTTATACTCTCATAAGATAGTTATGTTTTCTACGTTTTGGAGAATCTGAAAATGGTTTTCTATTGTTTGTGATGGTTGTTATTAGATAAGAGGAAGAATCAATCAAGAGGGATTTCTATGTGTACTGGTCCGAAGAGGAAAGTGTCTCCAACAGAGGAGGTGACCGCCATGGAAGCCGAGCTTCACCATCCCAAAAACTCCCTCCATCTCCACCATTCCTCCTCCCCTCTGCTCGAGTTTTCCGCCATGGATGACCTCGAAGCTTTCCAAAACCTCGTCGAAAAAGAGAACCACTCCGTAGACGAAGTCGGGGTCTGGTACGGTAGAGAAATCGGGTCCAAAAAGATGGGTTTTCAAGACCGAACTCCATTGATGATCTCCGCCATGTTTGGCAGCAAGAAAGTCCTCAACTACATCCTCCAGAAAGACCCAACCCTCGACGTCAACCGAGCTTGCGGCTCCGACGGCGCCACCGCCATCCACTGCGCCGCCGCCGGCGGCGCAGTGGCCGCCGACGAAGTCATCGCCACCCTCGTCGAGTTTTCCGGCGACGTCAACCGGGTCGATGCGAACGGAAACACCCCGGCTGACGTCATCCCCCCCTGCTTCGACCCCTCCTCACGGTGCCGTAGGAAGAAGGTTCTAGACCTCCTGCTGCAGAAATCCTCCTCCGATGAGTCTGATGATCATCAGGTTGATGATGATCATCAAGTTGAGCAACAACTACAACAACAGCAACAAGAGGGTTTTAGGAGTGTTTCTGAGAAGAAAGAGTACCCTGTTGATCCATCTTTGCCTGATATAAAGAACGGGATTTATGGCACGGATGAGTTTAGGATGTATGCTTTCAAGATCAAGCCGTGCTCGAGGGCGTATTCGCACGATTGGACCGAGTGTCCCTTCGTCCACCCCGGCGAGAACGCTCGCCGGAGGGACCCCCGGAAGTACCACTACAGCTGCGTCCCGTGCCCCGAGTTCCGGAAGGGCGCGTGTCCTAAAGGGGACGCGTGCGAGTACGCGCACGGGATATTCGAGTGCTGGCTACACCCGGCGCAGTACAGGACACGGCTGTGCAAGGACGAGGTGAATTGCGCGCGCCGGGTGTGCTTCTTTGCGCACAGGCCGGAGGAGCTCCGGCCGCTGTATGCATCCACCGGGTCCGGGGTGCCTTCTCCTAGGTCGTATGGCTCGGGTGGTGGTGCGGGTGGGTTTGATTTGGGTGCACCGCCGTTGAGCCCGCTTGGTGGGCTCGGGTCGCCCTCGATGGGGATGGGGATGTTGGTCCCGCCCACGTCGACCCCACCGTTGACGCCCACTGGGGGCGGGTCGAGCCCGATCGGGGGTGGTGGGTCGGGTTGGGGGAACCAGTTTAAGCTGACTCCCCCGACATTGCAGCTTCCGAGTAGTAGGTTGAAGGCTGCTTTGAGTGCTAGGGATGTGAATTTGCAGGCTGAATTGCAGAAACAGCAGCTCTTGGGGGAGCTTGGTGGTGTTCTTTCGATGTCTTCTCCGTCGTGGTCCAGCCCGCGTGCTGGTGGTGGTGGTGGGGCCCTCAAACCGGCTAACCTCGATGACCTTTTCGGGACCCTGACCCTTTCCCAAATGAACCACCAGCACCCTCACCAGCACCAGCAAGCAATCAGGTCATCTTTTGGGATTGACCCGTCCTCATGTGGGTCACCCGTGACTAACCCTAGGCTAGCAGCGTTTGCGAACCGGAGCCAGAGCTTCATTGAACGGAACGTCCCTGGGTCACCAAACGGGTCGGGGATGATGATGCCAGCTCATCTATCCGACTGGGGTTCCCCGGATGGGAAGGTGGACTGGGGTGTGCAGGGCGACGAGCTCAACAAACTGAGGAAGTCCGCCTCGTTCGGGTTCCGATCCAACGGAGCCCCGATGGTCGGTCCGACGAGGAAACTCACTGACATCGAACCAGATGTGTCATGGGTTCAGTCTCTGGTGAAGGAAAACGCTCCGAACACTGCTGCTCAACTCAGTTTTTCGGACGAGCAGCTGATGAGGAAACAGCAGCAGTATCATCAGCTCAATCTGAACGGCAATGGATCGAAGATGATCCCGCCTTGGGTCGAGCAAATGTACATGGAACAGGAGCCCATGGCTGCTTGATCATACATACATACATACACCATTTGATGCAGGAAAATGGGGAAGTAAAACAGAGAATAAAGGAGGAACTAAATCTGGGTATATTTCTGATAGGGTTTATAGCAAAAAAATGAATACTAATAGAGGAGGTAAATTGGTTTTTTCTTTGTTCATTTTTACTACAAGAAAAAATTTCATGAAGGTGCTAATATTGTTTTCTTCTTTTGGTAATGGGAGCCTGGGAGATGGATTGTTATCTGGGGTGGGGGGGAAATTGTAGTGATGAGAAGATAGTGATCAGTGTTAGCATCCCCAGCTCCCTGTGAAGATGGATGCCAAGAAAAACTTACTGATGAATTTCTTCATAACTTTCTATTTTTTAAAAAGTCCTTATGAATTTGGGTATTGTGATATATGCACTTCTTTCAAGCTCAATTGTAACTTCTTAATTACAATATTTAAGCAAAAGTATGTATTTTGTTGATGTAATAATAATAATAAGGATTTTTCTTAATCCATTGTGGATCTTATTATTTCTTCTCATTTGCATTGGGGCTTCGGGCTCATGTGTTTTTTTTTTTTTGGGGGGGGGGGGGGGAGGGGGGGATTATTCAAAGTCTAAAATTGGATAATTTGTAACAATAGAAAATAGTAATAATAACAACATGAAAGTTAAAAACAATCAATATGGAGCAATTCATCACATAAATATAATCTATGATGCTTAACATTACCTCCTTTGTAGATTTTTACTTATCTATCTTTATTAGAAAAAAAAGGTTTATTTTATTATTTCTATACTTTATTTTATACGAATCCCTAAAAAACACTTAAATCAATGTCATTTTATTTTATTTTCTTTACCTATCATTTTTTTTATCTATCTTACTTTATCGAACAAGGCCATAGTGTTTTTTATGCGTCAAAATCTCATGTTAAACTATCCGTGACGTTGTCTCATAAATAATTGAGTGTTTGTTGCTAGATATATAAAACAATTCATAATAATTAATTATAAGACTGTCTCACTCTTTCTGTCTCTCATGCATTATATATATGTGTGTGTATATATGTTGTATGTATGTATGTATGTATGCATGTCTCGCAAGATGGATGTGGATTTTAAGATATGGAATTTTAAGTTGATCTTGTAGTACTTGATCTTATATTCTTATCTGTACATTTGTCAATCTTTAACCCGAGGAAGAAAAAAAAAATAAAATTCCACTACTATCAAATCTCTCTATTTATGTCACCTAAAGTTGTAGGGCAAGGGTGAGGCTAAGCTTCTTTATTCCCTTCTTACATAGTGAACTGGGGGGTACATATGGATTTGATTGTGTAACACAAAGTTTTAAATTATCCTAAGATTTTTATTAATTATCATTTTATTGTATTAATAAAAAGTTAGCCTTCGGTAGTACTAGGACGGATGGCAAGTTATAATAATATAGGGTGATATTTTAATATTATATGTATATTATATATATATATATATATATATATATATAAAAAGACAGCTCGGTGCATAAAATGTTTTCGCAAGCAAGAGTCTGAGGAAGGATCCCCAACACAAAGATGTAGACAAATCTTACTTTACATTTCTCTATAAGAGGCTGCATTCAAGACTCGAACCTATGATTTCATAAACATAAGACAACTCAACCGTTGCGCCATGATTCCTTTTACTTTAAGATTATATGTATAAAAAAAAAAAGCATCCTGGTGCACAAAGTGTCCCTGTAAGCGGCAGTTCGAGGAAGAGTTCTAGTACAAAGGTGTAATGTCGGCAAACCTTACTTTGTATTTCTCTACAATAGACTGTTTCTAGGACTCATACCCATTACCTCACGTTCACAAGGCAACAATTCAATCATTACGCGAACTTCTTTCATTTAAAAATTAGATATATATAAACTCAAAATTATGGTATACTAAACTTTATGGTTGTAGCTCCTAATTCCTATTACTTGTTCCATTTGTCCTGTTTATGTCATGGTTCCATCAACTTTTTCCCCCAAAAGCCTTTAAACATTCCCAAAAAAGGGGTTTTAGGTCACTTTAAATTTGTTCCTTTGTTGTTAAAGGGTGATCACACAAGTTGGCACCAAGTCCAAACTTTGGTTATGTATAGTTTCTTTTTTCATAGTGGGATAAGCACTAAAGAGAAAGTGGTTTATGTAATAAAATATTAACCCCACAATTAGATCACTTATTTAAAAAAAAAAGGTTTTGTTTGGTTTGATGAGGTAATTGTGTGGATCGACATTTCATTTTTTTTTATCGTAAAAAAGGGTGCTAGTGGGATGAAAAAAAATATTATTATTCCATGGATGATTTAAACACCAATTTGATGCTTGCCTTTGTTGGATGGACATATTCAAAGTTTGTGGCTTATGACCTAAAAGTGATAAGTATTGTCTTTTGAAAATGTATAAACTATTACGAATTTACGATCGATCTTTTGTTGTTAAAGGGTGATCACTAGAAAGTTTGTTGTCCTTACTTCTTACATAGGATGATTATTTTATTGATCGAGTACTTTAGGACTAAATTTAACCTATTTTTATTAGGAGAAATTAAGCATTATCTTTAAATGAGTTATTTTCAAGTTAAAATAGTTAGATTAGGATAAATTAAGATACTTTTTTGGAGAATTGTATTTTTAAGAGTGAATTTTTTTTTGGATAATTATGTTAGGTTAGGATAAATTAGGATAGTTAAATTTAACCTGGCAAAAGAATAGGGTCTTACCATTGGGCCCTGTTCTTTTGTATAGTGCGGTGCGATATCACAAACATTATACTACTCAAGCCATGTTCTTTTATCAAATTATGTTTAAGTTAGATTAGTTAAGTTAGGATAAGTTAAGATAGGATATGATATGAAAGGATATGACATGTTTGAGTTAAGTTAGTTGTTGGGTGAAAATATTTTAGTAATAAAATTTGAATACTTTGAGGAAAATAAATGAAAAAGTTATAGATGTTGGAAAAAATGGATTGATTTGAGATTAAAATAATATTATTTGATTTTTTTTATTTGAATTTTTTTTAATTTGGGTATTTTTTTAGGGAGTTGGATTAGGTTATGTTAAGTAAAAATAAGTTAAGTTAGATTAGTTAGGTTTAACCTAACTAAAGAACATGGCCTCAATATTCTTACACACTTTACCATAATCGGTACCAATATATCTCTTCACCTTTCTCTTCTACTTTTCACATTTTTTCTCATTTCTTACGATATGGATCACACTTTCGACAAATTTTACCATACTATACAACACTTACATTTATTTATATATTGAGTTCATGCATTAGATATTGAAATAATAGTAACATTTTATTTATATTAAGGGAGTAACTAGGAGCAACAAAAACTTTTGCGCTAATTTTTTTTTAGCTTATGACTCATATTTTATTGTAACTTGGTTTAAATATTAATTTTATTATCATATAATACTTAATTTACTTTAGTTCCATAATCTATGTCATTTTAACTAATTTTAAAGTCTCATTAAGCATTATTTTTTTGTGCGGCTGATAAGATATGTACGATATGATAAAATTATGGAAAAGACGGTAAGGTGTTAAAGATGTCAATTTTATTTGTATTAAATGGTAATTGTGTTTTAGCTTTTAAGCATAAAAAATCAAGAATAGTAAACAAAATGACGCCTGTCTGACTGTAAAGAAAAGTAAAAGAAAGAAAACAGAGGAGTTGGACATTGACAAATGAAAATAGTGATAAAAAGCAGGCAATTCATTTATGCTCCAATTTGATGTATCAACATCAGTATAACAAATAAACAGAACATATATATATTCATTCATATTGGAAAAAATAGTTGTAATATTTATTGCAGTAATAAGTAAATAAAAAAAAGTACTATTTTCAACCATGATCTTGACTATATCTTAGGCTGTCTCTCTAGTAGGGCGTTTGATTGAGAAATTTTTTCGGAAAAGTTGGTCAATTTTTCTAAGTTGACAAACTTTCCAATGTCTGATTTTTCATAATTTATAGGAAAATTTTGATGTGGGGTACATTATTTCCCTCACAACGTTTGGAAAAAGTTCCCCAAGAAGGGGCTCGTGAAAATCTTTACTGAAAAATCTTTTCTGTGAAAATTCTTCCCGAGAAACTACCAAAGACGCTATATTTTTTTTTTTCCAATAACTAAATTTGCAGTGCCAAAAATTGACATTTTTCTGTCTGATAATAACATCTCTTGGCTACCAAGTTGTCCTCAATTTCATGCCAAGGAAACTGTCTTTGATCTTGACATAAACTTTGAAATTCCACAAATTTGATGTGAGGTGAAGTCAACAGTCTAATTATGTAAGTGGGCCAATGTCAATGTAACAATTGGGACTAAATTGGATCATTTTCTTCTTGTGAATTTATTATACTTCTGCTGGATACAATAATGTATAGATTGAAAAAGCATTGCAACTTGTTGTCTTGTAGTATAAGTTGATAATTATGTGTCAAAGTTTGTATTTATCGTTTGCAATTCATTACGTGGTTTAAGAGTTTGTGTTTCAAACAATGTGATTGTTTACTTTCAGATATCATATTGTTTACTTACGGAGTATAAACTTTAAGTGTATGTAATATTTATTGTATACTATTCTAGTGATACATGTATGAGAGGTTTACTCTTCTCACCAGTATTCAAGTTTTGATGGTCATAATTTTTATGGTAGAAAAGTAGAAAAATTATATTGTTGATTCTCTAGGAGACTTAAGTGATCATTATTACAGTTTTATTTTGTGGAATTGATTTATTTGAAATCATTCATTAAAAAACAAAAGGAAAATTGGATTCTAATAATACGAACTTTTGGCTATATAAGAGTTAATAATACGAACTTTCGATTTGGTTCTAAATAATATGAACTTTGACCCCCTGTTGCCCCATAACACGCCACCGGCGATCTTAGCTGGCGGCGGAGGCAAGTTGCCCTTGTATTTTGACCTTGCCATGTCATCAGTTAACTTGCCAACTCACCCCTTTTATTTTTTTTCCCCACCACTCTTCTTCTTCTTCTTCTTCTCATGCCCCATCGACCTGCTAGATCTAGCCACTCCACTATTTTTTCCGGCCACCTACTCGCCGGAAACCTCATCCACTCTTACCTCCTTTAACCCATCTCAAACCCCTCGACCATCACAAACCTTTCCAGCCCAGAAATCAACTACTATCCATCACCATTTCCACCCCAAATAGAAATTAGAGCCAAAAAGAGCCCGAAGAAATCATATAAATCAAAATGGGGGAAGGTTTACAGGACTACTCTAAGTAGATTCAATCGGATTACTCACATTTCATAGGCATACACAACAAGGAACAAGATCAGAGGTTCTAATTTTACAATAATTTTTAAAAGATAAATGAAGGAAATGATGCATCAACAAACGAAGAAACAAACACCAAATTCATCCGTCAAATTCATCATTTCAATTCATTCATTCATAATAAACACAAAGTGCATCAGAAATACACAAATTCACACCCCCAAACTAAACCCTAATTCCTACCTCTAACCGCCGAAACCGTACAGAGTCCTGCCCTGACGCTTCAAAGCATACACGACATCCATGGCAGTGACAGTTTTCCGGCGAGCATGCTCGGTGTATGTGACGGCGTCGCGGATGACATTCTCCAGAAAGATCTTGAGAACACCGCGAGTATCCTCGTAGATGAGGCCGCTGATACGCTTGACGCCACCCCGCCGTGCCAACCACCGTATCACCGGCTTGGAGATGCCCAGAATGTTGTCCCGGAGAACAATTGGATGGTTAAAGGATGGGTTGTTCAATTTCTGGTGGAAATGGTGACAGAGGAGGGAGAGGTCGGGGGCGTGAGAAGAAGAAGAAGAATTGTGGTGGGAAAAAAAACGAAAAAAAAGGGGTGAGTTGGCAAGTCAACTGATGACATGGCAAGGTCAAAATACAAGGGCAACTTGCCTCCGCCGCCAGCTAGGATCGTCACGGAGTTAAGTTCATCTTAACTCGGTGGCGTATTACTGAAGGCAACAGAGGGTCAAAGTTCATATTATTCAAAACCAAATCGAAAGTTCGTATTATTAAATTTTATATGGCCAAAAGTTCTATTATTAGAATCCAATTTCCCAAAACAAAATATAACAATTTCATGTGCTTATAAGTTGTTCTACCAATTTCCTAAGACCTAGCCTTTTGGTGGTACATGTCATTTCTGGTATGCACTAACTGTAATTATAATTTTCTCAGTGCACTTTGTTATATGGTAGTACTCCTTGTACTGGTACTCTTTGTGGGTGTGTTGTAAGGTTATCAAAAATCTAAGTTCGTGTTATTTTTGGTTTGAATGAATTGGACATTGGACCGAAAATCATGTTCAATACCCTGTTTTCAGCGTTTATTTCAAGTCAAACGATTTAGTGAAGTCTAAATTTGAGTTCACACAACAATGCTAAGTAAAATATTGTGTTTGTTTGTACCTAGAAAAAATCGATTAATACTAAAATTTGAATGAAAACTTTATGATTGTATCTAATTTCTTCTGAGTTGGAGGGAAATGGGAGTTCAAGTAAGACTTTCTTGACAGCCTTGGTATGTTGTTGGAATTAAATTTTGATTGGATCAACTTCACTATTTGCTTTATCCTCTTTTCTGTCAGTTGATTTATTAAATTTATAATTTTATCCTGACTTATACTTATTATTTATATATTTCAATTTTATTGGATGTCCAGAAAGAAGTTTGAATCTAAATCAATAGAGAACGTCTAAATAAGTCTCTTCAGAGACATTCGATCAAAATGGGAAGAAATAGAGAGGGGCTGGTGGATGATAGATCCATCGGTCAAATATTTGGTGACCTCTCTCAATAATAAAACATATAAATTTGGTGACCAAATTATGCAGTTGTAGCTCGTTTAAGCCCCTCAATATTCCTTTGTACTTCTATTCTCAATTGTATACCTCTCCTTTAACATAAAAAATTTGGCCAACTTTTTAAGTTAACATGTCTTCATGTAGCTTATTTTTTTGACTACCAAACATTCCTCTTCCAACATATGTTTATCTATTTCGCCTCCTCATTGATATGTGTACTCCATTTGTTTTTATTTATTTGTTTCTTAATTGATAATTTTAAATTATTTATTATTTAAATTCTCAATATATCTTTTAACAATTTTATATTTGTATTTTACATTGTTCATAATTAATGTTCATCAATTTGAGTAACTTTATAATTTTTCTCCCTAACTTAGTTATTTATGAAGGGAGTAGTCCATTTGATAGTATTATATGTAAGTATAGTGTTGGGATGGTGGTGGTTTGGGAAGTGAGAGACGGAGTATAACTGTATGAGGGTGGGAGGTGCGGGTTCAAAGAAAGAGAAAGTGTGAGCAAGAGGTGTTTTTTCCGGATTTTTTATAAGCCGAAGTATGGTTCACCTTTGTAGATATCCATGAATATCTACAAAGTTAAACCATGGTTTGCTTTGTTGATATTCTATGCGTGAATCAAAGAGAAAAGGGTAGAACAATTGGAAGAAAAAAAAGACTGTCCACTTAATATGCCACATTAGCAATATTGGTCCGCTTTTCACACACAAATTAAGACATCATGATCTTCATTTTCTCCATGGTCAATTTACATTTTTGGGCCATCCTTCATGGTTGATAACGCTTAGGTTGAAGTATAAATATCAATATTTGGACTGGGCCAGTGGAATGCACCTCAAGCAGGCCCAGCACAAATATTGCCCGCCAAACATTAGCCCGTAATTTTATTTAGTTTCCATCTTTACCCCCCGTCGTCGTCTTTCTCATTCTGCAAGCCCCCTGAAAAACCCTAACTAAACTCCTCAGGGTTTAACCATTGAACTTGAAGCTCTCTCTCAAATTTCCGCATCTTCATCTGCTATTGTCAGGTAATTTTCGTAATTTCAAACCCTAGACTTGCGAATTCATTGGAGTTTCATCGCAGCAATTAACATTTGAAGTCTTAAATTTTTTTCAATGTTTTCTTCCATTTTTTGATATCATTCACATCTTAATTACTTCTGATAATTGATTGAGTTTTTCTATTTCTGCAGCCTCCTAAATCCCCTAAATCATGGGTGCGAAGAAAAAGGGTATTATCTTCTTTCTATATGCACACCATTTTCACCTGTTATCTGTGTTTAGCTGATAATGATATGATGTTGGTCGTTTTGTTTTAATGTTTTGTTTGGATATTCCAGTTAAGAGTCTGGAAAATAGTTCATTGGATGAAGAGGGTGCTAACATTTCCAATGGGAAGCAATCAGGGAAGAAGAAGGAAGCCAAAGAACATAAGGAACAGTTGGAAAGGCTTAAGAAAACGGTTCGAAACCTTGCTGATTGTTTCTGTGAATCGATGAAATTTTCACTTTGTTGGGTCACAATGTTTGGTTTTCATGTAGAGCTGGCAAAATTATGTCCGACCCGGAAAAAATCGGGTCCGGACATATATTTTTTGTCCGAGTTTTGATATTTGTCCGACCCGAATTTACCCGGCCCCAATTTTTGCCAGCGTTAGTTTTGTGGTAATGATATATTAGCTACTGACATTGGATATATGCAGCAACCAGAGTTTTACAAGTACCTGGAAGAAGTAGATAAGGAGCTCCTAGATTTTGATGATGATGGTATAGATGTAAGTTGAATTATCTCCTGGATTCTCTAGCTTGTCCTCTTTGAAATATATAAAATTAGCATGGTTTGTTGAGTTTCTAGTTTTTCATAGGATGATGCTGAAACCGATGTGGATGATGCCGAAACTGATGCGGATGATGTGGTTGAAGATGAGGATGATCTCGATGATGAAGACGTTGATGAATCACGTGATGGAGAAAAGCATGAAAGACCAACTAGAGGTGCTATTACTATGGAAATGGTGGATTCATGGTGTAATGCTATCCAGGAAAGTGAAAAAATTGCTCCCGTGCGCTCTTTGCTTAGAGTCTACAGGACGGCTTGCCATTATGGGGATGATGGTGATGGTGATGCCTTGGCAAAGTTGACAGTCATGTCTAGTGATGTTTTCAACAAAATTATGTTGTTCACTTTGAGTAAAATGGATGGTATTCTGAGGAACTTGATGAAACTCCCTTCTTATGGAGGAAAGAAGGAGAAGATCATGGACATTAAGAGCACAAAGCTGTGGAAGAAGTATAATCATCTTGTGAAGTCATTTCTCGGAAATTCTTTACATGTTCTGAACCAAATGACAGATGCACAGATGATTTCATTTACTTTGAGTCGGTTAAAGTACTCGTCGTTATTCTTGGCTGCTTTTCCCACCTTGCTGAGGAAATATGTTAAGGTATACCCAAAGTCCTAATCTGCTATTCAGTTTTAATTCTTGGACGCTTGTACTCTGAACTAACTGAAATTGTGTTTGTTAGGACATCTCGAACTATTTACATCCTACATTTGTTCAGCTAATTTAACAGGGCAGTTCATTGTTTGCTTCACAATCTGTAGCTAACCTGTTCTGACCCTATTTGGGTGCTGCACTCTTTTTGTTTACGGTCATTTTGAGCTACAAATCTTGGTCGTTGGGTTGCATTGGATGTCTATTATGTAATTCTGTAATTAATCGTTACTAGGGATAGATGCTGGGAATATGAATCGATGACCATGATACTTGTGATTGTTGACAGGTTGCTCTTCACTTCTGGGGTACAGGAAGTGGGGACCTTCCCGTGGTTGCGTTTTTGTTCTTGAGAGATCTTTGCATCCGGCTTGGGTCTGACTGCTTGGATGAGTGCATAAAAGGGTTGTACAAAGCTTATGTAATGAATTGCCAATTTGTGAATGCCTCGAAGTTGCAACACATCCATTTTCTCAGGAATTGTGTTGTCGAATTTTTGAGAGTGGACCTTCCAACCGCATACCAACATGCGTTCGTGTTCATTCGTCAATTGGCTATGATTTTGCGGGAGGCATTGGATATGAGGACTAAGGTTAGTTGCACATGATCTTTTTTATTATGATTATTTTGGTGTAAGCCTGCAATTATTTGCTCATTGTGCTAACCCCCAGATACCGCTAGGAAAATTTTGTCTAACCCAAAAACCCGGTATTTGTTTGACCTAGAAAAAACCCGGTTTGGTCCAAACTTGATTTTGACCTGAATTTGGCTCCGTCCGGATTGTCCAACCCGAAAAGTTCTGGGCCTAGACATCAATTACTCTTTTGAATTTTGACATTGACTGAATTTGACTAATCCAAATTTGTCCGAACCCGAATTTTTGCCAGCACTAACCCCAGAGTTTCTCAAGGATTAAAGATGCTCCTGTTGCTTGTAATTTTGCCATGCTTGTCTAGCTCTGAAGGCCACTTATTTTAATTCCTTTTTCAGGAATCTTTCAGGAAAGTATATGAGTGGAAGTATATCAACTGCCTCGAGCTTTGGACTGGAGCAATATGTGAATATGGTTCAGAACCTGATTTCAAGCCTCTTGCTTACCCACTGACTCAAATAATTTCTGGAGTGGCCCGTTTAGTCCCAACAGCGAGGTACTTCCCTCTTCGGTTGCGTTGTGCTAGAATGCTCAACCGTATTGCTTCTGCAACCGGCACTTTTATCCCAGTCTCGATGCTGCTTTTGGACATGTTGGATATGAAAGAATTGCATATGCCTCCCACAGGAGGTGTTGGCAAAGCCGTTGACCTGCGTACGATTCTCAAGGTGTGCGTGTGTTTTCTCTTTTTTGCGTGAAACTTTG
The DNA here is from genome assembly GCA_029582165.1 of Portulaca oleracea. Classification (NCBI taxonomy): domain Eukaryota; kingdom Viridiplantae; phylum Streptophyta; class Magnoliopsida; order Caryophyllales; family Portulacaceae; genus Portulaca; species Portulaca oleracea. Next base: position 33,204,641 of record CM055886.1, read on the forward strand.
CAGTGTGTGAGAGTTTTAGGTTTGTGTGTAACAAGAGGAATTCCAATTGCAGGTCAGCAAACCAGCTCTCAAGACACGGGCATTTCAGGAGGCCTGCGTGTTTTCCGTGATTGAAGAGCTCGCTGAACACTTAGCTCAATGGAGCTACTCGGTTGCTTTCTTTGAGTTGTCTTTTATTCCAGCGGTTAGATTGCGCAGTTTTTGCAAAAGCACCAAAGTTGAGAGGTTTCGGAAAGAGATGAGGGAGCTTATTCGCCAGGTATATATGACTTGTTTCTCTCTGGTAGGGCCCTAGGAGTACCTGTACCTAGGGTTATATGGCTTGTTTCTTTCGGTTGTTATTTCCTGGAGCACTAATAACGGAAGATGTTTTCACTTCTCCTACTGCAGATTGAGGCTAATTCAGAATTCACGAATGAAAAACGTGCAACAATCACGTTCCTGCCCAATGATCCAGCTGCCTCATTTTTCCTTGAGGTTTGCCATTAGTGTAGTTATTTAGCTCTGAAAAATTCATGCTTATATTGAATGTACATTGCGTGCGAGTAACACCGTTTTGATTGCATTTATGTGAATCGTTGACAACTCATAGTCCAAATCCAAATCCAATGGGCTAAAATCCCCCTACCAAATGAGATTATAGAAGGATCTGATATAGCGGTTTTACTCATAAGTTTTTCAAAGTAGACAGAACGACCATCCAAGAGTTAGAAAAGAAGCGGAGGGGTTTTGATCAGGGATTTCGATTTAGTCCATCACAATCCAAGTTTAAAAAATAGTTCTTTTTCAACCATTCAAATTATGGATCTCAAACAACTCATACTCATCATATCCATTGCCAACATTCTTCTTTATTTTATTGTTGTAAGACTTGGTTGTTTGTATTGTGAATTTAATGTGTAAATAATCTGGATTTTCTCTAATTGCAGGATGAGAAAAAGTCAAGTTCTAGCCCTCTGTCAAAATATGTTGTTACTTTACGCCAAAGAGCTCAGCAGAGGAACGATTCATTGATGGAATCAAGGTTTATTGTCCTTCCTTTCCCTTTCTTTGTTTCTTTCTTTCGTATCCTACATTACTCAGTACACTTGGTGTCTGCTCCGGGGTGCATTCCGGGTCATGCTTGTACTATTTACCCCTTGTGAAAAATGGATTAACTCGATCATTTGATACCAGTGTGGTTGTGGGTGCCGAGTCATCCGTCTTTGGGAAGAAGCTAGCAGAAAGCGATGAAGAAGAAGATGATGATGCTGGAGAAGTTGGTGCAGCCTTCAGTTCCTCGTGGTTACCAGGGAAGGAACCAAGGTATATATCATACTGTAGTATGAAGTCTTCCTATTTTGTTACTCCCTCTGTTTGATAATAGACGTAGTAGTTGTTTGCCCACAATGAGACCTTTTGTACCACAGGGATAAACAGCCTAAGGAGGAGAAAAAGAAAAATAAGAAGAAACTGAAGAACCAATCGGAGGAGGCGCTAGAAGAAGACATTGTTGAAGACTTGGTATTAAGTTCAGACGAGGAAGATGAACCCATGGATGATGATTCATCCCCGCAAGAAGTTGAAGTTGTTAAAACCCAAAAGGGCAACCCGAAGAGAAAGAACAAGCGTAAACCTGCCAAGGATGCATCGAGTAAGAATGCACAGGCGAGCAAGAAGAGAAAGCAAAACCACTAGGCTTCTTTCGACGGGAGTTATAGGTGAGTACTGTTTGATTAAGATGCCTTGTTGTAGGTGAAGTGATTGATATAAGCTCGCTAATTTCCAAAACATATTTGTTTTTCAAACAACTTCAAGTGTTGGTTCCGCTATGAGGATTCAGATGTAGACATTCTTATTTTGGCTTATATTACCTGTGGAGAGAATAGACCGACCATGAAATCAATCAAACCGTAGCTGTTTTTTTGTTCCCCAGAAATGAAATGTAAATTTGTTTGTCGGTTTGCAGAGGTTTTGCGATTTGAGGAGAACCAAGTGATAGATTGGAGAAACAAACGCCGATTGTGTGGGTGAAGATACTATTGAAGACTTGTTCTAGGAGTCGCAGGAGCTCTTAGATTTGAGATCCAGGGTTCCTACATAATGATACCGAAACCAAAAAACAGCTCCGCATACACAGCTTGAAGAAATCAGTGTCTGACAAAGAACCGGATAAATGGACAAGGCAAGATTATCTTCGGCTATCTCACGTTGACATCAACTGGGATAGCGGATACATTGATGTCTGCTTGCTCCTGTATGCATGATTTTTGATGTACTTGTATTACTTCGGAAAACCAAAAAAAAAAACTGTACAAATTGAGTTTTGACATTCAGTAATGGAAATTTTGATTTCAATCGAACGATGCAAAAATCAATGTGGCGCTTCAAACAGATTTCTTCTCCAACCAAAATTAGAAGCATGACTGGAAAATTTATATGTGATCATTAATCAAAGAAAGGAAAAGATACATAGAAGTTGTCTACACTTCAACCTTCTCAAATCGTCTTTGGCAGGATCAACTGAGATGTGATGCCCAAAAGAATATTACACCTAATCAACATTAATCAACAGATATCAGTGTTGTGATTTACATGATTACATCCTGTATTACAAGAATATTATACATAAAACCAGTGGAACTACCAAAAACACGACGAGATATTAGTGGTAAAAACAATGTAATAAACAGATTATCTTCGGAGGCGAATAGGCCCAGAAGGGCCAGAAATCTTCCCACTCGCGCCAGACAACTGCCTCAGGTTGGTCAAGGCGTCCTGAGCGAGCGTTCTGGTGTTGGCATTCCCATGATTCAAGGCTTCCACCAAAGCCCTAAGCAAAGACTGATTTAGGCCGAGTTTTTGGATCGTGTTTTCCCCCCTCAACAACCTATCGACCATCCACATGGTCTTCTCTTGGAGCTCCCCGGGCCGAATCTCGATGAAGAGGTTGGCGACGGCGTCCACGACGCCGAGGCGGTCAAGCTCGTCAATGGCGCGGCGGTAAAAATGGGAATGGTCAGGGACGAGAGTGGAAAGTGCTTCGACCACGGCGACCTGGACCTCGGTTTGCTCGTCGAACAGGAGATCGATCAAGGGTTTGATGCAGTCACTCCGGAGCAAGCAGAGTTGGCTGTCTTCTTGGCATGGGGCGTTGTGTATGGGGCATGCCAATGGCTCCGGCGTGGCTCGACCACAGATGAAGACGAGGGGGGAGCAGAAACCCTGTGGAGGTGACACCTCGGAATCTCCGTCTGAAACTAGGGCTTTTCCTGATTCTGACAAGTGTTTCAATCCGAGGACTGCCAGCTGTTTGCATCGGGGTTGCGAGAGGAAGCTCAGTTGGTCCCGAAAGATTGCCATCAGATGATTTTCTTTAACCCAAGAGAGGGTTTGCGGGTCCGAGCATCTTGCAAAGTGGAGGAGGAGACCCAGAAGCCCTTCTCTTATACTTGCTGATGATCTAGATGTTCTTCCATTTGGGATCCGCTGTTCTTTGAGGGTTGTGACTGTCCCCTTCAGGAAATTGGGGCCCAAGACTTCTCTTACTTCGGTCCCTGACAACGGGAGGTTGGCAAGAATGCATGAAACATCAGATCGCTCGTTTGTTATGGAGTTGTCCTGTAATCTGGTGGCTAAAGAAGCCAGCATGTTTCGATGTCTGAGCTCCTCGAGAAGATCAGCCCCACAGGTTTCGGAGAGTACCCTCGTGAGCTTTAGAGCGACTTGTCTGAGATCAGTTTCGGGTTGATCCAGGAATTGTACTATGGTTTTGATGCCCTCCGTGGACCTTATCTGGGTTGCTACCTCTTCTGATGTCACAAGATGTTTGTCAGTAAACATTAATTGGGCATGAGATTCAGAGGTTCAAATATGAGTATATGCATGTAGCAGGCAAACAAAACTATGGCCAGGCTGTTGATTATTTCTTGATTCCCACTTATTTCTCACAGTTCACAGAATACAGGCTACCATGCAGCTCACTAAGTCACAATCAGAACAATCTTCAATCTAAACCGGGTTGGCTTTGGGAGGGTTTGTTTCTTATGAAACTTTGAACAATAATGGACCAGATTGGTGTCACACTAACAATGTAGACACTGCGAGCCCAGAGTCAGCCAAGGAACCTGAAATCAATGCTGAAGAGACAAGAAAGAGACTTTTAAACAGTTCAAGATACCCCACTAAGAAACCAGGAAGTCAACATTTGGTTCCTATTCTATTTCACCTCTGAGGAATAAAACCATATTCATGATATTTGATAAGATAGTAAGTCAGCAGTTGTGACGTATGCCTTAGTGATTAGCCTTTCTAAAGTATCTCAGTAGGGAAGGGGGCGAAATTACTCAGTCTGGTGGCAGGAAGAATGAGAGAAAAATCAGATAATGTCAGGCAGAACTTACCAGATGCCTTGGGAGAAGAAGCAATTCCACAAAGGATCCGAAGAACAGACACTTGACACTGAGGGGTTACTTGAGAGAGGAGCTGCATCAAGTGCAAGATAGTAACAGATGAATGCATAGAATTTCCCTCTTTGTCAATCACTGCCAACTCCCAGTGTCCTGGGTTTGATACGATGTTAGCAACAATTGCAGCAGCAAGCTCCATCTGCTCGGGTGAAGCCTCCTCAGATTCAAGGATAGTTTCAGTGACAGTTTGAAGCACAGACGATTCCACAAGGATGGTTGCATTATCGTCCAATGATGAAAGGTTGCGTAATGCTTGAAGACTTGCTGTCCTCTGTTCTGGCTTACGAAGCATTTCGGCCAGTACTTTTGCAGTTTGCCTTGCGATATTTTCTTTATTACTACTTGTTAAAGTCATCTTCCCCAGTAATGTTGCCATCTTTATCTTGACACTGTCAGAACCTGCTCCCACATGAACCACAAGCAACTCATTACACGAACCAGTGAAAAATATCCTATTGTCAGAGCTTTAGGAGAACAACATTGCTTGTTAAATACATTCAATTACCAAAGGGTTAAAAACCAAAGAAAAAACACCAACATAATAGTAGTTTGTTTCAAGCCCATATATGCACATTCTCACACATAACAGACAAGGAGTTGACGTTACAAGTAGACAAACCTTCAAACAGCCGACTCAGCAGAGGCTCGAACCTCCCAGCTGCAGCCAAATGTTCGACATTTTCGTTCACCGTTTCAAGATGCTTTAGCACATCCTCTGCTAAATGAGACGAAGTAGGACACTCCCGATTCTCAGCCAAGCTTGAAAGAAGTAGAAAAGCTCCTTTCTCAGATGCAATCTTTGCATGATAAGCTTCATCTTTGGAAAACTCAAGCAGTAACTTCAGGGCAGTCTCTTTCTCTTCCTCTGAGGTCCCAGCAAGACTCTGTACTGCTAATTTAGTGATGCCTCCATCAAGCATAGTTATCTGGGAAATCATGCATATTTAGTCAGAAAACATCCCCAAAGGCAAAGAAGCACAAAACCTTAACAAAGCAGCATTTTTCATTTGGATTTGCAATCAAGTGCATGCCAAAAATTTATGATCAAACATACTGAGGGAACATACAGGACATCTCATATCAAATCAGAGCAATGCATAAGAGTGACCCTAAGAGATACTCCCTCCATCCCATATTATTTGTCACTTTAACTTTTTTCCCCATAAGATTTGTCGTTTTAGAACTCCAACGACATATTCCCACTTAATTTATTTACGTAACCATCTTTATCTTTTCCTTTTCATTATTATACCACTATTCTCTCTCTATCAACTGTCCTCTCCACTACCGTAAACATTAACCACTATTCTCTCTGGGAGTTTTATTGTTTCTCACACCTTAAAACAACATATATATGGGATGGAGGAGTACATAATAACTTCAAAGGGTAAAACCATGATACAATAATCCCAAACAACCTCTAAGCGTAAATCAATGAAATAAATTCAATACCACGTGAAAGTTCAAATCCATGAAGCAATGATCCAGGGCCAAAGAATGATGCATCGCCAATTCGTCACATAGAGTTTTTTTTTTTTCCTTAAAAAAAAGAGATACCACAGACTTTAGCAAATATATTTGGTGTACATACCTTGCTGTCTTCATCCTTTGCCATGCTTATCATTGCCATTAAAGCTTTGGTTTTCACAATCGAACTGATGCTTTTGGAATAATTTTTCAGCACGCTAATGATCAATACAACAATACCAGCATTTCTAATTTTGTATCTGCTTGATGGGTGCCGTTCTGATATCTTATAGATATTAGTCAGCACCCGTTCAACATGATCCACTGCTGGAGGATCCTCCAAATATTTCACGGATAAATTTATTTGAATGTCAATATTTCTATTGACCCATTCTTCGATAGCCCCGGCCAAGCCAATGTTCGGCTTCTGCTCCAATGAGCTCAGTACCTGACCTGTGACTGGACAAATGGGATCGCGGCCATCCTCTAAGCAATGTTGAAACCAATAGTCAATAGCACTTCGCTCATAAGTCTGTGATGATTCCAGCACTACAGGCTCCTTCATCACCTCCTTAGTCAAGGGACAGAGGAAATTCTTGAATGGTAAAATTTGAGAATCATCTTCCACATCAAAACCCAAGTCTAGAGCTGATATATTTGGTGCGGCAGATAGGCTGTCTACAATCCTCTCCAAGGATATCAAAATCCGCCTCTCTGACACCGAGGTTGAGCGAGCAAGATCATTCTTCAAGAGCTTAACATGCATGGATAGCTCATTATGGGCACTGGGATCAATTCCTAGAGATCGAGCCAGATCCATAACTATACCGCTCTGGACTGCTTTCGTAGCAGGTCTTCCTTGGCCCTCTCTTTGCAAGGTGCAGTAGACTCTCTCTTCATTCTCGGTCACCTAAAACCATATTTTGACATCCCTAGATTAGACTGCAATGCTACTATGCTAGCATCATATCCAAGGTCATGTAAAACATTGCCCTTTACTATGAGTAGAGAAAAACATATGATGGGACTCCCTTCAGCTAACTAATTTCATTCCCATAGGATCAGACCCTAGCTTCTCACAAGAAAAGCATAGCAATATTTCTCCCCACACATAATTAAGCAATTCTAGAATAACAACAGGTATCCTGCTGAAATGCTTTAAACTGTAATTAGTAAATAGTTTAAATGGAAAATCATTCAATTGAAAACTTGCCAGTCACCAATCAGAGAGAAGCTACTTTCATCAGTGCATGATTAACAAACTCATATTGCCGCTCCCCCATATGAGTTGAGCAACATCTTGATTGGTTATGCTCCACTTAGGATATTCCTATTGTTAACAGTAATTGGTTTGTTTTTGTTGCTGCTTTTCTACTTAGGATATTATTATTATTATATAGTCTAACATAGACCAAATGCAAATCTAGATACAATACACTGAAAATCCCTTGTAACAGTCTTACCCTAAATTTAAAATTTTAGAGAAATTGATCCACTATTTTAAAATTGTTCACTGGTAGAGGTGGCAAAATTTTGTCCGACCAGAAATATCCAAATTGTCCAAATCAGAAAAAAACCGGGTCTGGACATAGATTTGTCGTCCGAGTTTTGATATTGACCGAATAATCGGACATAAAATTTCTCTTTTTTCTATTGTCCGAACCCGGTTTTAACTTCGTTTGAATTGTCCGGCCAAAATAAAACTGGGTCTGGACATAAATTTGATTTTTGACACTAACTGAATTTGTCCGACCCGAATTTACCCGGACCCAAATTTGTCCGCACATGAAATAGAAGAGGTACAGAAACGAATTATATTGTAGTCCACTAACTGGAAAAATAAATCCATCTCTCTTTCTCTCCAAACTAGGGACCAAATCATCTACTACAGACAATCACCACAATTTTCGCTACCTGTTTATAATTAGTAATTACAAAAGGCGCAGATATAGAGGCATTTATCCAAACAGGGAGGGGGCTCAAAAGATCACCATGAAAAATATCAAAATAGTCAACAATTGTAAATCACATCAATGGTGAGTTCGTTCATCAACTATAGTACAATGAATGTAGTACCAAATCACACATATAAGTCACGAACAACAGTCATTATCATCCAAATGAACCTCAAAAGATTGCCAAACCGAATTTCTTAACTCAAATTTCACACTCAAAATCTCATTATTTACAAATAAGCACTACAGAGAGTGAGGGAAAGAATACCTTGAATTGAGCTTGCTTCATGTCACGGGACAAATCCGCAACCTTCTTCCTAAGATCTGCATAGCCACTCAAACCAGTCTCTAACAACGCCAGCCATCCTCCAATCCCCACCGTCCGATCCTGGAGCGCCGAACACAAACACCGGCAATTGATGAGCACGTAAATCTTGCTTCTTTCTCTATAAACCGACACCGTTTCAGCCGCCTTCACAAGGTCGCCGGCGATCCCCTTCAGCGCCGTCTGCACCGACGGCGACGACAGCACCTCCTCCGGCAGACGGAGAAGGTAGTCGACGAGCAGGCGGAGACGGCCGGCGTATACGGTGAACCGGCGAGGCGCTTCCCAAGGAATGGACTCGTCGGAGACGCAGAGCTCCGACAGCAGCCGGTTGATCGGCTCCGACGGAGGAAGCTGCTGCGACGGCGGCGGCGTCGGAGCAACGAGCTTCGTCATCATGACATCGACGGAGTCTCCGGCGACCTCCACTTTGGCCGGCTGTTTCTCTCTCTAGAAAGCGAGTGTTTCTCTCTCTAAATGGGAAGTGCCGCGTTGGAGTTGGACTGAGAATGGGGGAGTGAGAAAGTGGAGGACGGAGGTGATGAGCAGAGAGAGTCAAACGTTGACTGACGGGAGTCTTATCTAAATCCGAATTAAGGAATTCTTTATTAATTAATTAATTTTAAAAAATATTACTCTCTCCGTCCCAATTAATTTGTCCACTTAACTTTTTTTACGGTCTCCAATGCAACATTTTGACCTTTAATTTTTCACGTTTTATCTAAGTAAGACTAATAATATCATATTTAAGTAAAAATATATTTCATCACAAATCTAATAGTGGTAGTCTTGTACAATAACTCAACATATAATTTGTTAAATTAATAATTAAAGTTTAGAAATTTTGACCTATAAAGTTAAATATGGACAATTTATTTGGGGAGGGAGTACTAATTCAGGAATTCACTAATTCAGGCTTCTTGATGTTTGCTCATGGCATTGAAATTGGCAATTTGCCTCAAAAAGCAAGGTTTATGTTTAATTTGGTGTCAAATTATTTTCATCAAATTGCTAATTTTGTTGAAAAAGGCAATGCACTTATGCCAAAAAAATTGTTTGGGGTGTCACACATTCTTTTTAAGTAATTCGCGGGTCACAACCTTTTTTTTAATGCATTCCTGGGTGACATTAAACTTACTTAAGTGGCTGGGGGTGACATTTTGGCGTGTTTTGGCCGGAATCATTGAAAAGTCTAATTTACCCTTCAAAAAATGAATGAAATGTCCGATTTGCCCTTGATTTCCCAGCTCAAAATTTTGGATCGGTTTCAATACTTTTTTTTAGTTGCCAACTTTTTTTTCATTCCTAGTGGAATTCATCCCCACACCAGAGGAGCAAAATATTATGATTTATGAGACATCCTCCATCACTTCCATTGTTACAATCACTGATTAACAATCAAATCAAATCAAATCAAATCCCACCTGTAAATCTAAAATTCCTCCCCAGCCCAGAAATTCCTCCTCTGATTCGCAGTGGGGGGTTCATTGATTCTTCTGGGAGAGCGAGTAGGCCATCCATGGAAACCCCAAAAAGATCAAACAACTCCTCTTAATCATCTCTAACCCCAGAAAACCACCCATCATTTTATTTCATTTCAATGGAGCATTGAAGGTGGTTCTTCCCACTGGCAATTGGTTCAATAATATCGGTGATCCTCCTGACAACCCTGACAATTGAAACGAAACTCATGAAAATTGAAGCAGAAATTCAAAGTGGGAAAAATGCAGAACTCAACCCAATTCCACAAAAACTGAGCTCATATCGTCGAATTGAATCGAAACCCACAAAAATTGAAGCAGAAATTCAAAGCAAGGTAGTTGAGCATCTTTTCTTTCTGCATTAAATTTAGGGTTTGTGGTTAATTTTTTTTTCCTTAATATGCTATTTTTGTGCAGTAGATGTGGAGTTGAGGATGTGAATTTGTGTGGTTTTTTTTTCAGAGATGGAATTTTTTGGTGGGTATTCACATGATCCATAAAATTAAATTATAGAAGATTGAATTACAGAGGAAGAGGGTGAGGGCAAGAGAGGAAGAGAGAGGAAGGGTAGACAAAGTTAAATTAGATAGAAAAATAAGGGCATTTTCATCTTTTTCAACATAATTCGTCGGATTTCAGCCAAAATAGTCGGAATGTCACCCCCAGCCACTTAAGTAAGTTTAATGTCATCAGGGAATACATCAAAAAAAAAAAAGTGTGACCCGCGAGTCATTAAAAAAAATGTTTGGCACCCCCAGCAATTTTTTGGCACTTATGCATAGGGATGACAATGGGGCAGGGAATCCTCGAACCCGCTGGGGCCTCGCCCCGCTCTGGGGAAAAATCCCCACCCCCATTGGAGATGGAGACTGGGACAGGGGCAATTTTTCAAAATCCGCTCGGGGACGGGGCGGGGATGGGGACAAAATTTTCCCCATCCCCGTCCCTATTTTCCCCGCCGGGTAAAATTCCCCGTTCCCATCCCCGAATCCCCGTCCCCGAAAATTTTAAAATTACCAAATAACCTTGCTATATTTACACTTGAGGAAGATGTATTATTGTATTTTTTTCCGAATAACACTTGTTGATGTATTATTGTTTGATTTCGATGTATTATTGCTTGAGCAAGTTAAATACGTTGTATTTTGAACAGGTTAAAAACCGGGTCCGATTAAAAAATTTTTATATTTTGGATAGCTTTAAAAAATCCCCGTTGGATCCCCGTTGAGAATGGGGATGGGGCAAGAATTATTGGCCGAAGCGGGGATGGGGCAAGAATTATTGCCCGAAGCGGGGATGGGGACGAGTTTTGGGAGCGGGGATGGGGACGGTGATATACTCCCCCGTCCCCGATCCGCCCCGTTGTCATCCCTACTTATGCACTTGCCCAATTGCTATAACCAATTGTAAAGTTATAAATATACTTATTGACTGATTTATGTTAATAAGTAAATTTGTCACGGTACGTTTAGTTGGTAAAAGATTCTGAGAAAATCATCAATTTTCTCAAGTTTATTTATTTTTTTTCCTATGTTTAGATGTAGATGTAGGTTGATGTTAGACTCTTGTCAAATGCTCAGTGTTTTTATAAGTGTGGTATTCTTTGGGATCGTAAGGAGAAGGGTAATGTTACATCAAGTAAGATTGAGTAAGGAAATGTAATTAAAATAGTGGAGATAGGTAAATATTACATCACCTATTTATTTTTCATTTTCTAATAAATTATGTGGACTAAATAAAGAATTTAAATGTAAATTACACAAAAATATGTTAGATATAGTAAGGTAAGGTAACTAAAAGCAAGGTAAGTTAAAGATATGTAAAATTTTATTTTACCATCCCAAAAAATAGGGCCTCAGACCCTTTTTTTTCCCCGGATATTGGACAGTTGGAACTTGGAATGAATATTAGTATGTTACATAAAAAAGGTAAATAAGATTGTGTAAGTATTGGTAGATAGATAGTATTTAGGAAGGTATGCTGTAAGCAATATCACTTAAACAGTCACTTCTTTTAGAATTAAGTTCAATTTAATCTATGTAACTTTTACCTGCTAACTTTACCAACTTTATCTACACTACTCTTACCTACTTTCCTTATTTCTACATAAAGAAAATAAAATACAATATATATATATATATATATATATATATATATATATATATAGGGAAATTGGATTCTAATAATCCCTACTATTGCAAATTGGATGGCAATAATCCCTACTTTCAATTTGTATTCTGGTGGTTCCAAAAAAAATAAAATTGTATTTTAGTTGTACCAAATCCATCACCACATTCTTTTTATTTTTTTCATGCCTACCCCATATTGTTTTTGTTTTTTCGTTCCTGCCCCCAGATAGGTAAAAAAGTGTAGTTGCTAAAATATTTTTTAAATTATTTTTTTGAGATTCCGAGAAATTATTATGATTTTTTAAAAAGAATAAAATTGAAAAAATCATAAAAAAATAGAGAAAAAAATCAAAAAAATTGGGAGAAGTGTTGTAAATTCATTAAAAATCGTGGTAAAGTGTTATACAAAGTTTTGAATCAAATGCAACACAAAATCTATGATATTCAGGGCATACTCTTAATTATGTCCCACTACAATACAATTTTTTTTTTTGGACCACCAAAATACAAATTTAAAGTAGGGATTATTGCCATCCAATTTGCAAAAGTAGGGATTATTAGAATCCAATTTCCCTATATATATATATATATATATATATATATATATATATATATATATATATATTAACCTTATCTACTATCAACTTATATATTTTTACTAACTTAACCCATGTACATTATTTACTAACTAATTTACCTACTCAGAAAAGAATAGAGTCTCAAACAGAATAAATTTGTCTTATCTCTAAAATGAATATGTTTATGTACATCTTACTTAGGCCATGTTCTTTAACTTGATATTGTAGATTTATTCTTATTTTACCTTACCTAATATAATCTAACCTTACTTTACTTTATCATAAAAAAGAACAAGACTATTTTTTTAAAATAATTTATATTTAAAATTCTTTATTTAACTTATAAAATTATATTTACCTACCCTCTATTATTTTTTTTATCATCTTTGATTTCTTTTTCTTACCTTAAGTAACTTCTGATTGCACAATTGACTTTTCTTAAAATGTGATTGGCAGTACGGTTGTAGCCTTATAATACGTGAAAGTCCTAAATCATGATTGACCATTTTTGTAAATTTCATCAGAATTTCCTTTTCCCTAGTATAGTACTACCTCTGTTTTGTTTTATCTGTCGCCTAGGAAATTATGGCAAAAACTTTGACTGTTAATATCTTAATTTGTATAATGATTTATTATACAAAATTGATATCATTAGATTCGTAATAAAAAATACTATTAAAAAAGTATAATATTATATTTTTCTATAAAAATTTTATATTAGAAATTATGGATTAAAATTGACACTGAAAACCGTAAATGACAGATAAAAAAGAACGGAAAGATTATTTTCTTCCTAGGTTTTTCGTAGAGACCCTATTATTTTCAAATGATAGGTACGGTTTATAATAAATCATCAATAGAATCAATAGATAAGTTATATTACAGACATACGGATAAGCTTATTCTTTATCGATGGATTGGTTGTACCATTATCGGTCGATATATTGTATCATTGTCCATTTATAAGTTTTATCATTGTTCATACTTCATTGTACTATTCTGCTATTATAGGTAAGTTGAGCCTTGTCATTTTATAAAGAATAATTTTATGTTCTTCTAATAATTTTAGTTGACTATCACGGTTTAAAATATCACTCTTTGATTGATTTTTTATACAACATTTTATTTAATAATTGTAATATTATATTTTTAGAATAATATTTTTCATTACAAATATGATGATAGTAATTTTATTTTATATAACACGTCATTATATATATTGAGATACTTTCAGTCATAATTTTAATAATATGATGGTATAATTTTAAAAGAAGACAAATAATACATAATGGAGGGCTACCTTACTGTCAACACTTTTAATTGTATTATACTTTTAGGACTATCTTTTAGTTATGGTAGTTCACTTTTTTGCAATATATTTTCTCTGTTTCATATTAATTTTCGTCTTTGAAAATTTTGCAGCTAAAATTTAAAAATTTTGACCATAATTTTTTTCATATTATACAATGAATTACGATATAAAATTACCATTATTAGATTTATAATAAAAAATATTATCACAAAAATATAATATTATAATTATTAAAAATATATTATATAAAAAATTATCAATTAAAGAATAATATTGAAGATGGTGAAAAATCAAAATTATAACAAATTAATATATAACATAGGAGAGTATACTATATTGAAAAAATTGCGGAGGATATTGTCTAGAGAATGTCTAGTTGTCTGTCACGTCAAACGTATTTTACAAGGTATTTACATTATACTCCAAAAACGTGTCTTAATACTGTCAACACATATAATATGAGGGTGCCCTAAATTAATTTTTTTTATAAGGATAAGTTTGGATTATCTCCATATAAGAAGACTTACAAGTCATGAGAATCGATCCCATGACTTCCAAGATAAAAGGTCACATTTATGCCAAGTGATTGCTCTATACTGACTTTGTCTTTATTTATTTCTATATTACTACATCCGTCTCTTTTTATTTATCCAATTACTTAATTTTTCTATCCCTTTTATTTGTCTAATTACCTAATTTTTACATTTCCAATAACTATAATATCCATTCTATCCCTAATAAATGTACTTTTTACACCTTTCCAAGGATATTTTGAAGACATTTTTGACAATGTATAAATTTTTTGTTCAATTCCCTATATTTGTTGGTTTTATGAAAGTAGTTTTAGGGACAAATAATCAGGGGCAGAGGTAATATTTAATTAACTCTATTTCGTCACTATTACCTCCGTCCCAATATGTTTGTCAAAAAAATTAATTCCTTTGTCCCAATTTCTTTGTCATTTTTATAATTTCAACGACTGTAATTTTATTTTTGCCTCTAATTAATAGCTTTATTTATCACTTTTGCAATCCCAACAACTATTATACTACCCGTATGCCAACGAAGATGGAAGGTTACATTTATGCCAACGAAGAATAAATAAACTTCTCCCCGCTCTTTGTGGGCCCAGACCTGCGTACCTTCTTGTGTTCGGGTTCATGGAGCATAGAGAGGTGCATTTGGATGAGAAGGAGATTCGGGTTCTGGGTTTTAAAACAAAGGGCTTCGGCAGATCCTTCGGAGCTGACATCTTGCTAAGCGGTTTTTGTTGCGTGTTTTCAAGTATGGAATTAGTAGGGCTAGCAAAATTAAGTCCGAACTGATAATTCGGATTTGTCCGATCTAGAAAAACCGAGAACGATCATAGAATTTTCATATGAATTTTGACATTGACCAATTTACTACAAATTTAAACAGAATTTTTTTCAAATTTCCATTGTCTAAGCCCAATTTTGACTGAAATTTATGTTTGTCCAATTTATCCAACCTGAAAATACACAAAAACTGGAAATCAGACAAGTTTTCGTCTGATGTCCGACCCCAAAATTACCATGACCGAGATTTTTACCGACTCTAATGGAATGTGGATGTAACGATTGAGGGTTTTCTTGGGTATGAGATGTGTTCAGTGTATATGAAGAGTTGAGAACCTGGTTGGGAGAAAGACAGAACTTTCTGGCAGGTGGTGAATTTCTTGGAGAAGTCAATAGATAGTAGTAGAACTCTGTTTTGGAATGTGCAGAACTTTCTCAATTTTTCCGGTGTAATAGCCACCTGATCTTTTCTTCAGATACGATTACACGAGTTAATTCAAGTAGCTTGCTCTTGAACAAGATCTAAAATTCGAGTCTTAGAAATCAGAACACTCTTCTGATTACAAGGTTTTCGCTATGACATACCCCTGAGGGATAGTGCCATGCGACACAAGACATACAACACGCTACATCTCTCAAGTTCAGCCTCAAAATGTTGGGAAAATGAGCTAAAAAATTTTTGCATTTTGCTATAATTGTCATCATCTTTTCTTGAATCCATATTTCTTCCGTTCATAGAAGAGATCTGTTTTGGCACTCCCGAGATTCACAATCTTGGGGCATCCATCTCTATCCTTCTCCTGCTGAGTACACTCTTTGCAGTAGTATGCATCTGAGATCCCAACGCCTCCACAGATGACACATCTTCCTTGGAATGACCCGTAGTTGCATTCGTCGCAGACTCTCACCAGGGTACATGGCCGGACATAGGAATCACAGATCACGCACTTGCCATCACATTTTTCACACAGCCGCCCAATAGCAATGCCGGGCTGCTTCCTGCACATGATTAGATCGGGGTGATGCTTTGCCATGGCTTCTGTAAATACCTAAGGTTTCTCAGATGATCCTGGAAGAAGAAGACCCACATCAAAATCAGCTCAAAAACCATTGGATTGAAATAATGGAGGTTATAGAATGGAACTAGGTATAGAGCCTGAACTTTGACAAAGGATGCCCACGAAAAATGCAAATGCGAAGATATTTCAAGGTTAACAAAGAAGTGTAATGTGTTTGGATTCAGTTTAGAAGGAGGGGACGGGAAAAAGGGTAAGGTAATGGAGGGTAGGTAATTAGAGCTGAGACTATTCGGATATATTAATGAGGGGAAAGGAGGGGAAGGGGGTCAAAGTGTTAAAATTTCTCCCTTCTCCCTCTTTCTTCTGCCTCTTTCCCCTTCATTTTGAGAGTTAAGAAAAATGCAGTGCATGGAGGAAAATGGGGCGAAGTATTCCCCTCCTTTCACCCTAATTTCATTTTTCCAAACAAGGATAACAAAGCTAATAATCACCCTTCGCCTCGCGTCGCCATCTTTGCCCCTCAATACAGACTGGTAAAGTGGTGGATGTGATGCTAATATGCTATCCAAGCTCCTAAATATGATGTTCTAATAGGCTAGTTTACCCTAACCCAACACTTCCTTTCACCCTCTTTGTATCATAGTGACCAGGAATGCTACATACCCCTATCATGCCCATTTCCAGATCAAGCATTCTGAAGACAAAACTAAAGCATGTTTGTGCAGGAATAAGGCACCACATTCAGAAACAAACAACCCGGAAAGTGTTCCTAGTAACTATGCTTTGTATACATGTCTCTAATTAAACCTCGAAGTATCCACGCCAGACAATACACTAGTGCACAATCTAGGTAAAATACTCTAAGAGCGTCTATAATCTCTTCTTTCCAAAGTGTGGTATTATAACCAACGAAAATATGAATTTTTCTTAAGAAATCTTCATTCCAAAGCCTGATATTCTACCCAAGTTTCTTGACAATATAGAGCTAACATGAACCCAAATTAAACCAGGTGGCATCGAGAATCAAAAATTATATGTGCAAGATGATAAATTTGAACATTAGCAATAAAAATGAAACTACACAACACAACCACTCGATTAAATCAACAACTCAGAGATTAAGTGGACACAATTTTACTCATAGAAGCCCATCTCTCATCAACATAAATGAAATTAAGAAAAGTAAGAACAGTTCCATGATTAGTCCAATAAATCAAACAACTCGTAAACTAAAGATGGAGGATCATAAATGGATGAATTCCAGTACAAGAGCAACGGAAACTTCGCAAATTTCAACGATTAAACCCATTATTGACGAAGGACGAATGAACTAAACCTAAATTCCCATAACTTCAGAAAATAATTAGAACGAATCAGCATTTAGCAACCAAATTGAAATACAGCAAGCAGTACAACAAACTGAAGGGAGAAAAAGAAAAGGATTCGGAATGATGCTAACCTGAACTTGAGAGTGAGAGCTAACGAAAAAGATTGGGAGAATGAACAACCGTAGATTAGAGTTTTGAGGGGTGCGTTAGGGTTAGGGTTCGGGTTTGCACTTTGCAGTTTCGGTTTGTCGGACAGAAATAAGCGCCCAATTTGTAAAGCCAAAAGGTCGGTGCAGATGACGAGGTTCCATGGAAAAATCTGGATACCTACGCTGCGTTTTGTTAAACGAGAAAAATAATATTCCCTACGTTACACTTAATTTGTCCCGTTTATTTTTTTTATCGTCTTTGATGTAATATTTTAATTGTTAATTTTTATGTTTTATCTAATCAAAGACTAGTAATTATGTCCAAAAAAAAGACTAGTAATTATATATTTAAGTAAAAATATTTTTCATCATAAATTTAATAGTGATAGTCTTATATAATAATTCATCATATAATTTGATAAATTAACCGCAAAATTCAAAAATTTTAACCAAAAAATATAGACAATTTATTTAGAACAGATGGAGTAGTGTATTATAGAGCGTTATTATTATAGAATTGCTTGAATTATTATCAGAGATCCAATTAGCTTTTGTACTATTTATTTTCAAAATTTTTTATTTTTTTTGGCAACATTTTTGCTGTAATTTAATATATTATACTTGTAAAAAAAAAAGACACCAACATGAAACCTAAAAAAAGTTTTACATAACCAAAAATACATAAAAATACAACGGAAATTAAATGACATGTCTTTCATAAAAAAAAAAAGAAATTAAATAACATGTTAGAAAATGTCTCTTAACCGTCATCTATTGGCAATACCCCCTTATTTTCCTGTTAAAAAAAAGTTAAAGCTTCATATTCTCCACTCATCAATTCTAAAATTTGATCATGTTATAAGTATTCAGGTTTTTTTTATATAGTTATTATTCTAATAGGACTTAATTGGATCGTAGGAGGTCACCTCTATATCCGCTCTAATTATAATCTGAGTCGAACTTTCTTAATTGGATTCAGATTCAAATTTATTTTTGATAGATTCGGATAAGATTTTTCTATTTCAGATCGGAACAAATTCGCTTCGAATTCGGACCTGACTGTGATCTCTATCCAAAATATATAAAATTATCCATGCCCTTTGAGATGGTAAAGTATTATACTTACTTTTACTTACTTGGATTACTTAGGCCCTGTTCGGCAAAATTAGTGTTTTAGGTAGCGGATAGAGGTTTATGTAGCGGACAGCGGTTTAAGTAGCGGATAGCGGATAGCGGATGACTGTTCAAATGAAAATTGTATTCGGTAAATTTAGCAGTTGAATTAACATATTATTGTGAATTGACATAAAAGGATATGAACAATTTTCACAGATAAAATTTTCAAAGGGTATTTTTTGACCGAAAAATGAAACGCTATATCCCAAACGCTAAACGTTAACTTTATTAGCGTTTCACAAAACGCTCCTTAAAACGCTAAACGCTCCTCAAAACGCTAACTTACCGAACACTAATATTTACGCAATTAGAATTTTAACTTGGTCAAAATGCTAAACGCTACCCCAAACGCTAATGTCGAACACAGCCTTACTTTATCTTTCCCAACCTTATTTTGCCTTACCTTTCCATAAAAACAGGGTGTGCAAACTTAATATTTATACTCACATGGAGATTGGTATAATTAAACCCTATTCTTTGGATTTGATAAAATATAGTTTGGATGGATTGGATAGGATTAGATTGGTTGGATTGGATAAGGTATGATTTTTTTTGGAAATTGTATTTTTAGAGCGAACGTTTTTTTAGGGAATTATGTAAGCTTTATATTGGAATTGAAAGAGTTACCAATCCAAAAAACAGGGTCTTAGCTATTAATCCATGCTGAAAATTATTGTAAAGTTCCAAACCAAAGATGTTTCCAAAAAGAATTGACCAAGTGCTTAGTTACTGGTCTTCGTTCTTTCTCCTATACGTCTCCATTGTTTGTTTCGTTCTTTATACCTCGTCCAAGTAGGACCAAGTTAATTGTGCTTACATAAATCTTAAATTCTCATAATTTTTAATTCAGAAATTTGAAAATGTAAAATATTTTTTACAAAATAATCCTTAAAGTTAATTAATTTAATTTGTCAACCCTCGATCAAGTTATATATAAACCATGTCAAGACTATTCATAGGGAGGCCCTTCCTCTGTCAACATACCTCTCTTCTATGTGAGCTCCAAAGTTGAAGGTATGAATCTTGACCTACAATTTTTGATCTTATTTTCTTATGCTTTATGTTGGAATTGTTCATCCTTTAGCTTAGTTCCACATCATATATAGATATATGTGTACTGTTTATGTGTAGAATTTTTATCATTTAGGTGGTATTATACAAACATTGAAAGTAGTATTGCCTAAATCTATGATTATATGATACTTTTTGCAATGACAATTAAACTATACTTGAAGCCTTATATTAGATGTGTTAGAAACAATTGGATTTTGTATATTTAATCTTTTGTTTTGGATAGGTTTCTTATTAATTCATAAAGTTAGAAACAAAAAGTCCCCCAAGAATAAATGAACACTATAACAAATTAAGTCATCCTTCTTTTAAGAGTTCGACCATGCACATTATCACGAAGAGTGGATGAAAATAAGGGAAAAGGACTATCAGCCCAAACAGAGGGCTTATATACAAAGTGATCCATATTTTCTAGGGGTGTCCATGGTTAACCTAAACCGCAAACCGAAACCGGTAAAATCGGTTAACCGGTTGGCATTTTATATTTTTATGGTTTCGGTTAACCAAACCGGTATATGCGGTTTAGGTTTCGGTTTTGAATTTTGGAAAATCGGTTAACCGCGGTTAACCGGTTATATATTATATATAATATTTAAAAAAAAACCCAAAAACACCTAAACCCTAACCTAAAAAAATTCGGAAATTGGAGCAAACCGTGGTTAACTGCCGGGTTAGGTTTCCGATTTTCAAAAGCGGTTAACCGCTTTAGGCGGTTACGGTTTAGGTTTGGAAAAACTTAAAATCGCAAAAGCGGTTAACCGTAATAGCGGTTAACCGCTTTTGGACACCCCTAATATTTCCTAGGGGTACCTCACATCGGAGAGAATAACAATGGAGGGGCCGGGCTCACTTTTCCCAAACTGAGTTCGGTCACTTTTTGGGTCTCAAAGCGGCCGTTTAGAAAAGTTAGGAAAAAGCTAAGATGGAGTCAAGGCCAAGTTGGAGGAGTAAAGTTGAAGAAAAATGCAAGTGTTGGGTAGAATTGGGTACAAAAATACACACATTCACTCTTTGGGTCATAACTCCTTCAATATAACTCTGATGGGTCTCAAATTTTGGAAGCTTAAAGTACACACTGAGATCTTTCCGTCGATATCTTACGAGCCTAAAATGGAGTCCGGATAAAGAAGTTATGTGTGTTCGAAGTCAGTAGAGAAAAACTGCCAACAACACGATCGTGCCGTCAGACTGCACGATCGTGCCATTCTCCCATAAGGCACTGCACGATCATGCCGTGGAATAGCACGATCGAGCCATCCTCGACGGGTTATGTTTTTCCCCCTTCCCTTATATATACTTGTTTCCCCTCCATTAGAGATAGATTTTGATGAAGTTTTAGATTTAGACTCAAAATTCCTCTCACTTGGAGAGTTTGTAATTATGGGTTTTCAAACCCTAATCAATGAAAGCTAATCCTTCGGGTGGAAATTGCTTGGTGATTTCTCTTTTTTTTGTGAGTGGGTGTCCTTCCTCCACTCTTTATGAGATTTTTTGGGTGTTTCAAGATTATTTGCTTGTGGAAGGTCCTTGTGCAAGTGATTGAACATCGTAGTTCAATTGGGTGAGTGATTACTCTTTACAATTGTCCATATCCCTTTAATTCTTGTTGTGTATGTTCTTCATCTCGAAACCCCAAAACCCTAAAAATTAGTGGTAGTTTTATGAGTTCTAAATTGGGATTTTCTTAAACCCTAAGTAGTTAGTAGATCCTTGATCTCCCATATTTATCCATTAGAAGGACCCCCAGGTTTCCCGGATCACAAAGGGTCCATATTTAGTTGCCTAGTCTGCAGTTGAGATGGAATCTTTGTAATCATGAAAAATTGAAAAACTTGGAAATCTCTCTAGAAGAGCTACAATGTCCTTGGCAATGAAATTGATTTACCAATGTATCGTGATCGCACCTTTGATTGCTTGAATTAGGATTAGATTGTCTCCTTGACTACATATGTTGTTGATGCCCATGTTAGCTGCATGGCTTATACCAAAATGAAGTACTAAAGCCTCCGCTACCAGGACTGATTTAGTTTTGAACTTTGTTGTACCTATTACCTATAGAAGCTAACCTATGTAGTCTTTAAGTAATAACGAACTCTCATGCTGCTTAGTGAACCGTCCAAGTTAAGCTTAACGGTTTCTGCTTGTGGTGACCTTCAACACATTGTTATCTTCTTTTTAGGATTTTTATAGCGTTTTGGACACTTGGTCCCACTATTGTCGAGTGAAAACCTGATTTTAGTTTTTCGTTCTACAAAGGTCCTCTTTGCTCTGATATAAGGGCTCTGTTAGAGTTGAACATGAGGTTTTTGAAGGCCACCTCATTTTTCCTTCCCAATACACTAGATAAGCTAAATAGATTACTCTCATAAGCCCCTTACCAAATCATAACACAAGCTACCCATTCCATCTATCATATCAGTCGAGTCGATCAAATTCGGCAAATCATCTCTTGATATGTTTGAACTCCAACTTGGGATTTGGGGAATTCAATTGTGTAACACTATTGCTTCTAAGGTTTTTTCTAAAAGAAAGTACAATGTAACAAAACGTGTTCATCTATTTCTGTATGTTGAAGGCACATACTACAAGAATAATCAATTTGAATCTCTTTTCAAAAAGTCTTCCTTTTGTAGGGAGGACTTTCTAATAAATTTATCTTCATCTTATTATCTGAATTCTACAAAAGGTCTATCCAAGATACATTGTCTAAAACAAAACTTGTTTGATTGCTTTGCAGGTAGTGTAAATTTTAAACTAAAATGGAACATGTAGAGGAAGCCCCACATGTTGTATTTGACAACGGAACGGAAATGGTCAAGGTTGGTTGATCCCTTATGTTCTTATTTAACAATGTAAGCATGATATGAAAGACATCCAATTCTTGAACATTTCCGTGTATATGTGAATAATATGCTTTTTCGGTCCACATGTTTGTAAAACGAATTAGTTTCGATTTAGTCTTGAAAACAACCTCAACTTACACTGAATTGAAAAATAAAATATTTTAAGTTATGACCAAATTGTGTCAGCTTTATGTGAATATCATTATGGATTTTCTTCCGATAATTATAAATTTCTTTTTTTGTCACTATTTTGTTTTGTTTGTTTGAGTGAAGGCTGGTTTTGCTGGAGATGATGCTCCAAGGGTTGTGTTTCCTAGTATTGTTGGTCGTCGGAGATACATGTGTTGCATACCCAGTATAGATTCTTGGGAGTTAATTGCGGGATACGGAGCTGAATCAAAAATAAGTGTTCGGGCCTTAAAATACCCCATTGAGCATGGGGTTGTAAACAGCTGGGATGAAATGGAGAAAATTTGGTACCACACTTTCTATAATGAACTTCGTATTGCTCCCGAGGAACATCCAATTTTACTCACTGAAGCTCCGTTGAACCCCAAAGCTAATAGGGAGAAGATGACCCAAATCATGTTTGAGACATTTAATGTGCCTGCTATGTATGTTCAAATCCAAGTTGTGCTTTCTCTTTATGTTAGCGGTCGCACTACAAGTTGGCTTTATCTGTGACTTTCTTCAATATGTTGTTGTCCATTGTGTAAAGTGTCAAGTTTATTTGTGTGAATGTGTGAGAGGATTTTGTTAATATTGCCAATGTGATTATTAATTAACAAGATTAAAATTCTCATGCCCATAAAATTATCAATAACGCTTTCTATTTTAAGGTTTAATGGTTAGGATTCTCATGCTAATGAGTTGAGTTGCTTAGTTTTTGTCGGTTCTTTTCAAGTATCTCACTTTTTGGATTCTTGGGACCGTACATAGGTATTGTCCTTGACTCTGGTGATGCAGTGAGTCATATAGTGCCAGTCTATGAGGGATATGCCTTGCCTCATGCTATCCACTGTTTGGATCTTGCCGGTCGTGATCTTACTGAGTATCTCATGAAGATTTTGACAGAGAAAGGCTACATGTTCTGCACATCCGTTGGGCGAAAAATTGTTCGTGATATAAAGGAAAAGCTTTCCTACGTGGCTATTGAATACGAAAAAGAGCTAGAGAAAGCTCAGAGCAACTCTTCATTAGAGAAAAAATATGAATTGCCAGATGGAAAAGTGATCATTATTGGAGCTGAGTTGTTTCGATGCCCAGAGGTCCTATTTCAACCCTCATTCATTGGTCATGAAGCACTTGGAATTCATGAGATAACATATAACTCGATCATGAAGTGTGATGTGGATATTAGAAGAGATCTTTATGGTAATATTATGTTAAGTGGCGGTACATCAATGTTTCCTGGCATTGCTAATCGTATGAGTAAAGAGATTACTACACTTGCTCCTAGTAACATGAAGATCAAGGTGGTTGCTCCTCCTGAGAGAAAATATAGTGTTTGGATTGGAGGCTCTATCCTTGCATCACTTAGCACCTTCCGACAGGTATTCTTTTAGCAATCTTTTGCTTACTCTCAAAAAATAAAGTTATGTTTTGTGTACACATTTCACTTTTTATCGTAAAAGTCTGTGTTGGGTAATTAGTGGAGTTTGGTTAACCTAAATAATAAACATTAATTTTTGACACCTTAAATTTGCTCACACTTGAAAAGTAATACGTTTGTAATCTAAATTGTCAAATCATGTTGATTTCTGCTCAAAATCAATTCAATTTGTCTTAAATTTAAGTCTCCTTATAATTTCAAGTTGGTTTGAGTTAAATTACCATGTTGGATTATGATTCATTTTCATAAAGATATACCACTAATGTATTGTTTAATAAATTTACAGATGTGCATCTCAAAAGCTGAGTATGATGAGTGTGGCCCAACAATTGTTCACCGAAAGTGTTTATAAGATAGTTTTTTTTGTTTTTTCTGTGAATGTAATTCTTCATAGTTCTATATCTTAACCTTTATTATTTATTAGTGTGTTTGTTTCAATTGATTTGATTAAGTGATGAAAGATAATGACTTTCTTTTTGGGACGAGAGACTTAAATTTTTCTATTGTTTGTTGTACATATTAACAAGGGTTCATGTATCACGTAACTTTGTGAAACCTTTCCATACAATTCAGTTCAATCAATGTACTATGTACTTCAATATCTCCATTTCACATTGCCATAACTTTAGAGGCTTAGTTATTTACAGAGTGTTTGGATTAAATTGATTATTTCGACCGATGAGTCGGATCATGATCCAAGGTGGAGATTGTTAGGTTTTTTAGTGGTCCGCTGGATTCACTAAGGTCCAAAACGGAAGGGGATACAGTTTTAATCTAATTCTAATTATAATTCAAGTTGGACATTACTTATTGTTATTGGAGGTTTAATCTAATTCTAATTCTCTTAGACGTTATATATATATATATATATATATAGAGAGAGAGAGAGAGAGAGAGAGAGAGAGAGAGAGAGAGAGAGAGGATACTATTTTCTCCACTTTATCCATCAATTAAATTAGAGAGAAAATGTTGAGAGAGATAGAGTTTCACCAATATTTTCCCATTGTTATTCCAAGAGAGATTGTGAGTTGAGTTTGAGAGACTGTATTGTAATCTCCATTGTTGATCGTACCACAGTGATCGAGTTGTACTCCTCCCTTTTGTCATAGTGGATTATTTGCTTGCTGTCGTCGTCCATGAATTTTTTCTCCGAGTTATTAAGTTTCCCACGTATAGTTGGTGTTTGTTTTATCACGTAATTTTGATTCTTAAATTTTATTGTAACCTCCGTCATCTCGTTTGCTTCCGCCATAACTACAACATGCAATATTTTATCTAAAATCCCTCACACAATTAACTTACCAAACATAACTTTTATAAACAGTCAATTCCAACAACTAATACAAACAACAAATCTAAACACACAGGCCATGTTCTTTTGTATGGTGCGTTGCAGTGCAACAACTCACCATACTACTACACTCTACCATACCATATCACACTTTACCACAATAATTATTAATATATCTCTTCACTTTTTTCCTCCAATCCTTACATTCTCTCTCATCACTTGTTATATCATTTTACACAATTTCAATATATCTCTTCACTTTTTTCCTCCAATTCTTACATTCTCTCTCATCACTTGTTATATCATTTTACACAATTTCAGCATGCAGTACCATTTTCACACTATACTAACCGCATAAAAGAACATAGCCTTAACAATAAACAGTCAATACAAACCATCGATAGCCAATAACTAACAATTGCTCGACAAACACAGGATCATTCAAAACTCGAAAAGGAAACTAGATTGATTTTTACTCGATTAATTATCAATATGTCTTCTTACTTTTCTTTTCTTTACTTCACATTCTCTCATATCACCTGTCATATCAATAACATCATCCACAAATTTTATCATATCATTCCTCACCTTACATCACTTTTCACAATTTCACCATATTGCACTACTTCCACTTTATACCAAATGTATAAAAGAACATGACTTTAACAATAAACAGTCAATACAAACCACTTACATCTGAACAAAAAAGAACAAAGAAAAGGATTAAAAAAAAACAAAAAGAAACGCGCGGCGCACGTAATGTATGAACAAAAAAGGGTTTCCTTCCATTTTATTCCCATTTGTGTGATCTTATTATTATTTCCTTTTACTTGTGTGTTGCCAATTAGCGATTCTTTTATAAAAAAATAAAATAAAAACAGAACATAAAATATTCGGTTTCTCCGTACTCCTCACTCTGCCCCTCTTCTCTTCTCTGCTAACCTCTCTCTCTCTCTTTCTTCTGCAAAACTGGAGCAGTAAAGTGCTGGCGTCATCACTCATCAATGGCGACGAATTACGGCTACCATAGAAAGCGCAAGCGCAATCTAATCGACCCCAACAAAGTTCTCTCTCTGGGCGAAAAAGTTGAGGTATTCTAATTCTTCTCCCTTTAATTTTTTCTTTTTCTTCTGGGTGGGTATTTTTTTTCTGTACTTTTTTCTTCTACTCTGCTGGGAATTGAAACCCTCGCCATGGTTGATTTTTGTGGTCGAAATCTGTTTCGTTTTTTATTAGGGTTTATGTTTCAAGATTTTATCGTCTTGCTTCAAGTGTTTCTTGTGTCCGATTTTCATGATGTGCTTGAATTTTGGGAGTTTTAATGTTTCTGGGTTTTGGATATTGTTTTTGAATTCGCTATCAGAATCTTTGATTATGGTCTGAATACTACATGCATTGTTAGGTTGGATCATCTGAACTGTTTTTCTGGGTTTTTCTTTTCTTTTCAATCGCGAGTTGAATGATCCTACATGATCCATCAATGTCGGTGTTTTAGTGTCATGTATGTTGAACACAACGTTTGACTTCAATGTTGACTTGGGCATGACCTTGTTTTGCAGTAGGATAGTAGGAGTATTGTGGGTTTTAGTTGATGATTGTTATCCATGAACTCCATGGTTTTATCTTTGATTAAATTTTGAGTTTCTGACTGTGAAATTCGATGTGCCATTGTCGAAGGTCCGGAGCGTAGAAGATGGGTTCCAAGGATCTTGGCATGCTGGGGTGATAACTCAATGTAGGCCGCTGGGTCGAGAGGTTCGGTATGACAATCTTCTTACTGATGATCAGTCCGATTATTTAACCGAATTTGTAGAAGTTTCGAGCATGATTGATGGAAACGTGAGTAAGTCAAAGGTGTTCAACGGCGTTGGGGATCGTGGAAGGATAAGACCGGTTCCCTCAGTTATGAATTTAGCCCCTGAAAGTTTGCAGTATGGACTTTGTGTTGATGCTTACTACAACGATGCTTGGTGGGAAGGCGTGGTTTTTGATAGTGAAGAGGGTCGTGATGGTAGGAAGATATTCTTCCCCGATTTGGGTGATGAAATGCCCTTCGAGTCCGTGCACTTGAGGTTAACGCAAGACTGGGATGAGTTTACTGGTGAGTGGAAGCCTCGGGGAAGGTGGTTGTTTCTGGATATCATCGAGGAGTTCAAGAGGGACAATGTTATCCCGGTTTCCATTCCCCAAATATGGTATGACGTGCGGGAAAGAGCAGATTTTGGTAAGATTGGGGAGTGGTCGTCCCCCGTGAAGCATTTATGGCGAAAGCTCGTACTGCAAGTTATTGGTGGCCTGTTGAACATAAGTGTGGACGAGTTTCTGAATTCGCACTGTTTTTCTGAAACTGAAACCATTGATGTTGCACAAGATTCGGATCCATCTTGTGAACCGAGTTCGTTATGCCCTCTGGCCATTATAGCTCCGGTAAATAATGGGTTCGAGAAAGTTGACTCTATGATGGGGGTTGATGAACTCGCGGGCAATGTGGAAAGGATCATGGGTTCGCAGGATGCAAGTCCGAGCTCTAGGGTTGCTGGTTGGTCCAATTCTGCTGGATTTTGGTCTAATTCTAGTATGCAGTCTAGAGATTCTGATTCTGAGGACTGTCTTGGATCTGCACGTGAGAAATGGAAGCCTGCACATACTCAATTTAACCTCGAACCTATATACTGCCCGCAGGCTATGGACGAGTATCTTCTTTCGGGTTGTCATCGTCGTGATGTTTGTTCAGTTAGGAATCACCTCCTATCTATAGGATGGAAGATATACTGTGCAAAGGTTCATGGTATTATGCGCGTTCGCTATACTTCTCCTGAAGGAAAAAATTTCTCTCATCTCCGTCTGGTGTGTGAGACTGTGAAAAATAATCCATCGGGAAATGCTCGTGGGCGTCTCTCATCTCCTGCTAAGCTTAACCCGCTTCCAATGGTCAACAAACAATGCTTGGAAAGTGAGGTTGCTGGAGAAAGTGCAGTTTCTGAACCCTCTGACGAAGCCGATGATCTTGAACCTGAATACTGTCCAGATGCTATATTTAGCTATCTGAAACGCTCAAAGCGAAAACCAAGGTCTAACGATGGTTTGGCAGCCCAAGCGAGGAAGCACTTGAAAGCTATCGGCTGGTATTTATGGTTAAAGCCAAAGAACGGAAAGGGCGAGTGGCGCTACGTGGCTCCTAACCAAGGTAAGACATATTACTCGCTAAGGACCGCATGTCAGGCCATTGCAGCTGGGCGCGAAAAGAACACTCATTGTCTGTCTACTTCTAGCCCTAGTCTGATGGAAGATTCAGTGTGCAATGAGGGTCAATCAGGGGTCAAGAAACCTAGGAAATTGAGATCTTCGCAGATCGTTAAGCACCACAAAGGGAAGAAGAATGGTTATCTGGGTCCATCCGATGGTGGGTCCACAAACCGAGTTAAGAATGATAGCCAAAAAGGTACTAGAGTGCTCCGATCGAGCAAGAGAATAAGGCTGGCCGGGCCCTCTGCTAATTCACAAGTCCCCCGCACTTTGTTTTCTTGGCTGATTGATAATGGCGTGGTGTTGCCGAGGGACAAAGTACAGTACCGCAATAAGAGGAGTGTTAGGCCAATGGCTGAAGGGCGAATAACCCGGGAAGGAATCAAATGTAGTTGTTGTCTGAAGGTTTTTACCATCAGTAATTTCGAGGTTCATGCTGGGGGCCGCTGTCGTAGACCCTCGGAGTCCATATATCTTGAAGACGGGAGGTCCTTGGCAGAGTGTGTAATGCAAGTGAAAAACAAGAATTCCCAAGGCCAACCCGCGGAACAACCCTTGGACAGAAAAGGCGGGGGCGAGGATCAAATGTGGAATGACGTCGTATGTTCGGCTTGTCATTATGGCGGGGAATTAATCTTGTGTGATTCGTGTCCGGCTTCGTTCCATGCAACCTGCCTGAATTTGCAAGTTTGTCCCCTTCCCCTTATCTCTCACCGTTTCTCTTTCTTGTGAGTAGATCTTGCAAAAATTTGTGCAACCTGAATAACCAAATTTGCCCAACTCATAAAAAATCCCAGTTCTGGTCAATATAATAATTTTCATCAAATTTCAGCATGGACCGAATTGACGAAATCCTCGGACACAATATTTCTCATATTTCTATTGTCTGAACCCGATTATGACCTGAATTTATGTCTGTCCAAATTGTCCAAACCGAGAAGATACCCGACCCAAATTTGACCCGACCCCACTTTTTGCCAGCACTACTTGTGAGAAATCTGGTTCTAAATTCGAATGTTTGTTTTTTTCCTTTCAGGGCATTCCTGATGGTGACTGGTTCTGTCCATCATGCTGTTGTGGAATTTGTGGGGAAAGCCGGTTTGATACAAATAAAGCACATTTTACCGACAATACTGTTCTATATTGCTGTCAATGCGAAAGGAAATGTAAGTTTTGATTTGGTCTTCCGCCTCCTCTTGCTCGTTCTGTATTTACAGGTTAAAGGAGAATTCGTTTGTTCTAATATGGTAAATAAATTCACTTGGCACAGTTCATGCTCGCTGTATAAGAGATAGAGAGATGGTTAAGATGAATGCTTTTCCTAAGGAGAATTGGTTTTGCAGCAAAACATGTGAAAAGGTATTGTCAACTTTCCATAATGAACTCTTAATGATCGAGACTGATTTCAAGTAAAATTGTTGACGAGTGTTTGTTGTAAACCTCTATTTCTATGTGTTAAGATTTGGATATTGTTCCAGCAATGTGAACATTGTTAAGTGAAATTAGGTAAAATAAGTCTGATTAAATCAGGGTGAAAAGACGTAAATTTTGGGAAAAAAAGGTTAGAGAATCTTGGTGTCGTAAATTTGAGTGTGTTCAGCTCGTTTTCTGATTTTCTCCAAAATTTACCTCCTTTTACCGTAGTTTATCCAACTTTATTTTACCCAACCTCACCCTACCCACGTAAAGAACAAGAATCAATACTTGAGCCAATATCCATATTTCCATTTCTTGGCTGGGCAATATCCTTAACAAGCATTTGGCAAATACCCTTTTTGTTTTTCAGGTAAACTGGGGTCTGCAACAGCTCCTTGGACAATATTTTTTCCTTGGTCGCGATAACTTAACCTGGACCCTTATCAAACCAACCCAAAGCAATCCAAATGGTCCCGATGACTGTGATGCTCTGGCCACGGCGGAGAACTACAGCAAGCTCAGTGTTGCTTTGGAAGTGATGCATGAATGTTTTCAGTCGGTGACAGACCCTCAAACAAACCGAGATCTTGCTGAAGATGTTATTTTCTCTCGATGGTGAGATACTCTTAAAAAAACAGCTCCCTAATTTTTACTGTGTTTCGCCCCGGTTCTGCTTGCACTAACGGTTTTTGGTATCCAGGTCTAATCTTAGCAGGCTGAATTTCAGAGGGTTCTACACAGTTCTTCTGGAGAGAAATGATGAGCTGATTACTGTGGCTGCTTTAAGGTATGGATTGTTCTTATGTTTGAGTTTATGGTGTTTGTCATCAAATGCTGACTTAATCGAGCCTTGAAACGATCTTTCTTCTGCGTTGAAGGGTGTACGGGAACAAGGTGGCAGAAATTCCACTTATCGGTACCCGATTCCAGCATCGTCGACAAGGGATGTGCCGCATCTTGATGAACGAGATTGAGATGGTAATAATCTTTTTCTATTTTGTGATCTCCCTATGTTGTCAAGGGTATTTTGCAATTGAGGAGAATTTGACGGGTAACCTCTAGTGAGCTCTACCGTCATGAGTCATGACCCATCAATCCCACAATCTCGATATACTAGAAATTTTTGCTTCCAGCTACACATAAACCTAGATGACAGGGGTGGTAACCAACTTGGCTACCACATCTTTGATAATACACATTGTTTCTCGCGTTAGTGTACTGATGCAAGATAAACATGGAGGAGAATAGTAAGATTTTGGAAAACAAGATATTTAGCATTTTGACATCTATATGTTTGTCTGTTTGATACTCTTTTCATCTATATTACTCCGACTCTTCATTTTCCCCGTCGTACCCGTGTCGGACCCTTGATACCCGGACAAGGGTACGACACTCGACACTTCGAGTTGCAAAGAAAATATATAAAATTTCTTTAAAATAGCCGAGTCCAACACCCATATCCATGTCTGATATGGACATGCGTATCTGAGTCTGAGTAGCATAGCTTTTCATTATTTTTGTAAGTATATTTTAAGCATATTCTAGGGTTTGCCAAAATAATGATATTTCGGGGTATATTAGGTGATATTTACTTTCCTAATGTGTCAGGATAGTATTAGGTTAATATCTTTTTCCTTTTCTAGGTTATATCCTATCTTTTAGGTCTCCTAATGCTAGCTAACCTCTTTGTTATATAAACCCCTTTATGTAATTGAATTACTGAAGAAGGGAGATATTGATTATTGAAAGGGAATTATTTTTGATATTGAGTTAAATTCTGTGTGTGAGAACCCTCTTCCTGTAGGAATTGTTCGCCGAGTGTCCTGCATCATGTACATTTCCAATTTGCTTAATGATGAGCAAACGAACGAACTTACCCGTTGAAATCGTTGTTTTTTTGTAGAACCTTAAGAGGCTAGGAGTGGAGAGGCTGGTACTACCCGCTGCTCCAAGTGTCTTGAACACTTGGACTTCCTCGTTTGGCTTTTCGCCGATGACCGTCTCAGAAAGATTCAAGTTTCTGGGATATGCCTTCTTAGACTTCCAAGACACTGTTATGTGCCAAAAGGTTTTGAAGACAAAGCTTCCTTCACCCTCATTGCAACTGCTGGAAAATACGCCTGCACAAGGTAAATACGCGCTCTTTTTTTCTTTTCTTTTTCTTTTTTTTTTAAAAGAACCCCCACAGAAATACAGAATGCTGAAAACCCTTAAACATGTTATGATTCTTGGATGAATTCTGCAGTTATCCATTATGAACGCCGTGAGAAAACCAAAGCAAACAATGCTGGGTCGGATCCTCCTGAGGAGAACAGCGACATCTCTGAAGTCTTCCAAGAAGACTGTCTTGGAGGGACCGAAGATGCAGAGCAAGGAGCACAATCATAGTATGGACTTGAGCTCATTTAACTATAATACAACCCTATATCTAAGCACTCGATTAAGATGAAAAAGCACTCACAAAATCTGTATTTTGTGGCCAGTTTGACAGCAGAAGAATGCTCTGTTCGTATGGAGACTAAACCCACCAACGGTCAAGAATCCGGGCTACTACTACTCGAGCCCAAGGGAACTGAAAGAGATCACTGGGACGGGGTCTTGACCTACTACAGGAGAAAGAAGGCCGCCGAGCTAAGACCGTCATCAGTCCCTCGTGCTAAATATGCCAAAGTCGAAGTAAGTTGTAGATAAGATAAATTGGTTGTTGAAAAAAAACCTCAATCCTTGATCGCCTTGTTCCAGGGTGATGCCATTCTAATTAACCAGCTCATAATGCTGGAATTTTGCAACAATCGAACCCCGACCAGCAAAAAAAAGGGGCGAAGATAATTGTATGTAAATTCTGACCTGTGTGTGTTTTGTGCATAATTGATAACTGAGAGGGTTGGGTCAGTTTGTGCTGCTGCTGCTGCTGCTGCTGTTGTGGCTCTGAACACAAGAAAAGGGATGAAATTCTAGTGTTTGTTCATACTATATTTTGAAGCTCAAACTGCGTGTATTTGCTATGATTTGCTCTGTTTTTTATTTATTTATTATTTTTCTTAAAGAGAATGGTAGGTTGTTGGTGGAGGTGGAGGTAAATTCATCAACATAAGTACCCTCACTGCAACTAAATCATTTTATTGTTTTTCAGAGAATGTCAAAGCATCAATTCCTAAGGGTAAATATGATGAAACAGTTACATTTTTTTTTTTTTGTATTGGACTTAAAAAGGTTGAAATGAAATATTATGAAATAGAGGGAGTACAAAAGAGAGGAATGGGCAAATCTAAGTTGAATTGGTGAGGATTAGGGATGAGTGACATTGGGTGCCCTAACATTTTCCTTAGTCTCAATCTAAAATCTAAATGATATATATATATATATATATATATATATATATATATATATATAAAATATATATATATAAAATTTTCATTTAAATTTTTTCAAATGGAGTATCGGGATCGGGATCAGGTCATGAGGTCATTACCCAAACCTAGCCCCCGTCAGCATCGAGTCCAAAGGACCTAGTCCTAGCCCTACTTGGACTGGGTCCATAGCCCCGAGTCTTAGTCGAGACCAAGATTGGGATCAGGTGCTTGGAATTTTTGCTCACTCCTAGTGAGGATTTTGCTTTGACGCATTATGGTAAGGAAAAGTGTCTAAAACTCTATGTTCAAGACTCTAGTGTTCTTTTTGCTTGTAAGTAAAGTCTTCCTAATTACCTGATTGATTTTTACTTATCTTGTCTATTAACTACCTAAAATATCTTACTTGTTTTTACCTATGTTACCTTACTTACCTTACCTACGTTACTTCCTTGCACTTCTTCTTCCTTACAAGCCTAAAGAACACCCCATAAAAGCACTCTCTTTGTTCGATATTGTTGCCAAGTATCACGTGTCACCTTGCCTCTTGGTCACCGGAGGCTCATTGTCCTCTTTAGAGAGCGGTGCTCCAGGAGCCAATGGCTAATTATGGCTCATTGTCTTTAGTTTCTGCAGAGTCTACAAATGACTATAAAACAAACGAGTCTCCATTGTCCCAGTTGCAAGACTTGTTTTGGCGTTCAATCAGGCTTTATTAGAGTAAGAACTTGCTTGATTCTTGGGGTGACCAAACTAAATCTCTAGCTACCAAGCAAAGTGAGGTTCCAAACAAGGTATTTTTGAAGGTGTCTTGGGTGAAATTCAACAAGAAATAGAGGTGTCCACCCTCTTCAAGAAGAGTATGCCAAAAGCAAGTTCGGGTTCTTAGAGCTTCACAAAATGCTAAGTTTGATCTCCATAGAATGATCTCGAAGAGTCCGTTAGGGTGGTTGAAGATGGCTTTGCAAACTATCAGCATAACCCAAGTGTGATTTCGTCTATTATTCCTCTTGGTGGCGACCTTATCGATTCGATGGATTCTAATAGAACTGTCTTAAAACCCTATCTATGTTGTTATGTGTCATCTTAGAGTTGCTACAGATGTCCTCGACTCTCGTGTGATATTAGGCCCTGTTCTTTTGGGTGGTATCATGCACCAACCACACTAGCTATATTTTGCCACACTAACCACAAATACCCACATTTAACCACAATCATAATTTTCCCTTTCCTCATTTTTTTCACCGTTTATGGCATTCACACCAAACATATTTTACCGTAATAATCATAACTTTCTTTTTCCTCACTTTTCTTACTACCTTTCACTTTGTTTGAGATCCACCTATCAACTTACCATATTAACTATTCTTACCATAAATTTTAGTGCTTCCTGCCCTAGATTGCTCCAAGATTTGCATTCTAATGTTGATCTTGGAAATAGTGAGGACATTGCCTCTTTGTCAATTCATTCTAAACCTGATATTCATATTGGCTTTAAGGATTCCACTCTAGACTCTGGAAGGCTCTAAAGCTCATATTAGAATACATAGAAGGGATAGAGAAGGGAGAAAGTTTTGATAAAAACTAAATGGAGGATCGTTATGGAAGCAATTCGAAGATCTAAGCCAACAATGTATAAAGCTCCACGAGACTTCAAGAAATTCAAGGATATCAATAGTGAGATAGCTCGCAGGCAGCGCTTGTGGTGTGTCGATCATGGGGTGATCAAGTTGCAATTGTGAAGCTTTTGAAGAGAAATGAGAAAAAAGAAAGAGAAGACATAATGATTAATCCTCAGATGTTGAGCGTTTACTTATACCACCCTTAGATGTTGTGCCCAATTCTCTTGAGGATCTAGATTGTGATGGGTCTGGGGCTGCTTCTAGTAAGACTATCACAGATCCCATTGATGGCGTGGATAACAGTAAGCATGTAAGCAGGTTAACTTACATGGATGTTCTTTTGAGTGGATCTAAAATCAATCAGATAGAGAAAAAGGATCAGGACACCAACTCTGACAGTGAGCGCACTCATAGTATCCCACTTGGATCCTTTGATGATGTGGATGAGCGCGACTTATGTGTAGATATTGAAGATTCCCTGCTTGAGACCAGGAAGAGTAAAGCCAGAAGCAAGAGAAAACAGAACATGTTGATGAAATCCAAATGGCAGCTTGTCAGAGAAGCAACTTGTAGAGCTGTTATTAGAAAAAAGGATGGTCATAAGGCGATGAAGAATAGGCGTGCAAACAACCTGGAAGATGACATTCTTGATGATATTGATGTTGAGGTTTAGCGCAGAAAAAGGATTATTGGCAAGGATATAGGTGTGAGATTCCTCGATGACTCACCTAAGTCAAGTTGATCCTTTGTGATAATTTCTGGCGGAGAAACTTTTTTGGTTACAGTAAAACCGTGCTTTATTGATTATGTTTTGCAGTTTTTTCGTAGCTAGGCATTTCTCTTTTGAAGTGGGCTACTTGTTGTTTTGTTTTGCGGTTTTGCTGTATTTTTCAAACTCTTTAAGCCTTTGGCTTGCAATAATCGAAAAAAAATGTTGTGTACCTAGTTTGTTTGCTGTCTCTTTTTATGTGTTGTTTTTGCAGAATTATGTAGCATTTGTGATGCACTATATCAACCTTTTTCGACGCTCAATAATAAAAAAAGGTATATCTTTTTTTTTGAAAACCTCTTTCTCTTTAATTTTGGTATTCCTTCTCATCACAATGTAAAATTCATTGGTAAATGGGATGTGGTAAATACTTGGCAAAAGTTAGTTGAATTTATCAAAATTCATCAAGACTTGCTCATTTATCAACATTTACTTTTTTTCTAGAACGTGTTACTTTAGTCTAATGTAACACTTTTCTCAATACTTATCAAAACTTACCTTTATTTACCAAAAGTTAGCAACACTTAACTTTTACTATACTATCCATTTACTAATGAATTTTACATGTTAGAATCCTTTTGGTTTGGGTTTTGGTTGTCAATGGCTAAGTACTTTGGTTTTGGGATCTTGGGTAATTGACATCGTCAAGAGTTGTAAAGTTCCTTGCTAATGTGGATGAGGATTCGGTTGTTGGTGACTCATCTCGGGGTTTTGGTAGTTGCGGTCCTAAGGCTTGTCCTTTGGTTACAAGCAAGCTATCTTACGAAGATGTTCCAATGAGAGATTCCCAATCCGGTGATGAGGAGAATAACAATAAGGTGAAAAATTTCTGATATTGATATCATTACCTATATTGTCAAAATTTGACCGGACCGGCTAGTCCGATCGATTCAACTGTGCACCGGTCCGGTTCTAGGTTTGACTTGGGGAGCTGGTTCAACCATCAAGAAAGGCCAAAATCAGTTCAATCGGTGAATCGGTTGACCGGATGGTTCACAATTAGTCTGGAATTTCGATAGTTTATTAAAAAGTTTTGGTTTTTGATCGGTTCATTGTGGTTTTTCGTCGGTTCGATTTTGATCGGTCCATGCCAATTTAAATATTTTGGTTGTATGATTATTTTTGAAGCATATGAAATTTTTTAACTTATGGCCAGTTCATTTTGACCAGTACGATTAGTTGAACTATTGGCTCACTGAGTCAACCAGTTCGATGATCAGTCCGGTTCTGACAAGAGATCATTACTAGTGATCTGCTTGGCTCCCCACTGTTGATTTAGGTTCTGACTTGCCTCCTAATTTTGAGGACCATGTCCACAGGCCTTCAAAAGTTAGAGTTCAACATGAGAGAAACTTGAACCGAGTGTGGAAATCCAAGTGACGGTTACTCAGGCAAGGAACTTGAAGGATCACTTCTTCGAGGAGTTCGGGTCATAATAAAGAGACGAAAAGATGCTCTAAAAATCACATGACCAACAGTGAAGATGGGTTATAGGAATCAATAGAAACCATCTGGAGGAATCTATAGGAAGCTCTCTCATTGGATTGAAGGAGGAAGCACGTAGAGCGGCAACTATTGAATGCGATTTGGATTTCATCCGCAACGATGAATAGATCGCGACGAAGATTTTGAAAGACAAATGGCTGGAAGAAAGAAAGGCAAAAAAGAAAGGTAGACTCCGAATAATTGTTTATTTCGATGCATTTGTGTTGTGATAATCTCTGATGTATTTTGTTATAGTTGTGAGCTAGTGTTTATGTAGTTTTTGTAACTTATACTGTGGACTCTTCCTCCCCCCCCCCCCCCCAAAAAAAAAAAAAAAGTGGTAAATAGCTAGTTGAGAGGTCTTGGTAATTGTGGCTAAGCTATTGATAATACGGCAAGGCAAGGCCCAAGATAACCACTAGAAATTCCAATCTAGCCCATCCAAAACATAGCCATAAGGCCCAAAAGCTTCCACCCCGGCCCCTTGCTCGTCTTCATAAAAGTCGGAGTCCCTTTCTTCCAGTAATTGCTGATCTTGCGTGTAATAGCAAAAGGTTTTTGCATCCAGCTCCATGGCAAGGCTAACGCTACGAGGAGCCTCGTTGTGGATGATAATAGTTTCATGTTGACTTAGAAATTGTTCAGCAAGCACATCAGGGGTCAGGATGACATATCGTTGGACCAGGTTGATTTCTACAATCCCATCCCTTTCCATGATCGATTTCACAATCTTCAATTACTTCAAGGAGATGTAGTTCAATTGTTTCACGCGGATTCCGAAGAACATTTATGATCTTCTCATCCAGATCCACTTCCAAAGGGGTAAGGCCTCTTTCCTAGGTCAGGTGAATAATCTCTCTCAGGGTAACTATGAATGTCGGCGTGCTGTCATCAGTGTAGACTCTAGCAGTAATACCCACCACCCAATGCATTCCGCTATCCGAATAATGGCCCCTCCAACGAAAAAGCCCTCCTATATGTTCCTGCAAATTTCAAGGTTGATTTTGCACATGTGTCTTTGGAGGTTTCCACCCCAGAATCTTCTCATTGCTAGTGAACGCATAGTCCTACTATTTCTTATAAAAATAAACATCAATCCAATAATTATAAAAAACCACATTAAAATTGGGTGATTCCTGCTGCAAAACAAACTTATTTCTATAAATTCAAATCGCCCAAAGCATGGTGGCAAAATAGATTTGCCACTTTGAGTCATTAGAAAGGATATTGAGGTGAAGCCAGTCAATCCTATTACCACACTCCCAAAAGTCTACCTCAGAAGGGCTGACAGAATGGTCTTTATTAAAAATAGCAGCAGCGAAGATTCTTGCCACATTGCAATTTCTAAACAGGTGCAGGTGGGTTTCAAGGCTATTAAGGCAAAGCAGGCAGCTCAGGTTGATCACATAAACTGATAAGTTCACATCAATAATAGCAATTCATACCAACTCCAACTCCTATTATGAAAACTAAATATTACTACTACAACGGGTCCTATATATTATGGTTTGTTAAATCCATATTTTCACATCATATCATATGTAACAAAAATTATCTTTTGGTGGTGTATTTTAATGGGTCAATTAGTTTTCCAATCACAAGTAGCATGATTAGCTAGTTAAATCACAAGTCTAAGCAGACTGAAAGGGATGGCTGATAGGTATATTGCTATGTTGCAAGAGTACAAAGAAAAGAAAAGAATTTTCAAGATATTTAATTTGGCCACTTTTGGTGGGAAAGCCAAACAAGCACCAATGCTAGTTCGTGGGGTGAAGCAAAAGCAAAGAACATTGGTCCCGTTTTGCCACTCAACGATATGATCCTATGTCACGTATTATTTGTTATTTTATTAAATTTTACAATTTTTAATATTATTTTTTGATTGATAATTTATTATATAATATTTTATTAATAATTGTAATATTATATTTATATAATAGTATTTTTCATTATAAATTGAATGATAGTAATTTAATTTAACAAATTATTTTATATATTGTGAAATTTAATTTAACGAAGTTGGTATATCATTTTACTCTGAAAATAAATTATTGTAATATGAGCCCTCTTTTTTTAACTTTTCTTGTTTCTTCCATAAAACATGCAAAGCTTAGTATTCTCCTCTCTTCCTAAATTGACATTTTTCTACTTCTTGGGATTCTCCCCCCAAAAAAAGCTTTTCTTTTCTTTTTTCCCCCCTCTCTTTTTTTTTCGCCAAAAGCATCATAGATGGATATATGAGTCTAGTCCTTGGATATTTTCAATGTTGTAGCATCGTAGGCTTCTTTTCTTTATATGTGCAATTTCCTGTCTTTCTAGTGGTCAATAAAGGTGGTATACTAATATTACCTCATTTTCATATTATTTGTCCTTTTTGAAATTTATATTGTTAAATTAAAAAAAATTTAATCATAAATTTCTCAATATATACAATAATTTAGTCGAGTCGCATAACTACAATATAGCAATATTCATGCAAATTTGTAGACGCTAAAAATCCATCTCAAGGTTCCTTACAAGACAACCATGCTAAATGTCGTTGTGCTGCAAGCACTTTGGCTAGACTTTAATTTACTTTCTTATTAGGTGACGAGGCAAATCCAACAATTACAAGTTCTTTTCATTTTCCTCTTTTTTTTCCCTAATTTCTTATTTGTCCTTTATATATTTAAAAAGAAGTTTTCGATTTAGGTTGTGTTCGGCAATAGCGTTTGGAGTAGCGTTTAGCGTCTTGACCAAGTAAAAACTCTAATTGCATAAATATTAGCGTTCGGTAAGCTAACATTTTGAAGAGCGTTTAGCGTTTTAAGGAGCGTTTTGTGAAACACTAATAAAGTTAACGTTTAACGTTTGGAGTAGCGTTTCATATTTTTCAGTTAAAAAATACCCTTTGTAAATTTTATCTTTGGAAATTATTGCTACCATTTTATGTCAATTCACATTAATATGTTAATTAAACCACTAAATTTACCGAACACAATTCTCATTTGAACAGTCATGCGCTATCCGCTACTGAAACTGCTATCCGCTGCTCAAACCGCTATCTGCCATCTAAAACACTAATTTTACCGAACATGGCCTTAGTCTTGTTTCTTTGGAAAAGGCTTTAACCAATGTTTGTTGGAATCAACTTCATCATGGACCCATATGTATGAGGGGGGACTGCGGTCTGCCTACATTTGGACTCTTTCAGACCTCATAATAACAGAACTATACTGAGGGCAGTTATTGTTGTATTTTCAAAAAATGTGTCTAGACTTATCTTGCTATTTAGAGTATAGACCATGGTCTATCTATCTAATCACAACTTTGTGAGAAAGGGGGACTTTACCATATATAAGTTGAAGTCTCTTTCACTGTCCATAATAATCACATAATTAAGAAAGTGAAAGAGCCATGAAAATCAAACCTTGATAAGGTCCTACAGAATCTCATCCAACCAGCAAAGCTATGTCCCAACCCTTAGTTGGATGACCTCAACCACCTCTCGAAGTTTGTATTAAGATGCTTTACATTTATTAAAAATGTAAACATTTGATACACAATTTGGATGTAGGATGTCAATTCATCTTATTTAATAAAAAATTAAATTAAGTTTAATCTATGAATTTATATTCATATATAGATGGATCCAAGCTCTGGGTTGTCTTTTATGATGCGTTTGGTAGTTTCTCGGAAAAAAATTTCGGGAAAGACTTTCCCT
Organism: Portulaca oleracea; assembly: GCA_029582165.1. Taxonomy (NCBI): domain Eukaryota; kingdom Viridiplantae; phylum Streptophyta; class Magnoliopsida; order Caryophyllales; family Portulacaceae; genus Portulaca; species Portulaca oleracea. Next base: position 33,245,732 of record CM055886.1, read on the forward strand.
AGGGTCTCTTTAGAAAAATGTTTACTGGGCTTAAAAGTGAAATGATGAGTTCCATACTAAAACTTTCCTATCTATTTCTCACAATCAAACATAGGAAAGTTTGCACACTTTAAAAAAAAATCATTAACTTTCTTGAGAAAATTTGGGAACCAAACGCACCATTAATGAATATTTCTTACTAACACAATTAAAGATACACTATTATTTGGCAAACTAATACATTATCCAACTAGCATGCCAATTATGACATTTATTGTGAATAACATAAGAGACCCAAGGTCTTAAATTCTTCCATTTTCAATAATTGATGCTTATCCATGCAAAACTTTTGTTCATGTGGCTGAAATTCACGAATTAAATTCTAATAGATAAGTAAAGGATTAAGCAAGAGCTCTTGTTCTTGCCGTAACTGGTATAATATATGTTTCATATATTTATACGAGATCTACTTACTCTTTGTTGATGTAACAGGCAAATAAAATCATAACAGTTATAGACCTACATAGGTTCATAATATTTTGGCACTCCTTTGACACTTAAGGTTGGCTCATGAAAAACCCAATAATTCTGATAAAAAGTTTATTTTCACTGTTAATTAAAGCACTTTCTACTACTTGAGATTCCATTTAATGAACTATTAGTTCATTTGAAGACATTTCTATGGAATAATAACACTAAGGCCCTGTTCTTTTCTGCGGTATTTTGCGGTATGGTGTGGTGAGGTGTGGTGGAATTGTGGTGGGTGTGGTGGAATTGTGGTAGGTTATGGGCATGTATGGTAGGTGAAGAGAGAGAGTGTAAAAAGTAGAGGAGAAAAGTGAGGAGAGAGAAAAGTAATGATTTGTGATAAAATATGGTGAGTTGTGGCAAACTGCGGTATGCTGTGGTACCGCAGTTTGCCAATCATAGAAAAGAATAGGGCCTAAATATTGTTAAGGGATCGGTTGGTATTTACTACTTAGTAGACTTTTACAACTCCTAGAATATACATGTCAATTTCAAGTCACAAAAAGGCAAATTTATAGATTTATCATGTTGAACAACTCATGACTCATGTGAGTATGGTAAATCCTCTTCCTTTGCTTCCCTAATGTTGGACTGTGGTGTTTGCTAATGCCTAGGTCTTGTGAGAACGGTTCCTGGGGTGCTGTTCAGCTTGAGATCAGAAGATGGTTGTTTGATCGAATCTGGGTGTTAATTTTATTGTTTTCTGACCTCTCCGTTTATTGTGTAATTTTTTTATCTTTAAAGTTTTGTCATTGTAATCCTCAGTCAGTATTTATTTTGTATTGGCAAGCTCCTTTGTTTTTGTTCTTGGAGGTGGACTTTTATTGGCTAAATCTTTTGGCGAGTGAGGGTTTTACCATTGGTAAACCTTCCAAGGCTTTATATCGAAATCTTCTTGTGGAATTATCGCAAATTGGATTGATAGCTTCTGTGGATAACATTGAAGAAAGCTTGTTCTTGGTTCAATCGTCCCCCATTCATGGGTTAAAAACCATTGTTGTGGTGAAAAGACTTTTGTTGGAATCAATTATGATCCTTGGAAGGAAAAAAGATTACTCTAACATTGACAATGTTGGGTTCTTCAGCATTCCAGGGTATGATTTTTATCGCTCTTTTGCTATGTACGTTAATGGTCCATTTACTCTTCTATTGGGTTTTATTAAATGAAGATTTTGTATTGGAATATTCAAGGTGCAAAAAATGAAGCAAAAATTGCTGAAATCAACCTTGTCCTTAATAGCTTAAAACCAGACATTACCTTTTTAAGCGAAACTTTAGTTAATTCGCTTAATACAAATAGAATTTTGAAAAAGTTAAGTTGTGATCGGTCAGAATGGGTGCCGACAGTAAATCATACTGGAGGAGTTTGGGCCTTTGGAATAATGCCAACTTAGAAGTTCACATTTTGCAAAAGGATGCTCGTGCCATTCACCTTTATGTTAAAGATAGAAAATCAAATATTGAAACTATAATTTCTGGTATTTATGCCCCTGCTAAAGAGAGAGAGAAAGCAAGTTTTTGGGAAAATTTAAAACTCCTAAATCTTGCCTTTCATCTGCCTTGGTGTATAATTGGGGATTGTAATGAGCTACTTCTCCCCTCCGATAAAAAAAGGAGGGGTTGTGGTCCATCAGTCCAGTTGTGTCCGTTTGTCGAACTTCCTTCAAGCTATTAATGCTTCGGATATTGTTCCCACTGGGAGAATTTTTACTTGGAAAAAACGAATTCATGGACATCTGGTCTTTGAAAGGCTAGATAGACCAATTGTTAGACAAGATTGGTACAATCTTTTTCCCAAAACATCTGTAATTCATGGTCCCTTTTCCTGCTCTGATCATAGTTATGTCTTGTTGGATACTGACCCAGACCTTAAGAGTACTAAGAATAGACAATTTCGCTTCAATCAAAATTGGCCTTCTTATAGTGAAGTTAATAAAATTATCGTTTAAAATGGGTGGAAAGGTAATTTTAAAGGCCATTTAATGTTTAAAATTACAAGGAGGTTAAAGCATATAAAAATGGATTTGAAATCTTGGAGAGCTTTCTTCCAAATTTTAATGATAAGATGGAGCGAATGCACTAAACCGAAAGCAATAGATGATAAGCTCATTAATGACCCCAATAGCATTCGCTTAACCAATGGCAACATAGATTAATCGACAAAGAGAAAATGTTGTTGTTTAATCAAAAGTATTGGACAAAATTTTCTAGGAAAAATTGGTTAACGCAAGGAGAAAGAAATTCTTCTTTCTTTCATAGAGTTACTTTTCGAAAACGGAAAACGGTTGTTCAAAGGCTCAAGGATCCTTCTGGAGTTTGGATTGAAGATGAAAAAGAGATTCAAACTCTTTTCGTTAAGGAATTCGAATCCAGATTTACCTCTGGCTGCATTACTCCTTGTTGGGATGGGGTTAACCTTCCTAAGCTTTCTATAGATCAAGCTAATTCTCTTATAGCTAATGTTTCTAGAGAAGAAATTAAAGAAGCCCTTTTCCAAATTGATCTTGCTAAAGCCCCTGGGCCTGATGGGTTTGGAGCGATGTTCTTCCAAACATATTGGGAGCTAATTGCAAACGACCTATATGGTGCCATTCAAGATTTTTTCTTAAATGGTAAGTTATTGAAAGAAGTTAACCATACGTTCATAGCACTGATTCCAAAGGTGGATGATCCTTCTTTGCCTAATCATTTTAGACCAATTAGCCTTTGCAACACTATTTATAAGATTATAGCAAAAATAATGGTGAATCGGCTTAGGCCTCTTTTACAGGTCCTTATTAATCCGACCCAAAGTGCCTTTGTTCCGGAAAGGCACATTCATGATAATGTGTTATTGGCTCATGAAATCATGCATAAGTTTGGGAGAACCCCTTGGATAGCTCTAAAACTAGACATGGAAAAATCATATGACAGAATTGAATGGAGTTTCCTTATAGGCGTCCTTAACCGAATGGGGTTCCCTTCTAAATGGACAAATTGGGTTTTTGAATGTATCTCTTCTGTCTCTTACTCAGTATTAGTCAACGATCAACCCTGTGGTATGATAAAGCCGTCTAGAGGCTTGAGGCAGGGAGATCCTTTATCTCCTTACCTTTTTCTTCTTTGTATGGAAGTTCTTTCTAGAAAGCTCATTGATCTCAGTGTTGTTAAAAAGAATGGGATAGGAATAAATATTTGCAAGGGAGCCGCCACCATCTCGAGTCTCTTCTTTGCGGATGATAGCCTTTTGTTTTGTAAAGGTAAAGAAAATGCTTGTAACTTGCTGAAGAACACTGACAATTTTTGCAAGTCTTACGGTCAACTTATAAATTTTCATAAGTCGTGATGGTGTTTTTACGCTAAAACTTCACCTAGGAAAAAGATGTGGCCCAAGGGATTTTTAACATCCTGTTAGACAATCGTTGGGTAAATACCTTGGTTGTCCTTCTGTGAATGGGCAAAAGAAAATTGAATTGTTCTCCCACGTCATTGAAAATGCTATTAAGAAACTCTCGAACTGGAAGGCAAACTCTTTATCTAAGGCTGGGAGATCAATTCTCATTCAGACAAATTTAGAATCTCTACCTGCTCATACTATGCAGTGTTTCCTAATGCCTAAAAAAGCATTGATCGGTTAGACAAGACAACAGAAATTTCTTTTGGAAGAATTCAGAAAGCGGTATGCCAATGATTGCGTGGGACAAAGTTTGCAAGCCAAAAGTTCGGGGCCTTGGCCTCGTGAAATCTCTCATGATCAACCTTGCTTTCCAATGCAAGCTAATTTGGAAGATTTTCCATGATGATAATAGCCTTTGGGTATCTCAAATGAGGCAAAAGTATTTCAAAGGCGGTGGTAATTCTTTTGCCTCTCAACCTAAATTGTCAGACTCCTGGGTTTGGAAGAACTTACATAAAGCTTACAATTTTTACAAGTTGGGGCTTAGATGGAAAATTGGTAACGGTTCAGCTGTAAAATTCTGGACTGATAATTGGTGTCATCAAAAGCCTTTATTTAATATTTGTAATTTAAATAGAGGAGATTTTGATGATAGTCTAAAAGTTAGTGACTTCATTTTAGGCGATAAGTGGGATATCCCTAAAGTTACAAGTATCCTTGATCCAAGTGCTGCAAAACTAGTTTTCTCCGTCCCTATCCCTTCCTTCGCTCGGGAGGATAAGTTGTGTTGGGACTTACTAGTGATGGAAATTTTTCTTAAATCACCACCTGGCTCACATGGGCTTGATAAGAAAAGCAATTGGGAGGAAGATGGATCTGGAATTTGGATGTACAACCTAAGTTAAAGACCTTCCTTTGGCAAATTTACCATAATAGTCTGCCTCTAAGAGGTAACCTAGTCCGACGAGGTGTCACCATGGACCCAACTTGTGCTATGTGTTTAGAACATATTGAAACTGATCAACATCCGATTCACCAAAGGTCGATTCAGAGAAAGTGTGGCAAACCGCCAAGGTCCATAATTGGTTACAATCCATAATTGATTGGCCACTTGATTCTAGTGGTAAGGATATCCTCTCATACTTTGGGTCACCTTCACCAATTCGGGTCAAGAGAACTACTTACCTCATCCGGAGCATTTGGAAGGAAAGGAATGCGTGTACCTTTAACAAGGTCGTCTTCAACCATGTCGAGTCATAATCCGTGCCAAAAGAACTTTGCAGTGGCAAGCCGAAGTTCCTTCAATGGGAGTTCGACCTCTTTTAAAGGTCAACCCGGTCGATACAACGCCAAGATTTATACGAAACATGTTGGTTGGGAGCGACCCAACCTGGTGGGTCAAACTTAATGATGATGGTTCTTAACAATCTAGGAGTCACGGGTTTGTTATCCGAGATTTCTTGCGCACTTCTACAAGTCGGGTCGCTTTAAACTCATCCGAACCTATTCTTCTCGCAGAAACCCTAGCCCTCAAAGTTGGGATTCAACAGCCCTTCAGTGGTACAAGAAAGTCCAGATTGAAAGCGACAACCTGATTCTTATCCAAGCTATTAGAGGGGAGATTAAAGTGCCTTGGCAGATTGATACAATGGTTACGGATATTAAGCTACTTTTACACTTGTTTGAAGGAATCACTGTGAGTCATATCTTTAGGGAAGCCAATTTGACGGCAGATTGGTTAGCTAACAAGGGGCACTCCACACAAAACTTGGTTCTTTGGAGTCTTAGCCCTTCGTCTGATCTTTCTTTCATTTTATTTCATGATAACTTAGGAAGACGCCTTGCGAGAAGGGTCTCCTAAGTTCCGTTGTACTTTTTACCCGGGTTCAAAAAAAAAAATGTGAGTATGGTAAATGTGGAAATCCAAACTAAATCCTAAACCAAGTTTTGAGCTTTCTTTCCCAACTATAATATTGACAAGTGCCATTTTGATTTTCCCAATCCCTCAACTCTGTTCTCGCATGAATGATCCTTCATATCCAAACTTACCAATATGTTATCAATTATTATTCCATTTTCCTATTTATACTTGTAGTAAAAGTTGTGCTTAGATCATTAATTCCGCGTTGCAATATTATACATTGGAGCTAACAAAATTTTGTCCAATTCAAATATTTGAATTTATTCGATAAAAAGAAGGTCCGATCATAAATTTTCATTCGAATTTTGGATATTGACCAAATATAATTATATGCAAACATAATATTTCTTTTTTTATATTGTCCAAACCCCAATTTCAGCCTGAAAATAAGTCCGGTTCGAATTGTCTGATCCAATTTGACCTGAAAAATGCTGATACAGACATCAATTTCTCGTTCGAATTTTACCATTGACGAACTAAACTTGATTTTTTACCAACGCTATTGTATATATTTATTCATTAATCTTTTGATATATATAATGATTCATTATATAAAATAAATGTCACAAAATTCCTTTCAAAAAAACACTGTTGTCAAAGAATAACATTTTTTGTCAAATATTACATGAAAAATAAATGATTACACTAATTAAATATTAGTATAAAAATAAAAATAAGTTGGAAATGAAATGAAAAGGTACGAGTAACAATGTTGGTCCTAACTGAAAAAAAAAAAACAATGTTGGTCCTTTTCCCATTCTCCCACACACACACCAAAAACAAAAAAAAAAAAAAAAAAAAAAGAAAGAAGGTTTGCATAAGAGTACCCTCACATGCACATATTCCAACCAAAAGCAACAACTAAAATTGCAAAACCCCACCATTTCTCCTTCTTCTTCTTCTTCTTCTTCTTCTTCTTCCTACATACATATCCTTTCTCCCTCCCTAAACACAAATTTCCCTCCCACATTCCCCAAACAACCCCTGCAAATGTCTTCTTCTCCTTCCTCCTCCTCCCCCACATTCCTCCTCCCAACTCTAACCCTCTGTTTGCTCACAACTCTCTCCCTCCTCCGCCCAACTTCGCCGGCATTGCTCCTCGGCCTGCGCCACCACCACCGGAACCACCACCACCACCACCGCCTCGTCAGCCCCTTCGTCCCGCCGGAAGTCCCGCTGGCCAACCAGACCGAGTGCAACCTCTTCGTCGGAAACTGGGTCGCCGACGAGTCATACCCGCTCTACGTAGCCTCCGACTGCCCCATCATCGACCCGGAATTCAACTGCAAGTTCTACGGGCGACCCGATTCGGAGTACCTCAAGTACAGATGGAAACCCGCTGCTTGTGAATTGCCCAGGTTAGTTTCGACCCGACCCGGGTTCGAATCCTGAGTTTAGCGTTTGGGAGTTTGATTTTTTGAGTGTTTGGTTGAAATTTTGAATAGGTTTGATGGGATGGAGTTTGTGGAGAGAATGAGGGGAAGAACGGTGATGTTTGTGGGAGATTCGTTGGGGAGGAATCAATGGGAGTCGTTGATTTGTATGGTATCGTCAGCATTGCCAAGATCGTCTGCTACCCAGATTACCAAGGGGGACCCTCTTTCTACTTTTACCATCTTGGTAAGATTTTTTGCGTCGTTATTTTTTTATTTTTTGGCAGATTTTTTGGGTTTCTACTTTCTACGTATGAGAATGAGATTACTCCCTCTTTTGTTACGTTTTGATATATGCCAACATACTTATGCATAAGGATGCACTTATATTGTCATGACAATCACAAAAATAAATTTTATTTGTAAATGTATTAAGTTTTATCTAGAACTTTGTTTTTTTTATTTAGGATTATTGGATGATATACATCGACTTTAGATTGGTTAATATCGATCGAACTTTCTTGGACTTAATACATCGAACTTTGAGGTATTGATATTAACGCATTGCAATTCAGTGGTTGACGCGCGCATCCCATTTTGAGGTGTCGTTTTTCATTTTTTCAGAAAAACTTTCACATGTAAGAAAGTACACATAATCAAGATTACTAATAATTTTTTTTGGAAAAAAAATAGAAAAACGATACCCAAAGTGGGACAACCACCGCGTCAACCACCAGTTGAATTGGTCTGAGTGCATTATTGTCCAATACCCTCAAAGTTCAGTGTATTAGAGTCCAAGAAAAAAGTTCAATGCATTATTGTCCAATACCCCTAAAGTTCAGTGTATTATCATCCAATAATTCTTTTATTTAATATAAAATTATAAAATATGTAATGTAATTAACGTTTGAAAATTTTGATGTTATTAAAGTTAATAAAAAGTTAAAAAGCTATTTGTAATTAACATTTTTGGTTCAAGTTCCGTCTGGGCGGGGATGAAATGGAATGTAACAGTAAAAAAAAAAATTAAAAAAAATCTGACTGAAATATGCTTACAATGATGTGTGTATTTACATTAACAAAAATTTTAGAAATTAAATTTAAAGTGTCGCAATATAGGGGACTTGAACACGAAGTTTATAATAAATCCATATATCAATTCATATCTTGATTATGGACTGTTTTATGAGCTACTTTTTCATCACCTCGTAATTTAGGGAGATTGGAGAGAATTTCTCTAGAGACATGAGTGCAATCAATTTTTTATTTATTTTTTTTTTTTTTTTGGGGGGGGGGTAGATTTACAATTTTATCCTTGGTGAGGGGTTTTAGGCACAATGTTTATTCAAACCTTTTGTCTGCATATATTTTTGTCTGCTTCCTTGATGCTTTCTTAAACCATTACTTGGTACAATGGTTTTGTCATTATGTTTGCCTCAAATCAATATTCTACACTAGTAGGGTGAAGTATGCTTCTTCATTCAAGTCATTAATTATTACATCTATATTTGACTCTATTCTATTTCATGGCACTTAAAAGTTAGTAAAATAAGGTTGGAAATGTTTGTATAAATTTAGGTAAAATTAATATAAATACCTAATGTGAGGCTCTTTTACATAAGTTTCGACGAGCCTAGGTGGAAATAAGTTTAGATAATATTGAGTGAGCGTTCGGTTGTGAATATTTCCCGAAAGTCTGTTAACTTTTTCAAAAGTTAACCAATTTTCCATGTTTGGTTGTAAGTTGTGGATGAGGAATTTTTTGACGAGGTCCAATTTTCCTATGGTTGATGGAGAACACTTTTCCAAGGGGAGTTGAGAAAGTTTTTTTTCCCTTTAGAAAAATGAAAATATTTATAATGTAGATTCCTAAAATACCCTTGAAAATTATGTTATAAATTTAAGAAATAAGGGTAATTTGGAAAGACTTGGTAATGTATTCTTTACTTTCATAGGGAAAAGTTTCCCAACATTTTCCTGAAACCAACCAAGCTCAAAAGTAGGGGTAATTTACCTTGTGGAATAATAACCCTTGTTATTACAATAGGCTTCAAAGTCAAATAACATGACTCAATCCTATTTATTAAAATGTCCTTTTTTTCTGTTTTTTTCATGCCCCAAAAAGTTGCTTGTATGAACAGGGATCAGGAAATGTCATGGCACTGTCTTCTTTTGGTTTACCATTCATAGCTTTGCCAATTGTTAAGTTTATTGTCTGCTTTCTCTTTCTCTGTGTCAGGTTTTTGCTTGGCTTGCATGGAAAACTGTAAGCTGGTTTGAAAATTTGTGTAGGAACCAGGAACTTTTTTGAAGTTCTAAATTTTGTAGTGATATTATGAATTTTCTATATGGAGGTGAACTTTTTAAGTATTTATGTACCAGCACCTTGGAGGATTCCTGTTAGCTGTTGATAAACTACATAATTTGAAAAAATAAAAAGATAATTCTGAATTGTGATAGGTTTTTTGGGTAAAGATCTGTTAGTAAGTTCAATTCAACATTTTAGAGAGAAAATATTAAAGAGTGTATGAGAGAGAGAAAGATGAGAGAGAGAAATAGTAGACTGTAGAGAGAGTGAACGGGTGTATGAGAGAGAGTGGTGGAAACAGAGAAAGACAGAGATATTAAAATGGGTGTATGAAAGAGAGTAGTGGAGAGAGAGAAAGATGAGAGAGAGAAATATTCAAATCGGTGCATGAGAAGGAGCGATGGAGAGAGAGAGTGGGGGAAAGAGTCAGAAAATGGTTTTAATGAGGTTGAAGTTAACAAAATAATTTACAAAAGGTAGGGAAAATGATTTTCTGGAAAATTGATTTCTCCATTTTTGGCCACAAAACACCGGAAAATAGAAAAATCATTTTACAGAAAATCATTTTCGACCTTACCAAACACACCCTAAGTTAAGAGAAAAGCTCATACAAAAAGTTCATAAAATACGTTAAGAAAAATAAGTTTAATTCAGAATAAATTTAGTCAAAATAAACCGATGCTTATAATGATATGATGGGTCTGTGGCCCACAAGGGGGCATGAGTTTTTGTGATGAGGTTAGTTTGCAAAAGGAAGAGAACATCCCCAAAAAGTAAATTGGGTGTGTCACTCATAGTTGAGGCCAACCTGGGAGAGGTTTGATGATTGGATGAGATTTTATTGATGACAAAAGACCACACCATTTTTCATCCTTTTTGGTGAATTGCTTCTCTCTTTGCAATCAAATTACCATCAATCTCGGCCTCCAAACAAACATACATTGGCCCTACTACAATCACTCTTGTAAATTCTTACTTTCATCAAGTTGATGATGCTATATATGCCTCAATCATGTATGCAAGTTCAAAAGTCGAAATCATGCTTATGTTGCTCGATCTCACTAGTATTGTGTGCCAAAAATTATTGTCATTGTGTCTATTCGGTTCAGGTCGAGCCAGTTATATGATAAGTTCAGAATAAGTTATGCAAAAAGCTCTGACATATTATAGAAAGAAAGTTTAGGACCATACGTTCAGTTCAAACAAACGGGGTCTTGGCCTAGTAGTTAAGGTTGAGGTACTAGGTTCCAAGTTGAATTACCCCTCCCACTTTATGTTGTAGGCCCTTTGTAGCTCTTACGGGTCAAAAAAAAAGGAGGTTAAGCTCAGTCAAAATAAGTTGAAGAGGACATGCCCATATGAGGTCAGACTGAACCGGTTTGCCAAGTTCATCTAACATAGGATAAGCCTTCAATTTGATCTTCGTACAAGCCAAACTAAACACTTACAATGGGACCAATCTGTGAGCTCAAAATATCCGAATCAGCCAAATATGTTCAGTAGATTGAGTTGGTACCCTTGAGTATGAACCGATTCAGCCGAAGAAGTTTGATTCAAAGTCGAGCTTCTCTTTGTATGAAATTTAGCTAACATTTCTGTTTCTATTTGAGCATATGAACAGCTTTTGGCCATGTATATACCCGGCTTGTTGGTTGGAACATAACTAACATTAGATTAACTTGCAGGACTATGGGGTGGCAATATCATTCTACAGAGCACCATATCTAGTGGACATAGACATATATCAGGGGAAGAGAATCCTAAAACTGGATGAAATCTTAGGCAACGGAAACGCATGGCGGGGTGTTGATGTGCTAATTTTTAACACCGGTCACTGGTACACTCACACAGGTTCTCTCCAAGGGTAGGTTGCCTTTGTTTTTCGGATTTTTTGCTTGACAAGGTAAATTTATGATGACAAGTTAGAAAAATGTGTAAGAAATGGAATGTTTGATGGCAGGTGGGATTATATGGAATCAGGAGGAATGTTGTACAAAGATATGGACCGGCTTTCTGCGTTGGATCAAGGGCTCAGGACTTGGGCTAGGTGGGTCGATGCGAATGTGGACCCCACTCGAACCCGGGTCTTCTTCCAATCCATCTCTCCGACCCACTACAAGTACTCTCCCTCACTCTTGCTCTCTTCGTGTGCAATGCCGCAACCTTATCATGCTAGCATATCTGAATTGATATCTGACAAACGGGTCATTTGGGTTTAGTTTGAATCAAACCGATTTTGGGTTTAAAACTTAAATCGTGCCTTAGATTGTTACAATACTGGTGGTGGTCTAGCACAATGGGTAAAATCATTGTCGGAATTTGATTTTGATCCGTTCAGACAAAGGTCTTAACGAGACTGTATTAGGGTTTGTTGGTACTGGAGATAAATCCAAATATGAGCTGTCTTATCTTATGAACATTATGAACAAGTCAACCCAGATCATCTGAGATATTATTCTTTTACAGTTTTTGCTACCAAAACTCCTATCAGTTATTTGCCCCAGTACATCACATGCACAAAACACTGCTCATCCTCCCCATATTTCACATGCAAGGTCCAGGTTTCTCTGACCTGTTTTGAACCATTCAAAATTCCAGCAAAAAAAGGGTGATGAAATGATGATTTTTCCCATTGACAAAACTCCAAAAGCACAATCCATTCCTTCAGAACTCAACATGGCAGATACTGTCAAATTTTGCAGCAAATGTACTTTTGACCCAACTGGAAAACATGTATCAGACTATCAGACACAACATTACCCTATCTCATTGCTAAGACATATGTCTCAATGTCCCCAAAACAACAACCTTAGATCTAATTTGGGTTGCTTCTGTCACTGAAAAGTGGAAACTACTCTATTGATAAGTAGACACAAACACCACCAAATAGTGCGATCTTGTTTGTGTATGATCTGGATAGTTGAAAATGATTATTTTCTTTTCAACATAGACTGTAATGGACTAAAGTAAAATCTCCCAGTAAACCTCCTCTGCTTCTTTTTCATGAGTACTAGACAACGAATCAGTAGAGAAAAATACCACCAATTAGTGCGAATGCATATGTGTATGATCTCGATAGTTGAAAAAGATTGTTTTTCTCCACATAGATTGTAATGGACTAAAGTAGGATCCCCCCATTAACCTCCTTTGCTTCTAACTCTTGGGTAAACCGGAATCAGTCTCTCGAAATTACAAAAGTTGAGTAATAAGACTGTTACTCCGACATCTCCATCTCCATACCTCTCATCGGGCAGGATTTTAAAATACTGGTTTTGGTTTTTGGTCTGTGCATGATCGATATGATGTAGACAGTCTTATCCTTATAGGATCAAAGTCTTCTTTCAGTTTCAAAACAATCAATACATTAAATCCGAACGAGTAATTGTTGGAATTCGCTGACCGATTCCATTCCACTCAATTTCATTGCAGCCCATCAGACTGGAGTCTAGGCGCAGCTGCAAACGGGAAAAACTGTTATGGCGAGACAACTCCGGTCACCGGAGTATCATACCCTGCTGAAGGCTACCCAGCAGCATACGCGGGTCAAATGAGAGTTGTCACCACGGTTCTGCGTCAAATCGGGGTCCCTACTTACCTGCTCGACATCACAATGCTTTCGGCAATGAGGAAAGACGGGCATCCCTCCATTTACAGCGGTGATCTGAGTCCGGGCCAGAGGGCTAACCCGTATCGGTCTGCTGACTGTAGCCACTGGTGCCTCCCCGGGTTGCCCGATACCTGGAACCAGCTATTTTACACTGTTTTGTTCTATTATTAGATTCATTGTCTGTCTTCCTCCCTCAATGTCACAATTTGTTTATACATTAGACAGATTCAGACCCAAACTGAACCTGTCTGCAATGAATCTGTACAGAACAGTAGCACGAAAATAGCCAACCCTAGGATTGCTAGTTTCTCATTCTAATCAGAAAAAATTCAATCAGAAAAGTTTGAATGACAAACTATTCTTTTTCTCCTTTTCAATTGTTAGCTGGGCATAGCTCGTCGATAAAGGCAATGGCAAATACCAAAAGATAAGCACTGATTACTTTGCCATTACGGGCTTATCAAATTTATGGGTAGAAGATAGTTGGGTAAAAGTTAAGTTTTGATAATTTTTGGTAAATTTTGATAAGTTTTGTCAAATTCGCCATAGTATACCAAAATTATTATTATTTTTTTTAATTCTTGTAAATTTTGATAAACTTTGGTCAAAACTTACCCTACCCATTTTACCCAGATTTTTGACAGATTTTACCCATATTTTTGACAGGCTCTACATAATCGATTTGCGAATTATGGTCGAAAAACTTTCTTGGAAATGTCAGATGCATGGAAAAATCTTCATATGGGGTTTTCATTATTTCACCCTCAAACACAGGGGAAGGTTAGGAAAAGTTTTGCCAAAAAACCACCAAACGTACCATTAGATGACCATCCCATCCAATTAAAGGCGAAAATTAACATGAAAATACAGAAAGATGGCCAACCTGTATCGACAACAGAAATTTACGTTGTGCAATGTGTCAATTGAGTTTGATTTCGAACCTACCCTATCAAAACAAAAGGAAACATCCTGTGTAGTTGAAAGAATACCGCGTACTACAAGCACCTATAGAATATACATCCATCTCTGGTTAAGAATTGAATCACAAAAACTAGCTGAGGTTTCCGAGGGTATGTATATGACTGCTGAGCTTTCTAAAAACATACCAAAAACCGGAGAAGCACGTGAAACCACGATTCCCCCTGAGAATATTCCGAGTCAAAAAATCAAACCATATATGTCATGCCAACCTGTATCAAATGCGAGTGGGGCACGCTGAGGTTAGCCGTTCCCCTCCTGCTGTTCTTCCTCAAGAAGGCGTAGAGATAGTTGACGACGAGCTTTTTGAGGAACCAGGAGTTCTTTCTAGCCCTAATGTCGCCGTGACCAAGAAGGTAGACGACCCCCGACCTCTTAGACTGTCTGATGAAGGACAGCTCCCATTCAAGGCTCTGCTCGGAATCTGAGGGATCCAAGGCTATGTCTCCCCTTGGTGCCTCCCACGGGCTGCTGCTGCTGCTGCTGCTGCCGCTGCTCGATTCCAAAATGTGCCTGGTGATCTCCCGGAAGTCGGACAGGAGGGGGACGCTGAGCGAGTAGACGCTTCCGTTGGGAGCGACGAAGACCCTCGAGGAGGACGACTCATCGTCGTAGTCTACATCTTCTCCGTCAACGTCGCTCTCCAGTGACCGCTCTAGGGCTTCCCGACGGAGGAACTTCTCGAGGCTCTCGATAAGCAGCTGCTCGAATATCTGGTGGGATTCTTTGCGCACGTCTTTGTACCCGTACCTGTGCATCTCAACACAGCCGGATTACAATCTAGAATGCCGATGGCAACTATTGCATTTTTTTGGTACTGTATTATAATGTTGTATTTCAAGTAGACCAGCAATTCGGTGATTTGGGTCGGGGGTCAAGTTGGGTCAGATTTGGGTCAACATGGTTCATCCTTGGGTCGGGTTTATTTGAACAGACCCTAAGTTTGTCTTGTGGAAATGATAAATTTGGGTTATTTTGGGTTCGTGTTTGGTTCGAGCCAACTTATTATGGCATTTTTTAGGTGTGGGTCGTGTCGGGTTCAAGAGGGTCATTCCGGTTTGTCAGTTTTACCACGTCAAATTTCAAGGATGTTGCTACATAGCTTCAACTCTTTATAAGAAACCGAAACAGAAAAAGCATCTTACCGAGCAACGCAACGAAACAAATGATAGCTCTTGGGGCAGATACGCCGGAAAAAGAACCTTTCACTCTGCGGCACCACAGGAACCGGGATGTACTTGATACAAACAAAAATGACCATCGAGTGAATAGCCGGAAGACTGGTCAGAAAATGGCCGAAAATGCCCGGTATCCCCCTTGCTAGCTCATTGTAAAGCAAGCCAATGCCAGGGGCTCTGATAGTACCAAGATTGGGTCCCAGCCGCCGAAGCAGATCCATGGACATCTTTTGCTTAACTTCAGTCTCGTATTTTAGATGATTACCATAATTCCAGATGACCATTATAAGAAACAAGACTCCAGCAAAAACCATTATTATCCAGCTTCCATCAGCCACACGCGATACAAGTGATGAGAAAAATATTAACTCCATCCCGAGGAAGAGAATTATAAAGGCCACCACAATAATGAGATTTATCTGCCATATAAGAAGCATAACTAGGGTTACTAAAATTGTGGTCATCATCATTACTCCCACCTCAGCAAGGCCTGTGGAAACAGAACCAATATCAGAATAGGATCCGTTGTGCCAGAAATTTGAAAGGGAATAAAGGGTTAGTATATAAGACAATCACCAAAAAGATGCAAAAGGGAAAGAAGAAGCGGGAAGCCACAAAAGCAGAGTAATTACCATAAGCATTGCCAACCTCTTGGAGCTTTGGGACAGAACAGACCAACACCACACAGGCCGCAAGAAGAAACCAGTTCAAAACAGGAATATAGATCTGTCCTATAAATTTTCGGGATGTATGGATGATCTTAAGCCGAGGGAAACATCCAAGAGCAGTTGATTGCTTTATACAAGAAAATGTAGCTGTCGTCATTGCTCGACTGGCAATCAACGCTGCGACGTTCGCAATAACAACAACTGGCCAGAAAGCACAGCCTAAAACATGGAAATCAAAATTTTCTGTAACTGTTCCTTTTTTTCGTCTAGCGACAAAGAAAAATCAAGGTGCCACCATGAATTTATGCACATGCCAAATGTTCCAGCAATCACTCCCTCTTTTTAACCCAAAATAAGAGAGAAAAAAACGTGCATACAACACGAACAAAAGAGGTGCCAAACAGCTAAAATAAGCAAATCAAGCTTTAGCCCACCAAATGCATTAGATTTTTACCAGCAAGTATCAACACTTCATGCCAGAAGATATGCAGACCATCAACATTAGGTATACTACCTCCGTCCTAAATTGTTTGTCCATCTACCTAACTCCCTTGTCCCAAAATGTTTGTCCATTTTATAATTCCAATGATTGTAATTCCTATTATACCCCTAATAAATACTCTTTTGTTTCTTTTTTATTTTTCTTCACATGAAAAAGTAAGGGCAATTCTGGTACATTACACATTTTTCACCCCATTTCCCATGACCATTGGACTTTTAAATATAGTTGAATAAACAAACAATATGGGACGGAGGTAGTATGACCTAAAGCATCTTGCTTGGGCAGCTAAGTACATTACAAGTTAAAAAGAATGACAAGACGGCAACAATGCCTAAAATAACAAATAATTTTCACCTTTTTATTTTAAAAGAAAGCACAGGTGCAATTCACTAAGCAAAAAAGAAAATCCCAGGAAAATGAGTACAATTACAAGCATAGGAACACGAGACAGCCAAGACAAACACACGCACTACATCCCGGGTAAGGGGATTAGAAAAATTAAAATGTCCCCTAAATAGAATAGGCGAACAGCTACAAGTCATGGGGTTCAATAGGCTCACTGTCTTGTGACGGCATAGTCAAATGTATCACAAATCTCCAGTCAATTCACAATGTTAAATAAGATAACTCACAGATAAGACCTATATAAATGGTTGACAAACAAACATAATAGCAAGAACACCAACGAAGCCTAGCCTTTCTTCCCCTCAATTTTCTGGAGTATTCCCACTGTGCACCAAAAGGTTTCAACTGAACAGGCTTACACTAAGAAGACACTTGAGTGTATTGAGTCACAGAAAATACTAAACTTACTAGGGACAGACGCGAAAAACACTTGAGTGTAATTTCCTTGATTCTGCATTAGGTAAGCTGCTTGACCAAGGTAACCCAGGAGGAGGCACGGGAATACAAGAAACACAAAGGTGAGCTGCAAACAAAAGCATAACATTATGAGGATCTACAGGAGACAGCATTACATTTTTGTCTCCTATATATGATGATATAAACACAAACAGAAATTTCCACAGCCACGTCACCTGAACGGATTTCACTGAAAAGTAGCAAAGATCAGCAAACATTGCCTCAGAACCTGAATCACAAAAAATGTAATCAGCATCAAAATGCTGTAACCTTTGATAATGGAACAATATTAACTTCACAAAGCAGGTAAAACAGTTTCTTTAGTTAACTGTCACATTGGACTCATAGTTTCAGAACACTGCACAATTCTGTCTACACCATACAACAATGTCATCAATGTAAGCTTGGCCTCAGATTCCATAGACTTTAGGCAAGAATAAGATTGAGAAATGAACAGTATTTTTTTTGAAGTTGATAATGAAATAGAAAAGAGAGAAGAGAGGGGGAAGAATAGAGGAGGAATGTGCTCAAGCTAGAAAGATAGCTCATGATTAGATAGTCCCCTTGGTCTATACCTTCCTTGGCACAATGCCACAATCTTGATAAGTACTCTCGACATACTTTCGACACCTAACCCCCCCCCCCCCAACCAAACAAAATAGTCATCTACCAGGTGCAAAGCTCAAAGCATATCTCTCTCTCACACACACACACAAAGGTCATAATTCAATTAGTAGTTTTATTAGTTTAGAAGATGTATGTACCTGTTGCACACAGAAGACAACCCCCCAAAGCATACCAGGCTTCAATTTTCCTCCTCTTGAAGAAGTAATAGATGTGTACAGGATTAAATGCCTTCCAGACATCTCTATCGTATTTAATCAGGTTGTAAACTCCAATCCCAGCCAGACAGCAAAACCATACAAACAATGCAGGGCCAACAATAAACCCCATCTTACTTGTTCCATACTTTTGCACGCTAAAAAGTATTATGAGAAATGCCACTGTAATCATCATAACTTCATCTGCACCAGAAAAAAAAAAGGGAAATAAAATCCATGAAGTGTCAATCTTTAGTGTTCCAATTATCGTTGCTTCTACAATCAGGATACACAAAACAAAAGGCGATGGTTATTATACGTGGTTGATAAGGATAAATACATGAGGAAACCCCCCCCCCCCCCACCAAAAAAAAAGGAAAGGAAAAGGCAATAATGTATTGTCTATAAATCTTTGTTATGATTATTTATCACAAACAAAAGCTTGCATGGGAGGAGATGATAAAAAAGGCACAATCACAGGAATGTTTTAAAAATTACCCTGATTTATCCAAGATATGCCAAACTTGAGTCCTTCAACAGCTGATATCACTGCAAATGCAAGGAAAGAAAAATGAGTGAGAACAACCAGGACGCAGATATTTAATGCCTCAACTTGCAAAACCAAAAGTCATTCTTGCAGGAGAAGAGTTGGGGCAACCTGGAGAGGGTAATCCACACAGTAGTCCCATAACTTGTGATCTATATCATAACTACAAATTCCTAAAGAAAAGGTAAACAAGAACAAAAATAATGACCTGACATTGCCGGTGTGACAACCGCATCAGCTATGACCATGGCTGTACCAGCAAGCACTAGCAACAAGAGCAACCTTTTCAAACTTGGCGAAGCCTCTAACCGCTCCTTAATCTTAAGTGACCTCTCAAGCTCTGGACAGGGCACCTTTAGCGTGAAGCTTGATATACGAGCATCCGATGGAAGTTGATTCGGGATGAGGCTCACCTTCGCATGTCTACAAATCAGTGAATATAAAGCAAAGGTACCACCTGTAAAAATGACAGTAGCATGTTATACTAAGCGAAAATTGGAAAGAACAACAAATTAGGAGGAGGATAGGCTTATATGAAACACTATACCTTCACCATCATCATTTGCCCATAAAACAACAAGCACATACTTGATCAATGGAATCAGGATTAGGGTATACAGAACAAGGGATAAAGCTCCAAGCACATCTTCCTTGCCCTTGATAGGAGCTTTGTTAAACATTACGCTGAAAGTGTATAATGGGCTTGTTCCGACATCGCCAAATACAACACCAAGTGTCTGGAGCACAAGTACAATACCCCTCCAAGGGCCAAATTCCTACAGACGATTTGAGAAATTCATCTTAGTTTTGGAACATACAGAAGAGTAACAGTAATCTCTTAGATGCTCTTTAAACTCCCTTTCTCTTTCAGTATGTGTCTTTCAGTATGTGTAATGTACTAACAAGCATCACGATGGCAAAAGAAAAGTGCATAGCAGACTCTACATTTCACGACAAGAGGAGGACCTACACGTGCTTTTGAAGAATTGGACCATTAAACCAAAAATCTCTCCAAATGTTACAATTATCAAATCATCGCCTACCTCCCTAGACTTAAGGCTCTAACTCCCAAGACTCAGTCCCAGGATACTTGGATGTTGTACTTTGTAGAAGTTCCAAATCAATGGATATCACATTATAGGTGACATTATAGGTGCAAGCAATGCATGGATAGTCTGCTTATATCAAGACAGGGCTGACATTATAGGTGCAACTTAATATGTCCTTCAGGCTCAAGCTTATATAGTATTTAGGTAGTCACCGGTCAATTTCGTCATACTATTTCCAAACAGGCTTTGCTTTCCCAGGAAAGGCAAGTTTCATGACATATTTGAGAGCTCTACAGATTTTGGTTCTGCTCAAGATATTTCAAGTCTCCTGACCCTATAACTTTTAAACTGCTTGTCTGCTTCTAAGAGCTGCAGAATTTATCCATGAATCCGAGAGCACCTCTATAAGTAGCTAAAAACCTTTAGAGCTTGTCTAAATGGGGCACCATTGAAGCTCATGAGTAACATTAACAGTAACACAGCCTTTCCAATATCAAACTGTCAAAGGGTTTTCAGTTTTCATGTGTGTCATTGGAGTTACGAGCCTCAACTAAAATTTTCGGGCCTTTACTAAAACATTCAGACATTCTACGCATTACATAATTCATCAACAGATTTTGGCCGTGCTAGAAATTTCAAGAGTCCTGACTCTACAAACTTCAAGCTGCTTGCTGCTAGTAAAAGCTCCAATTACTCTCTCATGATAAGTAGTTCTAAGAGCTCGTCTACAAATAGTTACAATCTTAGAGCTCGTCTACAAACAGCACATTCATGCTCATGAGAAAAATGAACACTGCAATTCCAATATCCGACTGCCAAACGGTTCTCAGTTTCATGTGTGGTCTTAGTTACAATCTTAGGCCACGTTTTGTGATTCATGTCCCTTCAATTACGGCATTCAGCTTATTCACCAAAGAGTCTATCACGAGCATTTTACCTTGTATTTTTCCTCGTGCATGGGTAGTTCAAGCACTTATACTAGCAAGGGGAATAGTAATAATGTAGTTCTTGATTGCAACCATCCATATGACAAGCTTAACCACATTGAACGATAATCTAACAAACTTGAGTTATCCAACACTTTATTAACGTCATCAATACTTCGATATATCAATCTGCTGGCTCAAATATATTACCATCAAAGGTGCATTTTCTTGAAAGACATCCCTAACATCTTCTTGTTCATGACATTCTATAAGATTTCGAAGATAAATGCCAATCAAAGATAAGCAACGTCCCAATTACACAAGCGAATGGTGATATGTAGCCAAATTTAGCTATCCAACACTTTATCAAACACAAAATTCTTCCAAGAACGCCATCAAAAAGCAAGAAACCAAAAATCACTTAAAATCAAATTAGTAACAGAGGAAAAGGTTTCCTAACCTCGAGATCATTTCTTTGAGCACCAGGAACTTCAAGAGCCTCCACATCAAAAGAATCAACCCTAGGTCCCGTCCGTATCAATAGATGCTCAACATTCTCCCCCTCCGTGGTATCATCTTCGGAATCCAAATTGAATTTCAACGAAGATTCCTCGGTCTCATCTTCGTCATCGTCATCGTCATCGATCTCCACATCTCCGTCGTATTGATACACCCATTTAGAATCCATGGAATCCGTCTTCACCAAGCTCCGTGTCTCGTCATCGCCATCATCATCCGCCATCGCCGAATGAGATAGAGAAACCAGCAGCAGTCGATTCGAACCAAAGAAGCTCAAGATGGAGGTCGCAGGGGATTGAAGAACCCTAGGGATTTGGGAATTGGGAAGAACGAAGATCAAGATTGCAAGAATTGGGGGGATCTTTGGGGAGTTTTTGTGTGAGCTGAAGAAAAATTTGAGTGACGAGCAATGGCGGACGCTGTAGTTGAGTGTTGTGTGTAATTTTAGGACAGATCGGAGTTTTCACGTGGATGCCTTTTATTCTTTTTCGGTAAGTTAAAAATTAATCAATTTTACTGAAAATTACCTTTCTTTTCTTTTTTTTTTGGGAAAGAAAATTACCTTTCTTGGCCAGCCGTCAGTTCACAAGTTCAACACAGTGGTAATAAATATTTTTTACTCATTCTATAAATATAAAAAAATAACAACAAATCTTTCTTGAAAAAATAATGACAACAAAGCTTTCTTAAAATATATTGTATGAAGATAGGGTGGGAAGATTTCTTGTGAGAAAAATTTTTAACCACCTCTTTTACTCACCTTCTTAAAAAAAAAATTCTTAAAATTAGATCTTCGTATGGGATTGCTTTAAATTTTGTTTTATATTGCCGTGACGTGAAATATAGAAGAGAGACAAATGAAATATAAAGTTAGCAATGCACTAGATATAAATTTAGCAGCGTGTGGTCTCAAGTTGGAGGATTTTAACAAGGTAGTTTTATCATGCTCGCATGTTTTGAAGGTCAACAAGAATAATGTTAAGGTTTTGTTTAAGCGAGCCATTGCATACAAGGATCTTAAGTGAGAAGAGAAAGTTATGGTGGATTTGAAGCGAGTTGTTGAGATTGTGCCCATGGATATGAGGGTGTTCGTTGAGCTCTACGAACAGGAGAAAGATATCAATGAAGAAGGCAAAAGGTGAGGAAAGTTGATTTGCGAAATATAAATGGAAAATCAAAGTAAAAGGTAGAAACTATAAACCATACTTTGAATCAAGAACACCGTTATGAAGGGTTGTCATTATTGACAAGATAGAGCAAGAACAATGCTTGATAGAACTTGTGTGAAATCCAGGACATTGATGGAAATAGGGACTTGGAAAATAGGGAAGGATGATTGGAACCTCATTTAGATTAGAAGTATTCATCTGAGGTAGTATCAGTGTATTTTTCAAGAGTTAAAGAACAAAAGACTGGAAGTTCGTAAACATAAGTTTAAAGTTGACTGGAAGATCTTGGAGAACATTTTTGACTGAGTTCTTCAGTCAATGATAATCCATTGATCATGGTCTCAATCCCATATATAATGTTGCTTAATCATGCAATGAAAAAGTTTGTGATGCTCCTAGCATTATAAATAGGGGATGAATTTCATTCATATCATTCAATGCACTACTCTTCTATTCTTCCTCGAGTTCTTAGAGAGCTTCAACACATTTTTACGGTGTTGATTGCAACAACATTCTTTGAGAGTACCTCTTGGAAAGTCTTGTGTTTTTATTCTCAAGAAGTTAGATTTTAGCCTTACATCTTTTCACAAGTTTGTGAATAAGTCTTAAGGGGAGTGAGTTTTCATTATCGATTCCTAACTACCCAAGTGATCTCCATCTTGTATTTTTGTGAATGTGTTTACCCTATCTTCCTCAACAGGTATATTTGGAAAAACAAGTACCCACCTTCCTTTTGTGGAAAAACGGAATGAAACTGATGCAGATTTTTTTTTTATTTTTTATTATTCTATCCCGTTTTCTTTGATTCATGCATAGGATATCTATAAAGCGAACCATGGTTTACCTTTAAAGACACCCATGGATATCTACAAAAGGGGACCATAATTCACTTTATAAGACACCCCTTGCTCACACTTTCTCTCTTTTCGAACCCCCAACTCCCACCCTCATACTCCCTTTCTTTCACTTTCTAAACCAACACCAACACAACCATTCCAACACCATTTGCCAAAGGGATCTTAAATGTAAGGTAACTCAAATTCAATTGAAACCAAAAAGAAAAAAATTGACTGTCTACTTGACATGTCACATCAGCAATGTTGGGTTTCCTTTTCTTACATAAACTAGAACCCCGGATCCTCATGTCCTTCATCGTCAATTTACATTTTGGGTCATCCTTAATTGTCAATAACCAAAAAATAAAAAAACATAATGTTCCTCAGGCCCATTTTTGAAATCGAAGCCCAAAGTTGGACAGGTAGTATAATGTTCCTCAGGCCCATTTTTGAAATCGAAGCCCAAAGTTGGACGAACCATTTCTCCATTCCTAAATGGATTTTCTCAAGTAGTTGGAGCTTCAGAGGTTTATGGAGGGTTTTAGAATTTTTTACGGGCTAAGTTCCGAAATTCATTCGCTAACTGGGTTTCAAGCTCCTGAGGAAGACGACGGCGACGATGCAGAGTCACCGGCGAGCAATTCTCTCTCTTCGCCGCCATTTTTTCTCCACCATCAAGCTCAATCCTCCATTTTGTCGCTCCAAATCACTTTTCAATCAACACTCTAACCCTAATTCTCCGTCATTTTCATTTTCAACTTCGGCTCGCCATGATCATCGTCATCTAGGGTTGAAATCTTTGATTCATTGCAATTCGACGCTATTGACGCCTAATTGGAGCTCTAGGAGCAATTTTATCGGCGTCCGAAACTTTGCGACTCGATTGGCGGAGTCCAATAAACTTCCGAAGGAGACGATTATGCTTGCAGGTTGCGATTGGGAGCATTGGCTAGTTATTGTGGAAGAGCCTGATCGTAAGCTCACTCGTGATGAGATCATTGATGGTTACATCAAAACCCTAGCTCTCGTCGTTGGAAGGTTTTCTACTATTTATGTTTCTTTCGCTTGATTTACGTAAATATGCTGAGTTTCTTTGGATGATTATGAATATGAAAAATGAATGGAAATAGTGAGTAGTTGTGTTTTGCAGTGAAGAGGAGGCTCGAATGAAGATTTATTCGGTTTCGACCCGGCATTACTTTGCTTTTGGTGTTTTGCTGCAGGAGGAAGTTGCATATAAACTAAAGGGTATGTAATTACATCGCGTTCATTTAATTTCCAGAAACATTCTTATTTCAGAGGAATCTTTTTCATTTGCAAACTGAATTAGTATGCCAAAAATGAAAAATGAAAAATGAAAGCAAAAATTGACTTGAAAGTACCCCTCATTTTGTGGAAACTAATTTTAGCCCCCATGTTTCTCAAATACATTTTAAGGTACCTTATCATTTGGGTTGACAATTATTAGGTGACAAATTGGTGATTTGAACATGTTTTTGTCGTGGTTTTGATGGCAAATTGGTTGAAAATGTTTATTGTAGACGAACGTCAACACTCAAAAAGTTAAAACTAGTTTCCACAAAATGAAGTGTACCTTCCAATCGTTTATTGAAATGAAAGGGCAAAAAGATTATAGTGGGGAGAATAGGTGTGATTCAAGCATAAAAGGATAAGAGCATGAGTTTTATTTATTTAGTTATTATTATTAATAAAATGATCATTTGTCATTGTGGCAGTGTGGCAGTATCATAAGTAATTGCTCATTTCCTAATTTCCTAAGTGGGAAAAAGAATATCATAAATAGGGAGAATATGTCCCAATATTTCTTTTTGATGGGCGAGGTTGTGATATCCAACCCGAGACACCTTGCTATGACTCAGGGATGTTGGTTTAGTTATATAGGCTTATAACTCCGGCTACGTGCAACTTAACTTAATTCATACCAACTTCGTGTTGTATCAACAGGTTTTTGAGCAGTCAAATTGTTAAGGTTGCCTTTGTTTTTCTTTTTACTTTTAGATTAAGGATGAAATGGAGTACTTTCTCAATAACGTCGTCTTCTACCCATGTTCGTTCGATCAGATCTGCCACATGTTCGATGGGTTCTTCCAGATTCGTACTTGGATGTCAAGAACAAAACCTATGCGGGTAATTACTGATATTGTCATAACTTTACTCTATATTCTGTGTGTCGGTTGTGCTACGCTGCTGTCATCGCTACAGCTTATGCTTGTTTTAGTTTCTATTTCCTTCACAGATGTTGCTGTTCATTGATTTTGCTTGTTTGCTATTGGCATTTGTGGGGGAAAGGCTTGGGTCAGTTTGGATCAGTGTGTATAGTTTTCAACCTTCACGTTCTTTTTTCTCATTGCCGGACTGACCTAGGGATTGTTCTTTTGCTTGTCATGAGTAATTTATTGTTATTATTCCATACTTCACTGTCTCACAAAGCTGCTACGTTGAGCTCGTCAGTGTATTAGACATGTAGTTTTTGCTCTGCAATTATAATGTCAAACCAAAGTAGGGATAGAGTCATAGAGATGAACAGAAGAACTGAGAAACAAAAACACTCAAAAATAAAACAAACAAAGACAGAGGGTGCAGATTCAGCCATCAAATCCACGAGAAAGGATGATAATTAACTTTTTCTCATAGAAAATGTGCTTCTGTTTCTACTTTATCTTTTACCTCTTGTTTCTCTTGTCATAATCATCCACTTTGCAGGTGAGCCTTTCATTGATGGACAGGCAGTTCCATATGATCCTAAATATCACGAGATATGGGTTCGCAACCGTGAAGCATCCTTGAAAAGTAATGCCAGAAACAAGAAAAGGCAAAGGGAGCCAAATTCCTCAGGCCGTGAGCCAAGACCATCATCTTTTGCTTCATTACCTGGAACTCCAAGTGAGAACAGCATGCCTTCTGATGTTTCTGAAAATCAGTCTCTGCCAATGTCGAGCACCCGGAGCCAGAATCCTGAGCGTGCTTCTTCGTCTGCCCCCAGTGTTTCCCATCAGAACGAGAGGCCTTCTGGGCATCCACTAAATCAAACCGCGCAAAATTCTCAGTTGCAGAACCTTCCACCTTCTGCCCTTTCTCACAATCAGTCCCGAATGGAAAACCAGTCATCAGCACGGACCCAATCTCGACTTGAACCTTCGGTTTCCCAGCACCAGCAGAATGAGATCCCTTCTGCTCATTCAGTAAACCAAACCCCGCAAATTTCTCAATTGCCAAACCATGCAACTTCTTCCTTTTCACACAATGAGGCCTCTCAGTATCCCCAAATGCAAAACCGGTCATCAGGACGGACTCCTTCACATGAACCTGCGGTTTCCCATGGGAATGAGATGCCTTCTGCTCATCCAGCAAACCAAACCCCGCAAACTTCTCAATTGCCTAACCGTGCACCTTCTTCCTTTTCACACAAGAAGGCCTCTCAATATCCCCAAATGCAAAACCGATCATCAGGATGGACTTGTTCTTCACATGAACCTGCAATTTCCCAAGAGAATGAGATGCCTTCTGCTCATCCAGCGAACCAAACCCCGCAAACTTCTCAATTGCCTAACCGTGCACCTTCTTCGTTTTCACACAATCAGGCCTCTCAATATCCCCAAATGCAAAATCGGTCATCAGGACGGACTCCTTCTTCACATGAACCTGCGGTTTCCCATGGGAATGAGATGCCTTCTGCTCATCCAGCAAACCAAACCCCGCAAACTTCTCAATTGCCTAACCGTGCATCTTCTTCCTTTTCACACAAGAAGGCCTCTCAATATCCCCAAATGCAAAACTGGTCATCAGGATGGACTCGTTCTTCACATGAACCTGCAGTTTCCCACGAGAATGATATGCTTTCTGCTAATCCAGCGAACCAAAACCCACAAACTTCTCAATTGCCAAACCATGCAACTTCTTCCTTTTCACACAATCAGGCGTCTCAGTATCCCCAAATGCAAAAGCGGTCATCAGGATGGACTCGTTCTTCACATGAACCTGCTGTTTCTCAAGAGAATCAGATGCCTTATGCTCACCCAGTAAACCAAACCCCGCAAACTTCTCAATTGCCTAGCCATGCACCTTCTTCCTTTTCACATAATCAGGCTTCACAGTATTCCCAAATGCAAAACCGGGCATCAGAGTGGACTTATTCTCCACGTGAACCTGCAGTGTGCCAAGAGAATGAGATGCCTTATGCTCATCCAGTTAACCAAACCCCACAAACTTCTCAATTGCCTAACCGTTCATCTTCATCCTTCTCTCACAATCATCAGGCTGCTCAATATTCCCAAATGCAAAACCGGCCATCAGGATGGACCTATTCTCCACACGAGCCTTCACCTACAATGCAGGCTCACCACCCGAGCTGGGAGAACCAGAATCAGAACTGGACTCCCAGAGTAGGTTACGAGAATCACGCTGCTGGAGGTCCATCACAAATCCAAAACCCTTCCTCCCGAGTGTTTTCTGAAAACCATACTCCTCACCATTCCCAAATGTATGCCCACCCATCACCATGGACCCCAGCTCCACCCACGCCTTCAAATACAATGGATATGAACCCCCCAACCTGGTCACCTGCACAGAGTCATGGGCGACATCCATCTCAAATTCAGAACCCGACAAGGGATCCAAACTACCAGAGCTGGGGCAATCAGTACCAGAATCAGGGTGGACATCCAGGTCAACCTGCTTTTTCTCAGAGTCATACTCCTGAATATTCCCAAATGCAGAACCAGTCAATACGAGGGACCCCGCAACCTCCATCTCAGCCTTACGCTGTGGTAGATGAGAATCACCATAACTGGAACAACCATAATTGGAACACTGGTGTTGGTCCACAGAATCAGGTTGGAGTTGGACACCCATCTCAAATGCAGAATCCTGGGTTTTCGCAAAGCCAGGCTCCTCAATATTCACAAAGCCAGGTTGAACCTTCAGCATGGGCGACTCCCAACCATCAGAACTGGGCGAGTCCATATAATTTGCCGAACCAAAGTCAGAGTTGGGAGGCAGCGCCTCATCAGCAAAGCCGACCTTTACAGTCCCATGATTCACCACACAACTTTTCATATGATTACTCATACGGAGATACTTCACACGGTGTACAAACTGGCAGTTCTCAATATGGTCATCCGTCTAATACCTTCCAACATCAAGCCTTCCATGGCGGTCAAAGTTCAAATGCTGTGGCACCACCTCAGGGTCGGAACCACCAAAACATGACGACCCCTGCCACACAGGATAACAACTTCCAAAGCACAAACATGGGACCTCCTCAAGTACATAATCATCAGTTCGTGAGTGCAGGTAGGAGCAGGTCGATACAGAACGATAATTTCTGGTACAAAATGGGAGATCCTAATCAACAAGCGGAGTATGGCGGGACAATGCCAAGTTATTCTAACACGGGCGACAGGATGCAGACAAGAGAATACCAGGAGCGGGACATGCCCGTGGATGAAGAGGGTATGTATGGGCGTCGGTAGAAAGGCTAGTTCTCTGGGTGCCCCGACCTCAGAGTTCGAATGAAGGACGATGTTATTGTTAGGTTCAAATGGAGGTTTTTGATTTTGGTATGCTCATAGAATGTGCAGATGTTCTGTTATCAGTTTCAAATGTACAAGCTTGTGTTGTACTGATACACTAGGAGTTTACGGTATGTTGGGTACAAAATGGGCAGATGAATAGGGAGGAAACACTAGGGAGAGAACACAAATGATTGTTGATAGTAGTGAGATTTTTAGGAAATGCAAACGATAAAATAGAAGCCAGACACATGGTCTTATTTATTCAAAAGGTTTGCATCTAGTTATATTTGTTCACTTGAATACCATTTTTTGTTTGGACTATTACCCATATTTCAAGTTCTTCGCCGAAAGCACACGTAACAGTGAGTCTAAGTTTGATTTATTAGATGAGGTGAAATATGCAGTCCTTACCGATGAAGCTAAAGTTTTCTTCATTTGCATTAGTGTCCCAATGGTGATCGTGAATTTGATTCAATAAAACAACTTCCCAGAAAAAACATGGGAATTTGATTCATATTAATTAAAAAAATATGTGAATTCTGTTCGATAATTTGGATATCCATAAAGAAGTGAGATGAAGGAAGAAGAGAGGAGAGGAAAAAAATGATGAGCAGCCCACCATTTAGCTCATTTCGTGAGTGGCTCAACATTTGCTTTGAGGGCTTGTTCACATCTTCACCACTAGAATACTATACATTATCTCATTCCACTCTCGGCCCATGTCATCTCAACAGTGAAATCAAACATTTATCTCACAATTGCAGATTGTCTAAGGATCAAATCTTAGTAGAAACAACAAAAAAATGTGTAAAAGTTATCAATCTCAATAATCAAGATATATATATCACAATAATCAAGATATATATCAGTGATAATATCTAGAAATTAGATAATACACCTGGGACCATCTTCCTTTATGGTCCCAACTTAAATCTAACACTCGACTCAAGTTTCATGAAGTCCAAACGAAATTAAAGGAGCCCAAAACTGAAATTAAGGTACCGTTATTTTATGCGGTAAGTTTACGGCGGTAATTTGGGGTGCGGTGGACTGCGGTGAGTTGTAGTGGATTATGATGGAAATAATCAAATGGGTGTCGAAAGGTTTTATAATTATTTGAAATTTTTGATATTTATTAAAAAGGTAAAAGGAAAGGTGCGGTGAATTATGCTGAGTTACGGTGTGGTGCAGTACTGGACCGCATGGTACCGCAAAAAAAAAGGGGTCTAAATGAGTATCAGAAACCATGTACTTCCTGATCCTAAATGCATGATCTAATATGTGGACAATATCTTGCATAAGAATTTTTGACATTTATAGGAAATAAAATCTAGACGGAAAATAGAGAACCGCAAAATAAGGCCGGTGAGGCCGGCCCAACCGGCCCATTTATAGTTCCTGTGCCTCTAAAAAAATCCCTAATGCTTAGCTTCCCCCCTATATAAAACCCCAACCCTATTAGCCAAATTAATTCAATTAGGGTTTACTCTAGGGTTTGCCCATCTCTCTGCTTTCTGTAGTTCGCCGTTTCCACCAAATCAATTTCATCCGTTTCTCTTCAGTTCCCCCTTTTCAAATTAGGGTTAGGGTTAGGGATTTGGAAATCTGACGATTGATAGTGCGAGGCTTCATACACTGGTTGATGTGGATTTTCAGTTCCCATACGACTCGTTCCCTTGAAGCGACATTGCTATGTGCTGCGGTTTATGTATTATCTTCTGCGCCTTAATTTGAAATTGGCGCCGGAGAACATTGCTGCAGCTAAATTTGATTAACTTGTTGGTTGATTTTGGTTTCGAATTTGAAGAGAGGAAGGCGATGATGAGTAAATACAGACCTGTAATGACTTGCGGACATGATCGCAACTCATTATGAACATCTAAGGGACTGAGCCTTCCTCTCTTCATTCTCCCTTTGAAAATTTGTTAATTTTTTTTGTGAATTTGACATTTTATTGTTTGGTTTTAATTTATATAAATACTGTTTTTGAGTTTTGAAATGTAAAGTTTTGCTGAGTGCATTTCAGAACTGAAGGGTTGGGTAGTTTGGGTTGATCCTAATGTTAGGATTCATTTATAATTGACCTAAATAGGAAAATATGTACTGAGTTATGGAAAAATAATTGTCAAACCTTCATACCTAAAACCTTCATTTTGAGTTCTTATGTTTAACTTCAAACTTTAATGGCTCATGCCAGCATTGAAAATAGTATCTCTCATTTGGTTTGGAAAGGACATTTTCATGGATCTAAGAACTCAATGCTTTTTTCAATGAATCAATCTCCACACACCTTGCATCAACTGAACCTCACTGAAGATTTTGTTCTTGTTGTACCTAAGGCACAATAATAACTAGAATTTGACATTTGAAATGATAAAAACTAGATGTCATAATGTTATTTGTGCCACATGTATAAAAGTAAAATTATTACAAAATATGTATAAATCAAATTATCCTAAAGAAAAATTATGATAAAATACATGAGCAAATAATTCATTAAATAATTATCAAATCAAAATTGTTTATAACAATTAAAAAAATTAAGGAAACGATGTTGTGACCTCTGGCGTGTGTCAGGCATGCGCCTCTCATAAAAAAAAAAAAGAGCTATCAAATGCATACTCCATTTCCCTCACATCTCTCACTTTCTGCAACTTACTCCCTCCATTCTTCGATATTTATCACTTTAACTAATTTTTTATTTTTCACAATATCTGTCACTTTATAATTCTAATATAATATTAATGCCAATTTTCTAAATTTACCTCATATTTTTATCATTACCAATACAACTATATAACTAAAATAAAATTTATCTATTACTTTTATCATATCCAATACAATTTTCTTAAAATCTTTCCAAAATTCAAATGTGATAATGATTGAAGAAAGGAGGAAGTATTACATATACTTGGGATATGTGCTCCAAGTACATGTAATATCTTTCATTACAACCAACCTCACCTTCATCTACCCTATCAGTATCCAACTTGGTGGGGCTTCCCACTTGAAGGTTTGTAAAATTCTTGAGTATTTGTAAAGTTAAGTATTGGTAAGTGTTTTTTTATGTGGTTTGTCTGTTGCAGAAATGATGCGACATGGTAACATTGTGAAAAATAAGGTATGATGGGAATGATATGGTAAAATTTATGGAAATTATAATTGATATGGTAGATGATGGGAGAAAATGTGAACAATAGAGGAGAAATGTGAAGAGATGAAAAAGTAAGAAGATATATTGATATTAATTGTAGTAAAATGTGCTATGGTGTGGTAAAATGTTGAAGAATATTGAATAATATAGTGAGTAATGGTACCACATTGCACCGCCCCGTACAAAAGAACAAAGCCTAAATAAGTTCTGTTAAGTTTTGATAAATAATTAAAGGGTTTTTGGCCTCAAATAATATGTACTGAGGGGCTTGTGACTAGGAATAATCCAAAGTGACTTTTCGGCCACTAGCAGTCTTTACTTTTTCACTATTTTCATAATAGTCCAAAACCAATTTCCGGCACCGGAAAGTTGACGTGGCGACCGGAAAGTATGTTTATTCATACTTCAAAAGGGAAATTTCTGGTCGCTACGCTACTTCGGGAAATTGGTTTCTGATCACACATGAGAAAATAGTGAAAAGATGAATCATAGTGGAAAAGTCACTTTGATTATTCTAACACATGTTCTCAAGATATATTATTTGGCGCCAAAACCCATAATTAAATAGTTCCTATTATCCTTAAATTTCACATGCTCTAAATATAGTTTCTTTTCTTTGCATTATTTGCAAGTCAAGAAGAGTTTCCTCAATCTCTTGGGCTTCTTTAATCTCTACAACTCTCTCTCTATAGAAGAAACTCACACCAGTCACTTTGCCATTTCCAAAGAAACTCAAAGAGAAATCTCGCATAAAATTCATTCCACGCCGATCTCGCTAATAAAGGGCAATTTATGAGCCATGATTTGTCTCTACCTTTAGGTGATAGCCTTTGCAATGAAGATCGTCCTACGAATCTCTCCTTGCTCTGTTCTTATTGGCAAGGGATGTCATTATGTAAAGCTAGTTGGATGGACATTTTTGTTTCTGAGGGTTTCGAGTTTTTCACACATAATGTCACGAATTCAAACCCTTTTTTATGATTTCAAATTGGATCTACTTTATTAGGTTCCTATTGAGATATTACCTAATTGAAGTCCCCAAAAAATAATCGTGCTTTTTTTTATAATTAGTGGTAAAAAAAACCCTTTTATCCAAATAAAGTTGCAAATCCAAAGAAAAGAAGACTTTCTGACAGCAACATGAAAGCCAACCAACAAGAAGTCTGACATGAGATATCTAGGCAAAGAAATCAAAATACAAAGAATCCCAACACCCTCAAGAATGATAACAACTTCCTATTTAAAAATGATGACATCTGAAAGCTAATTTGAAGAAGGTTCCTTGCCATATGACAACCGCTTGACATTGTTTTTCCTTCAAGTCAGTCGACCAAAGACATACTCACCCTTTAGGCATATTGCTTCACCCCCTGATTTCCTTTACCATCAATTGATTATTGTTGCAAAAAGACTTAGCACTTTGATTGATGAACCAATGACAACAAATCAGTACCCACAAACAAGACTTGATCTCAAATTGAAGTTAGAGCTGAAATTGAACCACTGAATTTGCACAATTTATTGTTGAGATCGTGACAGCAAGCAACACCACATATGAAGATAGATCTTAGACCAGCAACCTCCATAGATGCACCCCTCAAGATGAACATAACAACAACAATCAACTATCTCAGTCTAAGTTTTGATACCTCTAAAGTTAGATTCACTAATTTATATACAAATATGTAAAGACTCAAATAAAGCAAGATTATGAGCTAGTGTAGTTATGTTAATTGATGTGTTGAGGAGTACATGAACGTTTCAGAGAGCTTTTGGAGTTGATGGATTCCTCTGAAGATAGGAGTTTTACGGTTGATCGAATTGGTTTTTGGTTAATCGTTTTAATGTTAAGTTGTCTTTTCATTTCACTTAAATTGTTTTCTTATGCTGAATTTGTTTCAGAATATATTTGTATTGTAAATATCTTTTTATGTATTAGAATAATCAAAAATGGAA
This sequence comes from Portulaca oleracea, assembly GCA_029582165.1. Classification (NCBI taxonomy): domain Eukaryota; kingdom Viridiplantae; phylum Streptophyta; class Magnoliopsida; order Caryophyllales; family Portulacaceae; genus Portulaca; species Portulaca oleracea. Next base: position 33,279,522 of record CM055886.1, read on the forward strand.
ATAAATAAAGTATAAAATAAGATAAAACAACTACTATTTCTCTCTTATTAATGAGGTCAAAGTTGTTTTAGTCTCTCCAACATGGTATAGAGATCATGATAGATTTTCCTATCTTGTATGTCATCTAATTAATAAACCTTTGGTAAAAATTTATTTGACTAAGTCGTCTTGTTTTTCACTTTGCAAATCATTATTTTAAAACATATAAGAAGAATTGATTACTAGTTTTTTTAGGGCGACATTGAGAAGAATCTCATACATTTGTAATATATAAATAGTTAAAATTTTCTCATACATATTTTAGCGATATCACTATACTGTATCTATAATTTATAAAACTCGAATTCACGATCTTTAAGTAAAAGGTTCAAAGCATTTAGGTCTTGTTGTTTTATACGGTGCGTTGTAGTAGTGTGGTACCACAATTAACCATACTATTCAATATTCTTCCACACTTAACCACACTATACTACACTTTACCACAATCATTATCAATATATCTCTACACTTTTCTCATCTACTTTTCACATTCTCTCTCGTCATCTACCATATCAATCACACATTCCACAAATTTTACTATATTATTCCACATCCACCGCACTTTTCACAATTTCTTCATTTTCGTACCATACCAACCCCATAAAAGAACCTAACTTTAACAAACTTATTTTGGTTAAAGTTAAAAGCCTAATAATTACTAGATTATTCAAACAAGCAACCTCATAATATGAAACCAAAACAAACTAAATAAAGACTCTTAAGAATTAAGACATTTAAAAATAGTGATTAATACATTTTTATAGAAAAAAATGTGTATGCCTTGTACGCAATGCCTAATTAAGGTGGAAAAACCTAATTAAGGAAAAAAAAAACCCTAACACAATAATTTTGGTCAAAGATTAAAGAAGACACGGTTTCACTTTGACCATACTCTCTCTTTCTTTCCTCCCAATTTGCCCTCCTCCATTAATACCCCCCTTTCTCTCTCAAATCTCAATCTCTCATTCAAAATTTCTTCAATTTAATTTCATCAAATTCAGATCAGAACCCAACAAAACTGAGGAATTGGGGCAGAATTTCGAGTAAACCCCACTATTCAGGCTGAGAAAACAGGGGAATTTTCGCAATGTCTTGTGCAGTAGCAGTTCCGAATTCCCCTGTTTTCTCCTCCCAATCGATCCCTTGTTCACCCTTCTCCCCGATTTCCCCCTTTTCTAGGGTTTCTTCTTCTAGGGTTCCGCCATTTGCGGAGGATGCGGAGCAGCAGTCGGATTCTGCGCCGTCGATTCAGCTGAAGAGGAAGCGGCCTGCGAAGCTCAGTATTCCGATCATGGCGAATGCGCAGATCGGTTTTCCGGCGACGCCGGCGACGGTGAAGGAGGCGGCGGAGGAGGAGGAGGAGAGGAATGGGGTTTACTCTGTTTGTTGTAAGAGAGGGAGAAGGCCTGTAATGGAGGATCGATTTTCTGCTGTGCTTGATATTAATGGCGATCCCAAAAAGGTAAATCATCAAATCAAGTTTCTGTTTCTTAATTCGGTTGTCGAATGATGAAGAACTAGAACATTTGGTTGAAATGAAGCTTGTAATTTGGATGAATCGTTGTTGTTGGGATCGAAAAGTAAACAATTATGAGGATTTAATTTGTTCCCAGATTGAGAAATTCAGTGAGAATTCTGATTATTGTTGAAAGCTTAAACTGTGCAAATGCAGCTTTGGTTTGAATGCAGCTTGTAATTTGGATGAATATTTGGCTTTCTTAAATCTGATTAATGTGAAATCTGATTATTGTTGAAAGCTTAAACTGTGAGAAATTTAGTGGAAAATTTTGAGGATTTATCCCAGATTAAGGAATGATTTTGATTGATTATATGTATCTGCTATAGTTTGAAATCTGATTATTTGTGAGCCATTTTCTGAACATAATGTTTTGATGGGATTTGCCAGTTTTACAGCTTATTCCAGATTCAGACTGTATGCATTGAAGAGTTCTAACTTCTAAGTTGAATTCTGACAAATTTATGGTGTGAAAATGCAGGCATTCTTTGGGATATTTGATGGGCATGGAGGAGTAAAAGCAGCAGAATATGCAGCGAAGAACATTGAAAAGAACATCATGGCCGAAGTTTCGATGATGGAGGATGAGAATGACAGCATTGAGGAAGCAGTGAAGCGGGGTTACTTGAAAACCGATTCAGATTTCCTCGAGGAAGAAGATACCAAGGGTGGTTCTTGCTGTCTTACAGCCTTGATCACTCAGGGTGATCTTGTTGTGTCCAATGCAGGAGATTGTCGGGCCGTCATGAGCCGAGGCGGTGTTGCTGAGGCCTTGACAACCGATCACCGGCCCTCTAGGCAGGACGAGAAGGACCGGATTGAGTCCATGGTGAGAATCGAAGAACGCTAAACTTTACTTGTTTTTCAAGTTTGGGTCAATTGGAACTGTCTCTTAGAGTTTTCCGATTTAGGTTAGTCGGACAGGAGAACGCATTCCAAAAGACTAGTTTGTCTGATAGGTTAGAGACGATTTAGGACAAGTTTCATATCTTGCAGTAGGTACTAGTAACATACAGCCCGACTTAAATAGGAGGATAACTCATCCCAAAAGACTAGTCCACTCGTAGATCAAAAATTTCGGGGGGTTAAAACTCCTATATCTAACCCCTCACCCTCAAAAAACGGATTTGTTTAGATATATACCCCTTGAGGTTAAGTGTAATTACAAAGTTACTCATGTTGTTTGCAACTGAACTTGCATTTGGGGTATTGGATTTGGATTTGTAGTGCAAATGTGGCTGATCGATTGTTGCAAATGTGTTGTTTTCTCAATAGGGTGGATACATTGATTGCTTCAATGGTGTTTGGAGAATCCAAGGATCCCTTGCAGTATCACGAGCAATCGGGGACAAACACCTCAAGCAATGGGTAATATCCGAGCCAGAAACCAAGGTTGTTAGAATCAGTCCCAAAGACGAGTTCTTAATCATGGCATCCGACGGGCTATGGGACAAGGTAAACTAACCCTAACCCTAACCCTTACACTAACCCTAAAACCCTCTCCAATCTCATGACCACCCTATGATTGTAAACTAATAAGAATTCGTGGTTTGATTCTATTTTCAGGTTACTAATCAAGAGGCCATCGACATAGCCCGACCTATGTGCACCGGTCATGACCAACTTCAGCCACTCGCGGCCTGTAAGAAACTGGTGGATCTCGCTGTTTCGCGAGGCTCTCTTGATGACATAAGCATCATGGTCGTGATCTTGAATCGCTATTTGCAATGAACACAATTGAAAACGATACAAGCAAACGAGCACAATTTGCTCCCTTGTAGGTGGGAAGTTGTCAGTTTTCATGTATCATCAGATCATCAATGTAAACAATGAAGAATGAAGCTCGTTTGTTAAAGGAAAGATAACTTTAGATTGTAGACGTAGGCAGTAGTTGTAGTTAGGAAGGTGATTTCAATGTGAATAAGGAAAGAAAAAAGAACTAAAATTTATTTTTGATTGATTCAATGTTCATCTCTTTTTATTTCGATTACTGAAAGACAAAAGACTTAAAAGTTACAGAATACAACAAACCGCATTACAAGATAAAGGCTACACTAGTAAACAGCGAACAATCAACATTTGTTAACATACTCTCCTTGACAAAACCGTTTTTTAAATTATTATTATTTTTTTTTACTCCAATCATCACTGATCAACATCTGTTAACACGTATAACAGGTATACATACACATACTCATCAACATTGGTCAACCCTTGATCAATATTTTTAATTACAATAAGCACTAACCAATACTAAATGCATTGAGTTGATTATAATAAGTCCAAGGAACAAATTCTTAATAGCACTTTGTGGAGAACACTCTTGGATTGCACAAATTCTTTGTAGCACTTTATCAAGAAGTATTACTTTGTCCTTGTTCATGTTTTCCACTGCTATATTAGAGATTAACAACCCTAAAACTTAAGAAGAATGACCATGAATAATAAGCATAATGGAATTCTGAAGTTGTGGCTTTTGAGAATAGAAATCTTGAGGGATTTGTCAAATGTTTATATTCATCTTATCAAATTGATCCCAGACCCTGTTGAGGGGTTTTTTTTTTAGTAAGGCCATTTATCTTATTTTCTACAATAATAAAGAAACAAAAACTATAGGTAACAAATGAATTAAAAAAATTTAGGCTGATGGGTATCAGTCTTTTTAATTTTTTTAAATTTAAATGTAACATTGTCACATCGACCTGCACATGTTATTAAATTTGAAAATTTATTAGTGTTAAGAAGTATTGTTGATTGTTGATGGGAGTGCATGCAATTCTCAAAATGACATAAGAGTACATATTTCAATTTGTATTGTTACTCTAAATTAATAATATTATGTTTTTAATTATTATACTTTAATCTGGGACATGCTTTACTGATGTTGATATATTTCCACTAAATTTTAAAATATTAACTTGTTTCTTAGTAGACAAATAAATAAAGGTGACCAAGCAAGTATAATGTCCCATGCAACATGCATGTAATTTAGGCATGAACACATAAAACATGCACATGATTATGACATTAATTGATATACTATAACAAATGACAATAAGAATATTATAAAGATAATTGATAATAAACAAACAATCAAGGTCAAGTCAATAATAGTTAATTAATATAATTATATGATAGTGCAAGTAATTAGACATCCATAAGTACACATTTTCATGAATCAAGATGCTCAACTTGAATCATTTACTTTTTTGGTTTCACATTGTGAACCAAGTCCAATGTGCTCATTCATGCATTCACATTTAATTACTAATCATGAATTTGTTTTTTTTTCCTTAAATATTTATTTATTTTAATTATTTTAGGTTCTCCATTTTCTATTCTTTTTCCCCTTTTTTCTTGGGGGTGTTTGATAAGTTCTATGGAATTGGTCATATAAGATGCTGTTTGAGTGCAATTGTCAAGGGGGCTGGTTATCCAGTATAGCATAGCCAGATAGACTCAACCTCTTCAAAGCTAATGTCAAAGTTTGAGAGAAAGTTTGATCAAATAAAAGATTAAAAAAAAAATCTTTACATGGTGGGGTGGGGGTTGAAAGAATTCTATATATGGAGATTTATTTATTATTTATTGGTTTAGTAAATGTTTTTAATATAATTAAAGTTGTCTATGGAGATTTAATGATATTATTATGAATTTATCATAGAATATGTAAGAAAATAAAATATGAATCACCATTTATTTTTTAACAAGGAAGTCAGTATTATTTATTAAAAGTAAAAATACTCAATTTCTTTCTTAAGCTACTTAGCAAACTTATGAGCTGGTTTTACTATATTCTGAGATATCTTCTTAATTTATTCTACGTACGCTTGACAAAGCCTTGAGCTATTTATTTACACACTACAGCTTGAGCATACTAGCTCCTTTCTGAAATTTTTTGAATGTTGAATATATGAATCACCACTTTGCGACATATTAAAGAATTTAATAGTCACTCACATTATATATACTTCATAGTTAATTATTTGGTAGTTGGCATCGAATAATATCAATTTTACTTAATTTGTTAATTTCAATTTTTTTCTTTACTCTAGGTATTTACTGGGTCCCTAACTTAGAGATAACCACCAGTAAATTTTATAACTAGGAAAAGAGATCGGGGTAATAAACTGTGCATAATAAATATTACCCATCAACCCACAATTTCCAACTAATAGGAAGTTTTTGGTTCCACAAAGGCTTAAATTAAATTTTGATGGAAATGTTAGATGATTGGAATGATTGTCACTTGGCTACCATACTATACAATTAATTGTATACTTTTGTTTCATAAAGAATGAATCCCAAAGTTCAATCTCAATCATTATTCCTATCTATTCAAACATATTTCAGTTTTATTGAACCATTTTAAAACTACTCCTTATCTACTACGTACATATCTTTATATTGGACCTTAGCAATATTTAAATAAGTAAACAATTACAATTAAAATTGTCCTCTACAAAGGCATGCCTAGGGATCTATTGAGCAACATGGTAACTTTTTTTAAAAAATAATTTTTCATTGCATGCTAAAATTAACACCCATTAAAAAGAATAGACTTCTAGCTCCTAACTATTAGTAAAGGGTCTTTGACCTAGAATAATATTATTAGGCAAAGCAAATTATTTTCATAATAATTCTTTGCAAAAGGCAAAGTACTGATCCATAAGTCAAATGATATAAAATTCCTTATTTAATTGTAATTATGGTTGAAGATTAGGCTTAAAGTCAACAAAAAATATAAAATAAGCAAAGTCAAAGTAGACTTCAACCAATCCTCTAAGGACACCATGTCAACCACTTTGGTACATAAAGTAAGGATAAGATGGCTTTCTCCTCACCCTATTAATGTTGATTTGATCTTGTCTTTGTGGGTTGGTTGTAATTTGTTGTACACCTAATTTTTAAAATAATATAATTGGTCATTCATGGTGAAAAAAATAACTTAATTATTTAGGTAATTCAAAATGTAAACAAAACAATTGACTAAATTCATAGCTTTATGATAGGTTGAGAGATCCCTATGGCAAAATGAACCACCACATCTAAAATACGAATTATGATCATTATACCTTTAATTATTTTTTCATTTTATTTTTTTATTATTCAAAAGTAAAGGTTAGACAAAGTAACAATCTTAATTACAACAAGAAAACAAGTAAATAATTTGTCATCCATTGTTTAGCATGAAAAAACACCCTTCATCTGAAATCTTTCTTTGGGGATGTTTTTATAACAATGATCATTTTAGCAAATTTGTTTATAAATAAACACAATTTGCTCTACTTTTTTACTTTAAACTTCCCAAGAAATTTCCATATGCATTTAACATAGTTTTATCCAATATTTTATTCTCATGAGTCAACAACAAAAACAAACTTATCGGTAAAACTTCATCCTCATGAGTATAACTCAAAAGTCGAATCAACAACACACAATTCGATTAAAAGAAAATACTCCATTTGTTTCAAATTAATTGACACTTTGATTAAATTTTACCGTTAATTATTCACAAATTATAATGAGTTATCATATGAAATTACCTCCATTGAAATTTTTAGTTAAATATCTTTCTAATGACAATAATTTCATATTGTAACTCATTGTAATTTGTTACTCATCAACAGTAAAAAGTAAAATATCAATTAATTTGGGACGGAAAGTGTACATTATTTGTGCATTTTATCTTTACACATTATACAATTTCTTTGGCCAATCGATCAGATAATATTAAAGCTGAAAACACTTTTTCTGTGTTAAACAAAAGAATTGTGTTTCCTTCCTTTGAGGTAAAACGAATTTTTACCAAAACATTATTTCCCTAAACACTGTTTATATACTACCTATGTCCCAAAATATTTGTCCATTGACTAAATTTTGACCGTTGATAACTCACAAATTACAATGAGTTATAATATGAAATTTTCGCTATTGTAATTTTTAGTAAGTTATCTTTCTAATGACGGTAATTTTATATTGTAACTCATTATAATTTATGAGTAATCAATAGTCAAAATTTAGTCAAAGACAAATATTTTGGGACAGAGATAGTACTACCTTCATCCCTTATTAAGTGTCAAAAAAACTATCTTTGAAAATTCAAGGTACATAGAAAATTGTGTAAAAAAGTTGGATTTGGACAAATATACCCTTTCACTTAGTAGGAATGAAAGACAATATTTTTAAATATAAAATAAATCTCATTCATTAATTAAGGATAACATATTATATTTTAATCATTAAAATTATAAATTTGACAAATAAAAAAGGATAAAGTAGTTAAAATATTTAACACTTATTTAAGGACGGAAGTAGTATCAAACAATGAAACATTAAAAAAATTTTAGAAAAAATATTTCCCTAAAAAATATTTCTCCCTCTACCAAACGCATATTATTGGCACACCACAAATCATAGTACTACTTGTATTAGAATTGAAGTACAAGCACTTGGACGAATTCAAGGCATAAATATTAATTTGGGAAAATTCAATGTATGATAATTTGGTGGCTAATTTAATTAGGCATTGCTTGTGGGTGATTAGCATGCCATGTGACCGAATTTTTGTTTGGTGATGAAGAGATGTTTTTTGCCTGTAACTGAAGAAACATACGATGTTTAGCCGCCAAATATTGCTGATATCATTCCCTCCATTTCCCAACATAATATACTCCAACAAATTTAACTCTTATTTCTACTCCAAACAACAAACATTTTGCGTCTTATTTTGTTTCTTTGTTGTTAATTTGTCACATTAATTCATTAAAAAAAATAATAGGACGAACAAGTGACCCAAAGATTAAGTTCATGAACTTATTACTTGACATTACACTTTCCTTAGTGGTGAAGTTCACAACGTACACTACTCTATATAGCATATTATAAATGGGGAAAAAGAAGTTGTAGAAACATATTCATATAAATCATATCGACTAAAATAGACTTACAAGTTACAACCTTACCAAATAAAGTTCATCGAATAGAGTCTAACAATACAAATTTATACAAAACTTAACAAATATTAATGGATATAATAAAAGAAAAAACAGGTTCAACAATACAAAAAAATTTTAATTATAAGAATCTCTAGTCCACACTTCAATCACAAGTCTAGCTATAATATTATGCATGTATTGTTAGCATATAAAGGGCATTTATGTAGTTTAATAAAGATTCACGACGGGGATATGAAATACAGGGTGAATGATTTTTCCTGGCGAGGAAACGGAAATGGAGAAAAAATTTGTCCTGATTCACCTCGTGTTCCGGCCTGTACAGAAATTTAAAAATTTGCCACATCCCATCTATGAGGATATTTCCACAAAGCATGGATGGTTATTCCGCACTCTAATATTATCCTACAAAAGATATTAAACATCAACAAAACAATTCTATGGCATGTGAAATATGATTATATTTTTATTTACATTTTATTTTGAGAAAGGTATGGTTATAAAAAAACCAAATCTACCATCCATAACATCATTGGAAGATGTCAAACATCAAGGCTAGATTGAATGGTATATTGGTATGTTACATTGTTATAAATAATCAAATCTACCATTCATCAAGTTGGACAACCAAATCTTCTATGCATTGCATGCAGTCTTAAATACCCAAATCCACCACCATATGTATGTAATCAACCAACAAACATTAATTTCCATCAACACAAAAAACAAAATGAATGCAACCAAATTACATTATATTTGTAAAAACGTATTTTCACTTTTTTTTTGGTTTGTTTTATAGGGATTTTTGCTTTTTGGACCCTGTATTTTGGGGGTATTTACATTATGGACCACAATTTGAGTTTCGCAATTTGAACCCTTGTATAATATGGAATAAAAATTTAAATTTAGCCCAAACTTAACTTGGGCTCCGGTGAACACCAAAATATTACATGAAGTGACCGTTTTGCCCCTAAACCATTTATTTTGAAATTGACTACTGCTGACTACTGCAGACTTGTATTTGACAACCCATTAAACGCTCCTCGGAACCTTCGAGACCTCCGACCTCCTCGGGTGGGCCCTCCCATTCTGCCCCGGCGGCGACCTCAACTCCCTCCGCTTCCACCAGCCTGACCGCGTCTTCTCCCCCTCCGCCATCCGCTTCTACCTCGCCGAGATCATCACCGCCCTCCACCACCTCCACTCCGTCGGCGTCGTCTACCGTGACCTCAAGCCCGAGAACGTCCTCGTCCAGAGCTCCGGCCATGTCACTTTGACGGATTTCGACCTCACCCAGAAACTCACGGTTAGGAAAAACAGGTCCCACGCGCATTCCAGATCCGACCCGCATGCTCTCAAGGAGTTCAAGCCAACACCGCCGCCTGCTCCGCCGCACCCTCCGCCGGCTTCGCCGAAGGCCAAGCCGGTGAAGAAGAAGAACCTCATGCGGATACTCTCCTACGGGTCGGGCCTGGAGCTCAATCAGAAGAATAAGTCGACGAAGTCCGCCAGGGTTTCCCCGGCGGTGACTCGCCGGAGAATGAGCTTCGCCGGCGGGAAGAGGTCGAATTCGTTCGTCGGGACGGAGGAGTACGTGTCGCCGGAGGTGGTGCGTGCGGAGGGGCACGAGTTCGGGGTGGACTGGTGGGCCCTGGGGGTGCTGGCGTACGAGATGCTGTACGGGCGGACGCCGTTTCGAGGGAAGAACAGGAAGGAGACGAAGCAGCCGGAGTTTTTGGGAACACGGACGGCGCTGATCGAGCTGATCGAACGGCTGCTGGAGAAGGACCCGGCGAAGAGGCTGGGACACTTCCGGGGGGCGGCGGAGATAATGGAGCACGAGTTTTTCCGGGGGCTGGCGTGGGAAATGCTGACGGAAGTACGGCCGCCGTATGTCCCTGGCGGCGTGGAGGGGCTATCGGAGAAAGTGGCGGCGGGGTTTGACATCAGGGAGTACTTCTTGAAGCTGAGGGAGTACTTCTTGGAGGGGCTATCGAAGAGGTCATTTAATGTATAAAGAAAACAAGGGTAAATTAGGAAGTTCATAAATTACTAAGGGGCAATATTGGAAGAAAAAATGAGTCAAACTACAAAAAGGGCCTCTTTTGGCCGGAACCCCCTAATTATGTCCAAAATGTTGCCGGAATTAAAGTTTAGGGTTCAAATTGCAAACTTTGAAACATGGGGGTCCATAATGTAAATACCCCCAAAATACAGGGTCCAAAAAGCAAAAATACATGGTATCCAATCTAAATTGTTACTTATATTATTCATTTGATGGCCGAACAAATTACAAAATACAATATAATTAAGGGGGTATTTGGTAGGAACCTCAGGAAAACTTTTATTGGGGAACATTTTTCATGGGAAAGATTTCATCGGATAATTTTTCATGGGAAAGCTAGGTGTTTTTTCATGGGAAAGATTTCATAGGTCCAACGTAAATTTTTCCCAAGGTCAACCTACATAGAAACATGGAAAAAAAAGTCAACTTGGGAAAATTGACCATTTCCCTGAGGCTTTTGACCAACCAAACGCACCCTAAGTTGTATAAACTTAAACTTATCCATATTAATATTCAAATTTGTCTACATTATCAACATATATATATTCCCATTTTTTAAAATCATATAGCTAGGCTACAAAAATAGTAAAATACTTGACCTTTTTTTGTTGGGAAAAAGAAAGAGAGGTAGCTTATATTATATCGTTATCATCCAAATCTCCAACTAGAAAACAATGTTGGGTGGGTAGTGAGACGAATTGAAGCTGCAAGAAAAAAAGAAAAAAAGAAAAAGAAAAAAAGGAAAACTACAAGGGGCCACAATATGTGTGATATGTAGTTTGTATAGTAGACAAAAGTAGACCTCTTTGCCTTGCCTTACATGAGTGGTAGCAAGTAGCAACTACTAACAATCATGCACAAATAAAGAAAATTCTATGAAATAAATAGGAAATTGGATTTAAATAATTTGAATTTTGAGTCATAGTAGACTTAATAATCTGAACTTTTGACCCTTTGGATTCTAGTAGCACACCACCGAGTTAAGTTCAACTTAACTCGGTGGCGGGATGACGTGACAACGGTGGTATATGCTAGGGCATTTTAGGTATGTCATACCGTCGCCGCCACGTCATCCCGCGCACCGAATTAAGTTGAATTTAACTTGGTGACATACTAATAGAATTCAAAGAGTCCAAAATTTAGAGCATTCAGAACCAAATTTAAAGTTCATATTATTAAATCTACTATGACCCAAAGTTCAAAATATTTAAATCCAATTTCCCAAAAAAAATTTCAGGTAGCCAAGAAAAATGAACAGGTTGGGAATTGAAGGTGTATGGTTTATCTTAATAATAATGAAAATGATGATATCTAAGATCAAAATTAATATGGACTGCCGTCCAGTACAAATAGTTTAGCTAATATTAAGAACGTGCAAAAAAGCTGAAATTTTGAAGAGTATATGTTTGAATACGACCTATTTTATCCTTTTCTAAATGCTCTACATATAAAAAAAAAACTTTTAATCTCTTGAGTATAAGATGAGTACATATCCCCGAGTACTTTTTGAAAGGATAATACTCCCTCCTTTTCATTATAATTGTCACATTAGACATAATTTCAAAAACCAAAAAAACCACCCTTCTACATTAATTTAGTTTATTGGAAATGTGAAAATGTTGAATAAAATGTGGAATAAAAAAGGAAAAAGATGAATAAAAAATAAAAATGGAAGAAAATGATGTAATTAATAATGTTAATTTGATAAATTTGTAATTAATGTGTTATTGGAATTATAAAGTGACATATTTTGGGAAAAAAGAAAGTTAGTTAAAGTGACAGATAATATGGGAAGGAGGGAGTATATTAATTATTGATCACACTAAATTGGAGGATAGTCATCCATGAAGTAATGTTAACTGCCATACTCGTTAATTAGTTAATGAGCATTGAAGCAAAAAATGTTCAATACTTTCCAACTCGGACAAACAGGATGGGTATAAGAAAAACTCAATATTGAACGAATTTGAAGTCCCCAAATCCGTCCAAATTCTCCCTTATTCTAGACAAGTGGATTTTTTTCGACGTGCTTTCCAAGTTGCGAGTAAATTGCCTACATCACGAAAACTCCCAACAAAAATATGTCTTCTATCCTCCTAAACAAAGTAGACGCAACACATACTAACACATAATGGATAAGTTTTTATTAATTTTGACTCAAATTACACAGAACAGTGAAACTCAATTCAACATCCAAGTTTGGGCCAAATACGATATGAGTATCTGAATCAAAATTCAAATGTTATCCAACATATCTTGTTTTTTTTTTCTTTTATCCTATCTCCAATTATCCAGCCTTGAATCTAATCTAAACCCAATTTTTTAAAATCCCAAAATCTTCTTTCAAGCTCATATAGAGCTACTATGATATATTTTTTTATAAAAAAAAAACTAAATAGTGGAGTTGGATAGGGTTTGTGTGTTTACTTACAACTAACAAGTTGAGAAAGAAAAAACAAGAAAAAAAAACAGTTATTGGGTGATTGGATAGAAAGAGCAAAAGCAGAGGAAAGAACGTGAAAGAGTGAGGTTTGCATGTCATTGGAATTTAAGCCATATATTTGCCTTCTTTTTAGTCTTTCATTCATTCATTCATGCATACATTGTCCACCATGTAGCATGTTTGTCCCCAATTACATCTCATTTTGTCATTCCAGCTGCAGACACCAAACTCTTTTATTTCCTAACACATCCCTTATTTTCTGCCTTTATGCTTAACCAATATTACTCCATTCCTAAATATATATATATAATCCTTAAAGTTTTTTTTAGAAATTTATTGACATAAAATATTAATACTCAAAGTAGAGTATTAGAGATCATGAAAAATCATAATTCATAAGTAATAGATATTGAAAAATAAAGGGATCGGTATTTCAAAATTTTTGGCGATCCTGTTTATAGTTTAAACTTAAAGTGATTTTTCTACCATATGATGATTTGAACTTCAGTTGAGTTTAGTTTGACACACACACACGGACTAACGCATTGGTATTTATTTGTTAGTTGCAGTAACGCTGCAGTATTTAATATATATATATATATATATATATATATATATATATATATATATATATATATATATATATATATATATGAGATAAGATCTTTCATCTATCTAAAGGGGACCAAGGAAACACGAAAGATTAGCTAGAGTACAATATGTTTTTGTCTAGATAAAAAGATATAAATAAACACATATTGATATGACCAAGGTAACATAGATAGTTTTAAACACTATTGTGGAAGGATTTTCTAAAGTAGAATTTTCAATAATAGCTAGTGTAAAAGATAATGACCATAATTTGGATAGTTGAAAATGATTATGTTTTCCAACTTAGATTGCAATGGATTAAAATAAATTGCATCATTAAACTTCCTATGCTTTTTTCGCATGGAATAGTATGTAACGAACAATTTCTTAATCTTGGGTCAATTGAAACCAATCTCTCTAAATTGCAAAGTTTAGAAGCAAGATTGCGACATCTGACCCCTTCATACCTGGCTTAAGTGGAATTTCGTTCGTACTATTGATTTTGGTTCTGGTTGTACTAACGAAAGGTTCTTGATTTCTAAGTTTTTCATTTTGGTTTCCAAAGGTTTCCCTTTGGGTTGTTATACCTATATTGGTTTTTAAAAGTTTTGCAGACTTGCAAAAATCAGCCTCGTCATAAGCTTTAATTCAATGCAGAGTTGCCTACATATGAATCCCCCAAACTGCGTTAAAAACATGTTTACCTTGGAGCTTATTATTGACGAAGGTTTTGGTTTTAGTTAGAAAGTGTGAAAGATAGAGGTTGTTTTTATTTGCAATGAAAATATGGTAAAATTTATCCTCACATAAAGTTAGGAAAAGTTTGGACCAATCATCAACCATATATATTTTGTAGCTAGTGAACAAAAATAAAAGTTGAATATAATAACTTCATTTTTGTCTTGAATATGAACCTCTAATTGTGACCATAATTCTGTTAGTTAGACATGCCATATATTCATGGTCCCATACACCCATTATACCATTTCCTACACTTCATTAATTAAAACCCATACTTATTCTTTTATAAGAATTTTATTATGTGGTAGTGAGCATCTGGGAAATAAATACTAGTATTGTACTTCATGTGATTGGAGGAATGTGACTCTTCAAAGTTGAGGGAACTCAACAAGGATAACAAAAATACAAAAATGAAATTAAAATGAACTAAAAAGTAAAATAAAGACAAAATATGTCATTTTTCCAAAAAAAAAAACACTTTTTGAAATGACAAGGTAGTGTTATGTGGAGAACCACAATTTCCCTTTCCTTTTCTAGTATGATTTTCCCCTATCTATTGACTTGTTACATTCCTCTCTATCTACAATTTCATATCTTGTCCTTTCATTTGTTCTTAGTTACTTGTATTTTAGGGTCCATAAATTTCAATTAATTGCTTAATTTCCAATCACAATGTGTTGTACGTTTCCAAAATGTTAAAGTATTTACAATATTATAAATACACATTTTTAAATTATAAAATAGACAGTCTGATTAAGATATAACACAAATGATATCCATAAGTTATAAAGCAAACCTTAGATGAAAAGGACTATCTTACTATAGTCTTGTGGTATATTAAGGTCATCCAACATTAAATATTACTCTTTTTAAAATAAAAAAATGATATCTCAAATGAGTACTTATTTTTATTTAACTTTTAAACTATTTTATTTTCAAATTATTTATCTCTTTACAATTACAATAACATAATAATTAATATAACATTCATTGAATTAATAAAAGGCCAAAACTATATTTAATTAAATATATTTAATTAAGTATAACTACCGTATATATTTTTGCACCATTGATTTTAACAAAAATCTCCCACACGTCAATTAAAAGAAATGGAGTACTATTTGCTATCTCTAATACTATTGAATATTGTTGAAAGCCGTCTTAAATATGTATGATACAGTTGTTTTATCGTTTCACTCTATATCTAAATCAAATTGTGCTATATAATATACTACATTCATTAAATAGTGTGAAAAATTATATGACATACATCAACATATTGGGCAAAACTCTTTATAATGATCCCAAAAAAAAAAACTTAATTAGACAAGGAATAAAATGTGAAAATATAGTTGATTCTATGAAAGGGAAAATGAGCCTTGAAAGGCAAAATCATGACAAATTGCAAAACCTTTCAACAAATGACCCATGAAGTATCTAAAGATCACTTTTATTTGTCCATGGATATGATAGTGGAGGAGAGGACTTGCCCTTATCTTATCAAGTAGTATCAATTATTTTGTTGTTATTGGTATTTGGTTGTTGTAGTACTACTAGCTCACTCATTCTTACACACACCATATACTCATCTATATATAAACCACCATTTTAATTTCATTAAAAAATGAAAAAGACATTGTGGGATTTTAAAAATATCCTTTGGCTATTAAAATATTCCAATATCTATTGGATTTGTTAGGCACACAACACAAGTGGTGTAATTGATTAATATTATTTAGAACTTTGTTAGTTTTCATCTTATAAATGGTTTTTATATTATGATTTAATTAAAACATGTTTTTTTAACATAATCTTTTCATGTAAATTAATTGTCATATTGGTAAATGCGTTAAACTTTAAAATTTTTTATCATCAATTTTTCAATATATATATATATATATATTAGATTCATAACGAATAATATTATTATAAAAATATAATGTTGTAATTATTGATAAAATATGTTATAACGAACTTTCAGTCAAAGAAGAACACTTGAAACCGTGTAATATTTATTAACTGACAATTAATCTAAAACGGATGGAGTAACTTAGGTGTAGAGTTTGTGGCTTTAATCATTTGTGGCACTATAGGTAGTTTCATGTAAATTATACTGCATATAATACAAGTTTGAGTAGGTAATTAAACAATTAAGCTAATGCAATTACATGGGAATCATCATTGAAAACCAATAGGTAGTATATGTGTGTTCCAAAAGGGAAAAATGCCAAAGAAAACACAAATTTGGTAAACTTTTCATTTTCCATATTATTATTAATTATTAATTATTGTTGTGTGTGAATTGAAGTGTGATCCATCACAACTATACATACACAAGGTGCCTTATCCACATAAATAAGTAGTGGGCAATTAGCTAAGCAATTAAAATTAAAGGCAAAAGCTCTTCCCCACCACCAAGTGTCCCAATTCCTTAGGCTTTAAACCTAATAAATAAAATTAATTAATTAATTAATATTTATTTTTTGTTTTTTTCTGAAAAAACTCTCTTTTTTTTGACATGTCATGGACCTCATGTTTAGACAAGCAAGCAACTCACCTGCACAACTCGTCACTTTTTATAAAATTATTTTCATTTGTATTGATGCCAAGATCACATCTTAGGTTGAGTGATGATGATAACTATAATATATAATTGGATATGAGTGATGATTAAGATTAGGACTTAGGATAATGTGATGTAATAATGTAGTGTTTAATTTCATTCAAAAGTTTGAAAAAAAAATATTTGGTGACACTATATTAAATTTTTTTTATAAAAAAGGAAATAATAATTTTACTATATATAAAATTAATAAGGTCCATTTTTATATTATTAGACATTTGGAGTTTTGGACCATTAGCCATCCTTGGATTCTCGATTAGGGTAAATCAGGGGATGAGTCACCTATTGTCCCACATTTTAATAAGAAGGAAAAAGTTACCAAAATCAAAATGAGAAGCGAAAGTGATAATTGAATATGTTGGGATTTGGAGCAAATAAATAGAAAAATAAGAATATGATATATTATGAGAATTTGAGAGAAAAAAATAATATATTTTTATTGTTTTAGGATGATTAGATGTGGCAATCAGTGAATTGGTTCGGATTTGGGTTTGAGTTGGTTGATGATCGATTCGGTTGGTACTGGATCAATCAATTCATGTTCGGTTTGGGTACATGATGACTTTAAACGAGTTTTGTTTGGATCAGGTTCTTTCCGATTGGGTTCTGGTTTATTTTGGGATCATTTGAGTGTGGACCTTAATCGGGGTACTTTTCGGGCATGCTTGGAAGAGGGGTAAAAGGGGGTTAGGAGGGGTAAAGGACGGTCCTTACTCCTCCTTACCCCCGCTTGGGAAGAGAGTGAGAGAGGGTAAGGGAGGGTAAGAGGGAGTGAGGTTTACACCTTTTAACCCTCTTAACCCTTATTTTTTTAACACCTCAATTTGGGGTGTAAGCAAGTGTTCAATTAAGTTATAATATACCTACAATGGGAAATGACCATAATACCCTTAACCCTAATTCAATTAACATTTTACTCTTATGAACTCTCTAAATTGTTATCCCAAGTGGGGATAAGTAGTTACCCTTATGAACCCTCCTATACTCTCACCTTCATTTACTCTTATGAACTCCTACTCTCCATTTTTAACTCCCCTTCCAAGCAGAGCCTTCGGGTTGCGATTTGGCTCAGCTTGGGTCCGATTTTTCTTCGGGATCGAGTCATCCATTTGAGTGTCCGTTCAGATTTCGAGCATCGAGCTAGTTTTGTCTGGTCTAACAATAATATACAAATAAATATTTCTGATTACAAGTATTATTAACCCACACTTATAAGCAGATCATTCCCACAGGAACACTCGGATGTGTTTTCCAACAGCTAATTACCAGTTGTCAATCCCTATATTCATCCGCACACACAATAAGTCACTCCCTTAATATTCTTTGAGGTATCTTGTATTTCTTGCCGTGCCTCCTTATAACATTAACTCAACTTTCCCTTCATAGAATCTCTAACAAGCCAATAGAAATTTCCTTCTCATTTCCTTCCTTGTCTTTTGTTACGGCCTTAATAATGTAAATTACTTAGGGTACATTTGGTTGGCCAATAATCCTGGAAAAATTGGTTGACTTATTTTCCTCATGTTTGGATATGAGTTGACTTCGGAAAAGTTTTCGCGATGGGTCTACCCTTCTCTCCGTTTTCCTAGAGAAAATTTCCTTTAGGGGGGCTAAGGGAAATTTTTCCCAGGGAAATCTTTCCCATGAAAAACTTCTCATGATTTCCCCGGGGTTCCTACCAAACACTCCCTTAAATTTACTCTACTAGACCTAGGTACGACAACTCGCTAATAAGCCAAATCATTACATTGGCCAAAATTATTGCATGACTCTAGTATAATTCCTTTTCTATTTTTATCATCCTCAAGAGAGTCTAGCTAACAATATCCATCAATGAGCTTGGCAAGGACTTAGATTTCATCTAGGCCACGATAGAAAGTTTTATCCTTCAAATTAATATTGATGCATTTGCCCCAACAAGATTGTTAGAATAAGGATCATAGTTAAAAAGGATGAGGGATAGTTAGAATTTGAATCGTTGAATCAAACCAAACATTGTAAGATTCAAATAAATTGTGTGAAGGGAAAAAAAAATCATATTACAACACTAGAGATCTTAACAACATTTCACTAAAAATGAACCGAGTATTCTTAATTTTTTTATTATATTAATTAGTTATTTTCTTTGAACATTTACCTCAATTTGCACAAAATGTTGTTCATTTTGGACCAAATAAATTATATTATTGACAATTTATGAATTACTCAAACTGAAAGTCTATAAATAACTTCATCCTAGCTATATGCCTAGCTAGGTCCATCTTAAATATAAAAAAAAAAAAAAAACAACTACCATAGAGGAGTGCAAGTAATGTGATATGTGTTGCACACTTGCACATCTAACCATTCTACCAACATATATATTATTATTCTTATATATCTTTTCCTTTTTTCAGTTGCATTCTCATATTTTTTATTTTTAATAGAATTATTTTCATATTTCACATGACATGTCAGTTAAGCTTATTAATTACCTTCCCATTTTTAAATTTTATCAATATTTGAATATTTATAACTTTATAATAGAAGATAAAACATATATAATATTTAGATAACCATTCAATTTTTTGGGAGCTCTATCAATCTATACTATAAACTACAGTCATGTTCTTTAAGTAACGATTTGCTTATCTTATATATTTTTACTTATATATCTATTTTTATTTATATGACTTATACTATTTAAAATACCTTACATAATACATATTTAAAAATATGTATATTTAATAAATGACATGTGATTGATGTCACTAACTTTTGTGAAAAATTTTAGCTTCAATTATTAAAAATTATGAATATATATTTAAAAATTCATATTTTGAGTGATATGTGTGTGAATAACATTACTTATATTAATTTATCAATCAATATATACTGAATCTTATCTACTTTATTTACACTATATATGTTATTTATGTTTTTAAAAGACATAACCTAAATACCTTTGGTTACAATTCTTTAAAAGATGTTGCCTCCGTTCCGAATTAATTAATATTTTGACTAAATTTTGATCGTTAATTACTCACAAGTTATAATGAGTTACAATATGAAATTATCGTCATTAGAAAGATACTTGACTAAAAATTATAATAAGGTAATTATATATTGTAACTTAGGCCTTGTTCTTTTATACGGCTGGCTGGTTGCGGTGCCACAACTCACCGCACTTTGCCACAACCCACCACAACATACCAATCCACCACAATTTACCACAATCCGTCACAATTCTAATACAATTTACAATTATAAAAAAACAAAACACACCACAACTTACCAACAATCCACCACAATTCCACCACACCCACCACAATTTCACTACACCATACCGCGTCATACCGCAGTCAGTCATATAAAAGAATAGGATTATTATAATTTATAAATAATTAACGATCAAAATTTAGTGAAAATGTCAATTAATTTGGAACAGAAAGAGTAATTATAGTTTACAAAGTTGGTGAGTAAAAGAGAGAGAAGAAAAAAGGGAAAAAGAAAAGAAAAAGTATGGTATTGGGTGGTGCACGTCAAGAAGAGAGGACTACTCACTTCTCACCCAATCACCTAATTCAGATATTCTGTCTTTCCTCCTCGCCTCTAATTTCGTTGTGGGCTCTCTCCACCAACCGTTGCACGCCACGTCGTTACTTCACTGTGCTTCTCCAACCTCAAATTAAACAAAAGTAAAATTAAAAAAACAAATAAATAACGTAAGAGTAAAAGAAAAGGAAAATGTAAATGGCAGGGTCTGCTGCCTGCCCTGCCCCCTTTGATCTATCTGATCTGGAAGAGCCACTTTTTAGCCTGGGCCCCCACTAATATGGGCATCTCAGACTCAGAGAAACCCTTTTTTATTTTTACTGTTTTTTAATATTTTTGCCAAAAATTTTACGAGCTGAATACCCCAATTTGTCCGACCTAGTGTTAGCAAAAATATGTCTTATTCGAGTATTTAAATTTATTTGATCCGAATTAAATCGGGTTTGATCATCATTTATTTGTATGAATTTTAAATTTGGACAATTCGATTATGTTTGATTCTAAAATTGGGTCGAGTTTGGATTTGAGGTAAGAAATTCGGACGTCGGAAGTTTGTATCAAATTCGTGTTCGGACAAATTATGACAATAGCCGAACCCTGAAATTTGGACAAAATGTTGAACTTCTGTCTAAATTTAGTATAAATTCAGGTTTGGGTGTATTCGGACAAATTTAGAAAATTCAGGTCTAAGCTCGGACATCAGAAAATGTCTGAATTTGAAATTTGAACAAGATTCAGGAATGAAATTTTGTCCAAATGTCCGAATTGCCCAAACCAGTTTCTTTTTTCACTGCTTGTCCGACCGAAAAAGAATACAGTTTTGTCCAAACTGGATAATGATATTAACTAAATTGACTGAATATTTCGGCATGATATTTCTCTTTTTCTATTATTCAAACCCAAATTCAGTTCTATTTGAATGATCCGATTCATCTGACCCAAAATAAAATTTATTTCTGATCTGAATTTGAAAGACCCGAACTTTTCATTATTTTTATAATTTTTTTAAATATCTATTTTTATTTGGACATCAGAGGGAAACCCCTGTTTATTTTTTTTATTTTTAAAATATCTATTTTAAAGTGTAGCAGGGAGTACGGTGAAGTTAATTACTTTAATTATTTAATATTTTTACTGCGTAATGGATGATATCATGATGATTGGGTGATTGGTGAATTGGTTCACTCGTTGGTTAAGTTTTAACACATCTTGAAAAATGGGAAGAGTTTCTTTCTTTCTTAAATGATGGGAAAAGTTGGTGGATAAGAAGAAGGAAGGCTGCTTATATATTGACCATTACTATTTGCATAAGCGGTGGTTCTAAATTCAAATCATATGAACCTTGAGGTAATTCAATCACTCATCATTAATTATCACTAGCCTCTTGGAAATTCCTTGTAGCAAGGCCCCGTCAAATTCATTGGCAAGTCCAACTTACCCAAGTTTATCAGTTTTTACTTATATTTATCAAAACTTATCAAAATTTACAAACAATTACCAAATTTAAAAAACAAAAAAATAATAATTTTGATATATTAGCATCAATTTGTCAAAAGTTACCAGAATTTATCAAAAATTACCAAAAATTACCAAAAGTTAACTTTTAACCCACAGTTTTTTTACCCATGAATTTGACAGACTCTATTTATTTTTACTAAACTTATTTGACAATTAGCTGAATTAATTCGGGTTAGGGTTGGTTGAAGATCAGTTTAGGTTGACGCCAGGTCAATCAATTTAAGTTCGGTTCAAGTTGAGTTTGCTTGAATCTTATTTGGGTTGTTTCGATAAGATTCTTTCAGCAAAAAAGATTTAGAATAATTAGCTATAAATAAGTTTAAAAAATAGATATGATTCTAAACTGATACTTTTGTCATCCTTAAATAAGTGTTAATTTGACTAAACTTTGACCATTGATTATTCACAAAATATAATGAGTTACAATATAAAATTAACACAATCATAATTTTAAGTACAATATCTTTATAACGGTGCTAATTTTATATTGTAACTCATTATAATTTATGAATAATCAACTGTCAAAACTTAGTCAAATTAACACTCATTTAAGAACAAAAGTAGTAGTATTTACTTCCCAATCGATTCAAAGATTATAAAAAAGAATAAAAAGTATGAAATTTTATATATGTTTAGAACTAATCCAATCCTAATGTGGAAAGAAGAAACACAAATGTAAGAAGCAATTGGGGAACTAAGGAATAATAAAAAGTATGAAAATATTAAATGTGTTTTGAACTAATCCGAATGGTAATATGGAAAGAAGAAGCACAAATTTAAGAAGCAATTGGGGAAATGTTAGTTACGTAGGGTTAGAAGTTAGAAGTTAAGATGTGTAGATAGGGTTGAAGTTATAGGTGTGATTAGTAGTGAGATTATGATGAATGATGATAATGACAAACCTTGTTTTGCATCCACGTTTTATTCAAGTATGCGTACTTGTATTGAATTTGGGTTATGGATTAGCTGCCACGTATCACCACTTATCTGGGAACAAAGATACTTCACGTACTTCTCAAAATTTGGCCACCTCCATAGTACACAAAAGAACACATAGTGGCCTTGTTTGAATACCGATAAATGGCATTACTGTTACATTTGTATTGGTTGATTATATTGGCTGTTTGGATTGGCTGTTTGGAAAAGTTGTGATTGATAAAGGTAGCTGATTTTAAATTTTTTTTACTAAAATTCTATTTATACCCTTTATCACTAATATGATAAAGTTAGCTGTTTGGATGGCATATGGTATAAATTTAGACAACTTTTGGATAAAATGGTCTTTTCCACAATCAATCATTTATAATAGACTACTCCCCTCAGCCTATTGAAAAATGGCATATTGGGACCAATAAGCTAATAGAATGGGCTGTTTACCAAACACCCCAACAGCCTATTTCACCCCCTAATAAGCCAACTTTTGCAATAGGCCAATGAATAGGTTGTTTACCAAACAGAGCCAGTATCTTTTATTATTAATTCAAAGATAATTTAGTAGAAATATTAGAGAAACTTATACTATAGAAAATTTTCATGTGAAGTTTTTATTGAAGATTTTTTTTTGGAAACTGTAATATACAATGTTTGGTTTATGCCCAGAAATTTTGGCAAAGTTTCATAGTATTTGATAAAAAATATGATTTTTTTGGAAAATATTTAAAATATCCAAATTACTCTTATTTATTTAATTTTAATTTAATGCGTTGTGTTTAAATTTGTAAAATTAGTAGGAGTGTTTTTGAAATTCGCTTTTATCATATTTCCCAACAAGCTCCTTCAAAATTTCCCTTGACCCCTCTTATGGAAAGGATGAGAAATTGTAAGCTCAATGTAATTTTTTTTTCCACAAACCTCAATGAAACCAAACATGGTGAAAATTGGCCAACACGAAACGTTGACCAATTTCCCCATTGTTTTCCATGAGCCAAACGCTCTCTCAACTATAATTTGTCACAGGGGTTGCTTCATAATGTACAACGAGTTGTAAAAGGAGTCAATTTGTAGGCTGACCCGACTTGACTCAGTTAAAGTTTGAGCCGAACATGATATTGGGATTTGGAGTAAATAAATAGAAAATCAAGAATACAACATAACAAGAGAGTTTGAGGGGGGAAAAAAAGAATTATATTTCTATCGTTTCACTGTTTAAGTGTTCCGCACTTATAATCAGATCTTTCCCGCACTTATAATCAGATCTTTCCCTCATCCTAAACATGGATCCTAGCAACTAATTACCTGTTGCTAGCATCTACACTCACCCATATACCCATTATGCTCCTAGCAACTAATCTCCTTCTTCTTATAACATCAAATTTCACTTCTCCTTTGTAGAGTTTCTAGCTAGCATGCCAATGGGAAACTTTCTCCCCATTTCCTTCCTTATCGTATGTTACGAACTTATTAATAATGTTACATAATATATATCTAGAATATCCTATATCTTTGTTGCTTTGCATTTGAAAAAGATTAAACTAAAAAAAATAAAAACAACGAGCCGAGTCGAGCATATGTCCTAGTTTGGCGAGCTTTGAGTCGAGTATTTTCTTAATTCAGAGTGCGCAACCTGCTTTATAAGCCGACTCGAGTTTGGTTTCGACTCGACTTATTTAGACCCTTATGAAGTTCCCAATAAATTTCACTCTGACTCGAAAAGTAGCAGAGACAAAGACTATGAGTTATTCCTCTATACTTTCTATGCAGCTTTTGAAGAAGGTGTGTGGCAAATCACATTATTGATGTTCAGTAAAAAAGTTATTTAAATGTCTTTATTAAATTAATTTTTATTATTTCACCTAATAAATGGTCCATGGAGCAATAAAAAATAATTATTATATTATTATTATTATAAAATAACTTGTAATATATATTCATATCTAACTATGTTATGCAAGTAATTCCATGTACTAGTATAAACAAATAAAGAGACACATGCTCTATTTAAAATATATTTCCCAACAATTGGACATCTACAAGTTGGTTTACAAGTCTACAACTATTTTACTCGTTCTAGTATTTAATTCACCAAACAGGGCATTAGTATCATGGTTATTATCTAATAATATATCCTCAATGAGCATGAAAACGTGAAAAATATTAGCTCGGATTACATTTGATCGGACAGGACTAAAATAATTTGACA
Source organism: Portulaca oleracea (assembly GCA_029582165.1). Classification (NCBI taxonomy): domain Eukaryota; kingdom Viridiplantae; phylum Streptophyta; class Magnoliopsida; order Caryophyllales; family Portulacaceae; genus Portulaca; species Portulaca oleracea. Next base: position 33,304,687 of record CM055886.1, read on the forward strand.
TAAATCGCATCAAATCTACACAATTAGTTGGCTGGATCATTTTGGTTGCCATGGAAATAACAGGGGAGCTATACATTAAGATTTTGCTGGTCTAATAAATCTCAAACTATCAAACAAATTAATAAATAAATAGAGTCACACGTGACCAAATATATGCTCGTTTCGTCTTATATTTAGAATTCATTTTAGATTGAAAAGTCATATTTATGCCTTACAAAAATATGATTCTTGCTTACACGATGAATTTTAGATATGGGATGGAGGGAGTATGAATATGAAAACTGACTCAAGACCCAAAACCTGAACCGAAAACTGGACTTGGACCCGAACCCACACCCGCATGGTTGATCCAATTTAGGTCCGAATCTGAAGAAAACTTGAACTGAAATTGACCCGAACCACAACCCGAAGTGACTTGATTAAGAATTACACCCAAATGACCCCAAATCAAACATTTTGAAAGAATCTCACCCAAACCAACCTGAATAAGGCCCTGTTCTTTTGTCATGTTGGTTCTAACTCTTCTAACTTATCCTAACTTATCCCAACTTAACACAATTCCCCAAAAAAATATCCACTCTAAAAATACAATTCCGCCAAAAACATCATAACTTATTCAAACTTAACTATCCTAACTTGAAAATAACTTTGGAGAACAGGGTCTAAGACCCACCGAAAGTCAACCCAAACCCATACTCAAACCTAATTGGAACTAGGTGACCCGATTCCAATCCAAACCGATCTGCAACATACTCAAACCCGAACTGATTCACCAGATTGTGATATCTAAAATTTAGAATAAATTAGTGGAGTTAAGTAGTATATTTGTATCACTATTAGCTCATGGGATCTTGGAAAACAATTAATTAATTGATTAATGAATTGCGTGGATGATCATATGGATGGACCAATGGGATTTGATATGATGCTAAGGCGTGTTTGGTTCGAGAAAGTTTCTACTTTCCTTGAAGGTTCTAATTAGAAGCCACATGTCCAAATAAGTTGCACTTAATTGAATGGAAGCCAAACTACATCGAACCACCTACCTTCCAATATTGACTCTCTCCCTAACTACACTCTTCTAATTTGTCCACCCCAAATTCTCTTTCTAGAACTATTTGGTAACTTACGAAAATTTTCAGCTTAATGTTGAAGTATAACGAAAATTTTCAGCTTAACTATTGTAACTTTTCAAAGCCGTAAATTTGTGAGAAATTTAAGGACATGGCACTTTTAACTAAGTTCATCTAATAATTTACTTTATTACCGAGTATATTTTAAAAAATAATCTTATACTTACAATTTTCTAGGGTTTTAGAGAAATTAAGTAATGGATTAACTAGTTAAACATGGATGCTTTGTAAATCATCCTGTTATTTCGACTCATTGTCTCACCCATTACTTTTCTATTATTCTTTTTGAGAATACAATTGACTGATCATGTAAGAAAATAGAGTATCATTTGTCCAAGTTAAAAAAAAAAACAACAACATTGAAGGTTTAATTGGAAAGTTTTTATCAACATTGTTTTTAATCTCTATAGATGGTCGATCATCGTTACACGATAATACTAAGGCCCTGTTCGGCAACAGCGTTTAGGGTAGCGTTTAGCGTTTTTATAAAATTAAAACTCTATTTGATAAATTTTAGGTGTTCGATAAGTTAGCGTTTTAAATTAGCGGATAGAGTTTTAAGTAGCGTTTTGAAAAATTTTTGAAACGTTAATCACACTAACATTTGTGATATGAATTAGCGTTTAAGAAGTTGATTTGCAATATTACCCTCCAATTGCTTATTACTATTCTTGCTGTTGATGAGTGGATTGCACCCAGTCTCAATATTATTTTTAAAGAGTTGGAGAAAAAAGTATCCCTAATTATCAGCCTTTGAAGGTTGGTGGTTTTTTTATTTATTTTTATTTTTATTTTTTTTAGTTTGAATATAGAATATCTTAGCAACATGTATTTTCATTTTTAAAGTGATATTAATTTTGTTAGGTTGATGTTTAATTTGAAGGTGTTTTTTTATGAAGTTTAATAATAATAATAATAATAATAATAATCACGTCCTTTTTGGTCATTTTATAGTCCTCAGTTAACTCAACCGCTAATTTTACCGAACATATTATTTATCAATAGATACTTAAACAGCTATAAGCTATCCACTAAAATTTAACCGCTATCCGCTATCTAAACTGTCATCCGCTACCCTAACCGCTATCCTCTACTGAATCCACTACTTTTGCCGAACAGGGCCTAAATTCTCATCACTCATAAACAGTGGTGGAGGTCTATGAAACTTTGGGGTGATTATGACTTCTCTAAACTAATTTCTTAAAATTACTATATAGTTTAAGATACAAAATATAAAATAATATATTTTCAAATATCAATATTCAACATTATAGTCATAAATTACTCCCAAATTTATATATTCAAAGGAATAAGTATAACTATATGTATTTTAGTCAAAGTGTAAAAAAGTTGAATAGTAGTAGTATTAACACTATTTAGCAAGAACCCTAGAACTTAAAATACTTTGACTATTGTGTGAAGTAAACCATCTTGGATATTTTAAAATTTTATTTTTAAGAGTTGTTTAGAGTTTTGACAAGTAGGCATGCGGATGCAACTAATTACCGGTAATATTAGTTTTCCACGTCAACGCTGCCTCTCTCTAAAAAAACCAACCCACCCCGGAAATTTCCTTACGTCATCACTCATCACACCTTATACTCACTCCATCACGCTGGATAATTTCGCTTTTCCCTTTTCTTTTTTCCTCCTCCCGAAATTTCCACCCCCTATATAAATACCACGCCCACCTCTTCTGTTTTGGTCCATGTCAAAAGACCCACTCCCCAAGCAAAGCAACGAAAAACAGAGAAACTTTCCGTCTAGTGAGAGAAACCACACCGGAATTTCAAGAACCAGTGTTTTAGAGAGAGAAAGCTTGGAAGCTAAGCTAGCTATGGCGGTTCACAGGCGTAATTCGAACTCCGGCGGATGGATTGACGGAGGATTCATCGGAAAAGGATCGTACGGCACCGTCAGTCTTGGCGTCAGTGAGTCCGACGGCGGCGTATTCGCCGTCAAGTCTGCGGCGAAGGATTGTTTCGCGTCGGTCGAGGCTTTGGAGAATGAAATTAGGATTCTCCGATCGGTTTCTGGTTCATCGCCGTTCATCGTCGGTTTCTACGGCGACGACAAGACGCAGACTCACCGGAATCTCTACCTCGAGTACGTCTCCGGCGGCGACGCCTCCGTCTCCGGCGGAGTCTCCGACGTCGACTTAATCCGCTCCTACGCTTGGTGCCTCGTGACGGCGTTGAAGTCCGTCCACTCGCGAGGAGTCGTCCACTGCGACGTCAAGGGGAGCAACGTCCTCCTCTGCTCCGGCACCGGAATCGCGAAACTCGCCGACTTCGGATCGTCGATCAAACTCGGCGACGATCGAACGCTCAAGATCGTACCACGTGGAAGTCCTCTGTGGATGGCTCCTGAGGTCGTCCGCAGAGAATCGCAGGGTTTCGAGGCGGATATCTGGTCGCTAGGGTGCACCGTCCTCGAGATGTTCACCGGAAAGCCAGCGTGGCAGGACCGCGGGGCCCACACGCTGTACCAAATCGGATACTCCGACGACCTGCCCGAGTTCCCTTCCCGGCTGCCCGCCGATGCCCGGGACTTCCTCGAGAAGTGCCTGGTCAGAGACCCTGCCCTGCGGTGGAGCTGCGATCAGCTGCTGCAGCACCCATTCCTGCTCCCTGCACCCGCCACCAAAATTACCGAATCCACCCCCCGTGGCATCCTCGATTTCCAAACCCTAATTGATGATCACGATGATCAAGATTACAACACAGAGGAGGATGATGATTTTTTCGACGAAATTTCCGCAAGGGCAAGGGTAAGTAAATTGGCCACTTCGGCAGGGGTAAATTGGGAAGACGACGAGGGTTGGGTGGAGGTCAGAGGGCTGAGCAAACCGGCGGAGGTGGTGGCAGTGACGGTGGCGGTGGGGGTGAATTCGGAATTCTCCGGCGTGGAGGAGGGCAAAGTGGGGATTTCTGATGAGGTGGAGGATTCGGACGCTGAATCGGACGGAGGGTGCGATTGTGACACGTGGGTGGAATTGGACGGTGGGGATGAGGTTAGCGGCGGTGATCGAGATCAGGGTGGTTCATGTTGGGTACAGAGTGGAGGGGGTGATTCGTGTGGTGGGGTGTGGAGAGAGAAGTTAGTAGCAGCAACAACAGCTGTATTGTTGGGTTTTTCCTTTTTCACGTTTTTAATTTATCATTCTTGTATTTTGGTAATATGGGAGTTAATAAAAGTGTTAATCCTTGTTGGAGCAATTGCAATGGTCCATATTTTTGGTAGCATCTCCTTAAGATCCCTTTTAGATTCTTCTCTGATCTCTATAATGATATACTCACTATGGCATGATTTTTCTAACAAGAATGACATTTCACTCAAAATAATGTTGAAATTTAACTACGGTAAAAATAAGAGTATAGTTAAGAGTTTTATGGTCATTATTAAATAGAAATTACTTTAGGATGAGCGATCCAACCAATTGTGATCATGACCTAAGTGGTGAAGGTAAAGGGTCAAGTAGACAATATCAATATTTAAAAATATTGATATAAGGAACGTTGTTTTTTAATTTCTATAGTATAGAAAAGTTCAACTTTCACTTAACTTTAAACATAGAAGTAGTTTGTTGCTTATTGAAATTTACAAGTATCCAACTAATGGGCAAATTGGACTCATCTCATTAGATCCATATCTTAAAGTTTGCCTAGAAAAATTTATTGGGTGGGCATAGGAGAACCTAGGCCAAAGCTTGGTTGAAGACCATGCCAAACTTCATATATAAAATTTTACGAGTAGTGGGATTTGATTTCATCACCTTGAAGTTGGAAGGTCTTCCATAGTATTATATGAGTCAAACTTAGTAAAATATACATATACATAAAATTAGATAAAGATGATATTTTTTTCCCCTTTTTTCGAGGGGGGAAAAATACCTTGGCCCTGTTCTTGGGATTGGTTAAAATTAGGTTGGGATGGATTGGATTGAATTGATTTGAACAAGTTATGATATTTTTTGGAGAATTTTGGTTTTAGAGAGGATGTTTTTTTGGGGAAATTGTATAAGGTTTGGATAAGTTTGGATTGGATTGGATAGCTGAATCAATCCAAAGAACATGACCTTAATCCCAAATTAAAATATCAAACATTAGAATCTAGACTATTTCAAAAAAAAAAAAAAGATTGTATAGTCTTTTGTTTTGTTTTGTTAGTTAGGTTAGGACTTGGCAAGGAAATGAATTTGATCACATCCAAAGTGGATGTGGTAGCTAGCAAATACCAAATGGCAAATGGATGGAAAAAAAAAAGATAAATAAAAACAAAGGAGTTGGCCTTTATACTTAGCTTACAACTTCCTTCCTTCCTTCCTTCCTTCCAATCTATCTCCCACCAATGTTTAAAACTTTATTAGGAGGGTAGCAACGTGGAGAAATTGCAAGTGCAAGGGTGTTGCTTTCGTCCACCCTTTTAATTCGTTCCTCTACTTGTAACACTAATGTCCAATCCAAAACTACGTACGTGTAACTCTGCGTTTCAATCCCAAGTCAATTTCAACCTTTAGGTTTTGAATTTGCATTTGTATTTGTAGTATAGTTTACTACTATATATAATAACCCAATCATTTTGACATATTCATCGAATTTGACCCTGGTCAAATACTTTGCTGGCTTGTGTCTACATTTACCGACCTTTTTAATCCTTTCACTTTACATTTCGGCTTACTTACTTCCCCCCTAACCTACCCCCTCTTGCTTGGTTCTAAAATGTGTAGCATAGGTTTTTTTTTTCCGGTCAAACATGTATCGCATGGTTATAACTAAGGATGGGTCAAATTCATGGATCCAAAGTAATTGGACAAAAATTAAATTTTGATGACTTTTGGTAAATTTTGATAACTTTTGTCAAGTTTACCTTAATATATTAAAACTAAAATTCTTTTGTTTTTTTAACTTTGGTGATTATTGGTAAATTTTGATAAAAAAAAACTATCCAATCCAGTTTACCCATAAATTTGACACACTCTTAGTAGGTGAGGGTAAAAACTTATCCAAAGTTATTATAATTTATTGAAATTTACTGTACTTACCAAAAATAACGGTTATCATACAAACAGAAAATTATCAAAACTTAATGAAATTTACTAAAGTAACATTAATCATATTTATCATTTACCATTAAACTTTACGGGACTATTTGAATTTATGGGCTTGTTTTACGACTTGACCTTGCTTTGTTTGCAGTTTGGCTTTGTTTATGATCCTTGTAATCTTTGTTTTTAGCCTTTTGGCTTAGAATATTCAGGAAAAATATGCCAATTTGGTGTTTGTGGCATTCATTTTTTTACGTAGTAATGTGGAAGTCAATGAATGGGTTAACTTAAAAATATAAAAAGTGTGTAATTAATTGTAAAAGGTTGACAAGTTTATAATATTTTTTTAGTCACCTATTTTTGTTGGTAGAGATCAAGCTAATTGTTGGTCCATATGGTCACAAAAGAGTAGGTCAAGCTCTCTTATCCCAAGTTTATCCATTTGCAGTACTCAAACTTAAAATCTTACTAAAGGGGCTTGTAAAATTGGCTGTAAGTGGAGGGGATAAATATTTTATAAAAGTTATTAAAATTTACTAAAATTTATCAAAACTTGCACATTTATAAATACTTACTTTTCTCTTTAAAAATGTACTAAATTACTACTTTATTCAAAAGTAGTATTCTTCCCGATAATTACAAATACTTATCTTTATTTACCAAAACTTATTAAAACTTCACAAATTATTAGCATTTTAGGTTGATATTTTAGAATTATCCTAATTTGGCACAACTTGGCTCCATCAATCCTCTTAATAACGGTAGTATACGTAATATGCCAGCATTGATTAAGGATCACCCTGGACATTAGGTAATAGATTCTCATATCATTGATAAATGTTGTTATAATACTCTATCAAAAACACCTAGCAACAAGATGATAGGTACATAGGTGTTTAAGCACACAAGTATACTACTCAACCTTTGATAGATAAACGATCTATCACTCCAAGCTAGATTTCTTTCAAAAGGAATTTATGATTAATAACTCCCAAATAATTAATTAACGTGTAAATTTACCCTTTAATCTGTAAAATTTATTAATGATATGTGGAACCATCTCAACCAGAACCTTAAACTAATGGTTGTAGGTTCAATGATGGTTTTATACTCTAATACGTCCCCTTTGGACTTGAAGCGTGGATGCTGCAAAACCCCATTCACCTTGCAAATGAATAGAGGGTGCGGAGATTCGAATCTGAGACCTCCTTCTCAGGTTTGGCTCTGATACCATGTGGAACTATCTCAATCAAAAGTTTAAGCTGATGGTTGTAGACACAATGGTGGTTTTATACTCTAACAGATTACCCGTGATTGAAAAACCTAATAATCAGACCAACTTTATCCGATAAAAATAGAATCATACATACATATATGCCAGTCACATCTTATTTGAGTGACAAGAGATTCACCTTTTATTTCTACCCTTCAGAGTTCGAATTATGGGAGGAGTATTTTTCCCTTACCATTTTGGAGGATGTTGTGGATAGGAGTGAGACTCAACTTTGAGTCATTGTCACCCCGTTCCCCATCCTCTATATGTGATAAAAGTTCGATGGGTTGGACCGCTTACTTATATTTTAAAAAAAATACATGCATTTATATAAAAGTCAATTTAACGTATGTGAATATGGTCATTGAATGTGTCCCTAAAAACAATTGTATAATCTCATACGTTTCAAAGTGATAATAAATAGTCAATCAAAGAAAGAAAGCCGGCATCAATAATTTGACCACGTTTAAAAAAAAAAGTTGGAAGTATATATTAACTAATCAAGGTAAAATAATAAATCGGTGAATAATAATATAAAGTGGAGTGAGTGTACGTCTGATACAAAGAACCTAAACAAGTAGCTCTGTTTGAGTTGCATATGGGAATTGAATTTAATTTGATTGGAGATTTAAAGGCCAAATTGCCCAAATTGTATGTCCCATGTATCATGATCAAACTGACAGTGAAAGTCTTATATGGGAGACTGGTAGTTCAATCTGGATAAACAATTCCAATTTGGAGATATTTCTTTCATTTTCTTTTCTGTGTTTTTGGCTTTTGGCAATAACGTTGGCTAAATATTAAATCGGTCGAATTCGGTCAATGTCAAAATTCGGATGAGAAATTTATGTTCAGACTCGATTTTAATTGGGGCCAGACCAGGTCAGACACTTCAGACGAAGCCGAATTCGGGTCAGAATCAGGTTCGGACAATAAAAAAGAGAAATTGGAAAATGATAATCAAAACTTTGGAGGTATTGGAAAAAATAATCTAAAATTACAACTTTGTTATGGATAAGCTAAACTTTAACCTATATTATTTTTAGCATTAACCACCTAGTTAAGCTCGTCCGAGAAATGATGTGGTGATGGCGAGATTACACACGGAGTATACATTTAACTGTTCTTTGAGTTACAAGAAGTTCCACGTATAACAACGTCACCACCACGTCACTTTTTAAACAAGTTTAATTAGGTGGTGGATGTTAAAAATAATAGACATTAAATTAAGCTCATCCATAACAAAGTTGTAAGTTCAAATTATTTTTTTCCAATTTTCCAATAGAAAAAGTGAATATTATGTCTAAATAATTGATCAATATCAAAATTCGGACGAAAAATTTATGTCCTTTGAATTTTTCGGTCGGAGTGTCAGACAAAATTTTGTTAACTTACCAATAAGTATATCATATCATATGGACATTCAGATATGCATGGATGACTCAATGGATCTGGTTGAATGAAAAGTATATTCGAATGAATTAGGTGAATTGATAACTCAAAACACTGGGTTTAGAGAGAGTTTGTATTAGGTGGGTATGTCATGTCATTATGTGAAGGAAAGTAATTTTGGAGATTGAAGATATAAAGTTTTATGTGGTGTTATCACTTTAACAAGTGAATGAAATTATGAAAGGTATATACTATATAGTCATTAGGAAGAAACCTCTGTTTAACAATATCTATGTTAAGTATCAACTCTGTTTTTATAGGTATTTTTATCAATATGCTTTTTTTTTGTTTGTGTAATGGAAAATTAAATTCTAATAATCCCAATAATCTCTGCTTTACATTTGTATTATGGTGGTCCTAACAAAAAATTATATTCTAATGGGGTATCAACGAGTCAAATTGTGGTGACTCGATCAAAAACTGATGTGTACCGGTAGTAGTGTGTTTGACACGTCATTTTGTTTTTAACAAATTTACCCTTAGTTAATAAATTTATTAAAAATTATAAAATATTGTACAGGTAGTTAGGATATATTGTAAATTTTTCACTCAAATTTCAATGTGCATTGATTTTCTTAAATTAGTTAGGATGACAAACATAATGACACAACAGTGGTATATATTTAAATATTTATATATTTAAGTGATGTAACTTATCTTACTTACTCTACTTTTCTCTACTTACCTTACCTTACTAATTACTTACCAACAAAAAGAACATAACCTTCTTTTTTTTTTACACTGAATAAATTTGTCATACTCACTAGATCCTTATTTCACAGTACCAGTAAATTCAAAAGACTAATTAAAAACCAGTCTTTTGGCTATAGATTTACAACTTTATATACAAGGGACCTAAATCATGAAATATGACAGGTACTAAGATAGGTTTGTTTGAGTGGATGGATAACCAAATAGGCAATTGACAAATAGTAGATTGGTGGTGGTGGGGATACATAGCTGGGCTGTTGGGTGTAATGAGAAGACCCCCCAAACAATTAGGCCAAAATTAAAGGGCACAACCCACAACTCAACTAGTCAGTAACACTACACAGACAGCCAGACATAGAACAAGTATTAAAAAAAAATCACATGCATCACCAAACATAGAATTCAATTCAATTCAATACAATTTGAGTGGACAAAGTAAAAGAGAAGCTGAGGGTGGGAATTAAACAAGGAATAATACTAACACTATACACACAGTTGTATTACAGGCAAATCTACCTCAACAACAGCTATCAAATATTAACTACATACACACATACACACACATGCCTCAGGCCTTTCTAACATCATTCACATGCCTTGCTTTCTAGTCTGTGCTTGGTTTCACTTTCCTTGCTTTTCATCTCATGGTGTGCCTCTTTTAGGCCTCTCTCACACCCACTACTACTTCTTACTTGTGTAACATGTTATGTTCCATGCATATCCACTCTTTTGTGCATGTATATGTTTTTCTAGAGAAGGGTAAATTGATCAAATCGTAATTTTGAGGATGATCGTCGGTAAATTTTGCAGGTCAAGGACGAAGTGTTGTAATTATTGAACTGTAAACCACCAGCAAACTTAGTTTTAAGTATTATATTATGATACTAAAGAGGTGGTAGGTAAGTGACAATCACCCTATCTTTTATGCTCCCTGTCAAGGTTCAAATCTTGGTGGAAGCGAATATTTTGAAAATTACCACTAGCTAACTTTACAGATAGGGACGATGGGTTGTAAGCATCAAATTCCACGGTTATGACAATAATGGCCTCATATTCACCAAAGAGAAATTTTTTGTTTCCACCAAGAATTGAACGCTAATGGGAAGTTTGAAAGATGGAGAGGCATATCACTTGACTATCACTACTTTGGTTATACAATAAATGTTCTTTTTAAAAAGAAAGTAATAATAGCTAGGCCTACACAAGAACGAAAAGTTTTAAGTTGATGTTTGAAGGCCGATATCTCTGATATCGATGAATCATTTGTACAAGTAACTCAATTAAGGACCTGTAAGGTTGGATAATAAGTGGGTGAGGGTAAAAATTTACCAAAAGTTATTGTAATTTATTAAAGTATATGTAAAGTTACTATGCCTACCAAAAATAACATTTAGCATACAAACCAAAAATTACCGAAATTTACTAAAAGTTACTAAAAATAACATTTATGAAGACATCAGGAAACATGAATTTAAATTTTGTCTGTACCAACGTGCTTATATTGCTTTACTGTCCAACAAAAGTAAGATTACTTTACAACAATACTAATAACAAGACCTAATGTAGTTAAGTTCATGCGAGAAAAATAGCTTTAACGTGACGTTAATTTAGACCACAAGATTTGTGTAACATGCTATGTCTCATGCCAATATTTAGTTTACATAGTAGAGTTTTTAATTAAGAAATAAAAGAAATTTGTTCAAATTTTAAATGTATTGGTGCGTTTGTGTATTTTATTTGTTCAACTAATCAATAAGATTATTTTGCATGAATTTCAATTAATACAGATCCAGAATTTTTACAAACTATCATATTTTTATTATCAAATATGTAGAACATATTTAATCAAATAATTCAAAGAAAAAAAATTCTATTGGACACATGTATTTTAACTTATTGTAGTTACAATTCTGTTATATTTTATTTGAAGGGTTTTTAGTTGCTAAAATCAAAATTAAATTGTTAGTTTTAATTTGTTTACATCATCAATCAAATGGGCCTACTTGACTCAAGATGTGAACCCAAACCTGCAAGTGAATTTAATGTCCTTTGAACAATTCCTGGAGTTACCCTAAAATTGACCTTAACATAAGTCAATGACCCCAATCTATTTCTCTAGAACAAACATTTTTATTTGAAAAACTAATATATTTCTTTTTAAGAAAATAGTTGTGGTTGACCTAGACTTGCTTTGTTTGTATTTGTTTAGTGGAAGATGAATTATCATACTTGTATTTGGAATCATGGGCAAATTTATGTTAGGTCCATGAGTGTACATGGACACCCCAAGTCCGTAAAAAGGTTTAAGGACCTGTCAAATACTTAGGTAAAATGGGTACGGTAAATTTTTATTTAAATTTACCAACTTTTACCAAAATTTACTAAAATTTATCAGAGCTAAAAAAACACAAAATTATTTATTTTGGTATAATATGGTAAATTTGACAAAACTTACCAAAAATTACCAAAACTTATCGAAAATTACAAATACTTAACTTTTACCCAACTACCTTTTACCTATGAATTTGACAGAAATAGTCTATTTGGAGAATATTGTATACTTATGTTGAATAAACATTCTAAAAAAAAGACCAAAAATATTAGTAAGGATATCAATTTAATACAACAACCCAACTATTCATTAACAAAACAAATTTTAAATAACTTATTGTACATTGGTAGAATTTTCTCTTTTAAATATATGTAATGGTAGCTGTTTTTAAGTAAACACCCCTAACTTCAATATTTAAATATGACATTATTTAGACGAGTAGAGGACTGATGGTGTAGGACAATTGATACATCCATTTTTAGCTTGATTGCTAAAGAATATAAAAAGTAGATGATATGTATTAATGTTACTATCTATTCTATTCATGGTTACCCTTTGGCTAAGTATTATCTTGGGCAATAACATCCAAAAGACATGAAATTGGGAGAGTTGGATGCTTTTGGGGGCATTGTCAAGCTACAAAGGAACATTTGAGAATTGACATGTTTTGCTCTTTCTTCCACTACATATGTACACTTGAAAATTTGTTGATCCCCCCATATCCAAATCCCATCTCATCCTCTTTACCTTACTTTATAAGCCTTGTCATGCCACTTGAAATATATATATATATATACACTCATGTTATCAAGATAAAGATAATGTTATTGCACTTGTGCTATTCTTATGGATCAAATTGTGTCATGGTATATTTATAGTTAGCATTGATTTTACGCAGTAAAGTCTTTTTTTTTAGATATAATTATTTTATTTATAGTATCACATGGTATATATAGTATGTTATATAGTTTATATAAAATTTAAAAAATATTTATAGTGAGTTTGTGACTATAAAAGTTGAAGATAGTGATATAAAGATTAAAAATTTAGAAGTAATCTATGGCAATTGGTTTTGACACGTTGTTGCAATTATTTTTCTATTCTAAAACTATATATAGGTTTAATTTATCTTTTTTTTTTTTGAAACCTACGGCTACAAGTGTCTAGCACTCTTTTTTTTTATTTTGGAGGGTGTGTTTAGCTGGGGTATTTATAATTACTGATCAAATTAATTAATCAAGTAGATTTGTGAATTCCACCTAAAGATAAACGGCTGATTAGGAACAAAATGAACCATTAATTCGCCATAACTTCAACTTGATAAATACAATTAATGTATTCCCTCCTTGCCATATTAATTGTTACTTTGTTGACTGTTATGATTTTTAGTGTCATTTTTTAATTGATAAAAATATAATATTTTATTAACAATTACAAATTACAATATTATAATTTTAGGATAGTATTTTTTGTAACAATCTAATGATAGTAATTTTTATATAACAAGACATTATATATATTGAGAAATTTATAGTCAAAATTTTTAAAATTTAGCGGCACAATTTTCTAAGACGACAATGAATATGAAACGAAAGGAATACTTAGTAATTTCTTGGAAAGTTGATATCTAACAACCTAATTTGAATTTTGTCATATTAATCTGTTTATATCATAGTTCATATTACAACTAAAATATCATCTATGCATACATCAAAACCTAAGTTACAACCTATTCCATACCTAAATTATTTTTTTGAGGTAACCGATCCTAAATAATTTACATTAATCATTCATGTTATTCTTTACAACACATTTAAAAGTCATATTATAAGTTATTGTGATTGAGATATGATAAAATCTTGTATTTACATTTTCCATAATTTTAATAATGCATTAAAAATTGAATAAAAATTGAAAAACTATACTGAAAGAATTAAATTTTCATGGAAAATATTTATTATAATTATATTGTACTTTACTAAAATAGAAATGCAAAGAAAACATCATCGTTGTTTTTATTAATTATTATTGCTTTTTTTTGAATTAATCATCACCATTGTTAAAAAAGTATCTTATTAATGTTTTCAATATGAAATTAGGTTGAGACTAAACTATATAATATTAATACATAGTTTAATGATAGATAAATAAATATTGAAACTTTAATATATTTTTATTCAGCAAATGTAGTTTTGAACTTGACTCTTAATATATGCGTTAAAAGTTGACTTTTTCCTCTAATGTCGATTATAAAATAAGGACAATATAAGCTATGTATATGAATTTTAAATGTTTTTACAACTATATTTTCAAATTAGTATTAAAAATATTTACATATAGAAAACATATGTATTATGATAGTATAAATTTCCTCAATAATATTAATGACTAAATTTGAATTGATAATTGTTATAATTTATTTCTAAAAATTAATCAAATAAAATAATAAAAAATTTGCTGTACATTGCATGGATCATCAAAAGTCAGTTTACAACAAAAGGAAAATCCAGCTGTCAATCATATTCATGTTGGATTAATGGAAGCTGTAACTTGGGCTAAGCCCAGTTTCAAATTGCTCTATTTACATGACATATTGGGCTTAGCCCAGTTTCAAATTGCTCTATTTATATGACATAGTTAGACTTGGAGTTTTTCTACATGGGCTGAATGTTCTCCTTGGTCCAATCTTGTAGAAGCCCACATTCCTATCTTGGGCCAAATAGTAAATATGCCCATTTATGGCCCGTTTGATGGGTATGAGAGGGAAAAAAGCCTTGTTATGGAGTTTGGAATTTTTTTTTTTAAAGAGAAAATACCAATATCGGCTTACTCATTAATGATCAAAATTTGAAACATATCATCACGGGTCAAGGACACAGCTTCCTCGGGACCCTCCTCCAACCAAATACGGACCGATGTCTCGTATGGATGGAGACGAGCTAGAGAGTGTGCCACCTTGTTTCTCGATCTAAGTACATGATGCCAAGAAATAAAAACAAAATTGTCTGTTAATTTCAAAATTTCAGCTATGATAATACCTATCGAATTAAAGCTTTGAAAGCCTTTCCTAAGACTGTTAATGAGGGAAAGACATTCGCCTTCAACCTCAAGTGTTCTGTGCCCCGTCTCCCAAGCTGTTTGTAGTCCAAAGAGGCACGCTTCTGCCTCTTCTATCTCCGCTGAAGTAAAACTGCATGATTGCTTTGTTCCTGCTGCAACGATTGTCCCCCTCGGAGTCTCGGATGGCAAACCCCCAACCTCGACCCTAGATACCCAGCTGGGCTGCATCAAAGTTAAGCTTCCAACGGCCTCTTCCGGGGGGGGGGGGGGGAGCCCAGCTGGCCTTGTGTGTTGGCCTCGGAGGCTGCTTCACTGGGGGCAACGCTTGGAACTCCTTCACCACCTCATTTGCTATATGTACAGAGACAGTTGTTGGGATATGTGACTTAGTGACGATAAGCTTATTTCTTGAGTTTCAACATTGCTAAGCCACTGTCAAAAAAACGCTTGCCTTATCCCCATCCAACATCTCGAAAGCTTTATACATGTGATCCGTAGCTGATTGGAAAGGGGGGGCCTAGAGGCTCTCATCAAACTCACTCATCTCCTATATGTCTGTTGCTGGTGGGGAGTGAAACACACTGTATGTGTTCGTCTCCATGTTGTATCCACATATCCTGCATTCCCCATCTACATTCCTGATTCGTCAAGCAATAGCTCCCGCCAGTGGAAGAATTCCTTTAGCCAATCGCAAGCCAAAGGCTTTGATTCTCGGGGGTATATTTAAGCTCCATAATTTTTTCCAGAATGCTTTCTCCGACGTGCCACTGGAGGACGCTTTGTTTGCTCGCTTTTGCTCGCCTACTACTCGTTACCCCGTTTTAACTCTATATTCTCCATTTCTCGTTTCACTCCGAGCTATCTTGTCTTCTGGCCCCGTGGGGCACAAGGGTATAGTGGTAGTTGCATCAACGTCTCCAGGCATAAAATATTGGCTGATGAGATTCACGTTCCATACTCCTCGCTTAGTGTCTATGAACTCACACACTTTACTTGGTGGCTGGCTTGTCGGTTGTGCCGTGAAAACTTTAAATGAAGGCCCTCTGTCCAACCATTTATCCTTGTTAGGGTTTTAATAAAAGCATATTAATCAGCGAAAGCGAAATATGAAGATGACTACTGGATATCGAGAAAAATAAATGAGTGCAAGATAAAGGGGATCGGAATTTAACGTGGAACCCCAAATCGGGGAAAACCCACGGGCGGCACAAGCACAAACGAATCCACTATTTGTAGAGAGTACAACGAACGATCTCCTCCCGAGATCCAACACCAATAGAGTAGAATAACCTACACAAACTCTCACAAAACTCTCTCACCAATTGGAATACGAAATTTTTGAATACACCTCCTCCCATAGGAGGTGCCCCCACACTTGGCCACACCAAACAAGGCGAACAAGGCCCATTATTTATAGGGAAAACTTCCTATAAACCTACCCTGACTCCCACTCCAATTAGATTTAGAATCTAATACAATTAGGAAACCTAACATGATAAGGAAACCTAAATAGTATCCTAATACAATTAGGAAATAGCAAATTGTGGGATCAAGAAATTGGGTGATTTTAGGACACTTTCCTAACAATCTCCACCTTAGACTAAAATCAACGAAAGATCTAAAATTTCTTCATCGCCACCGAACCTCTGAAAGGTATAACTGCGATGGGTAGCCAAACCGCTGAACGGTCACAAACTGGATACAACAGAAATCTTCAGATCCAAAATTTCCTCATCGCCAACGAAGCTCTGAAAGGTAGAACTGCGATGGGTAGCCAAAACCATTGAACAGTCACAAACTGGATCCAACAGAAATCTTCAGATCAAAAATTTCTTCATCGCCAACAAACCTTTGAAAGGTAGAACTGCGATGGATAGACAAACCGCTGAACGGTTACAAACTGGACCTTCAGAAATCTTCACAACCCCTACATCTGATCTTGCCAACGAATTCTCGATATCCCCGAGCGAATTTTCTGAATGTAGTCTTCTTATAACCGAAACCCTTACATGAACCCTAACCCCACGAAATTCGAACAACCATGGCTCTGATACCACTTGTTAGGGTTTTAATAAAAGCATATTAATCAGCGGAAGCGAAATATGAAGATGACTACTGGATATAGAGAAAAATAAATGAGTGTAAGATAAAGGGGATCGGAATTTAACGTGGAAACCCAAATCGGGGAAAAACCACGGGCGGCACAAGCACAAACGAATCCACTATTGATAGAGAGTACAACGAACGATCTCATCCCGAGATCCAATACCAAGAGAGTAAAATAACCCACACAAACTCTCACAAAACTCTCTCACCAATTGGAATACGAAATTTCTGAATACACCTCCTCCCATAGGAGGTGCCCCCAAACTTGGCCACACCAAACAAGGCGAACAAGGCCCATTATTTATAGGGAAAACTTCCTATAAACCTACCTTAACTCCCACTCCAATTAGATTTAGAATATAATACAATTAGGAAACCTAACATGATAAGGAAACCTAAATAATATCCTAATACAATTAGGAAATAGCAAATTGTGGGATCAAGAAACTGGGTGATTTTAGGACACTTTCCTAACAATCCTCCCACACGTTAATGTTATGCTCATTTCTCACATACCATCTCATCTTCTTCTGTACCAAATCTCTTGCTTCGAGTATACTGCGCCAAGTATAGCTCGGTCGAGTCCCAAGTTGAGCGGTAAAGACATCTCCATTCAGATAATATTCTGCCTTCAACATCTTTGCGGCAATATTGTTAGGGTATCTCCATAGTCTTCATATTTGTTTACCAAGGAGCGCCGCATTGAAGTCTGATAAGTCCTTGAATCCCAAACCCCCTTCATACTTGCTTGAACACAACACTTCCTTACTAAGCTAGTGCATTTTCCGCTCCTTCTCCTTTGCTCCCCACCAGTAGCGCCACGTAATTTTTTGAATGTCTTCACAAAGAGATGTTGGTAACCTGAATATGCTCATTGCATAGACAGGTAGTGCTTGTGCCACCGCTTTTGTCACAATCTCTTTCCCCGCCCACGATAGGTAGCGTGATCATCCCAGTTCCCTAACCGCTTGGTCACCGTATCCTTGATCATTATCAAATTCTTATACTTCGATCTTCCCACAAACGTGGGGAGCCCCAGATATTTGTTGTGTGAAAGGACCTCTCTAATCTCCAGAATGCTCGTGATAGCTCGACGTTTCTCAGTTGAGGCTTTTCTGAAGAACACCACATCTATCTTGTTGAAGTTTATTTGCTGCCCCGAAGCCCTCTCGTATAGCTTCAAGATCCTCTTAACTTCATGAGCCTGCTCTTCTGTTGCTTTACAGAAAAGTATTGTATCATCAGTAAACAGAAGATATCAGATGATGGGAGCTCCTCTACAGACTTGAATCCCTTGCAGGGAGCCTTTATGGAGTTTGGAGTTTACTTGCGCATGGATTTCATAATCCAAAGCACACATGATTTTTTTTTTTGTCATTGTTTTTGGTTCACTATGCTAGCAGGGAGTTAGAGCATATGTAATAGGTCTGGCGTAAATTTACGTCCGAGTAATTTCGAATTCGATAAAACCGGTCATTCACCAAAAATTTATTACGCAGACTCTGTTCCATAAGAAGTTTAGACATAAAGATTATCCCGGGACCTGGACCCTGATATTCGATGTCCGAATTGTATATAAAGGTAAGTTCATATTTTTTGTGTCGAGATGATTGAACATTATACGATTAGCTGATGTCCGGATTGTACACGAAGAAAATTAAAATCCAACCCAAGTTTGCTCATAAATCGGGTGCGAACATTGTCCGATTGTTCAAAGTCGAATTTTCTCGAAAATTCAGACAACCCGAACCTAGTTTTCCTAACCCAGATCCAGCTCGGTTTTAAACGGGACAATGATCGACGGACCAATTTTTGAACTCATACGAACTTTTAATGATCATACCCAATTTTTCCATATCAGACAAAAACTAGATTATTGGATCATTCAAAATATTGTCAGGCTTGCTACGTAATTATATTTTATTGTCTAGGGACTTTTCTTCCTGTGTCATTTATTTATTTCCAATAGTCCTAGCAACAATTCAGCCACCAAGTCTTTCACAATCACACATGACAATTTTTATTATTTCTATATTCCATATATAAACTTATATCATTGTGATAACTCAGAAAAAAGAACGACCCAAACTTTCTCCTCCAGGATCGCTACTATGGTGAGACTTTAATCTTATTTCTTTAAATCCTCCATGTCAATGAACTCCAACTGTATTCATCTTAAAGCTTTTACTTATCGTAAAACATGAATGACATTAATTCGACTTATTAGAAATCTTATCTATATCGGTAAACATAGTGGTTATGGAGGTTGTTAGGTGAATTTTGGCGACGATCTGAACATCGACCATAATCCCAACTAGCTCAGTATCACTAATTAATGGCACTCCATTGGTGGAGAAGCTTATGTTTCCGATTCAAAGTGAATTTCCATGGAAACCATGGCGAGTGGTTATTGTTACTAGTCAAAATAATTGATTAGGTGAAGAGATTGATTTGTGAAATGAGAGCCAATAAAAATAGGTCATTATACTGCAATCTATTGCTTGAACTGGGAAGTGGGAAATGATTGTTAATTTGTTATCGTTATTAGAAAAATAAAGAAAGAAATTACATGTCACGTCAACATGGGTAAAGTATTTTTTGGTAATCCTTCAATGCAAATAGAATGTTTAATATCATTCCTATTTTTTAAAACTTCATTATACTCTTTATATTGTGAGTGGATCTCAATCTACCTTTTTAGATTTAAAACATCTATATATGATATCACTACATCTTGTATTATATTTCCTTTTCTTTCAATTTTCTTGAGACGCCAAGTGACATTATTTCATGTGGAGCAATTGAAAAAGAAGTATATAGAAGTAGTCTCGTCTTCTGTAACTTTTACGGTTACGTCATGCCATGCTACAACCTTCACTCATTAGTGTCAGTGAACGTATTTACTCGCATTTGGTTATTTCCCCGAAAAATATTTCCTCCCAAGGAAAATTTTCATGAGAAAGAGTATGTTACAATGTTTTGTTTACATTTGAAAACATGGAAAAATTGACAGGAAAGTTTATTCAAAATGTCCAAATTAACTTAGTTGTTAAATTTATAAAATAATTTTTAGGGGTATTTTGAGAAGTTACATTATAAATAGTTTCACTTTCCCATGAGAAAAAAATTTCCCAACTCTCCCATGAGAACGTTTTTCCCATGAATCAAAGGAAATTTTTGGACCCCACTCAAAAACTTTCTCATCCTTATTTTGCAACCAAACATTGGGAACTTTAATCAACTTGGAAAAGTTGACAAACTTTCCCAGGAAACATTCACAACCAAATACTTCCTTAAAGCAATATCAACAAAAATGAAAAATCACTTATCTTTTGATGTACCAAAAGGCAAGCAAGCCCTACCAAAAGGCAAGCAAGCCCCATCACCTCTCATGTTCCATTTGATTCGTACGAATTTACAGGTGAGTATACAAACACTTGCTCTATTGCTCTATGTTCTATGTCTCTCTCATGTTTCTTGCTCTTTCTAACTACCTTCTGTTATCCCCATCTCCCTTCTTGTGGAGTGGAAGCTCACCCACCAAGGTATCTCTGGCCCTTGCTCATCCACCTTCATGACTTCACCTTTTTGTTACTATTGTTGATATGGAGGTTTGTAGCAAGAGGTATAAGATGATATGGGCTTAATTTTACTTACAAGCCCAAAGAACATGAGTACAAAAGGTCTTACTTGTAGTGGACGAGACACATCCAAGTTTGTTTGGATTCTATTATACTTGACTTTGTTAGCTCATGGGCAGTAAAATTTCCTCATCTCCTTACATAAGATCAAATTCAATCAACAAAGTTGCTACAAGAATAGAGAAGATATTCTAAAATTAAATCGAACTCACCGAGGGGAATATTTGTCGATTTTGCTTCGGATATAAGATGTAAACAATCCGACTCAAGATCACCTTGTTATGTACGTACATGCCATTGAGCCAATTTGAGCTTGTACATCGCTACCTTTGCCTCATCAATGTTAGCAGCCTATGTAGCTGCCACCGTAACCCCTCCCGCCACATCTTTAAGCACCACTTTTATTTCGACCCGAGCACTTCTGTCACGAGATGCATCAGTGTTAATTTTGATGTATCCGCTGCCTAGAAGAGACCAAGATATTAACTGCTTATGCGCTCTCTCCATCTTGGTATGTTGTTGTTTCTGACAAGCCTTGTTAAAATTGTTCCATAACTCTTTTCAATCTATCCTTTAACACCTGCACATGTGTTATTTTGATTTGGAACACCAAGCCATCCACAACATCCATAATTTGAAGAGGGTCTTCTGTAACTACTCCTCATTCAAGTCAACACACCAGCTCTTCAAGACCTTCTATATGTTGTTCTTGCCACTAGCTATTACCCAAGCATGTAAAGCTTCAACCAACTAAATCCCTTTTACCTTGTCATAGTCAATCAGCGTATGCTTCAAGGTCTCGGATGATCTTAAGCATATTGGGCACATCTCACTCTCCCCCACATGTTGGTGCTTGAGGGTGTCTTTGGTTGGTAAGGTATTTGCATACCACCTTCATAGGAAATGTTTAATCTTTAGGGTTACATTTGCACGTCACAACTTGGCAAAGAAGTTGTCATCAAAGCCATTGGCATCAACCAAGATCCCAAGCTAACTAGTGCGCGCGAAGAAACTGTATACACCCCCTAACGAGAACAACATGCGTGTGATTTAGGCTTTTTCACTGAGTGGGATTGCCAATATGAAATCCTTGCCCCTTTGGTTAAAAAATCTCTCTCTTTAATCCGCCACAAACTAACGGGTATCTTAATCATCCAAGAGCTCAAATACCATCATATCTTCCATATGCTTACCCTTCCGTGTAGTGGCCATTTTTGCTTACCCCATCAAATAACCAAGGGTCCTGCCAAACTTTCACATGCCTTGCATGCCTAATTCTTCACACTATCCTCTTCTTGAATAGATCAAATGCATTGTGATTACTACGCCAAGTGAAACTTGAGGTGTGTCCTAAAGAAACCTCCAAAATTTCTTTCAATGGAAAGTATTTTGATTTCAACACTTTGCAACAACAAAATCCCGATTTTCTAATGATCTCCACCCTTGCTTTATCAAGAGGGCATCTAGGCTCTAGCTATAATTCTAAGATAGTTTACCAATTGAGCTACCAAATTTCACATGTTTAAAGAATTATTATTACTTAATTATCTTATACATTTCTATACGCTATATTATTATTGACCTAACAAAAGACCATGCATTGTTGAATAAATCTATTTCATAAAAACATAATATAAACATAAATATTTTTGAGTCAAAATTATAATTTATTCTAATGTTACAAAAATATCGCACAAATCAATCATATATTACCATAGAAATAAAAATGTAAAATAGCTTCTTTATGAAGTAACACAATAAAACTATTTTAAGTTAGTAATGTCCCATGTAAAATAAAATTTTAAAATAATTTTCGACCTCACTTTATTTTTCATTTCATTTTAAAAAATTCCCTTACAAGATACTTTGTCCCTTTCTAATTGTATGTTAATATATTGGGTTTTTTTGTAGCCCATTGGATCCTAACAAGTGGTATCAATGCAAGATGGAGATGACTTCAATCATGAAGTGCGAGATTCCAAAATTTGATAGACTATGTGGAGACTGCAGATGAAGGCGATTTTGGTTCAACACGGGATATGGGATATGATCGAGTATTTCGATACGAAGACTGATGCAACAATCAGAATAAACAGGTATTTCGACACGAAGACTGACGATTGCACATGTATATAATTCAGGTCTTAATGCTGGAAATTTGAATGATCCCAATCACATTATTTATCTTCATCCTTCAGATAACCCTAATAATGTCTTAGTTAGTGATTTGCTTAACGGAGAAAACTATGGTCATTGGAGAAAAGCCATAGAAATAGCCTTGATTGCTAAGAATAAATTGGGTTTTGTTCTTGCGACACATACTAAGCCAACCAATAATCAGTACATGCTTCAGTGGAAGAGACGTGATAAAATGGTCTAATCTTGGTTAATGAATGTTGTAGTTCATGATATCGCTCAGGTATTCTTTTCTTTTCTTTTTTTTTTTTTTTTTTTTTGCAAATTCAAGAGACGTTTGGGTTCAATTAGAGCAAAGGTTTGGGGAAACTGATGGAACAAAGATATTTCATATTCAAAGAGAGTTAATGACTATATCTCAAGAAAGTTACTTTGTCATTGATTACTTTACTAAAATCAAGAAATTGTGGGATGATTACAATTGTTTGATTACTATTCCCAGTTACAGTTATGGTCTGGAATGCCAAAGTTTACAAACTGCACAAAAGTTGATCAATGACCAGCAACTTATGCAGCTCTTGGTTGGTCTAGATGAGAGTTATCGTGTGACCAGAGGCAATATCCTTATGTTAAAGCCTTTACCTAACATTGATCAAGTGTACCAGATGGTGTTACAAGAAGAGAAACAGAGATCTTTATGTGGAACTCAGTTTAATCTTGCTTCGTCTGCCTTCAATTCACAAGGTTCAGAATCTGTCTTTGCTTTTCAGCACAAGAATTTCAAACAGGCCAATCCTAGGTCTTATCAGCCTCCTTACAACAATCAGTATTCCAATTCTAATTCCAATTCAAATAAGAGGAATCTTTCTCAAACATTCAATCAATCTTTTCCTGCTAAGAATGTTACTAGTAGGTTTCAAGGTTCTCAAGAAAGAAAGTTCAGTATGTTTTGTGACTATTGCAAAGTTTATGGGCATACTATCCAAAGATGCTTCAAGATTCATGGCTATCCCCCTGGACACAAGAATTACAAGACAAATAAAGTTGCAGCAATGGTGCAGCCTGAGATAGAAGAGCTTGTTACATCTGGCACTAATTCCAGTGTTACCCCTGCTTCAGTTTTGGCTGCTGATCAATATGAACAAGTTTTGCAAATGATTCGGCAATATCAAGCAACTCAGAATCATAATTTTGATGATCAAGGAGCAGTTGGTTTTTTTTGTTGGAACCAGTTTTACAGGTAACCCTTATCAAATTCATCAAAAACAAACTGGTCATACTTGGATAATTGACAATGGTGCTTCTAATTATGTTACTTCTGATATTTCTCTTTTACATGATGTTAAATGTCTTGAAAGGCCTTCTTTTATTGTTATTCCTAATGGAAAGAGATCTATGATAGAATATGTTGGTTCTTTAATGCTTAGACCAGGTTTAAAACTTAAAGATGTGTTATATGTTCCAAATTTTTTGTTCAATCTGTTGTCTGTTCATAAGCTTGTTGAGCAGCTTCGGGCTTGTGTTGTTTTCTTTCCGAATAAATGTGTTCTTCAGAGCTTCGACACTGGCATAATTCTCCACCTTGGTGATGAAAAGAGGGGTCTATACTTCCTGGAACAAGATGCCGAACAAAAGGAGTTTGTTTCTCTCCGGAACAACAAGGTTGTAGCTTGTCTCTCGAAGGCTGAAACATGGCCTTTTCGACTTGGTCATTTACCTTTTGTTCAGATTAAACATACTGATGTAATAGATTCTTGTATAGAACATAAACATCGAACTTGTAAGATTTTTCCAATGGCAAAGTTTCACAAAAAATCCTTTCCTCTCAGTACAACTAAATCTGTGCTTTGTTTTGAATTGTTATATGTTGATATTTGGGGTCCTTGTCCTTATCAAACACAAGATAAAGTTGTTTATTTCTTGTCTATTGTGGATGATTATTCTAGATGCACTTGGGTTCATTTAATGACTAACAAGAGTGTTGCTATGTCTTTATTGAAAACTTTTGTTATATTTGTTGAAAAGCAATTTAATGCTTCTGTTAAGTACATTCGTACTGACAATGGTCTAGAATTCAAAGATCAGATTACTCTTGAGTTTTATGCAGGAAAGGGAATATTACATCAAACGACTTGTATTGATACTGCGCAGCAAAATGGCATTATGGGGAGGAAGCATCAACATATTTTGTAAGTGGTTAGAGCTTTAATATTTCAATCTAAGTTGCCTAACAAATATTGGGGTGAAGCTTTGTTAACAGTCGTTTATTTGATTAATAAAATGCTTTCTGTTATATTGCATAACAAGAGTCCTTATGAAATTCTTTATTCTTCTAATTTCTTATGATCATTTGAGATCTTTTGGGTGTTTAGCTTATGCTGCTACTTTAAAGAGAAATAGGAATAAATCGCAACCAAGAGCTCGCCTTGCATATTCATTGGTTATCCTGTTGATAAGAAAGCTTATAAGTTTCTTCTTGATCTTGTTACCAAGAAAATCTTTTACTCAACAGATGTTACTTTTCATGAAGATGTTTATCCTTTTCATGTTATGCCAAATAAATTTGATTTCCTTTGCCAATTGTTACAGATTACATAGCTGACACTATTAATTTTAAAGAAACAAATTATGATTTCTTTCCTCAAAATCCTGATAATCACACTTCTACTGATGTTAATAGTGTGCAGCATGGTGATGATTCAACATAACCTACTATTAGATCCTACTATTTCTTCGCAAAAATCTGTTGAGATTCAGCAAGTGGTACGGGCGTGCAGCAAACAGAACCTATTAATTCTCCTACTAATAATATTGTTTCTAGGAGGTCTACTAGAGCTTCTAAGAAACCGCAATACTTAGCTGAATATCATTGTGCCTTAGCTTATACCAATCTTTTGTCAAGGAATTTTCATGCTTTTCAGGTTGCTTTAGAAGAGTATCAAGAACCAAAATCTAATGAACAAGCAGTTGATCTAATTGGGTTCAAGCTATGCAAAAGGAAATTTATGCTCTAATGAAAACCAATACATGGGAATCAGTTGACCTACCTCCTGGGAAGAAAGCCATCAGTAGTAAGTGGGTATACAAGGCTAAACTTAAGGTTGATGGGTCTCTTGAAAGGTTTAAAGCAAGATTGGTAATAAGAGGCTTTACTCAGTAATATGGAATAGATTACCAAGAGATTTTTTCTCCGGTTGTTAAAACGACAACCATTAGGAGTATTATTGCTTTAGCAGCTTCTAAAGATTGGTCTTTATTTAAGTAGATATGTTAATAACACTTTTCTTCATGGTGATTTAGATGAATAAGTTTATACGCAGAATAAAGGTATCCCAAATCCAAGTAATAAGGTTTGAAGGCCTAAAAAGTCTTTATATGGTCTTAAGCAAGCTAGTAGACAATGGTTTTCCAAGCTTAGCAACACCTTAATCTCATTAGGATATCAACAATCCAAGAATGATTATTCTCTGTTTATTAACAAATCATCTATTGACATTACTATAATTGCAGTCTATGTGGATGACATTCTCATTACAGGGTCTAATCAAGCGGAAATTCAACATGTCAAACAACACCTTGACACTTTGTTTGGCATCAAGGATCTTGGCAAGTTGAACTATTTTCTAGGTTTAGAGGTTTCTTATCTGCCTGAGGGAGTAGTTTTATCTCAGCAAAAGTGTACTAAGGAGCTTCTGAGTGATTGTGAGAATTGGCAATCTGCTCCAGCCATCACTCCTTTACCTGTTAATTTGAAATTAGAACCTAATGATGGAGATTTATTGACTGATCCTCTTTTCTACAGGTCATTAGTTGGTGAGATCAATTTTCTCACAAACACAAGGTCTAATCTCAACTATACTGCACATACTCTCAGCCAATTTATGCAGCAGCCCAGAACAAGTCATTTAAAAGCCCTTCAACACACTCTCAGATATCAGAGAAATAACAGGGCTTGGCATCTTGCTTAAGGAGTCTGACAGCATCAGTATCAAGGCTTTTTCAGACTCAAACTGGGGAGCTTATGCATTCACTCGAAGGTCTGTCACAGGGTATATAATTTTGTTTGGTGATTCTCCTATAAGATGGAAGAGTAAGAAGTAGGGTACAATGTTAAAATCATCTTCTGAAGCTGAATATTGAGCAGTTTCTCAAACAGATGCGGAAATAACCTGGATTGTCAGATTGTTGTAAGAATTAGGAGTAAAATCTTTGAAGCCCATTACCTTGTTCTGTGATAACCAATCAGCCATTCATATCAGCAGAAATTCAGTTTTTCACGAAAGAACCAAACACATTGACATTAATTGTCATTTTACTAGGGAGAAAGTTCTTGAATGAAGGCTTGCTACAACTTACTCATCTTCCTACACAAGAGCAGCTTGTTGATGTTCTAACCAAGATTCTACCTTCTTCACATCAGAATTACATTTTGTCCAAGCTTGGGATGGTTTCTCAACCCTTCAAGCTTTGGGGGGGGGGGTGTTAGAATATATTAGTCTTTGTTTGTTATTTTTCTGTTTCATGTTAGTTAAGATAGTTAATCTTCTTTCTTCTTTATTTCTGAGGCTATATATACCTCTCATGTACTCCTTTCACAATTCATTCAAATTCAATATATACAAATTCAATCATAGTTCTAAACACTTTCATTGAAATGGTTATCTCTTTTCTTTTTCAATCTCCTCTTATTCAACTAACATCTCATGGGTTAATTTTGTTTAACTTGCGTTCTCTCTTCATGTCAGTTACTGCTTGTTGTTATTTGGTTTTAATGTAACTCTAATTTCTCCTAGCCGCCCTATAAATAGGGTACAATCTTCTGCACTTTAACCTGCGGCGATCGATTAGATCAGAGATAAAATATTGAGAGAGATACAATTTCACCAATATATTCCCAGTGTTATCCCGAGAGATTGTGACCTGAGGGTTTGAGAGATTTTAATGTAATCTCCATTGTTGATCATATCACACCTAGTGATAGTGATCGAGTTGTACTCCTCCCTTTTCATAGTGGATTATTTTTTGGTTGTCGTTGTCTGTGAGTTTTCCTATGAGTTCTTCGGTTTCCCATGTATACTTGGTGTTTGCTTATCGCTTAGTTTTCATTCCTGAACTTTGTCGTAATTTCCGTCATCTCGTTTTTACTTCCACTATAACCTTGCAGTTATTTTCTCTGAATTTCTTAACACAATATAAATTATATTCAAACAAATTAGACTTGTCGTGAAAAATATGTTCTAACACATGATAGTTTTAATGAATGTATACATTAATAAAAATGATTGTCAAAGTATCATTTCATAAAGGTAAACAATGAGAAAATTACACATTAATGTTCATCAATTTGACGAACACATAAATAACAAATGATATATTGAAGTGGAACAAATGCACAATTTGGATTCGAATAATCAAAGAGTAGTTAATGAGTTAGATGCTATGAATGAAAATGCATTGCAACTTTCGAGTGATCATTCACTTGCATCAATTCCAGTTATGAATGATCCTCAGCTTATTATTGAGTCAACAGCTCTTGGAGGCAACTTGGTGCTTGGAATTGAAAAATCAGTAGAAGTCATTGATGAGGTTGAGCCACATTTTAATGAAGGATTATCTCTGAGATTGGCTACCCATGATTCTCAGCAAAATCCCAACAAATCAATCACTAATGAGGCTAGTGATGATCTACACTCCATCTCCTCTGATTGTGAGTCTGTGATTAAAGCTAGAGAATTCATAGTTGAACAAACTATCAGATTTGGAGAGAAAAGTGGCTTTATGAGGGCAAAAAAAAAAAAAAAAAAACACCAATCCCAGGAAGTATCTTAGTGAAAAATTGTCAGCAAGAAAGAAGAAGAAGATTAAGGAAAGTGCGAGAAGAAAAGGAACTTCAGATAGGTTCTTATCAACTTCTACTGAGGGTAGTGTTCCGTTCTGATTAGAATGAGACTGTGGGTCAGACAGGTATGAAAGGGTGGGTCCAATTTACAGTTTATCTTTCTGTGATTTGTGATGACTTTCTGGCTTTGCTCTACTTTTGTGATATGTTGGGTTTCTGCTTGGTTGATGGCTTTGATTTTCTGGTAGTTCAGCCTCTTCATGTGTCTATAGGTGGTGAGTTGTTTTTTTGAGTGGACGGTTGCTGCTGTTGTTCTGACAGCTTCACTGTCTATACTTTGTTCCACAAAATTGGCGGCACTTTTGATTTAGACAATCAAAAGGTTTGGTGGTGTATTATGTCTTTTGATGGCGTTCTTGGTCTTTCTTCTGGAAAATTCAGGATTTGGAGTGAATTCTTACTCAACTCCTTCACATTCCCAGAGTTCTACAGATGTCGTCTGCATTATAGTTAATCTGAATAAATTTCTCCAATGGAGTGTTCTCTTGGTTCAATCTAAAGTGGGTTGGGAGTATCAGTTGGTTGTCTTTGTTGGTTGTTATCATTTCAATTTGTATGGCTGTCTTTGTAAGCCCATCTTTTGATTTGAATAAAAGGGTCTCTTGACCGCAAATTATCAAAAAAAAAAAAAACAAATGATATAGAGATGCAAATTAAGTTGATTATGTGCTTACAAACATTAGCTCTTAGATTGTGGTCCAAGGACCACAAAGTGTTGTGGTCCAGGCTTAGAGCTTTTTGTGTTATGTTTGAGTGTTTTTATGGGTTGAGACTTTTCTGTTAGGTTTTTTACCTTTAGGGACGACGTTGACTATATATAATACTTCATGATCCTAGGTTTGTAATCGAATTTCTATCCAAACATGGTTCTAGACAACAATATTAAAAAACTGATGTACTTCGGCGAACCTATTAAAAATGTTCAACATATGTTTGCATATTTACTATAATCTATATGGGAGCTACTTGGCTCCATAATGTCCAAATTTACATTTTTGGCATGAAATGAAAGGCGCCGTTGAAACCCATCTCTCAAAAACATTTAATAACAAATGATAAATTTTTCATCTACAAATATATAATTGGAAAATTGAGCTCTACACACTGAAAATACTTTTAAGTCAAGTCAAAATGTAATCTTCATTTATGGTAGCTTAAATTTAGCCCCAATATTACAATTGTATAATATGCTAGGGGACTTGTATGCACCGTTATCATTTAGTTTACTTTTTTGGCATAAAATGAAAGGCGTCGTCGAAACCCATCTCTCGAAAACATTTAATAACATATGATAATTTTTTCATCTGCAAATATGTAACTGGGAAATTGAGCTCTAGACACTAAAAACACTTTTAAGTCAAGGTCAAAATGTAATCTTCATTTATGGTAGTTTAAATTTAGTCCCAATATTACAATTGTATAATATGCTAGGGGATTTGCATGCACCATTATCATTTTAGTTGGTTATTTTTCAAATCATGTAATTGTATGATAGCTAGAGAGGTCTTATTGTTGAGGTGTTTTTGAAAGTTTACACCAATTTTATCAAGGAAAAACTTATCTTTTCCCCTACAACCCTAAATATAAATTCGTTAGGTCGATAAAAATATAGCATATAGGAATCAAACTCTAAATCAGTTCGGATTTGGTTCCTCATCGACATTCGACTCAATTATCCTTGTACAATTTACTAAACACCAACTTGAAACTTGAAAAATGTAAAATGGCACACATAAATTTTGGAAAATTGGATTTTAGTAAGGTAGATTACAGCCTTACAGGAGTTTGGACAATGATAAACTAAATCCCAATGCATTAGATTGTAGTGACAAAAACTATCATATGTTGTATCATTCTAAAATATCTTTCAACTCACAACTAGACCAGACAAAACAAATATGAGATACTAAAGACGAACCAAGAAAACCAAACCTGGATGGATGATCCGATTTTGACTCGAACCGGAGACAACCCAACCCGAAACCGACTCATACCGCAACCCGAAAAGTGATCCAAGTAAGATCACCACCCAAATGACTCCAAATCGATCCAGAGAGATCGAAATTAGTTTTCTCAGTGCCGACCAGAAACGAACCAAACCCAACACAAACTCGAATGGATTCATCAATTTGTCAGCTCTAAACAACAATTCGGTGGTGCTATACAAAAATTCAAGGATTTGATAATTTAGTATATTGAAATACATTTCTAATAGAGTGTTTGGTTCATGGAGTTTCCTAGGAAAGTTTTTCAACTTTCCCAAATTTATTAAAATTTCTCATGTTTGGTTGCAAAATAAGAATAGGAAAGTTTTGTGGTGGGTCCCAATATTTTCTTATGTTAGATGGGAAAATGTTTCCCATGGGAGGGGTGGGGAAAGTTTGTTTCCCATGGGAAAGGGAAAGTATTTTAATCAAACTTCCCAAAGTACCCCAAAAAAACTATTTTATAAATAAAAAAAAAAGAGGGTAATTTAGACATTCCTACAAACTTTTCTACAAACTTTCCTATGATTTCAAGTGTAAACCAAACACTGTGAAATATTCTTTCCCATGAAAAATTTTCCCAGTAAAAACTTTCCTAGAGAAAACTTCCCCAGGAAATATTTTCCCCGGAAATAACCAAACACACCATAAGATTTAACTTACCCATGGTTACAACGCGTACAGTTCATTTTACTACCAATCTAATCTACCATCCAATTTTTTTCCATAAATATTCCTCAATCCTCATTTGACAAGCACACATATAAAGGCATACACAGGCAGGAGAGAGAAAGCAAGAAAAAAGAAAAAAAGGAGAAACAGCGAAGGCCAAATTGTGACCAAAGTCGAAACACCAAAATTAAAAACCACCTCCCCTTCCATTTTCCTCTCTCTCTCTCTCTCTCTCTCTCTCTCTACACTCTCAGATCTCTCCGTTCTCTCTCTCTAGTTTCTCTCTCATCCTCTGGTTCTTCCTCGTCTCTGAACCCTCGCTCTGATTCACCGGAGGAGGGTTCGTCACTTCAATCGCATCGCAAGGATCTACTCTCGCTGCTCACTCTCCTTCAGCCATGGCGGCCGCCAATGCTCCCATCCTCATGCGCGAAGCTCTTACGGTTAGTCTTACTCTTCGGATTTGCGATTTTGCTGTGTTCTTTGCTCGTTTGTTGATTCGTTTTAGTTTGATTTCTGTTTCTGATCGTTTCATTTGGTAGCGAATTGAGTTCGGAACCCTAGGGGATTTGGATTGGAGTAGACTTAGTGTTAAGCTTGGTTTGACGTCGGATCTGGTTAGATCTCGGTTGATGTTGCGGTTTGTGTGTTGGTTTGAGCTTCAATTGGTGAATTTTAGTTCAAGGTTTTAGTGTGAGCGTCGGGATTGATAGGTGTAGGTCTGATTAGATTTGATCTGGAATTCAGTCAATCTTAGTTGATAGAGTGGTTTACTGAGTCGTTTTTGATGGATGTGTGTGAGTGGACTGAAGTTGAGTTGTTGAAATTGTGATCACAGCTTCCGAGCATTGGGATCAATCCGCAGTTCATTACTTTTACTCATGTCACGATGGAATCAGACAAGTATATATGTGTTCGGGAGACTTCGCCACAGAACAGCGTTGTTATCATCGACATGAACATGCCGAATCAGCCTCTACGAAGACCTATCACAGCTGATTCTGCTTTGATGAATCCCAACACAAGAATTCTTGCCCTTAAAGGTATGATTGGATTACTATGATATGCTTGCGATTCGCTATTGTGCTTTAGTGGCCATTGATTTGTGTTTTATACTCAATTCTGATCCTGATTTGGATGTGATCGTATGCCTGTTTAGTTAGGCTATGTTCCCTGATTACTCCTCATGGGTGAACATTTGAATCGTGATAAGTTCAGTGTTGAATAAGTTCAGATCTGTCATTTTCTTCGTGTCGATATGTTTCCAATAAATATATTGAGAACTAGTTTATACTTGATTGCTATCTGTTGCGGGCACTAATACTTAAGAGCATGATAAATTTTCGCAATTTTTTTTGGTCTCTAACTTATGATACTTGGCGCCATTATATTTCCGCTAAATGTTTTGGTATATTTGGTAAATTTTTTGCTAATTACTACTTTTGTATTTGAAAAAATTGGCGCACTCAGCTGCCTCCTTTTGTAACTGTTTTTTGATATAAGTCTAATTTATGACATTTGATGTGAAGCTCAACTCCCGGGTACAACTCAGGATCACCTTCAGATATTCAATATTGAAGCAAAAGCTAAGATTAAGTCCCATCAAATGCCTGAGCTTGTAAGTTCCTCCCTGATTTTTCTCTGAGCTTATCAGCTGTTTTCTCCCATAATTTGTGTATATAGAGATGGTTTCATGGTCTTTCCCTTTCTCTCCGTAGGTTGTCTTCTGGAAATGGATTACCCCTAAAATGTTGGGCCTTGTTACACAAACTGCAGTCTACCACTGGTCAATTGAAGGCAAGGCACTTCTTCTATTTTAGTTATGTTTGGAGTTCTGGAATTTATTCTCCTTTGCCCCCTCTGTCTGTCATTACCTCATCCTCATCTTTCATCCTGTATGTGGTTATATTATAGGTGATTCCGAGCCTGTCAAGATGTTTGACCGCACAGCAAATCTTGCAAACAATCAGATAATCAACTATCGTTGTGATCCAACAGAGAAATGGTTGGTTCTTATTGGAATTGCTCCAGGGGCTCCTGAGGTAAGACTCATCTTTTTCTTGGAATATTTGGAACACATTGATGACATATGTTTAACGTCAAGTATTACTTATGGGAAACACTGCATCTGTGCTTGTTGCTGAATCCGGCTATGGCACTTGCTGTAACCAGATCAATTATTGCTTAAAAATTTGGAGCTGTTGGTGCCAAATTTTGTTATGTAATTTAAGGTGAATAGCGGCTAAAGTAGGACTTTTTGTAATTTTTTATGCTATCACTCAAATATATACTGAGTTTCTATGGTGAATCCCGTGTCTCTGATTTGTTCTGTTTTGAAAGGTGATTCTTATTCTTCATTGGGCAGTAGCCATTAAAGACCTGAACCATTTTGATATCTCAAACATAATTTGGTGGTGTCTTGTTACAGAGGCCACAATTAGTCAAGGGAAATATGCAGCTGTATTCTGTTGAACAACAAAGAAGTCAAGCTCTTGAAGCTCACGCAGCGTCATTTGCTCAATTTAAGGTGCTGGTTTATGTTTGACCTTATTTTGTGTGTTGGGTTTCAGCACTGACTGTTTCTTTTCTTCTGTTGGTATTAGTCATTCATTAGTTGCATTTCGTGTATAGGTCCCGGGGAATGAAAATCCTTCAACCCTTATCTGTTTTGCCACCAAGACCTTGAACGCAGGCCAAGTTACATCAAAGTTGCATGTCATTGAACTAGGTGCCCAGCCAGGTATATATGATTTTGTTGATGTATTATGAGCGTTCAATGCTGAATAGATTTTTTGTCCTTCTTGCTTGCATTGTACTGGACTACTGGATGTTGCTCTATGTTAAGTCATGAACTTCTTTTACTAGTTATGCATTTAGGTTTAGTATTTTTAGATTTGAAAAGGTTGCAACAGACAGCAGGGGTAAGTTTTGCATGTAAACAGTTAGCATATTCTCAGTTGTTGGTTTGCTTTGCGTCATGGTTGCAGAAAGGTTATGAGCTTATATGAACAGCTAGCCTATTCTGCCTGGAGATGCTATTTTTTGTTTATATTTTCATCCAATCAATATTGGGGAATCTTTTTTCAGGAAAGCCAAGCTTTAGCAAGAAACAGGCAGACCTATTTTTCCCCCCTGATTTTGCAGACGACTTTCCTGTTTCGATGCAGGTAACATCAGTGGCTTGTCAGCAGTTTTCCATAGCCCGTGTAAACAGAAGTCTGAATAAGTTATGTTTAATCACATAACTTTTTGTGTCACAGGTATCGCAAAAGTATGGTTTGATATATGTTATCACAAAGCTTGGGTTGCTGTTTGTATATGACTTGGAGACTGCCAGTGCGGTTTACAGAAACAGAATTAGTCCAGACCCAATCTTTTTGACTTCAGAGGCATCTTCTGTTGGTGGGTTTTATGCCATCAACAGAAGAGGTCAGGTGTTGCTTGCCACTGTAAATGAAGCAACCATTATTCCATTCATTAGTGGCCAGGTGGGCCCTTCATCACTGCTAAATTTATTTGAACTGCATCATTTCTTTGGCGGACAGTTAGGTTAACAACATTGAGCTGCAAGAATTCATGGAGTTTTGGTGTTTTGCAGCTCAACAATCTGGAGCTTGCAGTTAATCTTGCTAAGCGAGGAAACCTTCCTGGTGCAGAAAACTTGGTAATTAACTATTACAATCTGGGTTTTTTATTGCCAAAGTCCCCGTCAAAGTTGTCTGGCTGAAAAATGTCAAACTTAAAATCGTTAAGATTTTTTTGGCAGGCATTTGTTTTACAAAAATAAATTATAGAAAATACTGTGTTAGGCAAAATTGCATTGTGTATGTTATTTTGTTTGTTCGTTGTTGTGAAGTATAGCTAAGCCAATAGTGTGTAAAGGGAGCTGACAATCATAATTCATATATGTATCCTTTTTCTTTTCTTTTGGTTTTTGGGGGTGGGGGGTCATTGCTAAAGAAAAACAAGTTCTTGTTGGGGTTAGGGCACTATGGCAGTAAAAATTGTTATTATTCCTCCTAGACAACTATTGGAGTTAATGGTGTGTACAGTACTGAAAAACTTTTGAGAGGACCACTGGATTACTTTACTTTGCAACCATATAATCTGTTACCTTATTCATGTGTGCAGGTTGTCCAGCGGTTCCAGGAATTATTTGCGCAGACAAAGTACAAGGAGGCAGCTGAGCTTGCTGCTGAATCCCCCCAGGGAATTCTGCGTACTCCTGATACTGTTGCCAAGTTCCAGGTAAAACAAATTGCTTTCTCTGTGTCCATTCTTTAGTAGGTTCCACTGTATTTGCTGAGGTACAGGTGCAAAGCTCTTTTTACCTCAGAGGTTATTGTATCGGTGTACAATTGCAGTTTTACAAATGGTCACTGAAAATTTGTTGTCCGGAAATTGCGTATAATTGCTATCATGTTTATATTTACAGAGTGTGCCTGTACAAGCTGGGCAAACACCACCGTTGTTGCAATACTTTGGAACTTTGTTAACTAGAGGGAAGCTCAATGCATTCGAGTCGCTGGAGTTGTCAAGGCTAGTGGTAAATCAGAACAAAAAGAATCTCTTGGAGAATTGGCTAGCTGAGGACAAGCTTGAATGTAGTGAGGAGCTAGGAGATCTTGTGAAGGTTCGTTTCAAACTTGGACCCTTTACCTTTTCTGGTCACGGAATTTGGTATTTTAGTTTAATTCTCTGCATAGTGCTGCTGGTTTCAATGTCTCTCGTAGCCATTCTGACCTGATCCTCTTTGGTTTACAGACCGTAGATAATGACCTCGCTCTCAAGATATACATTAAAGCTAGGGCAACCCCCAAGGTTGTTGCAGCTTTTGCTGAAAGGCGAGAATTTGATAAGATTCTCATTTACTCCAAGCAGGTGAGTGTGTGCAATGTCATTATATCTGTCTAAATGCTTTGTTGTTGGTATTGGTGTCCTAATTAGTTTTCCAGGTTTTTGATTGACCGAGTCTTGTTCATGATCAGCTGACAGCAGCAATTTTTTTTTGGATCTATAGGCTATCTTTTTTCTGTCCCTTAAACTGATGATTGATTAAATAGGTTTTGGAGTATGAAGCAAATTAATTGATTCAAGCTTTAAAGTCAGAAAGTGTTGACGGTCTGAAGTACAATATATAGATAATCACTTATCTAGTCTCGGCAGACTCTGCCACTAGATTTAGACCTTGTGCAAGTATGTGTGAAGAGCTTCTAAAAAAGAAAATTGGATTGAGGTGTTCATCTCCTTTGTTTGTGTTTATACAGTTACCTTTTTCTCATGACTAGAATCCTCACTTTCTGTGGAACAGTTGTGGCGTTGTGTCTCTGAATTTATGCTATTTTGTATTTGATGTAGATTATTAATATTAGTTGTGCTGCTGCAGGTTGGGTACACACCTGATTATCTATTTCTCCTTCAAACAATTTTACGAACTGACCCCCAGGTAATATGCTGTTTCAATTTCATTCAGGATTTTGAACTGAGTAAAGATTGAGGTTTTAATGTGAGCTGTTTGCAATTTGTGCATTTAACAGGGAGCTGTAAACTTTGCTCTGATGATGTCTCAAATGGAGGGAGGATGTCCTGTTGATTACAACACTATCACGGATCTGTTCCTTCAGGTGCAACATATGTTTTCATATTATTTTTCATCCCGTTTCTTTACAGAGAATGGTATATGTCCACTTTTCTGGGCATAGGGATGTACATCTCAATTTCTTTGAAGACTTACGAAGTCTTATTCCATTTCTCAGAGAAATTTGATCCGTGAAGCTACAGCATTTTTGCTGGATGTGCTCAAGCCCAATTTGCCAGAACATGGTTACCTCCAAACAAAAGTGAGTGTTCTACTTGCCTCTTCTCTGTCATTGTTGAATTCGATTCTTCATTTTGGATTATTCTCTTTGCAAGCATCATCTCATGAGCTACTTGACAGGTACTAGAGATAAATCTTGTGACGTTTCCGAATGTTGCGGATGCCATCTTAGCCAACGGGATGTTCAGCCATTATGATCGTCCCCGTATTGCTCAACTTTGTGAGAAAGCTGGCCTGTATCTGCAGGCTCTCAAGGTGCTTAACTGCTTATTTGATTGTGATGGATGAACTTTGTCTATATTATCTTTTTGAGTTTTGACTGACAGCTTTCTCTCAAATGCAGCATTATACAGAGTTGCCTGACATTAAGCGTGTCATTGTCAATACACATGCAATTGAGCCTCAGGTTTGGTGGATATGATTCTTGAATGATTAAATTTAATCTGTTTAATGGTAAGCTTTCTTCTAACGACGTGTTCCTGATTTAGGCACTTGTCGAGTTTTTTGGAACTCTTTCCAAGGAGTGGGCTCTTGAGTGCATGAAAGATCTTTTGCTGGTAAATCTCAGGGGTAATCTGCAGATCATTGTGCAGGTAAACATTCTTCCTTGCTCGTTCCTTCGTCCTTCTACCCTTGATTTCCTGGAGGCTTACACAGTATGCTGTTGCAGGTAGCCAAGGAATATTGTGAGCAGCTGGGTGTTGATTCCTGCATGAAGCTTTTTGAGCAATTCAAGTCTTATGAAGGATTGTACTTCTTCTTGGGTTCATACTTGAGCTCCAGGTAATTGTCTTTTTGCAAAAGTGAAAAAAGGCAGCATGCTTTTTCTGTACAAGGTTATAGTGTTTCTGATTTGTTTCACAACCTTGACAGTGAGGATCCTGAAATACATTTCAAGTACATTGAAGCAGCTGCTAAAACTGGCCAAATTAAGGAAGTGGAACGTGTAACTCGGGAATCAAACTTCTATGACCCTGAAAAGACAAAGAATTTCTTGATGGAAGCCAAGCTTCCTGATGCAAGGCCTCTGATAAATGTGTGTGATCGGTTTGGGTTTGTTCCAGATCTCACCCATTACCTCTACCGTAACAATATGCTTCGTTACATTGAAGGCTATGTTCAGAAGGTATTTGACTATATTCGCAAAACATTCTGTGATTTTTTTGCTATGGTTGTATCAAGATTGCTGAATTCTCAACTGCTGTTTGTTCTAGGTCAACCCTGCCAATGCTCCTTTAGTTGTTGGACAGCTGTTGGATGATGAATGTCCTGAAGAC
This sequence comes from Portulaca oleracea, assembly GCA_029582165.1. NCBI lineage: Eukaryota > Viridiplantae > Streptophyta > Magnoliopsida > Caryophyllales > Portulacaceae > Portulaca > Portulaca oleracea. The sequence goes on from CM055886.1 coordinate 33,343,229, forward strand.
TTTATCAAAGGGCTCATTCTCTCTGTACGTTCTCTTCTTCCTGTGGAGCCACTGGTAGAGGAATGTGAGAAGAGGTGAGGTCATTTTTCTCATTGTTTCTGTTTTATTGTTGAACAGTATTTGAACTCTGTGTTTTAACTTATAATTTTGCCTGCAGGAACCGTCTGCGCCTGCTTACCCAGTTCTTGGAACACCTGGTCAGTGAGGGCAGCACAGATGTGCACGTTCACAATGCTTTGGGTAAAATCATCATTGATAGCAATAACAACCCAGAGCATTTTCTTACAACCAATCCCTACTATGACTCTCGTGTTGTGGGTAAATACTGTGAGAAAAGAGATCCCACTCTTGCTGTTGTAGCTTACCGAAGGGGTCAATGTGATGACGAGCTCATTAATGTAACAAACAAGAATTCCCTCTTCAAGCTGCAAGCAAGGTTCGTTCTAAGTTTAGCATAGTGAAACGAGCTTATAGGATACATGCAAATGGGGTTTTCTCCCCCCTTCTGATGCTGCTCTAGAGATTTGTTTTCTAATGTGAAAAGCTTGTTGTCTTCAGGTATGTTGTGGAAAGAATGGATGGTGATCTCTGGGAGAAGGTTCTCAGCCCAGACAATGAGTACAGAAGGCAATTAATAGATCAGGTTGTCTCTACTGCTTTGCCAGAGAGCAAGAGTCCTGAACAGGTTTCTGCAGCTGTCAAGGCATTTATGACTGCCGATCTTCCCCATGAGCTGATCGAACTTCTTGAGAAGATTGTGCTTCAAAACTCTGCTTTCAGTGGGAACTTCAATTTGCAAAATCTGCTCATCCTAACCGCTATCAAGGCAGACCCTTCAAGAGTTATGGATTACATCAATAGGTTGGACAACTTTGATGGGCCTGCAGTGGGAGAAGTGGCTGTGGAAGCACAATTGTATGAGGAAGCGTTTGCCATATTTAAGAAGTTCAACTTGAATGTCCAGGCTGTGAACGTGCTCCTCGACAATATCCACAGCATCGACCGTGCTGTGGAGTTTGCATTCCGTGTTGAAGAGGATGCTGTCTGGAGCCAGGTTGCAAAGGCCCAACTCAAGGAAGGGCTTGTCAGTGATGCTATTGAGTCATTTATCCGTGCTGAGGATTCAACCCATTTCTTGGAGGTTATCAAAGCTGCTGAGGATGCTGATGTCTACCATGACTTGGTGAAGTATCTTCTGATGGTTAGACAAAAGGTCAAGGAGCCCAAGGTTGACAGTGAACTCATTTACGCATATGCCAAAATCGAGAGGCTCAGTGACATTGAGGAGTTCATTCTCATGCCAAATGTTGCCAATCTTCAAAACGTTGGTGATCGTTTGTACGATGAAGCCCTTTACGAGGCTGCAAAGATCATATACGCATTCATCTCCAACTGGGCCAAGCTTGCTGTTACACTCGTGAAGCTGAAACAATTCCAAGGCGCTGTTGATGCTGCTCGCAAGGCTAACAGCGCAAAGACATGGAAGGAAGTTTGCTTTGCTTGTGTGGATGCTGAGGAGTTCCGATTGGCTCAGATTTGTGGTCTTAACGTCATCATTCAGGTACCATACTTGCACCCATTAAGTGCTAATCTTCTCTTTGGTTGCATTTATTTTGCTTGCTCCATTACTGTGTCTGAGTGATGATTTCCTGCTTGTAGGTTGATGACCTTGAAGAGGTCAGTGAGTATTATCAGAACAGGGGATGCTTCAATGAGCTCATCTCTCTTATGGAGAGTGGGCTGGGATTGGAACGTGCGCATATGGGCATCTTCACTGAGCTGGGAGTGCTTTATGCGAGATACCGTCCAGAGAAGCTCATGGAGCACATCAAATTGTTTTCAACTCGTCTGAACATTCCTAAGCTGATCAGGGCCTGTGATGAGCAAATGCACTGGAAGGAGCTCACTTATCTCTACATTCAGTACGATGAGTTCGACAACGCAGCCACCACTGTGATGAACCATTCCCCCGAGGCATGGGATCACATGCAGTTCAAGGACATCATCGTCAAAGTTGCAAATGTCGAGCTCTACTACAAGGCAGTGCACTTCTACCTACAAGAACACCCCGATCTTATCAACGATGTTCTTAACGTTCTTGCCCTTCGTGTGGACCACACACGTGTTGTCGATATCATGAGAAAGGTGACTCTTTTTCCACTCTTCACTTTTTGTGTGGCTTTTTAAGAGTAGGTACTTACTTTAGGGGTGATTTATTGTCGCAGGCTGGTCAACTACCTCTTGTGAAGCCATACATGGTGGCTGTTCAGAGCAATAATGTGTCTGCTGTGAACGAAGCACTCAATGAGATTTATCTGGAGGAAGAAGACTATGACAGGCTCCGCGAGTCAATAGACTTACATGACAACTTTGACCAGATCGGCCTTGCACAGAAGGTAAGATGACCTTTATTCCCTTCGGGTTTTTACAGTAACTTCGACTTGATCATTGTTTTCATCACTACTATTTGGTGCAAACAGGTTGAGAAACACGAGCTACTTGAAATGAGGCGTATTGCAGCTTACATCTACAAGAAAGCCGGAAGATGGAAGCAATCCATTGCCCTGTCAAAGAAGGACAACCTTTACAGGGATGCAATGGAAACTGCTTCTCAGTCTGGTGATCGTGAGCTTGCTGAGGAACTTCTGGTGTACTTCATTGAGAAGGTATGTTGCTGAAGAAGATTTGTCGATCTACAAAAGTGTCAGTGTTGGGGGTGACTGTAATCCTTGTGAGTTTACTGCTCATGATTGCTAATGGTGCCTACATTTCTGTACTCACAGGGAAAGAAAGAGTGCTTCGCATCATGTCTATTTGTTTGCTACGATCTAATCAGAGCTGATGTCGCACTGGAGCTAGCATGGTTGAACAATATGATTGACTTTGCTTTCCCATACCTCTTACAGGTAAGTGCTGGGCTGATGTTCACTTTCTTACTCTATATATTACTTTATGGTCCAGTTCCTCATTGTCCATCTTTACCCCTCAACTGCAGTTTATCCGTGAGTACACTGGCAAGGTTGACGAGCTTATCAAGGATAAACTTGAGGCTCAAAAGGAGGTCAAGGAGAAGGAAGCAGAGGAGAAGGAAAAGGTTGCACAGCAGGTACGGGTTTATCATCAGTTTATGTTCTTACCATACTCTTCTAGACTATCTCGCTCTTGTACCAAAGAGTTGGTTGCCAAAGTGGTAACCAGTAACCACCCCCATCTTCCAAGCTTCGGTTCTTGGTGGAAGCAAAAATATTTCCCATGTTCGGAAATCATGGGGTTGATGGGCCATGCTTGTGTGCTCTTTTTCTTTTTCTTTTTTAACACACAATTTACTTTTTTTCTTTTTTAAAGAAAAAAGAGGAAAAAAACAGCTGACTCGTGTGCTCAATGATGAAATTGTGTGTTTTTTCTTCCCCGTGCAGAATATGTACGCGCAGTTGCTCCCTCTTGCTCTGCCAGCACCCCCAATGCCGGGAATGGGAGGAGGTGCAATGGGTGGGGGCTTTGCACCACCGCCACCCATGGGCGGCATGGGCATGCCTCCAATGCCACCCTTTGGCATGCCACCAATGGGCTCTTACTAAAACAACCATGATTGAGACTTGACTTGAGAGAGATAAAAGACAGTGGTAGATTCTAGCACTACAAAGTTTTGTAGGCCTGCTGTTGTGTTGGTGCTTTGCGGGAACAAGATCGATTTTACTTACTAGGAGCGAGCTCGGTTATGCAAGATGGATTATGGTCTGTCACGTGTTCCTCAAGCGGGTTAACCTTAGAAATGTCGATATGGCTTTCATTATTATTCTTTTGCTAGTTGAGGCGATGTTCTCATTTTCATTTTGGAGTCAGTTATGGTTTGGATGGTTGTATGTTTTGTGTCATTGGGTTGTTGAAAATTTGTAAGGGGTTTTCTTTTCTTGTGGCAGTTTGGAAGTCGGTGTGGCGGATTTGCTGCCGGTGTATAGGTTTAACAGGTTATTTCCCGGTTGGACCTGTTTTGACTCCTATTATTTCTATTATTTTGAGGAATTTATGTTGTCCATTTGTATGCTGAATTTTTCCAAGATTATTTGCGTTTATCTGGAATCACTCAATAAAGATGCAGTGACTCCTAATCTTTCCTCTGGAATTTTCAACACTAATATACTGGGAGAGAATTGATTTCAGGTTGTAGGTTGTAACATTGAAGTGCTATATTGTTAAATCTTTACTCATTAACTACAGGTTTTGTTGGATATTTGAATGAGAAGCTTTCTTTACTGCATGCTTTTCACTCAAAATTTGGACTTTCTCATGTGGTTTGTTTTGTTACTCTTTTGTAAAATAACTTCTTGATCAACGTCTGAGGAGTGTGAGGTGTTGTAACTTTAATTTTGAAGTATTCGTGCCGGTTTGAATCACTGTTTGATAAATGTTGGTTTGATCAATGTTAGATAAGTGTTAAGTGTTAAACCTTTAGTTTTGAAATATCTTTGTATTGATCTTGGCAAGTGTTGATTAATATTGAAGTTAAAATATCTTCGAACTTGTCTTTGTATTGATGATGTTGAGTGTTAGTCAATGGAGAGTATTTATGATAAGTTTGGGGAAAAAACTGGTCATTGCTCATAAATTTGCTAATATTCCTAAAGTATTATGGAATGAAATCTGGTTGGCTAGTGGTTTTGACTTGGCTTGGCGATTTAACATCTGGTTTTTTTCTTGTTCTCGACAGTACACGTGGAATACCTTGTGGAAGACCTTGTGGAAGACCTGCATAGGTCCAGTGGTCCACCACGTACATTAGAATAGGTTTAATTTTTACGTGATGGATTTGCATAAAGAATTGGTAGATTTGAAAAGTATTGATGAACTTTGTAATAACATTGATAAATTTATGATGATTTTTTCTCCTTTTGTGAAATTTAACACTTTGAAATACTTATCTTGATACTCCAAGCTGCACCATATAACAATTATATTGTTAGTTTTAACTTTCAAGTTTCTTTTTAAGGCATCAAATTTGAGTCTTGTGAATGGAGAAAGAGATGAAATGTGGAGTTTGTTTTAGTATTATAATTTTAAGTATATATAACAATTATACTGCGTCAAAACTCCCCTTCATAATAAGGCTGAAAAATAAAACAGGAAAAATCCTCCCTTTTATTTAAGTTTTTTGAGGAGATTTTCTAACTTTAATGGACCCTATTCATAAAGGGGGAAAAACCCAATTATTGTAGAGTTTTTAAGGCCTAGTCATTACTCATCATATTAAATACCAATGTAAAAAGAATCAAATGAAGTATCCTACCTTTTATGGCTCCAAACCTACAGTTATATATAAAGTCATTTCCCATTAGACAAAACTTGTAAGAAACACAAAAACTACCATCTTCATAACCACAACACAACCCAAACAACAATGGCTCACCATTTCTCCCTTAATTCCATCCTCCTAGCCCTAGCCATAACCTTAGCCCTCCACTCGAACCACATTCGAGCCATGGAAGGCCCCCAAACCTTAGACCAAGACCCGCCAAGTCTAATCGAAAAGACTTGCACCGAGACCCTAGAGCCCCAATTATGCTCCCAATGCTTAACCTCAGAGCACACTAGGAAATTCAATGACCCCTCGGGGTTCCTCCATTCGCTATTGACCTGCATGAACTCCCAACTCAACCTGGCTCAAACTGTGGCTAGCAAACTAGCCTCGCAAAGCTCGACGGACCCTGACCTAAAGACAACCCTTGAGACATGTACTAGCTCTTTGAAAGATGCAATCTCAGAAGTGGCGCACGCTCTATTCAATGTAGATGGCGGCCATTACACAGATTCTTGGAATAATACCATGGGTGCTCGACAAAGGTGGTTTCGATGCGTGTTTGAGTTTCATGGGAACCTTAATTTTTCAATCCCTCCTCCATTGCTTGGGCCTATGGTTAATACTAATAGGTTGTTTGATGCTACTTATATGTTGTTTGTGCTTATTGTTTAGTTGGAAGGATGGATTGAGTTTCGAGTGAATTGCATGAAGATATAAATGCCGAATTATCTATGATGGTAAAATTCAATTTCACCCTAGCTCTAACCCAAACAAACAAAACATATAAGAATTCAATTCAAGAGGGTATATTTTTCGAAATCAAATGATGAATTTATACGAGGTGCTATACTTGTAGAATGTCCACATAAAACTCAAGAACATGACTTATTTCAGAATCAAATGATGGATTGATATGAAGACTCATGCTTTTGCGCAATTTAAATCTCAAAGTTCTCAAATTCCAAAACGATCCTTTATTTCAATTTCTAGAAAACAAATGCAAAAAGGAGCAAATTCAATATTTAAGGGTACTTCTAATAGTTTTTCAAAGTGATCAATTAGTTAAGTTTTCTTTCTTAAAGTGTATGCCTACTTAAAAAGACCTCTTTTTACACCCTCCCCCCCCCCCCCTCCCCCAAAAAAAAAAAGAAAAAGAAAAGGCCAAAATAAATAATTCACTATCAGAATCTTTTGAGATTTATGAACTCATTTAATGATAGGAAATCTCTCAGATTTTTCAACATTTCAACTATGTTGTCAGAACTGAACCGGTTGACCCAGTGGATCAATGGTTCAACTGATCGGACCAGTTTGGCCATATTATACTGGTTGACCGGGTCATGCTTTAACCGGTTAAAATCGATATGAACTGGTCATAAATTAAAATTCTTCATATATCTCAAGAATAATTAAGCTACCAAAATAATTAAACCGGCATGAACATGGCATGAACCAGTTAAAACTGGCTTGAACCGGTCAAAAACTAGATTGTTTAAATTAAATTACCAAAATCTCGGTTTGATCATGAACCGCCCAAGTCAACCGGCTCACCCTGTTCAACCAATTTTAGCACTTTTTCCCAGTTGAAACAGTCATCCGAACTAAACTTGGAATCAGACCAAAGAACAAGCTTAGAGCAATCAAATGTGAGAGCATACCTTTCTTCGAGAAAATTGCCTAATGGCATTGTATTTGTGAATTTCGAGATGTACAAGCTTCGTTAGGGCACCCAATGAAGACGAAGCTTCAACACCATCCCGACAACTTCACTTTCCTTTCTGAGACACTAATGTTGAATGAGTATCAATATAACTTGGTTCATATGATCCTAACTTTGAATGAATGAGAGACAAAGAAGTACAACAGGGAACAACAAGATTTCTTTTTTATCAGCAAAGTCGTAGTCACAACTAACAACAGTTTTACACTTTGCAATTCTTCTTAACCCAACAAATTAAGCTCTGCAAATCCTCAACTAATACAAAAATTTGACATATAAATCTTGTTATCCAAGAACCTTCCGATTCAAGGCCTCTTGTGTCAAATCAATAGATCCATGATGATCGTGGTGCTCGTGATCATGGAAAATGAGGGTCAAGACACCAACCAAGCACAGAACAGAACCCACGAGAAGCTTATCGTAGCGCTCCACCCAGTGAAACTTCAGTTGGCTGGCACCGTAGAACGATAAAGCCACTAGAGATGTCATCACCGTTATAGTGCTGCAAACCAAGCACGGTCAAAACCAAGTCAACCAACCACAGAAAAGCGGAAAACAAAGGAAAAGTCAGCAACATCGAGGCACCAGGCATGAAGAAATTAAAAATAAATGAGCAAAAACACACAAATTCTAAGGTGAGGCCATCTCATGAAAGTCATGGTGAGAGGATCTCATGAAACTTACGGTGAGAGGGACATGGTTGGGGTGACTTGTGAAGGTTTTGATAAGACTAGTAAGTAATCTTATACTCCCTTGTATTCATAAGACCCTACAAGACAATTGACATTTTGTGAATTGCTTTGGGGTGCCTATGCAATATGGGTGTGTAACTCATCTGTCGTCTGTGACTCTGTAGGCTACTGGCCCTTGACATAGACAATATCAGACAAATTTTCAGCAACAGATTCAATCAACAGTTCCATTTCTAGAACTAGAAGTTAGAGGAATGCAAATGTGAAAAGCATAGGCTACTGGCCCAAAGTCAGTTTGATCCATTTTGCCTCGGTTTGATCTTGGATGCTTGAACTCTAGCCTTATCATCTTCAATTAACTTGATACATTCCTCAAGGCATGACAACGCCCTATGGCTACAATTCAAATTTTTCAAAAACAAGTTTCATCCATTCATGTCCTGAAATTGAAGCGTACAGTTCATCTGTTTTTTTTTTTTTTTTTTTTTTTTTGTTGGTGTAGGAGTGATAGTGTTTGAAGTTACAAGTTTCCAACACATCTCAAGAGCAGAAAGTCTTCAGGATGAGGAGGACTATGTGGGACTTAGGCTTGACTATTAGCTTCCATTTTCGGTGCTTATAGACCTATCAGTTCAGGCGGACGGCTCGGTTTCGGGCCGGGTTCAGTACAGGTGGGTTTGGAAATCATGCTCGAAACCCTAAAATGTCGGGCAGGTTCGGGTTGATTTTCAGGCCCGGTCAAATTCTGCCAGGTCCAGTTGCTTACTAAGCCTGAGTCTAGTTCTGCTGAACATTGGCTTAACGCAACTTTAAGCTAACTTCTGGTGCATAATTGTGTCCCCCCCAAAAACAAAAAAAAGAACAAAGTCTAGTACATCACCATACAAAAAACTGTAGAGTACATATTTATCCAACAAACCAAAGTACAGTATATTTGTGTCCTTTCCTATTAGTTCATTTATTTGCATTCAGTTTATACTTTTTGGCCGTAGGATAGGAGGACTAGTGCCGGGGTTATTCAAGAAGTAGAGATTATACCTGAACAGCAACACTATGATAGCCAGCACCATCATCGATGATGAATTGCCGACTGCAAGAAACACGGGAAGAGTGGTTGCACAGGGGGACAGAGCAGGGACCAGAACAAGCCCGGCAACAGCCATCTTCTCCATAGGTTGGTGGTGCGAATGACTGTGACCCCCTCTTCCCGTCAGAAACAGCAGAATGTAACTTCCACCAAGAAACACAAGCAGCAGAGAAGCAAGCTTATGCACAGTTTCTTCCCCCGCAATTGTGTTTGCCATGGTTATAGCAGTTATTCCCAAAAGCGAAGTAGAAAACACGTGCAGACATGCTCCAAATACAGCTGCAATGAACAGAAATCTGAAAATCAGCATTCTTTACTGAAAAGCAAGTCTAAGGCATTCATGTGCCACAATAATCACAATATGCCATAAATGATTTTTGACTTTTGATCAATTTGTGAAAAAAACAATATTTCAAGTCTCATTTCATGTATTACAAAGACAAGTGCATAGTATTATACGACAGATGCGTTCCAGGTTCCAGCAGAAGATGATTCACAAAAACCAGGGCATAAGCCAAATTATGCTTCTTCAAGAAACGGCATACAGTGACCAGAAATGCTCATCAGAACCAGATAAACTTATATGCTATGTTTCAATTCGTACATGTCTAACATGAAAAGGGAAGCAAACAAGGTGCTTTACAATAATAGAATGCTTCATCATTGCTGAGTATCAAACAGAAAGCATTCAGTTAGAACTAGGGTAGTTTGTGGACCAGTTCTTCATTTGACCAACAATTCTGAGTAGCATGCACAAAAGGATTCAGTTAGCTAATGATTTGATACAAAAATTGATATGTGATCAAATGACACCTTAACAAAATCCAAATCCAATACCCCATATATCCCGCTGCAAAACAAGGTGTGAGGTCCTATGCCCGAGTTTTGCCCCTGGATAGTGAATGGATAATGACCATAGTACTTGTGCCAGCATTAACAAATTCAAAGAGATTGGTCCCAATTGACCCAAGATTTCGAACCATTCAATACTTACTACTCCACGAAATAGAAATAGAAATAGAAGACGTGTAAAGCGGCAATTTACTCTAGTTCATTCCAATCTAAGCTTCTAAAAAATGACACCTTAGCCATGTTAATAAAAACAAACCAGCATGGAGATGACAAAAGAAAGAATCAGCATTATACCCATCAGTGCTTATAACCTCAAACCTTGACATCCCCTATTAAGTTCACAACCCGCCTCGTGATTCTTCTACCCAAAGTTCACTAATCCACATTATCATAGCTTCACACAGTATTCGTCCAGAAATAGGGCTGTCAAAAGTTCGGGTTCAGGTCATTATGAGTCTGAACGAACCGGATAGGGGACGAAAAAGTTGATGCCGTTGATACCTGGTTTTTTCGGGTATTTTCCATGTTGGACAATGTGGAAAAGCCTAAATTGGAGTCAATATGGGGTTCGGTCAATTGTTTTAATGGAACATATTGTGTCCAGATTTTCGAACAAAACAGTCGAAGTCAAAATTTGGGCGAAAAATCTATGGTCGCACCCGTTTTTCCGAGTGGACTAAACCGGGTTTTTGGGTGGGAAATTTTTCGACTGCCCCAAGAATCCAGATCTATCAATCATCATAACAATTAGAGCAAACCCACTTGCTGGTTGCTAATGATATTGCATTACATGAAATTTATGCGGAAACAAACAAACACATTTGCTATATAAACCCATAACTCAATCATTCTCACAGAAATTGAGAAATCAGCTAAGTCACAAACTAACAGCATGGCACTAAATGAAATGAAATAAAATTCAGCAAAAACAAGAAAACCCAATAGCTAAAATCCAGAATACAATCATGGGTTCTCAAAGAAAAAGAGCTTACTGACGAGAAGTGTTCTGGAAAGAGTCCATTTTTGGGCACGACCGACAATTGAGAAAGGCAACCAATGAGTCGGTATAAATGAATGCAGCAGCGAAACCGTGGCGATCCCTCCGATTGTCGATAAATCTTCTGCTCCGATCCCTTCCATCTTCATTCAATTAGGGCACACAATTTCCCAAATCTTGAAATTTCCCGATTCAATCAAATTTCCGGCAAATTTGATCTTCAATTGAGAGCTGTGTCTTCTTACTTTCTTTTCTATCTTTCTTTCTTTCTGGAGCAGTCACTGGAACCACCACATTACATCGCAAATCTAAACAGCTAGCTGCGGAGTATGTTGCTTGTGTTCGTTAATGGCGGGGCATTGGCTTGTAAATGCAGCAAAAACTATCAGGAATTGAAGATCTCAGGTATTTCGCGTTTTTTACTTTTTTAAGTTGAATGGAGGAGCTTTTGCGGGTGGGTGTTCATGGGGCAAAAATTGTCAAATCCTAGAAAACAAACTTTACATTTTGTGTTTGGGGCAGAAAAAAATTATTTTATGGGAAAATAGTTTTTTAGTAAAATGATTTTTTAAAAAATGAATTTTCAGTTGATATTTTCAATTATTTGGTACATTTTCATTTTCTTGAAAAATAATAAGAAAACGGATATCTTATTTAACGATAATAGCAGCTATAAGGCAGCAGCGGAAGATATAGTGACAAAGAGATCATGACTTAGGACAGACATGGGAAGGAAGGATGTGGATTGTGATTAACATGGGTTAGGATTTAGGAAAATGGATTTTGGCATCGTTCTTTTGTGCGTTGCGTTTACATTGCGTTACGTTTAGTTGCGTTGGAAATGGTTAAAAAGTGATGATAATTTGCGTTATGTTGTGTTGCGTTTGGGTGCGTTAACGCATAAAAGAACGATGCCTTTCTTAGAGTTAGACTTAGGAGAATAATTTACATAAAAAGGGAGGAAATGATTTTTCTGAAAATGGTTTCTCCATTTTCAGTCCACTGAACACTGAAAAATGGAAAAATCATTTTCGCCCCCATAAACACACCCTTAAATATGTTTGATGTAGGTTGGCCCAACACAATCAATAGACTGAAGCTCAATCCTTACTTTTTTAAAAAGGTAAGTACATGAAATGAATCTAGTCAGCCCATAGATCGTTTTCTTAAGGTATTACTCTAAGATAATTTACTATAAGAACATAATTGAATTTAGAAATGGGATGTAGAGTACAAACATTGTGAATATTAGTAATGGTCAAGTAGGTGATGTAGAGTACAAACATTGTGAATATTAGTTACAGAAGTTTCTAGTTTTACTCGTGAATCCAATGTTTAGTTGTATTTCCTAATTGTCGAACTTTATAATGTTTCAGGTTATGTTTCCTATACGTCGGACTTTATAATATTCCAAATTGCTCGAGAAGATATTGGGTATTTGTGACCAAAGTATAGGATTATTGGGTATTTGCAACCAAAGTATGGGACTATCATAGTATAGAAGATTCACCACATATTGCTCAAACAACAAGCTGAGCAGCACAATTCTAGCAACTCTTTTTCTTAAATTTTCTTAAATTGTGAAGGCATGACTTATTTTTTCAACCAGAAAGGAGGAACCCACAGTCCAACAAAAGTCGGATGGAAGCTCATAATCAGGATGGTCATGAGTTCAAATCTCATTGCTATTGTGAAGAGACCTCAGTGGACGGTTGATCCGTGAGTATTTACATAGTCTTTGAACCAAAGACATCCTCTCATGTCTCACCCGAACATCCAAAACCAACTTAAGATTCTTACTTCTTCTACATGAAAGAATACCGCGGCAGGAAGAAAACTCAACACTGTCGTGAAGAGTTTAACTCAACACTGTCGTAGTGCACTTGCAACTCTTCATGACATGAAGAGTTGCAAGTACACTTCTCAGCTCCAAAAGATTAGTGTACTTGCAACTCTTCATGACAAGCATCAACGCTCTTGCAGATGCTCTCAAAGAGTAAAACAACACAACACGGCATAACACAACAAACTGACCAGAAGAGTTGCAATGCACTCCACGAGCATCCAGTTATGCAAACATCGACACCCTAAAGTATAGGCATGTGTATATAATATACACTTAGACAACACTCAAGTCAAGGTCGGAAGCAACGAACGATAATACCTAGTTACCTACAATCAAAAGAGCAGCACATCTGCATATCACATTCAAGTAAAACCACTGTTCTGGCTTTGCTACAAAAGAGAACTATTTTCAGTACCATCTACATCTACAGAGAAACCTGGAAGGATGAACATGATATTTACACCCATAATAATCCACCCTTGCATTCCTATCTTCCACCCCAAAAACCCCCCATAAAAACCCACCAAAAAACACCACATCTCCTGCTACCAACCAATCCCAGCTTCCTTTCATTCAGCAGTTGTCATCTCCACATTCTTCTCTTCATACTTGACTCCCACCAAGAAGCTGATCTTCACCTGCACCAACACAAACATCCAGGACAATTAATCTTCAAACCCAAATTTCAGCTTGAATTTCTGGGTTTACTTCAGAAAACTCTTAGAGCTAACACCCAGCAACGTTCTCGGTTCGTTTGGTGTTTACCTGTGCTGGGTCATAAACAGCGTACTCGTTGAAATCGAGCATGCTTCCTTTCGGCTCAGGGGATGTCGGGACCAAGCTTCCACAGGGTACCTTGATGTCATCCTTCCAAACAAAGTGTTCGGACTCATCGGTTTTCTTTCTTCCTATCCCCTTGACTCCGACCTTTTTCTCCTCTAGTGACTTTGTATCATCTGGTGGACTTTCGAGTTCCATAATGTCGTCGCCTAATGATGCAACGGCCAACACCAAGAACCCTTCTGGCCTATCAGTTGCTGTGAAACCGTACCTTGCTGCCTCTGCTGCTGCGTCCGAACATACTATTGCCCTACCAAACTGCAGAAACAGCGCAAACTTAAAACACTATGTAATCTAGTATATAGCACGGTATCAGAGACGATAACAATACTAAAAGTCTAACCAAAGTTGTATACATTGCTACTTTCATATATACCCGGAAAAATGTGTGTAGGTCTACATTACTATATGGATCACACAGTTTACATAATCACATCTTCTTAAAGGGTTTGTGACGAAAAGTGTAAATTTGAATCGTACCATGTAGCCAGGTGCAGGGAGGGAGCATACAGCAGGGAGAAAGCCCTTCTTCAGATGTCTCAACAGGTTTGAGCTCCGTGTTCCTAACAACACACGCGCACACAAACACGTTCAAAGGGTTGCCACAGTCGATGTCACAGAACACTAGAACAAGAGCGTCGGTTAGTTTAGTTCCAACATACCACACCACAGAAGAACTTTGTTCGGGAGCCTCTTTATGTCCTCGTATGATGGTCCGACGCTCAGATCAACAGCAAATATGTTCTCAACAGACACCCCATAACTCTGAAAGTAAATCATAACCATTCATAAAAACCAAGATGAATTTCATAATGACACGAGTACTAGTTATCATATATCATATATCATATATATATATATATTTCTGGGTACAAAGGATGAGATCGAAATATGTGGATTCTTATGAGGGTGTTTTGGAAAACCTATAATTGATTTTATTTAATTTTTTAAAAAAAAAACATGTAATATTAATGTGTGCATTAATATGTGTAGTTTGCATTCATGATTCTTTTTTCTTTTCCTTTTTTTTATATGCACTATTTTTTTTCCTTTATTCTTTTAAATAAGAAAACTATTCTTTTTATTTTCATTATTGTTTTTTTCTTTATTTTTTAAAATATGGTATTTTCAACAATACGTATAGTTTACTTGCGTCCCGTGAAGCGCACGGGTCTAAGTACTAGTATATAGTAGAAGCAGGGAAACTAAACTACTTACAATGTCGCCCACTCTAATGGGTTCATACGTCTTCTCCAGGTAGTTCAAGATCATCTTATAATCATCCGTTTCCTTCTCCAGGGGCACGATCGTGCATCCCAGCTTGTTGTAACGGTCAGACAACGGATCGTCCAGAGTCGAGCCGCTCATGTCGCCTATGAGGTGGGACGCCACGGTCATGTCTCGTACCGACTCCAGAGGGGCCGCAGCCTGAACAGTAAGTAACCAACAGAACAATCACGGTAAAAAAGGTAGATCCAAGTTGGTTAAAATCTAAGGTACTTCTTAATGGTTAGGTTTCTTACGTGATCTGCGAGCTCCTGGAAATCTTTGAAGATGAACGGCCGAGTGGTGTGCATGAGGGTAAACCATTTCGAGCTGAAGTCACACCAGAGAGCCTCTGCCTTTGGCCCTCCCTGCTCCTTTTGCGCCTTCATGGTTTCTATGAACTCGGTTAACATGTCCTCGCCTGAATTTGATCACATACCGTAAATAACCATGATTATCAAGCATGGGGAAAAACATGAAACATTGGAAGGTGAAAAGATAAAAAAAATTTACATCTCTTTATATGTAGGTCAGTGACCATTGCTACTGGCAGGTCGGGAGGATCCAACCCCATCTCCATCAAAGCATATCTGCAACAAAAATAGACGATTACGCAAAAGCCAAACACTAATGTAATTTACCATAATTTACCATAATTTACTGGTTCATGCCAAAATTTATGCCAAAACTTACCAAAGTTAAAAAATTTTAAAAAAAATTAACTTTGATATATTAACGTAAATTTGCTAAAAGTTACCAAAAATTACCAAAGTTTAACTTTTACCCAACTACTTTTTACTCATGAATTTTACACATCCTAAAACCATCAAAAAGCCACATAAAATTTGTTCAAAAAATGATTCCAACCATAATTTTTGTCCCATAATTTTTGTCAATGATGTTTCAAATTTAGCAGAAAGTGCGGGCCTTGCACTTGATGATTAATCATAGTCAATGAAAGAAAACCCTTTATAATTGATTATTAATATGATTATAAAAATAAATTTCGAGTATATAATCATCGTAGGCAATACCTGTAAATCTCTTGACTACACAACACCTTCATGAAACCGGCCACCATGGGTTCCAACTTGCAATGCGCCGCTGCCGCCCCAAGCTGCCTCAGACCTAGTCCTCCATACCTCACTTCAACACCATCATCCTACAAAAAATGATCAATTTATGGTCAATTTGCTCATCTAAAAAAAGGTGCTTCGAAATCCCTCTACTCCTAAAAAGCTATATATTAATGTACCATGTCAATGACCATAAACTTATGGGGCTTCTTTTGGAACTTCTTCTCCGTCTCCCACGGTAGGAACGGGTTCCCTGTGAGCTCCTCGAAAAGCCGAGCAAACTCTTTTATGGCTTCGTCCTCGTTGTCCCACTCTTCTAGCCTCTCTTCGGCTTTGGCGTCGTCTCCTACCTTGCCCCGCTTGTAGTAAAGGTGTAGTTTCTTCTCGGGGACCGTGATTAGTTGTGTGATTGCAATTCTATACCATACACCACCGTAAATTTCTATTAAAATTCTTCGCAAATTTAAACATGCGATGATGAATCTTACAATCATATTATTCATAAATTACGATAAATTTTGTAAACTTCAACTCCTTGGGAGGGTGTAACTAGATACTCTAAGATATACCATACAACAACAATTGCATGAACCACATGAAAAGAGATAAAACAAGATGTTAAAGAACAAAGAAGAAAGAACAGTACTCGTTGATGCCTCGGCCTAGATCACATAGGGAGAAACCGCAGTTGTAAAGCAACCCGTCTTTCTCCAGTATCATCCCACCTTGCTGCTGCAACATGGTGTCCTTGTAGACACCTCTCTTTCCATACATTTTAAGCTGCCAAAATAACACAAATTTGAATTACCCCGTCTAAAATCTCTCAAATTGGTAACAAATAAAATGCAAAGAAATGACAATAGAAAGCGAAATTACTTCGGCAGTAAGAGTCTCGATTGCCTCTTCACTCGGGTCCTGTTTGTCCAAGGGAATCCCCTTCCCATAAGCCGATACATCCGAGACACAGTCGTAAGCTTCTAGAGGCTGTGCTTCTTGTTTCTTGATGCTGTCGCTTAGCCACGCTTCTCTCACCACCGGTATCCCTCTTTCCCTATTGTAAAAAATTGTCCGAAATTATCATATAACAATCTTACCCTTAAAACTAAATTTTGTAATTTAACGAGACATTTTAGTTTCGTGGGAATTTTAAATACCAATCCATGACTCAAAACACGAATACTTACACAGCTTCGGTGACTTTGGAGGACCCACCACGGTCACGTTCAGCAGGCGAAACTACTAGACACGTAACCCCTGATGGAAACAACCAATTTTGTTATATCATACGTCACGACAACTTATCATGATTATGCAAGATATATGAGTTAAATAGGTACCGATAGCGGTATTGGCTACTCTGCCTCCATGCTTCTCAATCTCCTTCTTCCAGTATTGCTGATAGATAAACAAAGATTAATAGTTCAGAAAACGGTTCGAAATAGTTAAAACAATTTCATTGAGGAAAGGAGGATGTTTTAACTGACATGGGTTCGGGTTAGCCGGCCCGACAAAGAAATGACCATCCCAAGGAAAGGTTTGTCCCCGGGAGCTATCTCCACTTGCTGATGACGCCCTTTCGGGTCTTGGTATTTCTTCAACAACTGCATGGGATTTCATTGAAGAAGTAAGGATTTAGTCTCCATCCGAAAGGACCCAACACAAAGATATCAAAAATGAAATTGAAAATCGTCTCGAATCAAGATGGTTATTATCTACCTTGAATTCCACTTATATTACTAAAAGTCTAAAAGTAATACATACGCATTTAATTTTATCATAAATGTAATGTTTCAATTCACGATTCTTACCACTCAAAATTATACAAAGTTTATAAGTTATCTATTTCTTTTCATAAGATAGAATTATGCATAAATGTGCATTCTTTTATATGCCTCTATTGTTCTTTAGATCCCTTGTTTCACTCCGATAGTATTATAGATCAGGTCGATGCATAGCAAATGGACGCATTTGAGTACTATTCAAATTTTTAATAATAAAAAAAGGATAAAACAAAACCTGGATAATATATTATATTATGCAAAATCACACATTCGACTGGATCTTACGCAGCCTGTTCATGCATGACATGATTCAGGGTTGACCATAGAATATATTCTCTTCAAAAACAACAAAAACTAGAGCAAACATATAATAACGGATTCGAAATTGTAACCAAGCATCCCCCATTGGTGGTTAAACCGACAAATGCTATGCTCTTGTAGTTAACCTATTATTTATAATCTTAGATCACAAACTCAAGGTGGTCATCTTGAGTCAAGGCGCATAATATTGCCGAAAAATGAAAATGTCAACTATTTAACTTACATCCGAAATCTTCGAATTTTGAACCGAATCAGGCAACTTGATGAAGTCCTGTTTCCTAGGCGGGTTTCTCGTCTTGTACGGACAAGACGACCACTCGCTCAACGCTCCGTTGCAAGAGTAGTTACTTCCATTGAACGCCAAGTATCCTCCACACAGAGGACACTCCAACAACGCCCCGTAAAACAACAAATCTTGACTGTACACAACCACAAACACTCAAGTCAAGATCAAAGTCAAAGTCAAGGTCAAGGTCAAAGTCAAAGTCATTGATAAACTTATCCGGAACGTGAATCGAATACCATGCGGCGGTAATTATGGCTTGGTCATCGGGAGCAGAAGGCGAGTCGAGCCCATTAAGCTTAAGGATCTCCTTCATTTGATCGAGGGAGAGATTCTCTGCAACGGCCTTACAGAAGTCTTCGTACTCCTTAGCAGATTCGGACGGTTTGCCATTTGCACCGTCGGTCTGGTCGGTCTCCTGCTTGGTCTTCTTGGAAGAAGGCTGCTCGGCTTTGCTCTCAGCAGCCTTCTGCTTACGTGTCATCATCTTTTCTTCTTGCTCATGAGGGTGATTTTGAGACCTCGTCTCCACCTAATTAGGACAAAAATTTCATAGTGTCATTAACACTCGCAAGAAAAAGTCGGGTCCAGGTCAAATCAGTCAAAATTCAACAAAATTCAACTAGAGTAACTTTGGGTCAAAATTACGTTCCAACAATAAAAATATGAAAAATATTGTGTTGGTTCATACAAAATCCTTGAACATGCCCACTTATTCTGGATTGGACAAATTTGAATATTCAAATCGTACAACATTTGAGAGATCTACTTGCCATAGCCAAAGTTCAAACATGCATAAAAATAAAAGACACTCAACGCTAGGTTCTTATAGAGGGTAAGTTTTGGTTAAAAAAATTCTAGTAAATTTTGGTTGGAGAAACTTTTAAAATTTTATAAACCAGATAACTAATATGCATGTTACACGTATCTTCTAAAATTTCATGCATTTTTCAAAAACTATTCCGACCAGGCGACCAAAATTTATCAAAATTTACCTAACCTCGTGTCACCCTCTAAAGACCCATATTCGTCAGGCTTGCCATTCACCTCGTACTATTTTACTTGAAAGGGGTACAAAAAACAAAAAACAAAAAACAAAAAAACTTTTTTGGGTTCTATTTGACAAAAGAAGGCAATATCAGAGTAGTTGAAATCCAGATAGATTTTACTGTTTACGTTCCATGTTCCATATGCAATATTCTAGTATATAAAAATTATAAGAACATATAACGAAAAATATTATTATAAAAACACAATATTGTAACTTTTTATAAAATTCTTAATGAAAGACGACTTTTGGGACAATTAATATAAAGCGGAGAGAGTAAAAGATATGTAGATGAAACCATAGTTACCGGGAACACTACATAAACTAGACTAAATTTGTGTAAAACTTAACAACCCGAAAGGCGTTCCTGGTAACTATGGATGGGACATGCAGGAAGAAAGGCGGTGAAAAGTGAAGATGCATGTATATATATGCATATATACCTTCATATTGAAGCTTATTTCCCAAGTACGTACGCAGGATTCAGATTACACCACAAAACACACAAACATCAGCAACTTTGCAAAGCGAACAACAGGAAGAAGAAGGTGATAAGTTGTTGTCTGAGTGGTGTAATAATTTGTAACAAAGATGGCAAACAGAGTTTGGGAGCGGTGGACAGAAAAATACACACGTAACATCCTGATTTTGTGTCTTATTATGATTTCAACATGTGTTCTCAAGGCCTTGTTTGTCTGACAACTGGCTTTCTCCCTGCCTTTTATGCCCTCATTTTGGTGACATCTGGTCCTGTTTTTAGATTTCTCAGCTGAATGAATATGTTATATGTGGAGCTTATCAGGGTGTGTTTGCAACTTTTCATGGGGTAAAATTGTTTTTAATTGAAGTGCACCTTTATGTGTGGGCTGACCCAAATGCAACCAATCCATAGTCAGTCATTAAAATTACACCATATTTGAAATTTAGGGTTACTTACTAGTGTTTGTAAAAGAAATTTGCCTGAAGAAAAAAGAACAAAAGCGCCCACCGTGGGGCTCGAACCCACGACCACAAGGTTAAGAGCCTTGCGCTCTACCAACTGAGCTAGACGGGCTTGGCTGTTTAAAACCAACTTTTTTTTTTAATAAGTGAAAGTAGTGGTTATGAATTTCTTCTCACAAGAAATCCACCCACTCTATCCTCATACAAGAGGTTGTTGAATTTCCTATCATCTATCTGTTCCCAAATTTCAGTTGCTGGCACATTATGACCTTTTTTTGAAAGCCAGTCAGCTGCTCTATTCACTTCTCTATCAAACAAACTTGGAACTAGACAGATAGTGACAAATAGGTACAAGTCATTGAGAAAGAAAAGTTCAATTTTGGAGAATTGGTTGAATTAGAACGTATCATCCTGGATTCCTAGACTGTTTATGTTGTTTGCCATAGGTGTTACTCCTATAATAAATGGCATGTCTTGATGATAATTATATCATGGTTATAAGTTATAACAGTCATACAGAGATAATGATGAGAAATATAAAAAGAATCTCATATTTGAAATGAGGAGTATAAAACAAAATGGGTAATCTGATAACCTGATTCAAAAATTGATTTTACATGAATTTTAGGTTAATTACAATTCAAAGGTAGAAGTGTTCAAAAATTGGTGTTACATGGAAATTTAGGTGAATATCCATAAACAGCCCCATTGCGTAGTAGTATATTGGAGCTTATAAATCAAGAACAAATCTCATTGTGAAGCAGTCTAATCTAAAGGCATGTTGTCATCCAAGTAAACCTGTAAACAAAACTCAAATTCCTCAACTTTTGTACACCAAAGAGGTAAAGGGGAAAATATCAAACCATATCTAAGCAGGGACGCAAGTATTTCTATACCATAGAAATCAATGTATTTGTCTATACCTACTTTCACAAGTTTTTTTTTTTTTTTTTTGTGTGTGTTAATTGCTTAAAATTTCCTTAAAGTGTGTTTGGCTAGTCCAAAAACTCTAAAGAAATAATCAATTCTCCTAAATCAGCTTATTTTCCTCATATTTACTTTTACTTTGACATTGAAAAAATCAGAATCCAAAATTTCCTACCTTTCCTTAGAGTGCGTTTGGTTGGTCAATAATCCCAGGGAAATGATCAATTTTTCCAGGTAGACTTAGGCCCTATTCTTTTATGCGGTATTTTGCGGAATGGTGTGGTGAGGTGTGGTGGAATTGTGGTGGGTGTGGTAGGTTATTGGAATTGTGAGAGAGAAAAGTAATGATTTACGGTAAAATGTGGTGGGTAGTGGCAAATCATGCAGATTAGGCAGTCAGCTTGCCAACCGCATGAAAAGAAATGCGCCTTATTTTCCTATATTTGAATGCGTTGACTTCAAAAAGTTTTTACGATACCACCATTTTCCATTTTCCTGGGAAAATTTCCTTAGGGTGACTCATGACTAAAACTTTCCCAGGGAAATCTTTCCCATGAAAAAAATCCCATAGGGAATTTTCCCTGAGTTACCTACCAAACACTCTCTTAAAAAAAAATTTCCTCCAAGGGGAGGAACTATGTAAAATTTCCTGAAGTTTGTGGTCGGAGCGTACATTTTCTTGGCCTAGTAAAATTGCGCAACAATCTAAACATCGAATCTCCTCTCCAATAGAATGTCTCTACTTAAAAACGCCCACAACATGCAACTTACTGCTTACTAGTAGCATTTGTTGTCAAACATGCTATGTTTATCTTAGCAACATAAATTACACTAGTTTGAGCAGAAGTTGCAACAAAGATAGAACACAAGGGAAGCCATAAAACAATCATAACTCAGTCAAGTGACCCATATTCATTGCACAAGAACCAAAAATATGTCTACAGAGAATAGCAACAGATCCAAAGTTCCTACGACAACACCAAAACTTTTCTTCTACGTAAAACAATAAACTTCCAAACTTAGAACACAGAATAGGAAAAAATTATCCCCAAGCTGGAAATCGAGCCCGACTCACTGGCTTCCCGGCATGCTCTTGATGATGTCAGAGTCACCTGAGGATATCGCATTTCTCAAGTTAGGAAAAAAAACAGAAAGAAAGCTAATTCGATGAGATGTTGAACACAAAGGATCATATACAAACCTGGGTCGATGATACTTAGGCAGCACACCCTGTAGTATTTACCACAGGCAGTTCCAAGATCGACATTGTCTACATAAACCATCAAACAGTTTGTCATCAGAATTTGAAGTTTTCATTACTGAGACACGAAAAGATATTACACGCATCCTATTAATGTTTCTGAGAGAAGATAGGATACTTACTGCCATTGTAATGGTGGACTCCAACCTTGGCCAACATAGCATAGTACTCAATCTCAGACTTCCTCAGTGGTGGGCAGTTGTTGGAGATGATAACCAACTTAGCTGAAAATATAAGCAAATTCCGTTGTCAGCATAAAGACACGGCACTCTCGAGTGAAACATACACCATCCTTTAAGGGATGCACACATTGAATATGAAATGAATCCAAACATAACATCGCTAAAGTGTGCAAAAGAATGTAACATCAGCAACGCAGTTAACCGTCCAGACTGACACAACCACCGAAGCAATTGATGTTGAGATCAATCACCCAACAATATGAACCACTCAATACAGGGTTTATTGCCCTAACTCACACTTAAAGCTTCACAATTTCACATGGTTGGTTGAATGTTCTATGTTTGAGAATGCATAATCAAAATGCCACTTAATTCACCAAACAAAGCATAAACTCATCATGTCCTAGCTCAATGGGCAATTCACATACCAACTAAATGGTATCATTATAAAGTATCATAATAAAGAATATGGATGTAAAAAAACAGAATCAAACACTCAGATGATGCAAACACAAAGGCAAATGCCAGCATGAAACTTACGGTACTTTACATTTCACAACCAACTACCAACATCGATCACCAAACATGATATGGACAATACCATATCTAAGAGATTGATCAATACAATCTCACAGGCACTACAGACTACCTATCAATTATCCCCAAAGTTTAATACTTCAAAAATTATCTGCGTCAAAAGCTTCCTGCACTCCCTTATGTAGCTCCCAAATATTATACTACCCCAAGCAGCAAGAAGCAAAATTTACAACCCTTGCCTCATAATTCCAAACTCATGCAACCTTCCCCTCAATCAAATGAAAGCTTAGTTATCTAGTAAACCCTAACTATAACCGATGCTAAAACAATTCACACTCCTCGAATCGATCCCTAATTCATCCATCGAACTCAAAACAACCGAATCTCGTTGATCTAAATGGATAGAAATTGACATCAAACACTACACAAAAAATCAAGCAAAATGACTAAAACTAAATGCGATCGAAAAAGCAAGCATCAGACGAGCAAATTAGGGTTTAAGATTGAACAAACCTTTGGAGCTCCTTAGGGTTTTGAGGACGGTCTTGTAACCAAGAGTGTACTTGCCACTCTTCATCACAAGAGCCAACCTGTTGTTGATGCTCTCATGAGTCTTCTTCTGCAATCACACAACAACAAACAACCATCTTTCAACGCCATTTCTGAAACACGAATCGAACCGAGGAATTGCAGAAGAAGGAAGGAGATGAATTCAGAGAGAGAAAACTTACGGTCTTCTTGGCGGCAACCATGGCGGCGTCTGGTGGGGCGACGAGAGAGAGGATGGAGATGAAGGGGGGAGTGACTTACCAGCGGCTGCCAAGGGTTCTGGGAAGGAAAACCTAACAATGGCCGATTTATAATCTTAGGGTTTTCTCTTACGAAAATGGGTACTACTGCCCGGGCCCATGGGAGTCTAACCCGGCCCATTTATTCTTCTTTCCTAGTAACATTTTTTTTGAATTTTTTGTATTACTGATATTAAGAGCTGATAATCAAGCATGGGTTATTGACTCTAAGAAATGGCCCATGGACTAGGTTTCAATTTGAGAAAAGTATCATTAATTTTTTTTATGTTGTTTCATATTCTGAGTGGTTTTAAGATTTAAATGGTTTTTGCATATCTTTAAGAGAAATAACGATGCCCCTGTTAGGAAGTGTGAGGGGATTAGGATAATCCATAAACGTTGTGGGCGTGGGAGACCTAAAAAGTCAATTAGAAGGTGATTATAGCAGATCTACAACATCTAGGCTTATAAGACGACATGACACTAGATACTAGATAGGGGAGTCTGAAAATAGAGAATCAAGATCGTAGAGTGAGGTTGCATGTATGATAGTGTAACTAGTCTTGATTTGTTGTGATTTGCCGTGATTTGCCTTTTTATCATCAATATGGAGCGCACAAATTTGTTTTTTACTTGCTTCCCTAATTCCATCGTCTTTAACTATGGTTTTAAAATATTTTAAAGGTTTCGGATGCGCAGGAATCAACCTCGTCATGAGCTGTTATTCATGAGGGGAAGGTTGCTTACATATAAAGCCCCATATCGCGTTCATACATGTTTCCCTATGAGGTTGTTGTTGTATTTTGGGCTTCAAGGCAAGTTTCATACTTATGACATTCAACAAAAAAATATTTAAAAATAAAATAAAATTGATATTTCTCACAAATTGGAACCTCATTGTTTGCTTGGAACTTCATGGTCCATTTATTGTATGGGTTATCCCTTAGAGTCAAAAACACT
Organism: Portulaca oleracea; assembly: GCA_029582165.1. NCBI lineage: Eukaryota > Viridiplantae > Streptophyta > Magnoliopsida > Caryophyllales > Portulacaceae > Portulaca > Portulaca oleracea. The sequence goes on from CM055886.1 coordinate 33,367,931, forward strand.
ATTCCATAGGCCAATCCAATTTGATCTCAAATTTGAAATGAAGTCTATTTGTATAAAAAAAGGAAAAGAATAATTATCTTAAAGTATTGCCGGTATATTTAAGTACTTAGTACTTACAAAAGAAAAATATGTTAAGTAAGTTTAGCACCTAAAATTATAGAAAAAAACTTATTAATTTGAGTTGTTGACGAATCAACCCATTCGCCTACATTTTAACATTGTTTAACTGGTAGCCCCTTAAATTAATGAGTCGACCGTTTGGTTATCTCTTTTTTATTTGGACCGACCTTCTTAACCATATGGGGGATGACTGGTCGACCCATTGCCAACCCTAGTGCCAACTACGTACACTCTTATTCTCTCATAGTTAATTTCATTTTTTTAGAGAAATTGGATTCTAATAATACGAACTTTTGGCCATATAAGACTTATGTAACGCCCCGGAATGTTTCAGATCTAAACTTAACGGTCAAAGTCAAACGTTGACTAACATTAACAGCGGAAGACTCTTTTTTTTTCTTTTTATTAACTTTATTTACTTGGGCATTACTGCCGTATCTCCGAAGAGATACAAGGCAAGAAAGGAAAACTAACAACAAGCGATAACTGTTTACTTCAATTTAACAACGAAAAGAACTTCGAATTCTAGAACAACATAAACTCAACGTTTCTAAACTTCAAGTCTAAACATAAACTAAACTTTATTCTCAAACGGCTAACTCCAACGTTCTCACTTCTATTGCCCGTCCCCATCACATAATTGATCTTCACCTGAAAACAAAACATTCACAACATGAGGGGGGGAAACCTCAATAATGTCTACCCTAATCACAAAAACCAAAGATCATTTCAAACCATTTAGGGGAGGGGAACAAGTCAAACCTTTTCGCAACTCATTTGAAACCCAACCCAGAAATATCCAGAGATCAGAAATAACCAGAGTTTCATAAATAACAAAACTTATAAACCAACGGTACCAACTTCCAACTCAGAAAAACACAACGCGTAAAACCTCAATCGACACTTTTAAACTCGTAATCGACATCGAAATCGGACATCGACATCGAAACCGTAAATCGTAAATCGTAAATCGAAACCGTAAATCGTAAATCGTAAATCGTAAATCGTAAATCGTAAATCGTAAATCGAAACCGTAAATCGAAACAAAGTAATCCTTTCCTCAGAAAACAATCAGAATTTTATTATGCGGACGGGATTTGCCTATCCCCAGAATATCAGAACTCAGAATCAGATTAGGATCTCAGATCCTCAGAATTAGAATGGATGGCCACCCGTAAAATGTAATCGATGTGTGCTCAATCTCGTAAATAATATCGACTTCGATCTCTTGATAACTCCCGCAGAATGATCCCGTCTGAGGGTCGTTACCCGCAACCCGCTTATGGTTTCACTTTGATTATTAGTATCTTATGAATTATCAGACGTCAGAGTTCAAACAAAACCCAACCTAGTTTACAAAACCGTCAGAATAAAACTCAGAGTTTAAAAGACTGCCACTCAGCTCAGAAAAACAACTCACAGACATCCAAATCGATACCTAACTTTACGTAAAATCTCATGCGGGATGCAAGCTTCATAAAACACATTAAAATCACAAAACAGATAAAAGAGCATCCCAAAGGGGATTAGGACATAGACATTATCTGAACGGCTTCTCTTTACTGCAACACTTACACACGGGAGCTAACTATCGCGTCGTCTCTCTCGGACCTAGAATTCGAATATAACTTCTACAATTAAAACTCACTCTCCACGATAACTAATTCATACAAATTCTACCATTTCCCCAACTTAACAATTTCTTACAACTAAACTAACCATGTAACATGCAATATAATCACATAACATCATGTCAACAATAACTCCACCTTAATCAAATAATAACTAGCTTTAAGGACAAGAACAACCCTAGACATAAAACTTTGCATGGTACTATTCCCACAATTTACAACTATGCCATTAATCATGCAATAACATACTAGACCATGCACTCTCATCTACAACTACCATTTTCCTAGTATATTTCTAGGTTTCCAAAGTCATCATAATCCAACCCAAAAACATCTAAACCTTAGCAAAGACATGAAAGACTAAGATTGCACACTTCACATAAGGACTCCATAATAACATGAATTTGGTAATAATAATAAGTACTCAAAAATAGTAATACAAGCCTTAACAAAAGAAGTACTATGAAAGTAACCACATGAAAACTTATTAGTAATACAATAACTTAATAATAACTTGGAAACTTAATAATACTTGGAACTTAATAATAATAATATGAACTTTATAATAATCATAAAAATACGAAACTTTATAATAATAAAAACACGAAACCTTAATATTAATAATAACATGAAACTCTAAAATAATATCATGAAACCAATAACCTGAACTTTATAATAATAACATGAAACTTTTAAAATAAAATCATGAAACTAATAATACTAAGAATCTTTAAAATAATATGGAAACTCAATAAAGTCATGGAAACTTTATAATAATAACACGAGACTTAATAGTAATATTACGGAAACTTAATAATTTATGAAAACTTATTAATAACGATACGAAACTTAGTAACTTACTTAACTTAATAATAATATTACGAAACATAATAATAAATTACTTAAACTTAATATTTACTTATCATTCCTAAAACTCAAACAAACTTACTCTTTTAACCAAGAACCCTCGTACACCCTTATTAACACAATAATAACATACTTAAGAGAATAAGAGCTATCATGCATTATCTAATATTAAATACCAACCTTAGTCTATCAAGGATAATACCATACCCATCTCCTATAAAAGCAATTAATAATAAATGACTATCATCCTATTCATGCATAAACAGAACCTTCTTACATTACTTGCAAAAATTACCTCATAGTGATATTCATATGCATCAACCCTAACCAATTCTAACTAATCAATACTCATATGGTCACTACTGATTCTTACACATTCAAATACTTCACTTAGCAACATTTAACCATGTATTATGTATACACATAGACAAATGAAAGCAAATAACAACATAAAAGGGAAAAGAAAGGTTTTAGAGCTTTACTAAGCAGAAGAGGGGGATCAAACAGTTGAGGAGGTCGACGGTGGTGCCGCGCGCGATGGTGGCGCTCGGAGGTCGCTGGCGCGCCGTGGTCGCTTGCGAGGGGTGGCAACAGGAAAAACTAGAAATGGAAAGAAAAGAGGGTGGGAGAGTCACTGGAGCTGGCGTCGTCCTCGCCGGAGTTGGGGACGGTGGTCGTCGGTGCCAGGGTGGTCATCGGTGCCTCATTGGCGTCGTTCTGCGGTGGTGGATCTTGGTGGCGCGATCGGTTGTGCGTATGGAACCGAGCAAGGAGTTTTGGGGAGGTCTTGCGGTGCGTTGGCGGCGAGTGGTGGAAATGGCTCGGTGGTGGTCGGAATAGGGCGGGGTGGCGGCCGGCGTCGAAATGGGAGAGGAAGGAGGGTGGTTGATGGTGGTGTATTGGTGGGTGGTGTGGTGGTGCGTGGCCTCGGGGTGAAGCAGAGGGAGAAAGGGAGGAGGGGGAGAGAGAATAGAATATGGGTTTTTGCGGCTAATGTAGATTTCTAGGGTATTAGTTTATTGGGGTAGGGATCCAAATAGGGTATTTATAGAGGGAGAAAATTAGGGTAAAATTAGTACAAATAGAACCTAGGTGTTAGCAACACCCTTCCAATTTATTCTTTTCCTAAAACAATATCTTTCCTTAAACAGTTTTTACAAACTGATCCCAATTAATTTTAACCGATACCCAAAAAGTCTCTAACTGATATTTTTAAGACTCTAAAAATTCCAACGAACTCACTCGCGGTCCTAAAAGCTCCGTGTGAGAACAGGTAAAAGATTAACAGGACTAAACGCACGTTAGGTAATTTAACGATAAACACAATTGAATTTTTCAGGGTTTTACAACTTAATAATACGAACTTTCGATTTGTTGATGAATAATATGAACTTTGACTTATTCTTTCTGTGCACGCCACCAGTTAAGTTAAACTTAACTCATGTGAAAGATGTCAATCACTTTATTTTGTCCACATCAGCATCTTTCTCTCTCCTCTATCTCTCTTTCTCACTCCTCTCCCTTTCCTTTTCGTCATTCCCATTTTTTTTCCAGCTCTTTTCCCCTTCTTCTTCCTCTTCTTCTTCTTCTTAATCACATCCTCATCCATCCAACACAACCACTCATCCTCCCATCTCCAATTTCCATCACATTTCTGAACCTCCCATCTCCAACTCATTTCCCTTCCGCCGCTCAGCCTCCCGTCGCCACAGCAAATGTCATGGAAATTGGAATTTTGTTTGGAATTTTGGTGATGGATTTCGTCATTTGCTATTCGATTTTGAGTTATTTTGTGGTTGTTGCTGATGGATGAAACTAGAATTTCGAATTTTTGCTGTTTAATTTCATCCCTTACGATTCGATTTGAGTGATTTTGTGATTGTTGTTACTAATGGATGAATTTTGCTTCTTAATTTTGAAAATGCTAACAAAAACCTCCCCGAAACGTCATTAAGGAGTTCAAATTCGCTCAAAATCTCATGAAAATGAAACTGACGCTCCAATTGAAGCCAATACCAACGATCTAAGTGGCAAATGGAAGAGAAAAGAAGACGAAAATGGGGAATGGACTTAAAAAGAGTGTCGCTTCGTCATCTGCAGTTAATCCACTTCCATGGCTGTTCATCGGGTTAGGCAACCCTGGACACAAATTCATCGGCACTCGCCATAATTTCTTTGTTTGGATCTGCTTAATGCTCCTGCAACCTGCAAAGTAGGTGGGCTTTGAAATGGTGGATGCATTTTGCTGATGCTTTTGGCATTTCTCTCAGCACTGTTCACTTTGCTTTATTTTTGTCTTCCTCAATCCCACTGTACTCAATAGTTGTATTTCTTTCTAACTCCCCAGAATTTATGTTCGCACTGTTTATTTAATGGGAGTTGAACTTATAGTAATTGTTGAACTGTTTGTAGGAATTGTTGCCAATGTTCCTGTCTTCTATGGGAGGCTGAGTGGTTGTGTTGGATGGATGAGGATGTGATTAAGAAGAAAAAAGAAGAAGAAGAAGAAGGGGAAGAAGAGCTGGAAAAAGAATTGGGAATGACAAAGAGGAAAGAGAGAGGAGTGAGAAAGAGAGAGGGAGGAGAAAGAAAGATGCTGACGTGGACAAAATAAAGCTGACTAGGACATCCTCCGCCGCATATCTCACGCACAGCTAAGCTCAACTTAACTCTACAGACATCGTTAATGCAAGAACAGTCAAAGCTCATATTATTCATCACTAAATCGAAAGTCAGACATGTTCTTATATACCAAAAGTCAGATTATTAGAATCCAATTTCCCTTTTTTCATAAAAGGGTGAAAATTTAGCCCAAATAGCTATGTACATTCCTAGCTTAGCAGCTCAGATACTGACAAAAATGAAAAATATCGGCGTGCAATAACGTCATGGCTTGACCTATTTTAACCCCCACGCGATAACCCAACACACCTAAGTAAAAAGAAAAATATCGTATTTTGAACATGGTTTTCTCATCCTAAATATGAAAATACCCATAGTGGGTCAAACCCAACTTGTGCATTGGACCCAAATTTTTTTAAAGTTCAATGTCATTGAAAATTGTGACTTTACTTGGAATTTAGCAACTACAATGTAAAAAAAAAACATTATCTCTCCAATTTAAGTAAAATATTTATGATAATTTATCAATACAAGAAATTAATCATGGCAAGTGGTATCAAAGGAAACCTGACCCCACTTTGATATCTATATAGTATGAGTTAGGCATGACATCCACTAGTGACGAGGGTGTTACAGGACTATAATGTATCAATTATAATGTTGCGGAAAGAATAAGTTCCCGCCATATTGTCATGCTTTTCATGTATTTGTATTCTCGAGATAGTACTAGTTTACTCAATTAAGTACCATTGCATATAGCACACATATATTGATGTATATTTCTTCCTAATTATTTCACTCCTTAATATGACAATCATGTTCCACATTTTGCAGACATACGAATAATACAAGTTAGGAACCGAGACTGCTCCTTCCCTATTTTGCGTTAAGACAGGGGCCAACATCTAGGCTTGAGAAGAGAGAAAATGGTGGACGTTGGTCACTAATACTGGCAGTGGTTGGATGTAGTTTCTAGTGCCGAAGTGGTGGTGGAGGCGGGGTCGAGAGTAGTGGTGGGAGAGGAATGGAGGGGGGGGGGGCAGAGAGAAAAAGGGAGGTGGTGGCGTTGGTTCTCGCCGAAGTCGCGCGTAAATGGTGGTGGGTAGACGTTGGTGATTGTGGGGTGGCGGCGGGTGGAAAGGGGCAAGAAATTGAAAAAGATAAAAAAAATTACAATTTGGGATTTTGCAGTCCTCATTTAACATCATGATCAATTTGATTTTTGGATTATCATGATCAACAACCCTAAACCTTTATTTTTCGCAAGAAAGCCCGTAATCTACCTTCAATTTCAATGGGCCAATAACAACCCAACATACCCAACATACCTAATTGGGACAACTCTAATTCCGCCCATTCCCCACCCTTATTTAGGGTGTGTAAAAAACAGTTTGTTAAAAGTTAAATTTTAATAACGGTAAATTTTGATAACTGTGGGTAAATTTACACTAATATATCAAAATTATTATTTTTTATTTTTTAAATTTCATAGTTTTTGATAAATTTAGACAAAAACTGATAAATTTTAATAAAATAAAATTACCTATGAATTTGACAGACCCTTGACATCATTTTGTTCTCAATTTATTTCCAAACATAAACCGGTATGGTCAGACCATAAAATAAATCAGCATCGAACCGGAGTCAGCATTCTTCGCTACACCTCCCCTCCCCTCCCCTCATCCGCAATTCACTATCTCCTTCTTTCTAGGGTTTGCATCTCAAAATCGTATCGTAAACCTCCAAAATTATTCATCCATGGCGGAAGTTATGAACATGCCATCCGACTCCGTCGACCGCCGCCGCGAAAGCCGCAGCAGCGAGCGCAACGAGAAGCCGCCGGAGGACGCCGCCTCCGACTCTCCGCCGCCGCCTCCTCCGCCTCGCCGCCGTGACCGGGATTCCAGAGAGAGAAGGGACGACAGGGACTTCGATCGACCTCCCAATCGCTACCATGATCGCAATCGAGATCGAGATTACAAGCGCAGGCTTAGCCCTAGCCCTCCTCCGCCCTACCGCGATCGCCGTCCGTACTCTCCTCCTCGCCGCTCTTCGCCGCCGTATCCGCCGTTCAAGAGGTCAAGGAGAGACGAGGGTGGTCGTGGTGGTAGATATGGCCGTGGCGATAGAAGGTACGAGTTAGTTTTGCCCATTATCTTGTTTTTTCTTGGAAACGTTAGGGTTAGGACTGCTGCATCGGAACCTCGGGATTTTGGAGTTTTGGTTTTGAGTTTGTTCTTTTTTGTAAAATTTATCCTCGTGGAGGAGGGATATGGTGGTATTTGGTTGCGATGCGGTTTGATTAGCTGGGGCATGTGTGTGGAACTGCGAAGTTCAATTTCACGAAGCGTATTTGCTTGATCTAATGAACTGTGTAAGTGACAGCGAATTGAAAATTGTGTGAATGCTGCAGCTGAAATGAGTTTGGTTGAGTTAGGAATAGGGAGTGCTGAGTTGTGCTTGTTTTGGTTGAGGCAGATTCATATATTTAGCAGTATGGGTATGATTGGGCATCAGGGATTAGCAGGAATTAGTTTCTTGAGGGTGAAAATGGATTATTGGACAAGGTTTAGATCTTAGAAGATGGAAAACCCAGTGAACTTTTCATCTTGAATGAACGCATTTATTCTTGGGGGTTCTTGGTGAGGCGGTTATGTTGATGATTTGATGTATTGCTGATTAGGCTGTTCCGGGTTTTCTTTTGTGTTTTACCATTCATAGCATGTAGATGTTATGTTTTGGTATATAGCAAATTATTAGACTGTATTACAAAATTTGATATCAAACCGTTTTCTTTATTTATCAAGAGGATGGATGGAAGTTGAGTACACAATGCTCAATATGTAATGGTAAATTTGTTCGCCTTTTGTATAGAGAGAGAGAGAGAGAGAGAGAGAGAGAGAGAGAGAGAGAGGTGGTTAGCTATTGCCACTCTTGGACGTGTGTGTTATTTTCTTTTAATATGGTTTGCTGTGGTGTTAGGCTATTGTTGTTAATGGCAGAGCCCCATTACTATGTGGAATGCCGTGTGACAGGAGAGAGAGTATGGAGAGTAGAGAGACATGGAGGACTGAGAAGAATGGGTTTCTAGGCCAAGGTACCCATTGAGTTAGTTCCTACAATAAAAAAGAAGAGAAGAGAAGTAAAGAACAACTGAAGAAAGCATTGTCGAGCATGAGGTGTGTGGTCTTGAATTCATATGAATGGATTCTTTCAAATTTGGATAGCCTTAATGTAATGCCTTGGATTTGATAGAGGCCAGCGAACCGTTGCTGTTATGGTTTGAGTATACTTGATAAGCTGGAAAAGGGATTGCTAGGAAGATGCTGGAATCTCATCCTAGTGATAGATAGGCAGAGTACTAGGGTGATGATAATAAGTTGTTATGACTGTCAGTTTGGTGGCTATGATTGGGTACAGAATGAGTAGGAAAAGCTTTTTATTTTTTTATAAAATTTATCCTCATGGATGAGGGATATGGTGGTTTTTGGATAGGATACGATTTGATTAGCTGTTGCATGTGTATGGAACTGCAAAGTTCAATTTCACGAAGTGTATTTGCTTGATCTAATGGAACTATAAGGGAGAAAATTGAAAATTGTGGTGAATGCTGCAGCTGAAACGAGTTTAGTTGTGTTAGGAATAGGGAGTGATGGGTTGTGCCTGTAGATTCATATATTAGCAGTACTTCAGCATAGATATGATTGGGCACTTGGCACTAGCAGGAATTAGTCGGATGAGGGTGAAAAACTGGATTACTGGATAAGATTTGGATCGTAGAAGATGGAAAACCCAGTGAACTTTTCATCTCAAATGACCACCTTATTCTACAGGGTTCATGGTGAGGAGGCTGTGTTGTTGATTTGAAGTATTGCCAATTAGGCTGTGCTGGGTTTTCTTTTGCATTTTACAATTCATAGCATGTACATGTTATGTATTGGTATATATATAAAATTATTGGACTGCGTTACAAAATTTGTTATCAAGCTGGTTACTTTATTTTCCCGTGCTTTTAATTAAGAGACTGGATGGAGGTTGAGTACACATTGCTGGATACATAATGGTAAAATTGGGTGCCTTTTGCACCTAAAGAGAGGTTGTTGGTTTATTTCCACTTTTGGACGCATGTTTATTTTCTTTCAATATGGTTTGGTGTGGTGTTAGGCTATTGTTAATGGGAGAACCCCATGACTATGTGGAGTTCCGTGTGAAAGGAGATAGTATAGAGTGTAGGGAGACATGGAGGGGTGAGAGGAATGGGTTTCTGGGCCAAGGCACCCATTGAGTCAGTTCCCATAATAAAAGGAAGAGAAAGAAAAAGTAAACAACAACTGATCAAAGCCTTGTTGAGCGTGAGGTGTGGAGAGAGACAGGCTGCGGTGTGTGTGGGATTTAATTCATATGAATGGATTTTTTACAATTTGGATAGCCTTAGTTTAATTCCTTGCATTTGATAGGGGCTAGTGAATGGTTGGTGTTATGGTTTGTGAATATAACTATGATAAGTTGGAAAAGGGATAGTTAGGAAGATGGTGGATGTGAAATCAAAGCCTAGTGATAGGTAGGCAGGGTACTAGGGTGAAGATAGTAAGTTGATATGACTGTCAGTTTGATGGCTGTATCTGCTATTCCTGTTGGTTAATGGAGATCTATCCTTTCATTATTGAGCCTAGGATTTGTGTGGGAGCTATGATTGGGTACAAAATGAGTAGGAAAGACTTCCTTGATGGGTGTAGTCCTGTAGTTCTCTGAGTTTGGCCGTGAAAAGCAATTTGAATTTGTAGTGCATTGGCCGCCCATTTTTTTTTAGACAATTATTTTTCTTTGGAGGTTTATTCTAATTGATGGGGTTACTTATGTGATTTTCACTTTTATGTGTGGTCTACTTGTGTGTTTTATATGATTGATTGTTTTAGAAACATGGTCCACAGCAACTTTTTCAAGCGGTCAAGCTATGAGGAGTTATACTAAGTTGTTTCTCTAGTGTTAGGATCCGTGAGACCATGGCTGTGTAAGACAAGGCCTCATTTTACATAGATAAGTTTTTGATCCTTTCTTTACCTTTGTTTTTTTTTTTTTTTTTTGACTTCCTTTTTTTTTTTTTGTGTGTGTGGTGAGGGGAAGGGGGTCTTTCCTGCCGGGGACTAATATATTAGTTTATGATACATTTTCGTTGTTGTCAACTGCTTTCCTGAAGAGAATATTGGATCAAGCTTTTTGTGTTGCTCCCTTTTCAAGCAATTTTGCTTGCAATCCAGTGTAAGTGAGTTTCATAAAAAGTTTCTGGTGGCTAAAAAAGTTATATATTTGGTTAAGCATTTCGCATCGGCCTTAACTTTTGCCTTGAGCTGATGCCTGGGTGAGGACTTCGTTGCTTTCTTTTCCTGCTTGCTCATGTTGGAATGCTTATTTCTCTTTTGCATGCTGATATGTGTTGATCGACTAGCTTGTGCAATTAAAGTTCTTTCCTAATTTACTCCTCTTTATGACACCTTAATTTTTTCATCTTATGACATTAAAACTGCCCACTACAGGTTTGGGTATGATTACCCTGGTGAGCGCGAGATGGGCGGCAGGCCTGGTTATGACGACAGGCCTCATGGTCGATTTCGGCCTGGTGGGTACCCTGGTGGTGGCTCTGGTAATTTTTGCTTCTCTTGATTTCAACGATCAGTTAACTGATTGACAATATGGATGCATGCCTGAGATTGTTCATTATTTTGCTAGGAGTATAAAAATTAGTTCTCTGCACATGGGTTTTCTGAGGTTCTTAGTTTGCTCCAATTGTTCTTCATGTGGCTAGTTTTGTCATTCTGTATGAACCTTTTTCATTTACGGAAATAGATTGCATTGTTGACCCTTGGATGATCTGTCTTAATCTTTAGCCAAAGCCATCATTACCTTAGGGAAACACACAGAAAAATCACATCTACAATAAGGATAAAATTGTTGCATTGTTCTTGTAGGCATTTTGAAGTATCTAGGTATGCTGTTTCTTTTTCACATGTGCTTGTGCTGATGCAAAAGTGGGGATTTTCAAGCATTTTGTGTTGGTTGTGCTTGTGTAGCTTATTCCATTGCAGTTCCTTCTCTAGATTTACTCTGGATACACTCATTGTTGAAACAAGCTTTAAATCATTGTTCTTGGTATATAGATGGAAAATTTATGCTAGCTTTTAGATTAAGTCGCGTGGCATTGAATATCGCTGTAAGTAGCTTGTCTGATGCTGTGTTTCTGCTTTCTGTGCTTTTGACAAAAAAGATTGGACACATTGAGTGCCTGGTAGCTAATGCCATCAACAAGGCTGCTTGTGCTATGCTAGCTATTATGGCTCCAGAGATTTAGGATACTAAAAAGTGTTTAGAGGTGCAATCCTTCTACGACTGTGATTAACTTGCGGAATTGCTCTTAATATAGAGATAAGTAGATTCTTTTGTCCATAATTTAAAACAGAGGTTGACATGTGCTCTACATAACTTGACACGTGCTCAATATTGGCTGCTGATTATAATAGAAAAGACAATTATAACTGGGTTTTGGACATTCCTTGAAGAATAGTGTTTTAAATGGTTGGATTGAGGATTTCTTCTCCAACCACTTCTAATACTATTTTTCAAAGATGAGTCCACACTGCCGACACAGGCTAGAGCTGTTATCCTTGGAGGTACTATCAAGATGCTCCGGGTTTCAGGCATTGTCAGGTGTATTTTTGTGCTTTTTGCTCATTGACAAGTATTTCAAAGATATAGGAATATACAACCATATTCTTATGCCCAGTTCACTCTGCTCCTTTTCTTTTTCCATTTCCTTTTCCCACCTCATTTTCTTGTTAACATCCTTGCAACATTGCAAATAGCCAATGCCTTGGGCACAACACAGATATTCCTCAGTTCCAAATGCCTGCATAGTGAGAGATTGGCTCTTGATTTCAGATTTTCCACATACTTTGTTAGTATCACCTCTGCATGGAGCTCTTATCCACCAAACTTGTAATCTGTTCAATTCTATGAATTGCAAATGTGCTTATTCCATTTATTTTTCCCCAAACCAGATTGGGACTCTGGCCGTGGCTCATATGGTGAAGGGAATATGACGAGGTAAGCATATTACTTTTTTTTTTTATATATATATTTGTCATACATCAGTATAGATTCTTAAATTTTATGTAAACAATTTTCCTGCTACTTGATAGAGTGGAAATGCTTGCAATTTCCTGTAGATTCTGATGTGTTTTCAGGGCAGTAGTAACCTGCATGTGCTTGCAATTCGTTTCTTTCCCTGTTATTATGGTATTTATTCTTGATGCCCTTGGCATTGAAATTCAAGTGTTTAACTATTAATGGCCAAAATCATCATTTTTTTTGTTTTACTGGTTTGACAACTGTTCCCTTAAAGCAAGATCTTCGTGTTTTGTGGTTAGTGAAAATTTGTGTTGGAAGCATTCAACCCCCTTTTAAGTTATACAATGAAATAAGGAGATACTTATGTTGGTGACCATCCGATGATAGTGGTTGCTTCTTCTAAGTTCTATCTGCCTTAAGCTTTTACGCCTTTGTGTAGTACCTATTTGGGCTTCAGAAATAATGTTCGTGTACTATCCGCTTCTGCTTGTGATTTAACAGTTACTTTATATTTCTTCTTAAGGGAAGGGTTGATGACATATAAGCAATTTATTCAGGAGCTTGAAGACGATATACTGCCATCTGAAGCTGAGCGCAGGTATGAATGGATTCTGTTGTGAGCCTGCTATATGACCTTTGTGTTTTTCACCACCGTTCTCTCTCTCTCTCCCTCTCTCTCTCTCTCTCTCTCTCTCTCCCCCCCCCCTCCCTCCCTCTCTCTCTCTCTCTCTCTCTCTCTCTCCCCCCCCCCCTCCCTCTCTCTCTCTCTCTCTCTCTCTCTGCAGCCCTTGAATCGCTGACTTTGTAGCAAACTAATAGATACTGATGCCAGCCAAGTACAAGGAGTGCTGGTTGGCCTTTGTGTTAGGCAAATTCAGTGTTCCATTTGTATCTAATGTCTGATTTGGTTTTTGAATAATCTTCAGATATCAGGAGTACAAATCAGAGTATATTTCAACTCAGAAACGTGCATATTTTGAGGCCCACAAAGATGAAGAATGGTAGTTCATACTTTTCCCCCGTTATGTTCATGTTCATGATCATCTTTGAATTCCTTTTGATCTTTTTCGGCTAAATTCATTTTACTTTTATTCAGGTTAAGAAATAAGTACCACCCAACAAATTTGTTGTCCGTTATCGAAAGGTATGTGTTAAATTTCTGTTTGGATAATGTTAAATCCCTTGTAATTGTGGAAATATTCCTTGATTGAAAAGTTTCTTAATATAACTTATAAGGGCCTGCTTTCCCCGAAAGCTGCCTTTTCAGTAATTTAAATTAGAATCAATGTATTTCACTTTAAGGTTGTGTCCTATAACTTGTTACTCATCCAATATCTCCATACTTTTTCATTTGATTCAGGAGGAACGAAGTTGCGCGAAAAGTTGCGAAGGACTTTCTGCTGGATTTGCACAGCGGGAGTCTAGATTTGTAAGATATTTACCCTTTTCTCTACATCCAACCATCTGCTGAATTTTGATGCTGATATCCAGAGTAATGGATAGATTTAATTATTGATGCAGAGGTCCTGCTGCCGATGCATCATCTGTGGGTAAGTCTGGCCAGACAAGTGAGCCTAATTCCGAGGATGACACAGACGGTGGTGATAAAAGGAGGCGTCATGGGCGAGCACAAATGAAGGAAGGTGATCATTCAGCTGCGCCTAAAGCTCACCCAGTTAGTTCTGAACCTAGACGTATTCAAATGGATATTGATCTAGCTCAAGCACTTGTCACAAAACTTGACTCTGAAAAGGGAATTGAGGACAATATCCTATCTAGGGACGACACTGACAAAATGAACAGGGAGAGATCTCATGGTGGATCAATTGGTCCGGTTATAATAATACGTGGATTAACATCTATCAAGGGCCTTGAGGGTGTTGAGCTTCTGGATACCCTGGTGACTTACCTCTGGCGTGTACACGGTGTGGATTATTACGGTATGATCGAAACAGCAGAACCTAAGGGCTTCCGGCATGTAAGACCCGAGGGAAAGAGTTCTGATATATCTGACAGTGCGTCGGAGTGGGAAAAGAAGCTTGATTCTCGCTGGCAAGACAGATTGAGGAGTCAGGATCCACTGGAGGTCATGACTGCAAAGGAAAAATTGGATGCTGCAGCAGTGGAAGCTTTGGATCCTGTTGTAAGAAAAATTAGGGATGAAAAATATGGATGGAAGTATGGCTGTGGGGCCAAGGGTTGCACAAAGTTATTTCATGCTTCTGAGTATGTTCACAAGCACTTGAAACTTAAGCATCCGGAACTCGTGATGGAGCTAACTGCAAAAGTGCGGGAAGATATATACTTTCAGAATTACATGAAGTATGTCCTGGCTTTATCAAACCCTTTTTTTCTGAATTGAAAGCTCCTGTCTTAACTCTCGTTTTCTTCTCTGCAGTGACCCAGATGCACCTGGTGGGAAACCTGTGATGCAGCAATTTATTCCGGTACCCACTTCAACATAAAGTTCTGTTAAATTTTGCATATCCTGATCTCCAGAACTTTATTCTGTTGTATTCCATTAATTTCTTAAGCAGTAAGCTTGGTTCTGTTTGTCTTTGTGGGAAAATTTTGTCCATGTCTTGGTGGGTGAAGTGGGGTTTGGGTAGATATGCTTTACATTGAGCCCCTTTTTTCCATTCCATTTTTCAAGTGATGTGTGAGTTGATGGCTCAGTTTACATGTAAGGTGGTGGCTTTTTGCTTCTTCTATGGTAGTGGATTTCGTCTTTTCATTGCTTCATGTTGGGCGAATCATGTGTAATCAATATTCAATAGCAATATAATGTAGAACTAAGATCAATATCACAAGTATTGGACATCAGAAATGTAGCTATGGGATATGGTTGATGCCATGATGATACAGTTGTAATCTCGCCATTTTAGTGGATGAGAAGAAAGCAAGTTAGATGAGTAGTCCACTGTCATCTTTGAACATTATGGCTTTGTCAATTGTCGTGGGCTCATTTCTTTCTTCTTTCTTCCTTTCTCCAATAGTCGAATAGGATTTCTTTGCTCTTGTAGGTTCGCTTGTTCATATAGACATTTTGCTTCGATTCTCATAATAATTACACTTGTAACTTGCAGAAGGACAGAATGCCGAGGCGAAGACCGGGTCTAGAGGGCCGTTTGAGAGATGATAGAGGTCCCCGTAGAGATCGTGACAGGAACAATGGGAACGAGAGATTTGATAGATCTGAGAACACTGATGATGATTTCCCATCAAAGAACGATGGTCCTGACAAGGGCAACCCTGATGAACCGATTTTTGATAGCTTTGGTGGGCAGGGCATGGCAGTTGCTCCTTTTGCGTCTGATATTGCCCCTCCACCTGTACTTATGCCTGTTCCCGGTGCTGGGTAAGCACTTTGTTCATTCTTTTTGAGGAACTGAGAAATGAGAAGTTTTGAGAACTAAGCATATTACACTTTTGTGAGTGCAGCCCTCTGGGACCTTTTGTTCCAGCCCCTCCTGAAGTTGCAATGCGGATGCTGCGAGAGCAGGGTGGGCCTCCCTTTGAAGTCCCTGGTAGGGCTGCACCTCCTATTGTTCTCCCAGCTTTACGCCAGGATCCTAGACGTCTGCGAAGGTGAGACTCTTTTTATAATGCGTTTGGTAGAATCCGGGGAAAGTTGTAGTTAGAAGTTTTCAATATTTATCACGGATCTGTATTTTCCCGTGAAAAACTTTCCCTACTCAGTAGTCACCCGGTTTTCTGTCCTTGAGAGTGAAATATTGGACCCACATCAAAATACTCATCCATCAAGTACAACCAAACTTACGAAAGTTTGTCACCCTATATAAGTTGACTGACTTTCCCTTGCAAATTTCCCAACCAAATGTACCATTAACTTTGAAACTTTATATGTTCATTGGCCTTTTATTTTTGTCAAACTAATGCTACAGCCTTCATGGGTTGGGTTTGGCTTCCCTTATCTATCTTCTCCCCCCCCCCCCCCAAAAAAACAAAGCCAGATACACCCTTGGTAGAATCTATTATGGAAGCCAAGCAAGCATAGTGTCATTAATCAACTTGGGATTACAATGATTTTCATTGGAGTTGATTGAGCTCTTACAATACAAGCATTTTTTTACCACTATATTGCAGCTACCAAGATTTGGATGCGCCTGAGGATGAAGTCACTGTGGTGGACTACCGGAGTTTGTGAGATCCACCATTATCAAGACTTGTGCCATTAAAGTGGTCTTGAAACTCCATGACGCGTGTGTACATTCGTAATTTTCCCGAGTTTCTAAATAATCATTCAGATGTTTGAGGATGGAGCTCGGGGCGTTTTCTCTGAAGAGTTGCCATGGCTGTCTAGTTCTAATATGACTACTGAGAATCTGGGTATTTATGCACTGTAGGAAAGGGGAATTTCTGGATTGTAACATCGATTAATGATTTGGGTTGAATATAAGTGTTCACTTTCCAGTTAGACATTTTTGAAGGCATTTTTGTGCCATGGAATCTTGGTTTACCTTGTAATCGTTGATTAGAACCTTGGAAAGATTAGATTACCAAAAAAAGATGTTTTCTTTCTGTTGGGTCATTTTTCTTTATTATTCAGCACCACAAAATAACACGATTGCAAATATAATCAGCAAAACAGCATAAAAAGCAATACAGTGAAGCAGCAGACAACACAAAATGGGAGCCACAGGAAAGCAAAAGATGTATTCACCGTGGCATCAAATGTTGATCAAACTTACAAGATTGTAACACACTCAAGTCTGGTCTTTTAAGCGAGCCTTTGTTTCTTCTTGCATCTTCTTAAAATCTCGTATCGTACCTATTCCTCTGTGTTATCCTTTTATAGACACTTGAAATCCGTACCAATAACTTTGTGAGCTATAGTGTGATCTCATTGGTAGAATGGTTGCGTTTGCCAAATTCGATCGAATTAGCCATATTACTCCAATATTCTTGATTGATTATACTCCTTACAAGTTACAACTTGTTTCTTCTTCTTGTTAAGACTCAAATTCTTTGAAAGAGTAGTCCTACAAACCTCTTGCCAAACCAAACACCACTTAGATTTAAGCGTTACCTTCTCCTTCCTCTTTCCCATAGTAGTGGCTTTCCCAAACCCTGGGAGAGAGCATACAAAATCGATATGTAAGTCAGGGTCGCAGTTAACAGAGTGGGAACCATCCACAACACCAAGAGTGCAGTTACTATCAGATCAGCCACCGTCCTGCTGATCTCTTCGCAGCTAAACGCTGAATCCCCCTGATAAGACAATCTCTATAAGACCTTTCTTGTGTAAACTTATATCCAAACTCAGAAGAACCTAATATCAAAATTTCTTGGACCGTGTACACCAAACTTTCCTCGATCAAATCCCTTTTTCGATCATTTTTTCAAGTAGGACATTCAATAGACTCAATTGTATGAATCTTTTCATTGGATGTTGATGGAGGGGAAGGGAGAAAAGACTCGTCGCATGACAAAATCGAACAACTTGATCATATACACACACCAAACATGTACAAAACTTGGCTAACCAGGCAAAAAGACACGGAACAAGGCCTGTTGGATTATCAAGATTATACACAAAAACAACCAGCACCCTGTGATCTAAGAAAACAAAAAAAGGAAGAAAAACTAAAAGTGCAAAGAAAACCACATCTATAGACTAAACACACACATTAGTCCTACAGCTGCAAGTTACAAAACTTTTGGAAGCCGCCATCACTTCCTCGGCTTTTTTGACTGTGGTTCGGTCTGTGGATCCGCCTGTCAGAAGAACCAGCATTATCTGAAGATTAGTAAAGCATAAATGCCAACACATGTATCACCCACTCGAGCGCTGACAAAAATTCGGGCCCGGGTTAAACTCATGTCGGTCAAATTGGTCAATGTCAAAAGTTGAAAGTTGAACGAGAGATTGATGTCCGTTGCGGTTTTGTTTTTTTGGTCAGACTTTTCGGCCAGACCTATATTCGGGTCAAAATCGGATTCGGACAACAGGAAAAAAGAAATATTTTGTCCAAATTTTCGGTCAAGACAATGAAAAAAACTTGCCAGCTCTAAACATATCCCTCACTCTCTCTTCTCAAGAAATTGGCAAAAGGGGCGACAATAGAGATTATCAAAACTCAAAACGAAAATTAAGGAACTTACCACAAGCGATAACTGCTCGCGGATGTAAGCCATGGATCGCAACATTGCACCTAATGTATCCCTGGATACTTGAAATTTTACCTCCGATTCTCCAGAAGTCGTCTCAGTATCTTGGAGCTGAACTTATGAGGAAAACAACAGCAACAAAGGAAATCACTCGGTCAGAGTCTCGGCATAGCATAAATAATACACTATCAACATGAATAAGACGGAACAAAAAGACAAGAGGCAGTCCACAATATGTAAGTAAAGTCCAGTAATTATTAGGTCGCCCAAACTTGGGAAAATTTTGGCGAAGTTTAGGAAATGTGAGGCTGCTTAAGTGGCCTGACACATAAAGCTGTTCTAGACTATCTATCAATCATCGATGAAAAGTACATTCTTAAAAACAAGAGAGAGCACGTAAGAGACTTGCCTTCAAGTTGATAACAGCAACCCTATTGACAGGAGCCGACAGCTGCTCGCTAATGTAGGCCATGGATCTAAGCATAGGTTCCAAAGTAACCCTTGTCAGCTGAAACTTAACTTCGGACTCGACTGTTGGGCTCTTGCTGTAATCTTGCAACTGCAAATGATGCAACATAAAAAGGCCAAACAAAGGATGGCTGATCTTAGAAGCACGCACCGAATCAAAGAGGAAACTGAACACAAATGTCGAAAGAAGTAATAAGAAAGCAGTTTTCAAGAGACCAAAATGCATCTAGCAATAGACCAAGACACCGGTATGCGGAAAATTTAGTCAACTTAAGAGTTAAGATGCATTAGGTTTCATAAAGGTAAAAGACTAAACTTCAAACTAGAAGATTCTGGCTAATTTGCGCTAGATTTCAACAAAAAGGTACCACATTTATTATTATGGGGCAGGAAACTAAACAATGGTACTAGAACTGCAGCTGAAATATACAAACCTTTAGGTTAATTACAGCCACTCTATTTGTCGGAGTTGAATTTTTATTCTCCATGACCCACGTCATTGACTTTAGGCAAGGAAGGACAGCCTAAACATACACAATAGGTAATAGAATCAGTTAGCAAACGCCAACTATGACGCGTAAGAACGAGAGGAATCAATAAAAACAAATGTCAAATCATTCTCTTACTTACCGAGTTATCAGAGGGCCCATCGTCCCGTTGTAGTGAAATGGGAGCCATGCGTAGAAGATTAAAATCACCCACGGGCCGAGGACGAGCAGCAGCAGAGTCATTAAGGTTGAAGCGCCGGGTAACTTCATCTGGCTGGGGCCACAACAAAGGAGCATCAACGGTCGAGATCGTCTTAGTGGGCCCCTGAGGGGCCCGAGGCGCAACCTTCGTGACCCCTTTCTTAACAACGGCAATCTTCTTCCTCCCTTCTCTCAAAGCATTCAGTGCCACGTCGTAGGTTTCTGACGAAACTGCCCCTTCCTCGGCAAACCTAACGCCTTCTTGGCAAAGAAAATTATACCTCAAAGCCGTTGATTCGCGCGCGTGGTCTGCAAGATGATCGTCTGATGCGGCCGTACTCTTGGCGTTCCGTGTCCAGCGCTTCAGTATGTAATGTGAGGGTAAAGTGAGCACGTTGGTGACCGTAAAAACCGTCAAAATGTGTCTGCAAAGAATGCCGGAGTACTCAAACATGAGGCAGTTGCAGCTCGCCCTCATATCAGTCATATTTACAGTCACTGTGTACGCCCTGTGATCATCCTCGAATTTGGCAACCCTATACGTACTAGAAGAAGTCCCGTCACCATCGATCCTATTTGCTGTATAAACAAAAGTCTCCACTAATTCCTCCTGAAACTTGGTGAATATTTTTCTTGTGTAGAGATTCGCAGCCTGCTTCTCCATCGGTGATGGGGTCCTTAGAACCGGTCTGTTAGAGACCGTGTCGAAATCTGCCTCCATTTCCTTTTCTAACCAGTACTCCATCGCTCTCTCATACTGTCTGAAGAACACCGGCAGCGTAGTCTGCTGATTGATGAACCCGTCAAAAAAGGACGGATCGACTCCTTGGTTGGGAGACACTGCAGCGAAGAACGAATCACGAAAGTACACCGGGGCCCACCGCCTTCGCTCATTATACAAGTATTGGAGCCAATCGTTCCTACTTAGGTCGTACTTGTCAATGATAGTAGCCCACAAAGATTCAAACTCCTCTATCGTTTCGGTCAAGTTAATACAATTGTAGAGCTCCACCTGAAAATTAGGGTACGCGCGACAAACGTGGGCCAGTCTTTCTTGGCCTTCTCTTAGGACATGCCACTTACTAATGCAATGCCGGGCTTTTGGCAAAACCTGAGCGACTGCAGCCTGTATGGCTCTGTCCTGAGCGGTTATGATAGAAACCGGGGGATGGTCGCCCATGGCGGTGAGAAAAGTCTTCAGCAACCACACAAAGGAAGCCTCGGAATCATCTAGCAGCAACGCGCAGCCGAACAGTATAGTTTGACCGTGATGGTTGACTCCGGTGAAGGGAGCAAACGGTACTTTATACTGATTTACCCTGTACGAGGTGTCCAGGGTGACCACATCGCCGAAATGACCATAAGCGGTCCTTGACCTCGTGTCGGACCAAAAAGCATTGGCCATCCGGTTTTCTTCATCGAGCTGTATGGCATAGAAGAAACCCGGGTTTTCCGCTTGCATTTTCTTGAAGTAGTCCAGCAAGTTTTGCGCGTCTTTGCCTAATGTCCTCCTTTGCAAAGCGGGCGTTCTAACAGCGTTTGCTTCAGCAGAAATATGACTCCCATGATTTCCATCCATAGACACATACATAACACCGCTAGGCACCACAACTGCTGCTCGGTAAGTTTGGGGAGCATTCTTTATGGCAGCAGCAAAATGCCTATGTGGGTGCACGTTGTTACTCTCTTTACTCGGGTTTTCTAGGGCGTGGTTGTGCTCCTTCACAAACTTTGTCACAACCCATTTGGTGCCCTTCAACTCGATCCTAAGCATGGCTTCGCAAATGTCCGAAGGTCTCCTTTTAGACCCCTCTTTAGAACACACAAACTGCCTAGAAGATGCTGAGGCGGCACTATCGGGTCTAAAGCGACCGGTTTCAGAGGTTTTGGTGCTGAAACCCAGACGTCTAGCATACTCATCATAGAAAGTTTTAGCGGCATCTTCAGACTCAAACTCCATACCGAGTTGTGGTTCCAGGATTCCATTATCATGGTGACCCACAGAATGATCAGCTCGGGTCACCTCTGCACCTTCACTCGCTTCAGTATCTCCATTATCAGTTGAGGCCCGAATCCTCATATTACTTTCTTCATCAATGACTTCAGTGGATCTTGCAGCTCAAAAGCTGAGAACCAGCTGAAAGCACCAAATACACACAGATTGTTATCTCTACAAGGCACTCACGCTAAATCCGTCCAACAGAGAAGCCCTACAAGGGTTTCACCAACAAGCTCACGATTACAACAGGAGAATAGAAGAAAAATCTGACAAAGCACGCACAAAGAAGACAAGAGGTTAGAACTTCGAATCGGGTAGGTTTTGGTCACATCAAATTGACATAATCAGACTCAAATACATAACATTGTCGGAACCAATCTCTCTAGGGGTAAGACTGCTACATCTGACCCCCTCCATACCTCACCATGTGGTAGGATTTCGGAGTTTCAGTTTTGGTTTTGGAAATACATACCATTCTCCAAGATATGAGAACATATTATTCTGCCCCCCCCCCCAAAAAAAAAAAATAAATAAAATAAATAAATAAATAATAAATCCGAAAAATAAAAAGCTAGGCTGTGACTTTGCTTAAGATTGTATTGTCGCTCCAACTACTATCATACTCCTAGGAGAATGTCCTCACATAGTCCCAAGGTGCCACATAAATACACATCGGCTTATAGAAACAAATATACATGAGGATAACTCACAAATTGGCCAATGAACGGTTCCAATTCAGTTCAACTAAAATAGAAAGTTTTCGTTGGGCTTTCATTCTATCCTAAATTCCTCTTCGAGCTACACTCTTAAGAGCACAATTTGTTTTCCTATGCAGCAGCATGCATCATTTAGTTTTCGGGGAAGAAGAAGCAACACAGTTTTACAGACTTTCATTGATAAAGTTAGCAAGTCTCCATATTCAGTTTCACTCATCAAAATATTTTTGCCAATAAAACAGTAACCCAATAGCAGATGATATTAACTAAATCTATTCACAATCATACTTCTCCCATGATTTTATGACCCAAAATCCTCGATGCGATTCTACTATCTACATTCCGATATAGGATCCTACGTGGGTTGATTCCAATCCTAACTACCCCATGGATCCAAGTTATGATCCCGATTCTAACCTTGTTCACAATCCACACAGCTCTGTTGCTCATGTATTCTAGGTTTCCAAAGTTGCTAACCCCAAAAAAAAAAAAAGTAAAATATATAGCAGGAGGAAGACCAAAAAGGAAGAAAATTACAATAACATCAATGCCAAATGAAAGAAATGAAATGAACCAATGCCATATCAAATTCCCACCTTTCACTCTTGCATACCAAATTTGTTGAAACCACCCAAAAGAAAAAGGCCAAAAAAGATGTAACATATTGGGTCCCACATAATCCAAGAACAAAGCTTCAAACTTTTCTAGCACACAAAAAAAAGTTCCCAGAAAAAAAAGGGGTGGAGCTCAAAAGAAGATTAAATCACCCATAACACAAGCAACAATGATCCATTCTTCCCCAAAATTGCAATTTCTAACAGATAAACTAACAAATTAAAATCTAAAACAATTCACACTAACAAAATATGAGAGTAATTGAAGGTGTGTACCTCACAGACAGTCACAGAGAGATGGATTTTACTCTGATCTTGATTGTATTCCTTCGAATTGAAGGATTGAGCCCTAAATTAGAAAGTGAGGATGTTGAAGGAAGAAGAGCATGTCGGAAATTAGGGTTTGCGGCGATTGTTCGCCGGTACGAATTGCGGAGGAGGAGAGAGAAAGGGAGGAGTGGGTGACGATGCATAGGATTACAAATGGAGAAAGAGATGGCGAAATGAGAGCCGTTGATTTAGATCAGACGGTGGATAAAGAGTGAAGATCGGTCATCTTCATCTATGATTATGATTGATCTAGTCAGATGAATACATGGGCCCGTCGGAGAAGTATTTTTCTGATAGAAAAAAATATATAAATGAAGTATTATTAAGAGGAAAATTGAATTTAAATGATTTGAATTTTCACATGTGATACATGGATTAATCTGAATTTTAAAAATATTATTGAATAATGTGAATTTTGACTATATTCAATTACAGTAATACATTATGATTAATTATTTATCAAATCCTCATTTTTTTTAAAAGAATATGAACTTTGAGCATATTGAAATCATTGTTTCTTCCGATGCTTTAACAGTGATTTCATCGGACTATCATACTAAATTAGCCACTTAATGAACCTGTTTATTAAATATTACTAATGCAGCGATTTATCATTACAAGGCTGAAGAATTTGAGAAGACTACATGAATGAAAATCAGGACAGTGTTAAGACTTGAAAATGTTAGGATTTCATGGGTATCCGTCAAGTTTTTGATTGATTAGGGTCGTGCATCTGTGCTTGTTGAATTGAATAGGGTGAATACTATTGAAAGGTGATCGTGAAAGATTATAACAAAAAAAACTTTAACGTCAAGGACGAAAATGTCAACTCATAAGAATTGACAATTTGATATTTTCAGTGTTGTGGCTATCAACCCAAATCAATGGCATGATTCCCAAATAATTAGGTTATGTGGCCACCTCAATTTTCCTTAGAAATATCACTCTTATAGGAGGGGAAAACTCCATTTGTGAATGTAATTGTCATTGACACAATCTAAACTAATTCGAAAGTGAAGTATTCAATATTTGTCATTGATTCAGTCATCATTGAAATTGTTCATAATATATTATTATTCAACATATTCTAAAATACAGTATATTTTCAAAGAAAAAAAAAGTACAGGTGCATTACTATCAACCACTTCTAACTAAACTATATTAGGAATTTTTTAAAAAAAAATTGAAACCCAAAAGGGTAATTGTATAAAAATAATTCATAATTTGGGGGTATTCGAAAAAATAATCCAAACTTACAATTTTGTTATGGATAAGCAGAACTTTAACTCCTATTATTTTGAACAACCACCACTAGTTAAATTAACCCGACATGTGACGTGGTGGTGACAATATTACTCATAAAACATACATTTTACTTTTTTTTGAACTGCAAAAACTTCACGTATGATATTGTCACCAACGTCACTTTTTGGACAAGTTTAAATAGGTGATGAATGCTTAAAGTAGAGGTTAAAACTCATCTCATCCATAACAAATTATAAATTCAGATTATTTTTTCAAACACCCCAAAAATGTGAATTATTTTTATTCAAATTTCCTTATATATTAGAATTATCAAGCACTCTAACTATACTGTATTACACCCTCCGTCCCAAAATATTTGTCCACTTTAATTTACTACGCAATTTAAGAAAAATCAACAGATTGATCTTAATTAACAACAAAATACTAATCATACATACCTATAGTTTTAAATTCAAAACTACTATTTATACTCCTCTTGTAGAGATGTCGGGAGCCATAGTATATTAGAACTTATACTCTTCTTATTACACAACAATATGGCAAGACTATTGTACACTGCTTAGAGATATACGCTCACTCAACTTTGTGGGAGATCTCTCATACACTTTCTTAGACACCTTTCTAATCCTCTTGGATGCAGTATGCCTTACCATTCATGCTCTTCACCAACTATGACATCTTACTCCTATTTATACTCATTTCACTACCATAAGGTGTGCTGGACATTGTGCCAAATGTCACAATCCTGTAATACATACTCTTATATATCCTAGATACTTCTTAGGATATTTTTAAAATACATAACTTATATTTTAGATATTTTAAGTAACTAGAACAATCGAGATAAATATCCTAGATATTATGCTAACTAAAGTTTTCCTAGATACTTCTTATATAAAGTGGGTGATGTTTTATATCTAATACTTCCCCTCATCACCCACTTTCCTTCAATGTCGTTTTCGTGAAGTTTGCCCGAACCATTTTGAGCTCTGCACAATAGTGTTTCTTCGCGTAGATACCTTCTTCTCGATTTCCCGTCTGCACTTCGGTGTCTCCTCTTAACATTTTCCTTTGTGTGAATTAATTCCTCCATTATGGATATACCTGGATATTTTAGGATTCCACTTTTGTGCCCACTCCGTCCTTCTTTGCTGCTCTTGAACTTCTTCTTTGTCTTCTTTTCCTTTAATGCTTTCTATTTGATGTGTTTTCTCTTCACTTAAGTCCTGCTCGCCATCTGATGTTGGGAGTTCAAGTCCTTGCTCCATGTCTTCCCCGATCTCCTTAGATTCTAGAAGAACCACTACTTGGTGATTGATGTGTATTTCATCATCATCATCATCGTCATCACATGGTTGATGTGCTCCCCCTTGATATCGACGACATCCATGTTGTTCTTGTTGCCACCTCCTTGTAATTATTTCTGATCGCTCTCCATCACCATTATATCTATATATGGCCCTACCTTGACTCTTAAGTGCTTTCCTTCTAGTAAAGAGAGCTTGCTCTTCCTCCTTTATCGATACCTTAGACATCTGTTTGTCTAAGTCTTCTTGATTCACCAAGAGGCTCTCTAATTTAGTTAGGGTTGTGTAGCCCAACCCCTACTTGCTGTCACAAGGTCACTATACTTGGGGCTTAAGTCATGAATAATTATTCGCCTCATCCTTGACTCACGTATTGCACTTTCGGATTTACTTTTGCAATTTCAACACATAAAGATTTAACTTTAGCAAAGTATTGATTCACCGTCATGTCTCCTTGCTTGATAGACATAAGCTTGTTTTCCAACTACTGCAACTTGGCTTCATTCTTCTTGGTGAACAACATAGCTAAGGTATTCACGCTTCCTCGACTGTCTCACAATCTTTTATGCGATATAGATACTCGTCTTCCATTGTGACGGAGAGAATATACATTGTCTTTGCTGCCTTGATTTCCCATTTCTTCTTCTCATTCGGACCAGTTGGTATCGTTATCTTTTTGCCACCAACAATCTCCCATAAGTCTTGCCCCTTCAAATAGTACTTCATGCGTGTACACCAAGTACTATAGTTGCTCTCATTAAGCTTCTCAAGCGAGCTAGCTAATCCTGAAAAATATGCCATAACAACTTGGTAAGCGCTCTGCACTTAGCCAAAGCTTTTGTGGTCCCAAACCAACAACTCCAACAATTATCACAGTCCCTGACTGTGCCGACAAAATCTCCTTTGTGCTTTGGTCCCTAACCGTGCACACCCAATGAATGCTAGCTCAACAAGACTCTTCAAACCTTGCTTTGATACCACTTGTTGAAATTTTATTTAAATACTTTTAAAATTCAAAATATGGGTATTTTAACAATTTCAATAAAATAAAATTTTTTATTTTAGGAAAATAAACATAATTTTGAGATATCAAAAAATAGAATAGTGAACAAATAATTTGGACGTACATATTAGTATTTTGTTTTTAATTTGGGAAACCGAAACCCCTAAACCCAAAATAACACAATTAGGCATTAGCAAATAGCAAGTGAAGCTGTGAAAGTGGAACCCAGAGAGAGAGAGATGAAGAGCATTCCGGTGATACTGTTGGGATGCGGCGGTGTGGGTCGTCAGCTTCTTCAACACATTCTCTCTTGTCGAACTACCCATGCAAATCAGGTCCATACTCTTCCTTGAACATTTCAGTCTTAATGCAACTGGGTTCTCCAGATAATCATTCATCATTCATCAATCTTCAATTTGCAGGGCGTTAGAATCCGAGTAGTAGGAGTCGCTGACAGCAAATCCCTCGTTTCCATGTCCGATGTTCTCATCAACGAGCTCGATGATCAATCCCTCCATCAAATTTGTAACCTCAAATCCAATGGTTCTTCAATTACCTCTTTCGCTTGTCTTGGTGAGACACAATTTCATCCTTGCTCTTCATTTTTTGGTGGTTGATTTTTGTGGGTGTCTCAGTAATTTCGAGTTTATGTTCACTTGATTGGAGGGTTTGATGTTGTTTTTGGTTGGTTTTGGAATGAATGATTAGGAGCATCCCAATCACTCTCCAATGCTGCATCAACTGCTGCAAAAGTGTCTGAGATTACTGGCCATTTGGTGAGATCTTCAGGTTTGAATCATACTGTTCTCAGCATCAGCATATTGTTGAATTTGTATTCATTACTTATGGCGCGTTTGCCAGTTTTCCAGGAAAGACTTCCCCAGGAAAAACTTTTCCGAGAAAGATTTTCCCTAGTCCCCTTGGAAAGTGTTTGCTGAGTTTGTGAGGGAAATAATGGATCCCACATCAAAACTTTTAGATATATTATGGGGAACCAAACATGGAAGAGTTTATCAATTTGAAATAGTTGACCAACTTTCCCGGGAAAGTTTCCCAACCGAATGCTCCCTTGGATTTGCAGAAATTGTTTAGATGTTAATTCTCACTCTATTAGTGAGCATGGAATTCAAATTGGTTGAATTGTATGGGCTCATGGCATGATCTTAGTTCCTATTTCGGATATGGTAACTTTTCTTTTTGTAAGAAGCGAATGAGTAAGAACTGGAAAACTCAAATGATCGACCCGAACAAACCAAACCCAAAATGCAAAAAGTTAACGGATCTGAAGGACGCGAACCCAAAATGATCCGAATTCATCTTCCGCCGAAGTTATTAGTTAACACAAGATAAGCTTACTAAAAATAAAGTGACTTGAAATCAACCCGGTTCAAAAGCGCAACTCAAACCTTGAACCTGGTTTAGCTAACATGTCACAACCCAATTGTGAGGTCTAATAGAGGGTGAAGAGGGGACGTAAAATGATCTTCCCTCATCAATATAATCTGTATTTTGACCCAGGGTCTCAACAATCCTTGTTATTACAGGGGTAGCTGTTGTAGATTGCTCTGCTAGCACTGACACAATAGGGATATTGAAGAAGGTGGTTGAATTGGGCGGCTGCATAGTCTTGGCAAATAAGAAGCCTCTCACATCTTCAATGGTAACAATTAACTACCTTTATTTTGAAAGCTTTTGGATGGTAATTTAGTAACGTGCCTTTCAGCAGGGACTATACTTCTGTTGGCATTTCATTAGTTTAATATCAATGTTTGATCTATAAATCTTTGTTAGTGAGTAGTGCTATACTTCTGTTTGCATTTCATCAACTTTTCTTTGGACTTATTGTGTTGAGCATAGGTTGTTGTTCTCCCCCTTGAAGGGAGATACATTCTTTTTTTTTTTTTTTTTTTTTGATGGAGACTTGTCCTTATATTGTCATCCCTTAAGCTCTTATGAGTGACAATGTTTAATGAGAATCTCTTGGTTACCCAGGAAGATTACGATAAACTGGTCTTGCACCCACGTCGTCTTCGACATGAATCTACCGTAAGTTTTCTTGCTTCTACCTTGGGGTTCTCCTATACATGAAGGATAGACTGCATTGATGGCATTAATGGTTTTTGTATGCTTTATGTCCTCTACTTCCCAATATGGCACACATAAATCGGTATATGCTCTCATTCCCTATAGTTTTACTATATTCTCATTTATGTTTAGTTTTTATTTGTATATCTCAAAATCCTTTTGAGGATTTCACCATGGCCCATATTGTAAACAACTCTGTTGATAAAAGTTGGTCTATTGGAAGAATTGACCAAGTCAAAGAGGCCAAAGGAGTGTTTGGTAAACAACCTATTCACTTGGTTGTTCCGGTCCAATAGGATGATTTTCAATAGGCTGAAAGGAACAACCTATTGGAATTGCAAGTCGCCTATTCTTAAAATGACTATTTTACCCAAAACTTGCCCAAAATTACATCAAATGCCATCAATAATAATTGATACAAATCATGTTGACTTATTGACAAAGGGCATAAATGGAATTCTATCAAATGCATTTATGAGAAACAACAGACTTTACCGAACACCTTTTTCCAAATAGCCAATTTAAACAGCCAATCTAATCAGCCAATTATAAACAACCAATACAAACGACCAACAACTGTTTGCCAAACACGACTCTTGTTTTTCTTCCTTGCGATACAATTTTGTTGGCTTATTGGAAAACCATATTGGTTGCTTATTATTCCTTGAGTATGTTGTAGACAATGCAAATTAGTTTTTTGAGCCTTTGAGATTTTAGTCCTTTTTGGTAGTATGCTTCCAATTTCCAAAGCTCTAGTATAATATGGCGAGTCATTTCACCATCCTTCATTCTCATTTTATCTGTCACCTATTAAAGATCCTTCTTTGACTAATGATTTCGCTCATAATATTTTATCAAAGAGCTATAAAATTATAGTCTTACGATAGTATTTTCATTACAAATCTAATGATAGTACTTTCACATAATAAATCACTGTATATGCTGAGAAATTGATGGTCAAAGTTTACAAAGTTTGACTCACACGTAAAACTAAGTAACAGAGAAAATGGGAAGGAAGGAGCACTTTGCTTATTGGTTCTGGTTTCCTTTAGGTTGGCGCAGGTCTTCCAGTGATTATGTCCATTAACCGCTTGCTTTCATCTGGGGACACCATTCATCGTATTGTTGGCAGCTTGAGCGGTCGGTATTGAATTAGACTGATAGGCTTTTTCTTCACTTCTTGCGCAAGTTTTAGTCGAGCTAATATGCTTGAATAATGCAATTTTACTGATTTTCCTCTTTCCAACAGGTACGTTGGGGTATGTCATGAGTGAGGTGGAAGATGGAAAGCCGTTTAGCCAGGTCGTCAAAACTGCTAAAAGCCTTGGTTACACTGAACCAGGTCTGTCTCGTGGCTTCTTTGCTGCCAAATGTGCTGCTCAGCTTATGTACTTTGATGTTGTTGGAACACGATTCAATTTCACAAATTTGGTGCAGTACAGAATTAACTCCTGAATTTATTAGTTATGAAGAAATCATGTTTCGGAATGTGTAAATCGTAATAAATTCTCTATCATACTTGGTCTTTGATAAACTACGAGAAGGATTTGCATGCATGAATTAGTGGATGGATGTGACCAGTCTCAGTTGTTCCGGTGCTTGTCGTCAAAGATTTAGATGCTACTGTTGAACTGAAAAGAATGTTTATCAAGAGTGTTGAACTATAGATCGATGGTGAAATGGCTCTTCACGCGTTATCATAGTTATACTAATTTTATACTCAGTTCAATCTTGTCAATGGCAAAGGCATTTTAGGTTGCATGCTATAATGAAAGAGATTGAAAGGTGAACTAGACAGGAACCTCTGCATCTACTTAGATGATTGTACATCAGAATATTGCAAAGCAACTGCTTTATTTGCCACCCTTTAGAATTCACCATATTTATCAATAGCATTTGTGATTTATTGAATTCTCCTGACTACAGATCCTCGTGATGACTTGGGAGGTATGGATGTGGCTAGAAAGGTTTGTCCCCATACTCTTTAGTGTTTTTTTACATCTATATCTTAGGTGGCCGATAAAATCTCTGTACTTGGCTCAAGTTGGTTAAATATCAAACTATGCAGGGTCTCTGGCTTTCATAAACCGTGCAATGGTTAAATTGCATCTGCTTTACATGGATCATTTGGTTGTCATTCGATTGTTGCAATGTTTTTCAATTTGATTAGAGATTTCCGGGTTTTCAGTTTTTAATATCATCTGCTTTTGATGCACTGGAACAGGCTTTGATCCTTGCCCGGCTTCTTGGACAGCGAATTGAGTTAACCAGCATCAAGGTCCATGCCAAATAAGAGTTGTGAAGACATTAGGTTTAGGCCTTTCTTTCTGGAAAGTGCGATAGAGCCCTTAATTGTACTTACAACGGTGTGCAGGTCGAAAGCTTATATCCCGATGAAATGGGACCCAAAGCAATGGCCGTTGACGAATTTCTTGCCAATGGGCTTCCACAGCTTGATAACCAGTTTGCCGAGAGAGTTAAAAAAGCTGCTTCCAATGGAAATGTGTTGCGTTACGTGTGCATAATTCAGGGTTCCAGGTATTATTCACACCCAAGTTGACAGTTTGTATTGTCCTAGTAAAGACCGTACCACCAAATGCTTTCTAAAAGTCGAAATCGAAACCAATACTCCAAAATCCCCCTCAGGCAGGGTATGGAGGGGTCGGATGTAGCAGTCTTACTCCTAAATTTTGCAATTTAGAGAAACTGGTTCCAGTTGACCCATGTTTTAGAAACCACTTGCTACTGAATTGTTTGATAGAATCATTAGTTTTTGACATTCGAAAAGCATTGTATACTCTATTATTCATCATCTCTTCCCTCATAGGTGTGAAGTTGGAGTTCAGGAGCTTCCTAAAAATTCCGCCTTGGGAAGACTAAGAGGAAGCGATAATGTGGTAAGCATTCACTATGTATCTTTTCTATTCCGAAGAGAAGTCTATTTCAAGATTTTCTGTTTGCGAGAACTCTTCTATTTGTTCTAGCTCACATAATCTAATGAGATTACGGGTAGCCCTTGTGCGAGACTGTCTTACCATAAGTTAATTCATGCGTACATTTTTTGTAGCGACCTTTTATGAACGTATTATGCTTGGAGTGCTTATATTGTGTGATTGCAGCTGGAGGTCTACAGCCGGTGTTACTCGGAGCAACCATTAGTGATTCAAGGGGCAGGAGCTGGGAATGATACCACAGCAGCCGGTGTCCTTGCTGATATACTCGATATTCAGGATCTCTTTACCTGATCTGATCACACTCTCTCCACAAACCCTAACCCTGGTAAACACAACCCTAACAAGAATGTCTGCACAATGATATGCCCAAAAAGCTTTCGGGATTGCATTTTTAACAGGGCAAAAATGTGCTTGTTCGTATGCGATTTTGTTTCCAAGAAGTGGTTTTCCGAGGGATTGTAAATTGAATCAGCTTTCTACAAATAAGGTTGTGTACATCGGAATCTTCACGGATGTTTCTTTATGTGAGAGTCACATTGGTTGTGTCTTAATTCTAGTTGTGGAGTAGGCATTGGACGATTTTGAAATCTCGAGTCAATTGGAATCAGTCTGTTTGAGTTTTTTAATCCAAAAAGAGACTGTGTCTTACTGCAAGACTTTTGGGGGATATTGATTTGGATTTTGGGTTATAAAGGTCTCAAAATTGTAGTTTGGTTGGTGTATTAAAACCTACCAAACTTGGTGGTTCATGTTTCATTTGCTAGGTCCTGGGTATGTTTAGAGGGGTAAGTTAAAATTGTGTTAGTTTAGGTAACAGTTTAAAGTCATTAATAAGGGTTAAAAAATATGGAAAAAATTGGCAAATTTGAGTTGGGTTGGATATGTGTATAATAAGCCTCCTAAAGATCATGACCTTAAATCTTTGAACACAACGAGCATTGACTAGTCATCAAACAAAGATAGATTCACTGTATAGTTATTGTTATTGTTATTATTATGGAAAAGTAAATTTATAGGGATATACGGACTTGAACCGTAGTCCTCGGTAAAATGGATCAAACTAATTATTTATAAAATGATTTGAACTGTTTCGAAGACTCAACATGCATATTTTATATATATACATATGTGTGCGTATTTATGTATGTGTGTGTATCATGTCTTTCATTAGTTGACATAAATATACATTAGTCCACCATATTTTTCTTGATAGAAAAAAGATGGTTTCATATGCTCTAATTCATTATTTATTTGAACTTTGACTCAGAAGCACTATCAAATTGTTTCAAACAAGAGTTACAATAAGGTGTCAATGAGCTTTAGCTCAAATGACATGAGAGTGGGAGGTTTATCCTCCTCATCAGGAGTTTGATGTGACGATAATTTCCTTAGTGAGAATTGTTGGTACCTTTGGAAGGCTCCTTGTGGGCCTCATAGTGGTATACCCCCTTTCCTTTGGGCTGGTAGACCTATTGGGTTCTCCCTGAGATAGGAGACTCGGTAGGTAAAAAAAAAAAAGAGTTACAATAAGGTGTTATGAAGAAAATGACTTTTTCTTTTTTATCCAATTTATTAATAATGATGCAATGTAAAATAAAAAGATATCATTCCCTCCATTCCATATTAATCGACATTTAAACTAACTTTTTTGTTCCAAAATAATTGTCACTTTTCATTTCTCAATACTTATTTAATTATTTTAACTTTAATAATTATGTTAACTTTTACTTTTTCAATTAATAAAAACTACTTATACTCACAATTTCTCACTACCTATACTTTGATATCCGAAAAAACATATTAAAAAATAGTACTATTTAATTATGTGAGTAGATTTTTTGTTAAAACTTGGTATGTGTAAAATTTTGAAATATGCTAATTAATATGAAATGGCATGAGTAGTATATTACAAATACTTACCAAGCGTTTCACCTGTTTTTTTTTTTTGTTTTTTTTTTTGTTTGGCAGTCTGGAATTAATGGGCTGTATAATATGAAACAGCCCAATTCAGAAATGTAGACTAGAGCATTAGGCTGACCAAATAGAGACATGTGTTGAAATTTGGTGAAACAACCGTACTGCACGTGTCCCTCCAGGTGTGTCCCCTTCTTTTTATTTTCTTTTTTTTCAGAAAACCAAAAGTCTATTCTCTCTCTCCCCTATTTCTTTTCTGTGTGCTTTGCTTTTCTCAACTTGCTCATTCTTGGTGCATGTATGTATGTATGTATTGCATTCTCTACTCCATACTACGTCGTCGTTTTCATCCTCTTTCTTTCCTATAATAATTCTCCCTTCTCCCTCATTCTGAGCTCTCACTCTGGGTTTTTTCTTCACTTGTTCTAATTAAGGAGGCCCTCTCGAATATATCTGCAAAGGTTTGCTCTGTGTTTAATTATTATTCTTTCATTTCCTTTTTTTTTTGCCTGTTTGATCGGGATTTTAATAACTATGGTAGTATGTTGATGTTTTTCTTGGAACTGTTAAAAATTGAACTATATTTTTGGGTTTATGAACATATGTATGTAATTGTGTGAGGAATACATGTATAAATTTATGGACTTACAATTTTTTTAATATAATTTGAATTCATATGTGATCGTATGTTTATAACTTTATGAGCTTACAATTTTGCATTTATAAACATATATACACTTTGTTCATCTTATAAGTACGTTCATAAATTTATACAGGTAAACTTGTAAAGTTACACTTACACATGTGAACTCATGATTCATGTTACGTAAACTCGTAAAGTTATACTCCCTACGTCCCAAATTTATTGACATCTCAATTAAATTTTGACCGTTAATTATTCACAAATCATAATATTTAGTAAAA
This sequence comes from Portulaca oleracea, assembly GCA_029582165.1. Taxonomy (NCBI): domain Eukaryota; kingdom Viridiplantae; phylum Streptophyta; class Magnoliopsida; order Caryophyllales; family Portulacaceae; genus Portulaca; species Portulaca oleracea. The sequence goes on from CM055886.1 coordinate 33,402,694, forward strand.
CATCTTTTTAGTGACGGTAATTTCATGCTGTAACTCATTGTGATTGGTGAGTAATTTACGGTCAAAATTTTGTTAAAGTGTCAATTAATTTGGTACGGAGGGAGTAGATGAGTATGCTCGACTCCCGAGCACATAATCTTACTTCAGCTGAACTTGCTAGATTTGGCTAGTTTTTCAAATCTAATTTTTAGAGATAGTTCTTACACTGTTTGATTTTTTTAATCTAATTTAATTAATTAATTATTTTCAGAGATTAAGTTGTTGCAAGTGTTCTTATTGCAAGTTCTTGTACTGTTGTTTATGATTTTACTGGCCCTATTCTTTTCTACGGTTGACAAACTGCGGTGCCACAGCCTACCGCAATTTGCCACAACCCATCACATTTTACCGTAAATCACTACTTTTCTCTCTCCTCACTTTTATGTTTCCTCACTTTTCTCCTCTACTGTTTACATTATTTCTCCTCACCTACCCCATATATCAATAACCTACCACAATTCCACCACACCTCTCCACATCATTCTGCAAAATACCGCATAAAAGAACAGGGCCTAAATCATTTCTCAGTTAAGTTTATGTTGAAATTGTAATATTCCAATTGACAAAGGTGGGAGTTCAAAGGCAACGTATAACTTGCAAATATTCATTTCTGGGTGATACTGATACTGATACTCTTCTTTGCCGCTAAGTTTCCCTTTTGAAGCAAGCCACAAACAAAACATAAACTTTTCAGAAAATTATTATCAAAGCCGGAATTATATATACGTACATACATATATACGTCGTGTTTTGGTGTGTAGGAGAGGAATTAAAGAAAAGGGTGCATTGGAAAATGAACGGGATATCGAAGGAGGCAGAGCTATCAATAGCGGCGTCATCAATGTTTCCGGGGTTTCGATTCAGCCCCACGGACGAAGAGCTCATACTGTATTACCTCAAGAAGAAGCTCGACGGTTACGACAAATGTGTCGAAGTCATCCCTGAAGTTGACATCTGCAAGTACGAGCCTTGGGACCTCCCTGGTACATATGCGTGTCCCTTCATCTTTTGATATTTGTCACTTTAACTATTTTATAATTTTTCAGTAAATATCTGCAACCCTACAATTTCAATACAGCGTTAATGACCGTTTTTCCAAAAGCAGAAATATTTTCGTCACATGTTGTGCCAAGGAAAAAAAGGAACCATCTCAATTAAAAGTATAGGTATATGATTGAATGTCATGACAATATGCTACTCTCTTATCCCTTCATCTTTCAATGTATGTCAATTTAAATAGCTTTTTATTTTTCATAATATCTATCACTTCACAATTTTAATGAAACATTAATGATTATATTAAGTTTAATGAGACTCTTATTTTATTATTCTCAACTAAATTCTATAACTAAAGTTGGTATATTTTGGTAAATATGCAAAATGACTACAATGTTCTGTTGTTTTTTCAAAGTATAAAAAAAAACGTACAACTCCATCTGTTCCATATTAATTATCGTCTTTGGAAATTATGCAGTAAAATTAAAAAAATTGACCATAAATTTCTCAATATATACAATGAATTGTTAATTATGTAAAAACAAAAAAAAAGAATTGTTAATTATGTAAAATTACTACCATGAGATTCCTAATGAAAAATACTATCATAAAAATATAATATTGTAACTGTTAATAAAATATTGTATATGAAATTATCAATCAAAGAAAGATATTGATGACCATAAAAGTCAATTAAGTGACAATTAATATGAAACGGAGAGAATATTAAAGAATGGAGCGAGTCTGAGTACTACATACACCCCACTCATCTCTCTTTCGTTCCCTTTGTTTTCTACATATGGGTTATAGTCGTATGTACAACCCCACTTTCAATCTTTCTTTATTTTAAAAACGACAGTGATCCGTATATCTATCAAACATCTTAAATTGTCTATAATTTATATTTTTAAGATTTTAATAATAGTTATTGTTACTAACTACACATATTTGTTAACTGTATGCACATAGGATTATAAATGATATATATGCTAACCCTATCAACCATAATAGAGTATACACCGTTCTTTTTTATCTGTCGTCCAGATTTTTGTGCAAAGATTTTAACCATTAATATCTAATTTGTATAATGATTCATCATATAACTAGAATTCATTAAATTTGTCATAGAAAATACTAATAAAAAATGTAATATTGTATTTTTTTTATAAAAAATTTATGTGAAAAAGTATAGACTATAAGTAGACCTCAAAAATGTGAATGACAGATAAAAAAAATGGAGGAAATTATATGTTTCACATAATTCCATATTTATGAGTTATGCAAGTAAAATGTTCCTTTAAACCTCTTATATTTTTATTTTTTTTTCCATGAAGTAGTATGCAGCTAACGGTTTTTAAAATTTGGATTGATTGGAGCTAGTCTCATTAAATTGTAAAATTCAAGAGTAAAACTGTTTTGTCCGACCTCTAGTTACCTCGCTCCACGGGAGGGATTCTGGAGTATCGGTTTTGGTTCCTGGGTAACGAAAACTCGTAACTTACCCATAACCTACATAACATACATTTTCAATGATTTAAATACGAGCATGACTTTAACTTTTAGAGTAATGTAAGCGTAATTCAAGATGGTTAATAGCCGTTTTAAATGAACGCGCTTATCATTTTCAATTTCAAGAACTCGATTCATTTTTCTGCAGGATATTAATTTCCTCGAAAATTAATTTCCGCATGCCCACTTGTGTCTGCAGTTTGTTTTGTGTTTGTCATTCTTCGGGTCAATATTTTCGACTGAACAAGCCAAATAAATGAGTTGAAGGCCGCACTGCCCGGCTTTCTTTGCCTGTTTCTGGAAAAAAACTAATCATTTTGCATTATTGGAATTCTTCAGTTTACATGTAATTTCTTTAATTATTTTATAACCTATGTTATAATTCCAAAGCCATGAACTCAGCTACACTGATTTTCTTGCTCTTTGTTTTGGGAGGCGGGTGTTGAAGAGAAGAGAAAATTTAAGTTGGCAGCGGAAAAAAAACAATTAAAAAACGAAAAGAGACAGAAAAAACCAGTCCGGTGTGCGAGTTGGTGTCACACACCCTCCGTTTCAAAAACAAGTGTCGATTGCCGACAAAGTTCCTTTTTTATCAATTATTTCTCGCATGATATTTTAACAAAGTTATAATATTGTACTTGTCTAATCGTATTTTTCGTTGCAAGTATAATGATAATAGTTGTATGTGATGAATTAACCGTTGTATTTATTAAGATGTTAGCCGTCAAAAGGTTTAAAACTTTGATCGGGCGGCAACACCTATTCTGAAATAGATCGAGTAACATATTGGTATGTGCGGATTTGCTTTATGTCTAGGGGTGTTCATGGACACCCCAAGCCTAGAAAAAAGTTTAAATAACTTAGAGAGCGTTTGGTAGAAACTCTAGGGAAATTTTTCCCGGAGAAAATTTTCCATGGGAAGTCTTCCATGGGAAAGATTTTCCCGGGAAAAATTTTCCTTAGGCCCCCCTAAGGGAAATTTTCCCTAGGAAATTGTATGAAATGGTGGGCCCGCCCTAAAATTTTTCCCATAGTCAACCTATTTCCAAACATGGGGAAATTAAGTCAACCCGGAAAAATTGACCATTTCCCCGGGGTTTTTGACCAACCAAACGCACCCTTATTGTATATTGGGAGGATATTGTATATTTATGCAAAATGATCACCCTAAAAGAAGTTTTATAAATAAAAGTATCCAATTTAATGCAGCAACCCAACTAAGTATAACAGAAAATTTAAATAGACTATTATACAGTAGGGAGATTATGTCTTTCAAATATATGTAATGGTAACTATTATTAAATGGACACCCCTAATTTCAATGTCCGGATCCGCCACTGGCATGACCTTCATCTTGGTGGAATTGAGATGATTCCTGAGTATTGAAATCCCATCAAAATAAAATTCTCTATGACTAATCCAAATTAGTACTCCCTTTATGTGAAGGCCTTAGAAAAGGGTTACCTTTGGGATGTAGGAATGAAAAGAAAGAATATGTTGCATGCATAAAATTTTAGGCAAAGCTAAGATTTGATTCCTGGTCTAGGAGCAAGGCATGGCTTCTATGAAAAAGTTCGTATATGTGTGAAAGGATAGAAAGAATATCTTGGAATGTTTGTGTATCCATGGGGAATAGGATTATAGGGATCATTAAGTAAATGAGCCATGCTAATGCTACTAAGTCACTGTTAAAAAGTTATTTTGTGAAAGATTAGAAACTTAACTATTATGAGTAATTGGCTGTAAAATTTACATGATGAAATGTAAAATGGCAGATAATTATGAATGTAGATGAACCCTAGTTACAACAAACTACTTTCAACACTTGTTAATCTAATTGTTGTAGTGATGAGTGTGTATTGTTGTTGTTGTTGTTTCAACTTCCAGCCAAGGCAGTTATCAATTCGGATCAGGAGTGGTTCTTCTTTTCGCCCCGAGGCAAGAAATATCCAAACGGGTCACAAAGCAGGAGGGCTACCGAGATTGGATACTGGAAAGCTACCGGAAAGGAACGTGCGGTCAAGTCCGGTTCAAACATGATCGGGACAAAACGGACTTTGGTTTTCCACATTGGCCGTGCACCAAAAGGCGAAAGAACTGAGTGGATAATGCATGAGTATTGCATGGTTGGAAAGGGTCAGGTATTATTATTCCTTTCATCAAACCAATGGCCTAAAGATTGTTACATGGATTTTTGAATTGATCATTCTTTAGATTCCTCCCAATGAGGCCCTGTAAATTACCCATTATCCCACTTTATCGACTTTTACTCAATTCTACTTCTTTAGTTTCCTCCCAACGAGGCCCTGTAAATTACCCATTACCCCAGTTTATCGACTTTTACTCAATTCTGCTTGTTCCTGCCTAAACCTATCCAAACTTACCGGCCTGTTTTGAGGGGGGGAAAAAAAAAACTCATTATCTACTCCTACCTATTTTCTGCTACTCAAATCTATTTAAACCTACCGAATCTTAGTTTAGTCAACTTTTACATGCCCACCTACTGAATCTTAGTTTAGTCAACTTTTTACATGCCAACGGAAAGAACGGAGCCTAAAGAAGGGGTTGGGATGGTGTTGCTAAAAGCTTGCATGATGACTAAAGTGCGTGTTTTCGGTTGTTTTTCCTCCCTCACAAATTGGTAAAAGAGAGTTGGAAGGGCGTATGTGTTGCATAATTTCTATATTTTGCCAATTTTACTGCCTAGCTTTTGAGTCAAAAGTATCACCTAGGTTTATTCTCGTACTATTTCCTATCATCCCTAACACCATGTAACCTACAAACTTTGCCCGTCAACTCCTAGATTTCAAATTTCCTATCCATGTAACCTACAAACTTTGCCCGTCAACCAAGGTTGTTAAAATCGGGATCCTAACACGGATTCATGGGGTACTTAGGATCGGAATTAATCCATGTAGGATCGTGGATAGAAATGTAGATAGTAGAATCGCATCAAGAAATTTGGATCATAAAATCGTAGGATCGTAGATCAAGATCAGAATTTTAATAATTATGCCGTCAACTCCTAGATTTCAAATTAATGGAAATAACCCCGTAAGCAAGTTTTTAGGTTACTTGATGATGGTAATTGTCGATGATGAAAGGAAGTTAAGTGGTATTGTTTTTTACTATCCAACAGGACTATATTACCTGTGATGCCTTCTGGTTGTGTTGACATGCCTAAGTAGCGAGTAGCTTCGGAAAAAAAGCGAGATTAGTATTTCATGTGTCATTATTTCATGTGTTACATTTATGTAGGATGCTCTGGTGGTTTGTCGTCTCAGGCGAAAATGTGATTATCACGGAATCGATGGCGGTGTAAACGGGGAGGCTCTGTTCTCGAAGCCGTTATCGGGGATCGATAGTAGTGCAACCTCGTCCGGGTTAGGGTTTGGTTTAGACGTAGTGGGTACATCGGGAGGGGATAAGCTGCTTCCGGAATCTTCCCAGAAGAAGTGCAGCAGTAGCCACGACTCTCATTCTGTGGAGTGCTCGGCCTCTGAATCGGATCGTAAGTTCAGAGACGAGATCATGCTGCAGACGGAATCGTCCAGCCATGTAAGAACTAATGCCCGCCCCCACTGTGCTTCTGTTTTCGTCTATCTTTTGTAACTTTATGTAATATCGTGCGAAAAGTCATAATTGTGATGTGACATCTAGCTAAGGCATCAAAGAGGGAACAGGAATAACATTTTGATCATAGACCATGTAGGGATAACTCGGGTCGTACTGTCGGAGTAAAATTATCCTTGAGTGGTTAGATGGGCTATGTTCTTTATATCAATTTGGTCCCCAACATTCTTGGCCTATATATTTAAGCTTGTTATAACAGTAAAAATGTTTCAAAAAAAAAAAACAAAAAACAGTAAAAACACTGCGAGTGACTAGGGGTGGGCGACGGGTTATGGGTTAAAGTCGGTTCATTAGCTATACAGGGTCTGGTCATGATCGGTCGATTGACGTTGAGGGGCGAGTCAAGACTTTTTAAGCAAAAATGAAGGCCAGTCCATGGGTTAGCGGGTTTGACCTGTAATATAAGATGAACTGTATTTGGTAATCGATCATTGTTTGATGTGAATTATTATTAATGTGTTTAATTATGCTAAGCATTTAAATTAATACAAAACTCTAGCTCGTGACCCTTTAGCATTGTTAAACGGGTTGGCCCATTAATGACCCGTTTTCCGACCAAAATCCAGCTCAAGGGGAGAACTCTGGGTTGGGACGATTCAGATATTGGACAAATTAGTAAACTTAAAACTGGTGCCCTGTTTGATTACTAATTAGGATACTCACCTGAACTAGAAACCGAATGCATGAATTTGTGATACAATTTTTTCCAACATCGATCTTCACTGAATCTGTGTATGATCATAACTTGATAGCCCGAATGCTCATTTAAAAGATTTCTTGAAAATCTAGACTAGACTTCCTATATGAATCCGGTTGTTTGATTGTTAGAATCTGAATTGTCTTCAAAATCGGGACAATATGGACCCAGCCCAAAGCCCGATTCAGATTTAAACTGGACATAAATGGCTATTCGGATTTTAAATTCGAACAAAAATATGATAATGATCATACTCAGTTTTTTCTGGATGGTGGGCCAATCCTAGTTATCGAGTTGGACATATTTTTGCTAGCCCTCCCCGTAATTGCTGAAGAGCGACATTTACCTCGGGAAAAGAGTCTGTGCTTTGTTGAATGAATCATCGATCCACGTTTTTGATCCGTCACTCTGTCTGATTCTTCTTCTAGACCAAAGGTCACTGAAGCGTGTTCTTTGTGGATAACCTAAACCATGCAGCATGCGGACGAAGATGACCTGTTCGCGGACATACTCAACGACAACATAGTCCAGCTCGACGAACCACCACCGCCAACCACCACCGCTCACGCTCAAGACATGTTCGCCACCACCATCACCAACTCCACCACGGTGTCCGTCGTCCCGCGAACGCACCACCACGCCAACCGCCGCCACCACCACCACCACCAGGCCCACCACCAGCCGCCGCCGCCAGGTCAGCACCAGCCGTCGCATCCGCCATGGGGCTACCCGACCCAGGGCACGGCCAACCGGAGGATACGGCTCTGGAAGTTGAGGCGGTGGAACCACCAGCACCCGCACCGGGACGACTTGCAGGAGGGCTCGGGCGAAAACACGGTGAAGCTGAAAAAGAAGAGCAAAGAGCGAGTCGGTCTAAGGAAGCATGTTACTGAGCTGTATTTAGTAGTGATTGTTATGACTATTGTGTTTTTGTTTTCTACGTTTGGGACCTCTTGGTGGTCTTATCGTCCTCCGCTTCCTCTCGACTGAGGGGCACATAACTTTGGTTCGAGGATGTCGCACTTCTTAGATTAGATTCGTATTGGACGGTATGGTAGAATGATTGTGGTGGTTGTTCGGCTTGGCATATGTTTGAATGGTTATTAGCATGTATGGAGCATTTATGTATTTGGTCTACATGCGTCGGAAGATCAAAGATGATTTTCCATATAGTGAATCAATGATGGATCTATGTGTTTTTAAATTAAGCACGTGTGATATATTATTACACTTATTTTGTAGACATGTAAATCATAATGTTTATAAGAAATCACGTAACATTATTATTTTTTGGGGTAAGGGTTGTCATATGTTTGAATGGTTAATTAGCACGTTTGGAGGATTTATCTAGGTCCACATGCATGGAAAGATTGGTGAATCAATGACGGATGTGTATGTGTTTTCAAATTAAGCACGTGTAATATATTATTACACTTATTTTGTAAACATATAAGTCATTGTTTATTAGAATTATATCAACATTATTGTTTTTTTGAGTTAAGGGTGTCTGTGGTTATCTTGAATGTGTGAAGAGATCCGACCATGGATGAATGCATTTGTCAATAATAAATGGTGTCGTTTTTTTTTTTAAATTTAACATCTTGAAGGATCTAATAATAATTGATACTTTTATATTCTTAAATGGGTTCTTGAGGGATTATGTTTTTCTTAATGTGGTAATTTATTCACGTTGTCCACCTATCACGTTTTATTTCATATATCCTATTTTATTCCACTCATTTTATCCACTTTATTCCACCAACCAATCATATAAAAGAACAAAACCTTAAAAATGAAATTGTGCATAATCCTAGATATTTCTTTATCAGATTCACATTGGACCTATCAACTTACCAAAAATAAAGTTGCGTTTATATGAATTCACATTGGTTTTGTCTTAATTGTAGTTATGGGGTTATAAAGGTTTCAAATCTATGGCCTGGTTGATGTTTCATAGCCTACAAAACTTGGTCTATGTTCATTTGATGCATCCACATGCCAAATGTTTGAACACATAAGTAGAGCATTGACTATTAACTACCAACCTAGCTACCAAAGAAGATATATACACATTGTCAAAAAATTACTACTATTAACTAATGAGAGGTGGCTAAATTTGTAAGAATATGACTTATAATTGTTAGAAAAATAATCTAGATCAAGATCAAGGTTGCAAGAATGACACAAATTGAGTCGTGGGATAGCCACTGCCTTAAAAGAGAGTACAGCTCGACCTTGGTGCTAATCAAAATTGTCGGTCACTCCTCAGGGTTAATTCAATCAACCCCTAAACACGTGTACTCTTGGTCAGAAGCTTGGAGTATGTAGATTTGGTTGCCCTGGGAAAAAGGAAGAAGAGGAGAGAGAAGATGACTGTGATTTTTGACATGTATTTAAAGCTAGCAGAACAGTCAAATACTCAAATATATAGAATGAAGATGATTGTTGGAGAATCAAAACTGGAGAGACAAGCATCATAATGATAATAATAATATTATCATACTAAAGCTGAAAGTATGGACTGTTAGAATCCAAATTTCCTATTATTATTATTATTATTGTAATAATATTGAAAATTGTGGGTAATATAGCCTAGGCCCATTCCCTATGGATGGTTGAGCAGCAATAATATCATGAAGTAGGCCCAAGGAATGAACATGGTATCATTTGTCATGCACAAAAAAACAAACTTTAATTTTGAAGCGATGTTTGCAACATGGCCTCATAAGTGTCAGTCCCACCACCAGCTGGGTGTTCTGCTTTTAATGTGCATGCATGAAATGTCAACATTCAAAGGAATGCTAGAATCAATTCCATTGGTTGTGAGGTGCAGTGGTAGGCACTTAACTTCTTAATTAATAGACTCATAAAGGGTTTGACCTTGAAATTTGGAATGGACTCTCTTCTTTTTTTTCGATTATTACAAATAAAAGGCTTAAAAGTTCATAAAATACAACAAAACTAGTAATATAAAATAAAGAAACAAATTCACTTCAAAAGCTACATACGCTACGAAAACTACAATGAAAAACTAAACTTTCTTTCGACGATCACAAAGGAATGGACTCTCTTCTTTTAGGAATAAGTTAGACAAAGTAAGATTCGGTAGATTTGATAAGTTTTGATAAATTTAGGTAGATATAGGTAATGATTAATGAGTTTTTTAGAAGTAAGAAAGTTTAAACATGTTTAGATAGAAAATTTTGAGTTATTAAAGAGTGAGTAAAGTTGGGTTGTAGGTAGTTTATAGTGCCAAAACACCATTGATTCATTCTGGAGTGTAGGGTTTTCTCAGTCTCTTTCTAGCGTTCTTTTTAGGGTCGGTTGTTTATGCCTATGTCTAACTGTCTCTTATTCTTAACTCATATGGTTGTTTTGTTTTATTTTTGTTGTCATCCATTTTGATTTCTTTTGGGTGTTGTTTCTCGGTTTGCTTCTAATTGTTCTTGGTGTTGTATCGGTGTGGACTTTCTTTGCCTTTGGGCTATGCATAGGCTTATGCCTCCAATTTATCGAAAAACCACGAATTATAAGCTTCCTAACAAAGTTTAAACCTTTTACACTTAAACATTACGAAAATGTTTATATATAAAAATTGTAAAGTTGATAGTTTATGCTTGTCATTAGTAATTTAATATTTATCCATTACCCGTGTAGATAATTGTTGAACAAATGACAATGGCCATGGAAAAAACTTTTGTTTAAGGAGTGAAGGTTCTTGAATGATTGTTATGCAAGTAATTGATAAGATGTACTCCTCCTCCCATTTACCCAAAATGTCTCAACTTCCAACCTAAATCAAGCTCATAGAAAAGAAGAAATAAATGAAGTGTCATATATCTTTAATAACATAACTTGTGGAAGACATTTTGGCTTACATGTTTGTTTTTATATTTGGAGGCTTAATTAGTTTGGTGGTTGGATTTGGATGGGTGTTCATAACATTACTATGCCCAAGTTTGGGGCAAAGAAGATGCCCTATTTTTTGTGATTAATACACTTGCATTTATTGTTGTTATGTAAAGGAAATATTTCATGTGTTGTACTTGAAGTCCAAAATCATTCAACATTTCAACTACATTACTTTTCTTTTGGTTAAAGAAATTCAAATAAAAGTCAAAGCTATTCAATAATAGATTAACCTTAATACCTAGGTGATTTGATGTTGCAGTTTATAGCGAAAAGTTTAATTAAAATATAACAATCGACTTATAGGATTGGAAATAAACATCTATTTCATTTTTTTAGAGTCAATATATGTACATATTTTGAATAGTGTTATTTGTTTATTCATTTATTTTTGAAAAAAATAGAAGTGAAAGGTACTACTATCTCCGTCCCAAATTGTTTGTCCATCTACCTAACTCCCTTGTCCCAAAATGTTTGTCCATTTTATAATTCCAATGATTGTAATTCCTACCCCTAATAAATATTTTTTGTTTCTTTTTTATTTTTCTTCACATGAGAAAAGTAAGGGCAATTCTGGTACATTACACATTTTTCACCCTATTTCTCATGACCATTGGACTTTTAAATATAGTTGGATGGACAAACAATATGGGACAGAGTTAATAATAAATAACAGATAAGTTTTGTGCTGATATGTAGGGGTGAGCGGTTCTAAAACCGGAATCTCGAACCTGACCGAAACCGGTCAACGGACAATATCTTTTTTCTTTTGTCATTTAAAAAGTTGAATATTATTTACAATTGATTTATTTCTCACGTCATTGCTCAATGTATTCTCCATTATTATCAATATCTAGATTGCAGTATTTATAAAAACAATACTCCAAATGAGTGAACATCATTGACACGAGGATAATATAAGTGAGAAAGGGGTGAAAAGTTTGGCGTTGGAACGGCATCTTTCAATGGATGGAGGCAAGCGGTGACATTGGAAATTTGGATTTTTTCATTGTTTTCATAATTAGCTGTTAGGTTGGCATTTATTGTACAACTTCCCCTGTTTTTCTCTTTACAGCACCTATGAATGGGACAATGCATATAATTCCTAGAATTTTACTCGTTCATATTATGTTTTTTAATCCATTTTTAATACTCCCTCTGTTCCAAATTAATTGACGGAATTGAAATTTTCATGCATACCAATATATAACTATAATAACTACCAAACCTCAATTGTATTTGATTTTTTTCTCTCTAATAAATAATATAAAATAATTGAATTAGGTATTGGGAATAGGAAAGTGATAATTATTTTGAAACAAAATAAGTTAGTAAAGTGTCACGGAGGGAGTATTTTATTTACTCTGTTCTCCAATACATTATTATCATTATTGACGTCAAAAAATCTATAAAAAAATCTTCTTTCTTAGACCAAAAGCAAATTAATACTTCAAATTCCGTCCAACTAGGATATGGAGGGGCAAATGCATATCGACCTCACAAAACTAACCCGAGACCCAAATTAGAACCCGAAGGAAACCTCAAAATCATTTTAAATCGCAACGTGAAAAGTGTATTAAATCCCAATCGAAAAAAACTTCATCCGAATCTACCCGAAATTGTATTCGAGTCGAAATTGTTGGCCCAACACTAACCTGAACCAATCTTCGACCTACCCGAACCGATTCACCCGATTGACAGATCTACACAACAAATGTATAGGTCTTCTTTCTTCTTTCACATGAATCGCAACATGAAAAGTGTATAGACTAAAATCCACGCTCAGATGACTCCGTATTAAATCAGAACTCAGTTGAGAAAAACTTCACCTGAATCAACTCGCAACGATTTGAATTGAAATTTGTTGATTGAACACGAACCTGAACCAATCTTCAACTAGTCTGAACCGATTCACCTATTCACAAGTAACAACAGATGTGTAAGTCTTCTTTCTTCTTTCACATGAACAAAAGAAAGCGAATAAAGTCTTCTTTCTTCTTTCACCTATTCACAAATAACTGAAGTTTTGATTTTTTAGCAGCGTGATTGAGTTGTGATGGTTTTTGGCAGTCGTGGATGCGAACGCCCTTACTGTATTTTTTACAAAAAAATTACTCGAAAGTACCTAACTTTTGGTGAAATGTTTTTCAGATACCCCAAATTTTCAAAACTCATTTTATGGTACCCTTAGTTTTTGGGTTAGTAATTATTAGGTACTTTTCCGGTCATCGATTTAGTTAAGTGACCGAAATACCATTATTCTTCCATTTTTGAAGAAATACCCTTGAAGAAGAAAAATAAGGGTATTTTGGTTACTTATAAAATTGATGGGCGGAAAAGCACAAGATAATTACTAACCCAAAAATTAAGGGTACCTCAAAATTAGTTTTGAAAAGTTGGAGTACCGAAAAATAGTTTTCCCAAATATTAGAGTACCTCCAAGTAACTTTTTGTATTTTTTATGTTTAGCTGTGTTTGGATGTAACTTTTTCTTCTTGGGTTGGTTGGTTGCTGTTTTATTTTGCGGTTTGTTTATACCTTTTAACTACCAATAATCGAAAAAAAAAAAAGAAAGGGAATATTTTAAAAATAACTCAAGCACCCATATGATATCCCCATCATTTTCTCTCTCTCACTCTATACTCCATACATCCAACACTTCATTCAAAGTTTTCTGACACCTCTATAAACTCCCCCCACCGCCCCCCAAAAAACACACCACCACCACAAACAAACAAACAAACACATACCAAAAATGACGATTTCCAGGGCAACCGCCATGTGTGCATTCCTCACCCTAATCCTCCTTGCCGTCTCCGTCGCCGGAAAGTCTCATTCCAAATCTCCGGCGCCTTCTCCGGCACCGGCGACGGCGGACTGTATGACGCTGATATACAACATGTCGGACTGCCTGACGTACGTGGAGAAGGGGAGCAATGCGACGAAACCGGACAAGGGCTGCTGTCCGGAGCTGGCCGGAATGTTGGACAATCAGCCGATTTGTCTGTGTAAGTTGCTCGGAAAGAAGAACGATTTTCCGGTGGAGTTGGATCTTGATAGGGCCATGAAGTTGCCTTCTGTTTGTGGGCTTCAGACGCCTCCTCTTAGCGCCTGTTCAGGTGTGTATGCTCTATCTAATTCACCATTTGTGTTCTTGGATTATTACTTCCTCCATTCTATATGATTAATATGAATGGTCATTCTATTGTTAATACTACTGGTACACAAGGTTGTTAAAATCGGGATCCTAACTCGAAATTATGGGGAAGTTAAAATCGGAAATTAGCCCATGTAGGATCGTGGATCGTGTGTAAATTATAGAATCGTAACGAGAATTTTGGACCATAAAATCGTAGGATGGTAAATCATGATCGGGATTTTAATAACTATGCTGGTACATCTTTTTCATTTTATCTTTCACTTTTATTTTTTTTATAAAATTTATCCCTTAATAATTTTAGTAACGCATTAGTTACTAATTTATCAAAGTATATTCTTTTGTGCGGTTGGTATGGTGCGAAAATAGTGCAATAATTAAAGTGCGATAAGGCGTAGAACGATGTGGTAATTGATGTGATAGATGAGTAGATAAAATGTGAAAACAAACAGTGGATAAAAGTGAGGCGAAATATAAGTGAAAAAATATATTTGTAATGGTATGGTAAGGTGTGATATGATTAGTGTGGAAGAAATGGTATCTCATCGCAGTGCGCTTCACTGCATCGTCTTGACCTTATCAAGTACATTTTTTTTTATTTTTCTTTTTTATTCACAATTTTTTTATTTGTCATTTAATTTAACATTTTTACATTTTCAGTTTTATTTTTTATCTTTCATATTCTCTCTCCTTGTTTATTGTATCAATCATACTTTCCACTAAATTTCATCATATCATTCTACAATTTACTTTTCATACTTTTATTATACCCAACGATTTTTACATCTTACTAACCGCACAAAAAAATATAGCCTAACAAGAAGGGGAAAAAAACTTTAAACTATGAGTCCAACTTTCATAATTAAAGGTGAAATTAGTTCCCCAAAAACTTTTAACTTTGGACCTCCAAATTTAAACATGGCTCTCTATTATATTTATTTTGCAAGCTTTTTTCTTTTAAAAAAAATGTAAAACATTTTTTTTATTTCATTTAAATGAAAGGTTGGGATTATAAGCTAATGGAGAAGTGTAATACAGTTGGAAATGTCGAGTTCTTTAAAAAAATTCTCAAATTTCTTGTAAGATACAGTAGCTTATAGCTATACAAGAAGCTTGAATTGCTTGGTTTTCAAGGAATTATTTAATTAAATGAGTAGAAAAAAGAAGAGGGTGTATCATGTATGACTTTAATTTACCTTTAGAATTCTGCTTTCATACAAAGTTAAAGCTTATATAATACTCCTATAGCTACTAGCCTACTACAAGAGCCAGCTTGATTTGCGTGGAAAACTAAAGCTAGCTAATCTTAAATTAATGTTAACTGACAAAAAAGAAAATAAATTATTTTGTTTTTCCTTGCATTTTACATTTGGTATTTTTATTGCTTTGAACAAGTTCAAAAAAAAAAAAAAAAGAAGTATTCAGTACGCCTGAAACTATGAATGCATGTGAGTAATGGGACATTAGTAGTTTAATCAATAAATAAATCCCAAATACTCCCTCCGTTCCATATTAATTGTCATAATTTTGAATTTCACGGTCTTCAATATTATTCTTTGATTGATAATATCTTGCATAATATGTTATTAACAATTGCAATATTATACTTTTATGATAATATTTTTCGTTACGAATCTAGTGGTGATAATTTTATATAGCAATTCATTGCATATATTGAGAAATTTCTGGTCAAATTTTTCAAAGTTTGACTGCACAATTTTCAAAGACGACAGTTAATATGAAACGGAGGGAGTAGTAGCTTATTAATTATTTGACACTGCTTAATTAGCTTATTTATTAGTACTAATTAATTTGTTATGTGGTTACAGCATTTTTATCACCAGCAGGGTCACCCACATCCAGTCTAGGGCCTTCATCATCACCAGGTAGCTAAATTGTTGTATTTTACCATTAATTGTCATTTATACTTTTAACCCAAATAATAATTAAAAAAAAGTTGATGTTTTCCATCTAATTTGTACCACATTTTGTTAAAATGAAGCGTAGCGACACACTCGTTATAATTTCCAATAACTTTACCGAAATTGACTAATATGTGAGCTGGGCTTATATAACGTATTTTCTTTCGTTCCATATTATTTGCGATCTAATTGACGTTCATAGTCTACAATATTACTCTTTGAGCAATAATTTTCATATAATATTTTATTAACAATTGCATTATTATACTTTCGAGATATTATTTTATTGTTACGAATTTAATGGTGGTAATCTTATATAACAAATTCGCATATGCCAAGAAGTTGATACGCAAAAATTTAAACTTTAGCTGACATGATTTTCAAGGCAAAAACAATACATAATAGAGGAAGTATCGATTTATAATTTATTAGATGATATTCATAAATTCTGTTGTCTATATATTTATTCAATTTTGTTTGGTAAAAAAAAACAGAGGGATTGGCACCAACAGGTGGGAAGAATGGAGCTGAAAAAACAAAGGGAAACAATGTAGCATTGTTTGTTGCTGGTTTAGCAATGGCTTATGCATTCCTAATCACACTCTGAGTATCATGGAAGACATACACAATATGTTTTGTATGCAAATCTTACTCTCTTAGCTATTTGTACTTGTTATTCTGGTATAGAGATGTGTTGTTGTACTCTATTTATTTCATAGGTTTCTATCTTGTAATAAATGCATGTAGGGTATTAATTATTATTACGAAACGACTATGATTTTAGAGTCGGTTGTTACTTATATGAAGCCATTACAATTTTAGAGTCGGTTGTTACTTATAGGTCGTGTTCTTTTATGCGGCATTTTGCGGAATGGTGTGGTGGGGTGTGGTGGAATTGTGGTAGGTTATTAGTATGTGAGGTAGGTGAGGAAAGAGAATGTAAAAAGTAGAGGAGAAAAGTGAGGAGAGAGAAAGGTGAGGAAAGAGAAAAGTAATTATTTGCGGTAAAATGCAGTAGGTTGTGGCAAATTGCGGTAGAGATGTGACCATAATATCGTTAGTTTAGAATGTGTTTGGTAAAATTTTGTCGTACAAATTATTTGAAGGTGTTAGATTTACATATTGCAATTATGGAAAAATGTCCGATTTTCATTTTACTCTGTGCATTTTTTCCCTTATTCTTCCATGGGATTTTTTTGGAGCTATAGTATAAAATTATAGGCCCTGTATAAAATATTTTTACGTTCATAAAAGGTAATTAAACATGAAAAATAGATCAACTTGAAAAGGTTTATTTACTTTTTTTTTGAAAAAATTGTGCAATTGAACACCCTCTCAGTTTTATTTTAGGTTATGTTAGGCTCTGTTCTTTTGTGTGGTTGGCAAAATGTGGAAATAGTGTGATGTAGTAAAATTATGGAAAGTGCAATGAGATGTAGAATGATACGGTAAAATTTATGGAAAGTGTGGTTGATATAGTAAATGAGGGGAGAGAATGTGAAAAGTAGAGGAGGAAACTGAAGAGAAAGAAAAGTGATGAGATATATTGATAATAATTGTGGTAAAGTGTGGTGTGATATAGTAAAGTGTTGAAAATTATTGAATGATACAGTGAGTTGTGGTACCATACCGTACTGCACAAAAGAACAACGCCTTAGGCCTTGTTCTATTCTGCGGTTGGTAAATTGTGGTACCACAGCATACCGCAGTTTGCCACAACTCACCATGCTTTACCGCAAATCATTACTTTTCTCTCTCCTCACTTTTCTCCTCTACTTTTTACATTCTCTCTCCTCACTTACCCCACATACCAATAACCTACCACAATTCCACCACATTCACCACAATTCCACCACACCACATCATACCACACCATACCGCAAAATTCCGCAGAAAAGAACAGGGCCTTAGTATGTTATCTCTCTTTTTTGTGTTAAGAATAAATTGATTCCATAAAACGGAGCAACCAGAAACATCCTCAGTTTAATTTTAGGCTAGATTTCTCTCTTTTTTGGTCAATGTAAGTTTACGTGTTAGAGAAAATTGAGTAGCATAGAGTGATAAAGTACAAAAAGAAAGGGTATAAGAAAAGGGGAATCCTAGGCCCAGAGCTTGAAAGTGTGATTGAGCAAATGTGATGTGAGGCTACACAAGCTGGACTTGAGTTTGGATCAAAATTCACAGGGTCTATAAACGTCTGGGTGTTAACGTGGCCCAGGCTTCGGCTTGAAACTTTGCATAGCCCATAAAAGTTAGAGGCTTTCGATTTGAATTTAGATGAATATTGTTTAGCTAGCAGTAGCATTAGACAAAGATTTGTTCCACTCGAATATTTGAACTTGTATGACTCGATCAAACTGAGTTCAGCCATTAATTTTTTGTCCGAATTTAAAATGGGACAATTGGGTCATGTCCAATTCTAAAATTGGGTCATATTTGGGTTTGGGGTAAGAAATTCGAATGTTTGAATTTTATGTCAGGTTCGGATACATTCAAGCAGTGTCCAATCCTTACAAGGCAGAAATTCAGACAAAATATTGAAAGTGTATCTGTATTCAGTGTAAATTCAAACATCACAAAATGTCCAAATTTGAATTTTGGACAAGGTTCGGATTTAGGGATTTTGCCTGAACCCAATTTCTTGCCACTGCTAGTAGTTTAACATTTTGTTCATTTACGGTATGTTTGGCAGTTTCTGAACGACTTTTTCGAAAAAGATTTTTCCGGTTTGTTTTTTATAGGAAAATGTTTACTAAACTTGAGAGTGAAATAATGAATCCATATTAAAAAAATTTCATCTAGTATGGGCAACCAAACATGGAAAGCTTTTTTTTTTTTCCTACCATAACATGGAAAGCTTGTCAACTTGGAAAAGTTGATGAACTTTCCTATGAAAGTTTTCCAACCAAATGCAATCTTAAGCTTCGTTCCTTTATGCGATAGGTTGCGGTGTGGTACCTAGGTATGGCAATGGGCAGGATTTGGGGATCCATATCCTTACCCATATTTTTAACTGGACCTGTATCCTTACCCATATCCTTTGGGTCTTTTTTGAAGGACCCATATCCTTACCCATATTTTTGGCTGGACCCATTCCCATATCCTTTGTTACCGACATTTAAATTGAACTTTTACCGCATATTAATTAGCAAGCCTACAAAATTTTTGCTGAAAATCTACAAATGTCAAACTTACAATCTCAAAAATAATCCAAAGTAGTCATACAATCCCAAATTATAACATAACAAACACAAACTTATTGTACAAAAACAAATAATAACTTAGGTAGGAAAACTTATATATAACATAGCAGATCTGGATAAGGATCTGGGTCCTACCCTTAGACCCAGATCCATATCCGTTTTGGGCCATTGGACCCATATCCTTACCCATATCCTCTGGGTCTAAAATTTGTGGACCCATATATTTAAAAATGGAACTGGGTCCGCGGATTTGGGCAGGGTCCAAGACCCATTGCCATCCCTAGTGGTACCATATCGCACTGCACTCTTTACCACACTTTACCACACCACACCACACTATAATTATTATTAATATATCTCTCCACTTTTCTTCTCTATTTTTCACATTCTCTCTGTTCATCTATTACAACTCTCACCGCAACTAACTACAACTCACTGCACTTTACCATGTTAAGCATTATCACACTTTGCCCACCGCAACAAACAAAAACACCTAATTATACTCCAATGAATTAAAAGATCAATACCCTAAAAAATATGTTTTCATATTGATCTTTCTTGACACCTCCATTAGCATTTTTCTATAATGGTGCGTTTGGTTAGTCAATAACCTTGGGGAAATGGTCAATTATTCCGGTTTGACTTATTTTCCCCATGGTTGGATGCGGGATTGCGGGTTGATTTCAGGAAAATTTTCACGATGGGTCCACCATTTTCTTCATTTTCCTAGGAAATTCCCTTAGGGGGTTAAGGGAAAATTTTCTCAGGGAAATCTTTCCCATGGATAACTTCCCATGGAAATTTTTCCACGGCCTGGGGTTACTACCAAACACTCCCTAAATAAAAAATAGAGGTCATAATAATAATAATTCTTCCCGCCAAAAGCAAGGAGGAAAGAGCAGAAACTATTCAGTTTGAAAACAGTTGAAATTTTAATCGTAGGAAAACCCAGAAACGCAAAGTTTGTTGCTCTCCTCCCTTCCAACTGTTCACTACCCACTTCTCTCTCTTCCCTCCTTCTTTAAACCAAGCCTTCAGCTTGAGTAGAGAGAGAATCAGATGAAGACATCTAGAGAGAGAACATCCATGGCGGTCTTCAGAGCATCTCTAATGGCCGCCATCTTCGTTCTCCTTGCTACTAGAGCCTATTCTCATCGCTCTCCTCGTAATTACAATGCTGGCCAATTTCTCTTGGGTTCATTCAATAATTCACAGCCCACCGATAACCAGAATTCATCGTCATCGTCATCTTCATCTTCATCTTCATCATCATCATCATCATCATCATCATCTTCTTCTTCATCATCTTCATCTTCATCTTCATCGTCTTCATCTTCTTCTTCGTCTCCGTCTTCCACATCGCCGGCGTCCTCGTCCGCGTCTTCTTCGACGTCACCATCATCGCTGTGCGCAAAGTCGACGGCGATGTTCGTGATCGGAGATTCGTCCGTTGATTGTGGAGAGAATACTCTGCTTTATCCGCTTCTCCATCAGAATATGTCCTTGTTTCCTTGCACCAACGGCTCTGATTCGTCTCTCATCCCTTACTTTCTCGGTTTGCTCTATCTCTCTCTCTCCATTTTTTATGAGATCCAAACTACTCGATTGAAAAGTTGTTCGAATATCCTTAATTAAAGTCCTTAAACAGTCTAATACGGTCACAATTTAAAGCTCGATTGAAATGAAATTGCTCCAATAATGATAATGTCTTGCTCAAAAGTTAGCATCGTTGTTCGTATTTGAATAAATTTGTTCCAAAGGTAAGCCAAAATTATGAATCAAGATAGCGCAACTAGACTTTGATTGTTTGTTGATGCACTTTTGTTTAGATGATCGTTTTAATTTGTATATGTCTACGGAGATCTTATCGATCAGTTTGGATCGATCAACCTCGAGCTATCAGTAAATGTAGTGCGAATAGTATTAGCTGTTTGTTCTACGAGAGGATCTGTGGTTGATTCAGCTAGATTATGAGTCAATATATGGCGTAAGTAGTCTTCTGTTTGTTAATGTAGATTAGTTTAATAGTTTACTTGTTTTGTATTTACTTGGTATGCCAATTCTACGCATTTTGCTGAATGATACATAAATAATGTAGCGAAATAGAGAGGGCTAGCTAAAATGTCCATAACATACATAAATATCGAATTGTGCTGAATGTTTATTGTTTTTTTAGTTTGTTGACTTGTTCATGTTTTATAGAGTTGGTAAAATTTTGTCCGAGTTAGAATATTTGACTTGTCCGACTTGGAAAAAATTGGATCTGGACATAGATTTTTCGTCCGAATTTTGATATTAATTAAATTGTCCGAATATTTGGACTTAAAGTTTCTCTTTTTTGTTGTTCGACCCGATTCTGATCCGCATTTAGCTTCGTTCGAATTGTCCGACCCGTTGCGGCCCAAAATAAAACCGGACTCTGACATGAATCTTTCATCTTAATTTTGACAATGTCCGAATTTGTCCGACCTAAATTCACCCGAACTCAAATTTTTGCCAGTGCTATTGTTTAGTCTGTTGTTCTTCAAGATGGTTCATCTTGTTGATGTTTGAATCTAGTCTCTTTTAATTTTACTACTCGAAAGAAGAAATATTTATTCTATTGAATTTTTCTATGTACATAATTAACTACTTTTATGCCCTAATTGCACACATAACTGCAGCCGAGAAGATGGGGTTACCAGAGCTACCAACATTCTACGAACAAAATGGCACAATCGAAGGCATACTAAACGGGCTCAACTATGGATCAGCCCAAGCCACAGTCTTATCCACCGAAAACGGCCCAAGTTTCCAATCCCTAAACCAACAATTAAGACAAGCATTTGAGACAATCCAACTCCTTCAACTGCAATTGGGCCAAGCCAAGGCGGACCAATTCATCAAGTCCTCAATCTTCTACCTCTCCTTAGGAAAAGACGACTATATCAACTACTTCTTCTCCGATAACTCATCTTCCTCATCATCCTCCTCTTCCTCTTCTGGGGCTTTTCCTGATGGGAAAGCCTTCTCTCGGCTAGTGGTCTATGAGATGACTCAGGCCCTAAGGGGGCTCTATGACCGAGGGGCTCGCAAGGTGGTTACTATGGGAGTGTTGCCTCTTGGGTGCGCGCCAAGGGCAGTGGTCAATTGGTACTTTGCCAATGGGAGGAAGACCACTGAGAGGAGGTGTGTAGGGGAGATCAATGATCTCATTATGGAGCATAATAGGGAGTTGAGTGAGCGTATCATTGATCTTAATTTGGAGTATAATGATGCTAATTTTGTGTTTTGTGATGTCTTCCAAGGCGTTATGCAAATGATGTCCAAGCCGCATAAATATGGTACTATTTCTAACTCACTTTGTGTTCATTTTATATCAAACTAAAGTTACTAAACTGCAAGGTTTCGAAGAAATCTATAGTTATAGATGTACTTTACGGATGAATTAGAGTCTGACTAGAAAAAAAAGAAGAAGAAAACTCTTTACTAAGAGTTGAATCCTGTCTTAGAATTTATATCTTCACATAATATTCGTAGCGACAGAAGGAAAGTAGGGGAGAGGAGAAGAGTTGAGGATTAAATAAATAAGAAACCATCGTATATTTCTAGTAAGGGTTAAATAGTTAAAGTGAATAGTTTCTTATTTGAAGACATGTCAAATTTATTGGACAATTCATTTTAAAGACGTGATGAACTTAGAGGTCTCATTTCTAATGAAAGAAAGTGTGAGAGATGTCAAGGGCTACAGATTAAGTAGTTAGAAACCATGAATATTTTCTTTCTATATCTAAACATTTGATCTTGGTAGGCCCTTATTCGAAAACATGTCAAATTTTATTGGAGAATTTTCTAATGATGGTTATGAAGAAGGTTTTTAGCATAAATGTATAATAATACACAGACATCTAAGATTGACGATTGGTTTGTGGTTGTTAACTAGGGTTTGAGGATGTGCGGGGGGCATGTTGTGGAGAAGGGTGGCATGGAGCAGCAGTTGGGTGTCAATCTTTGGACATGGCTTGCAACGAGACATCAAGTCATATTTGGTGGGACTTTTACAATCCTACAGAGTCAGTCAACTCTCTAATAGCTGACTCAGCATGGTCCGACCAACCATTGTCTGGCATCTGTCGTCCATTGAGTATTCGAGGCTTGGTGAACGCATCTTCATAATTGTTCTTCAACCAATATCTTACCAGGATTATACATTTATACGTGCCAGTGTGGAACTCGGATCGACTTAATGTTGTTGATTAATTGCAAATTAGTGTAAGTTCACTATAGCTTATTTGTTGTTGTTCTATTGATCTCTAGATTAATTTTTACTAAGAATCATTAGGAGTATTACTATCATAAGGTTTCTAGACTTGAATAATAAACCAAAATGTTTGATCATATGTGGAACAATATGGATTATATTGATATGACATGTTGATTATATCGTTACTTAATGTTAGTTCTTTACATTTATTTTAAAAGGTAATGCTTAGAAAGTTGGAATTATTTTAGGGTGATAAGCTTCATGCAAATGTAATTTGAATGTGGAAGCTATTGTAGTAAGAAAATCAACAAAAAAAATACTTGATATATATTAACACATAGATTTCAATTTATTTAAATCTCAAAATTATATTTTAACTGAAAATATATTTAGCAACAAAAATAGTAAATAAGAAAGCTAGCTTATAAATATTATGATAACTCTGTAATTATGCAACATTATAAAATAAATCTATGACAAATAACTCGAGGGAGAGAGCATGAGAGGGAGCATTATGATAACTCTAATTACGTGTAATTTATTACATGCTCCTGAACATGTGTTCCAATATGATAATTGTTCACTTTCAATAGTATAATTGTTCATTCATATACACCTATTATTTACTCTCAATATTATTCACTCATATCTACATATTATTCAATCTCAATAATATAATTACTCATTTATATATATTCGAAGCACATATTTTAAATACATATAAATATCTAACAAGCTCCATTACATGATGAGGCCCACAGTTCATCCAAGACCTTGGATTGTGGTCATGGGCAGAACATGGGCCGAAGAGTAAGAGACTCTATTCCCTTATCAACTGACATGAGAAAATAAACAACTATCTAACCTCTCCTAGCATTGGCTGCCGAGATTATTAAACAAAAAGTTAACTAAGCACTAAGCAATAATTTAGTGGCAATCAACGTCTATTTGGTCCCATATTTTAAACTAATTTCCTCTTTTAATCATCTTCTCCTGCATCACATGTGCACTTCTTCTGCACTACTCACTCACACATTCACAGTCCCCAACTGAATCTCAATCTCACCAACCACTTCAATGGCGTCCCTCTCTCTCTCTTCCAAAACCCCCTCCCCATTTTCTCTCTCTTCCTCCAAAACCCCTCCTCCTCCCAGACGCCCCCCGACCACCGTCGTCATCTGCAAATCCCCCGCCCTCTCCGGCCGCAAGCTCCGCGCCGCCGTCATCGGGGGCGGCCCCGCCGGCTCCTCCGCCGCGGAGGCCCTGGCCTCCGGCGGCATCGAGACTTTCCTGTTCGAGCGCAACCCGTCGGGATCCAAGCCCTGCGGCGGCGCCATCCCGCCGTGCATGCTCGAGGAGTTCGACATCCCACGCGCCGCCGTGGTCGACCGCGAGGTCCGCCGCATGCGGATCTTCTCGCCGTCGAACGTCGCCGTCGACTTCGGCAAGACCCTCCGCCCCCACGAGTTCATCGCCATGACCCGCCGCGAGGTCCTCGACTCCTTCCTCCGGGCACGGGCCCGGTCCGCCGGGGCACAGCTCGTGTCGGGCCTCGTGACCCGGCTCGAGCTCCCCGGTGATCCCGGCCCGGCCGGCGGCCCGTACACGGTCCATTACAGCGCCGCCGGGGAGATGAAATCGGTCGACGTCGACGTGGTGGTCGGCGCCGACGGGGTCCACAGCAAGGTGGCGAAGGCGATCAAGGCGGGTAATTACGAATATGCCATCGCTTTTCAAGAGAGGATCAAGCTGCCAGATCAGCAGATGGAGTATTATAATGACCTGGCAGAGATGTACGTGGGCGATGACGTGTCACCCGACTTCTACGGGTGGGTGTTCCCGAAGTGCGACCACGTGGCAGTGGGGACCGGCACGATCCGTGACAAGGCCCTGATCAAGAGGTATCAGGCCGGGGTGTGGGCCCGGGTCGGGCCCAAGGTCCGGGGCGGGCGGGTGTTCAAGGTGGAGGCCCACCCGATCCCGGAGCACCCGAGGCCGGTGCGGGTGCGGGGCCGGGTTGCCCTCGTGGGAGACGCGGCCGGGTACGTGACCAAGTGCTCCGGGGAGGGGATATACTTCGCGGCCAAGTCGGGCCGGGTATGCGGGCGGGCCGTGGTTGCGGCCTCCGAGGGTGGGGCCCGGATGGTGACGGAGGCGGATCTTAAGAGGGAGTATTTGAGGAAGTGGGACCGGGAGTATTTCGGGACGTTTAAATTTTTGGATATGTTGCAGAGGGTGTTCTATGGGAGCAATGTGAGTAGGGAGGCATTGGTGGAGGTGTGTGGGGATGAGTATGTGCAGAGGATGACATTTGAGAGTTATTTGTATAAGAGATTGGCAAAGGGGAATCCATGGGAGGATACCAAGATGGTTATGAATACTATTGGGAGTTTGGTTAGGTGTAATCTTGTAGGAAAAGGGATGGAATTATACAATGTTTGATTGTCAACTCAAATTCTTGCAATGCCTATGCTATATTGAGAATCAAGTTCAAATTTTTATTATCATATCCTCTTGTTCCTACTTATATCAATCTCTACATGAGTTGATGTTAATCGAGGTAAAACTGCCTACATTTTGATCCGTCATATCATATTTAAACGTGTTTCCATATCTATCATTGTAAACTGCATGCAGTGAGATTGAGATTCAGAAAAATTTACAAGTATATGATGTATCGTATAAAACTACTATATTAAGTTCGTATATCTTCGAATTCAGGGATGGAGTTGGCAAAAAACAATGGCCAACCAGCTAACTATACAATGGACTCAAATGTGACCTCTATATATCAAAAACTACAACAAAGGCATGAGTAGGGACTAGAGACTATAATGATGTATAAAAAAGAAAAAAAGGGTGTCTATCTAGGTACGCGGGTGACAATGTAGCAACCTTTTTCGAGGTCATATACGGTCTTGAACTGAGGTTTCCTGAGCTTCATTACAAAGTAGGCAGCAAGAAGAACCAAAACTAACAGAATCGCAAACAAAACAAAGTAGGAGATGGAGATTGAGATGGACTCGTTCCCGATTACATGGGTCTCTACGCGTTCTTCGACTTGGTTCTCCAAGGGCTCCATTAATGTTTGAGCGATGAAGGCCCCGAGTCTCCAGTCAACCGGAGTGCTCCCCGCTGCAAACCCAATTCTGCACAAATGACAGCAAACGCAATCCCTAATTCCTTGTCGCACAAGTAACGGAAAAAATTTGCAGAAAATTTGCACTAGGAGGGAATACCTCTTGTCATCGAGTGGAATCCCGAAGCTTTCATGCAGGAGAATGGACATAAATGCATGGGAGAAACAGCTTCGAGCCAGGTACATGTCGTCCACATTGTGCTGTTTTTTGATGTTATCCCAGTTATCCTCACAGAAGTGGTGCCCAATCGCCTCTAGTTCCGGTACAGAAGCTTTTGGAACCAAGCCTTTTAACTGTCACAAGCATCATCAAAGTTGAAGTTCAGTGTTTCTAAAGTGTCTACAATAACAACAAACCCCAGTACAGTCCTGCTAATGTACGGTTTGAAGGGATTGCATGAAGAGGCTGGTTCCGATAGATTGTTTTCTAAAGCATCTATGCTTCCCAATTCCCGTTCAGCAATAAAAAAAATAAAAAGGAAAACAGTGGATACCAACCTCTGAAGCAAGAAAGAACTTTTGCTGAGGATGAGGTTTCGTTTCTAACTCAATGAGAATGGATGGTGCCAGGTCGCATGGCGGGTTTGCACATTTTCCTAGAAACAAGGATTCACTAATCAAGAGTTTCGAATCAAAATTCAAAAAGAGTGTCAAGAGGGCAATTAGAAAGATGTAAAACTGGGGGATGACGGGTCACGGTACCTTGTGTACTATTAAGCAATGCCAAAACTTCAGATTTACATGAGGAGAAGTTTCCGGAAGCAGGGGCTTTCCCGAGACTCTCATCACTTGAGAGGGGGGTCAGCTCATATCCTCTCGGAAGGCAAGCGCTACGCAAAATTCCTTCACTATTTTCCGCCACTACACAAACAAACAGGAGAATAGAACAATTATATAACCTTGCTAGTCCAAATGGTCAGCCAGCCTAAAGGGTTTCTTCTAAGGGTGTGTTTGGTTTGGATGAAAAATGATTTTCTCATTTTCCGGTGTTTGGTGAGCAGAAAATGGAGAAAACCATTTTCCAAGAAAATGATTTTCCCCCACCCCTTTGTAAATTATTTTATTGACTCTAACCTAATGGATATATTCTGCACAACAGACATAAACGTGAAGCCTTTTCTTCTAAGAGTACAACTGTAAAACAATAACAGATCCCAGTATAGTCCCGCTAATGCATTAGCGGGGTTTGAGGGGATCCAGATATAGATAATCATTCCCCTATGCATGGGACTGCATGATAAAATAAACTTCATGAATCTCTTATATAACCAACAAAATGGAACCCTGAAACATACGACACATTTTTGTTTAATATAATGCAGGAAAGTGGTCTACAACCTTGGAGCAAGGATAGTAATAGTATCAACCTGGAACTTACATGACCTCAATTCTTGAGAATTCTGCTTATGCAGTAATTTCCAAATTGCATCCTGAGTACATAACGGGACGTACTGATCACCACATAGAATACAACCCGGATAGTAATATGACTCGACACCAGACTGGCCTATCAATTCAGACTTTAAACAAGACAGACTTTTCTTTTTATAGCCATAGGGTTAATAAATAGTGGTAAAAGTTCTACATGAAAGGCACCTGACCAAACTGCTGCAGGCTTTGTGTATAAAGATTGTAAGTAACTCCAGCCAACTTTATAACTCTTGAGGACTTTGATGGCTCATCACTAGCAAAAGACACCTGAAATGTAATTAACTACCTTAGATAAAGTGCAAAATGATGTCGATATTGGCTAGTGCAATAGTACCTAACGCTTCACAACCATGTTATCGAGTTAAAGGTAGTCAAACATAAACACTGCAGTTGTACAATCTTGCCTTTAATATCAACAAGATCAAGCCCTATTAGAGGTCCAAGGGTGCAAAATTGAATAGTACTTATGCCAATTTTGATTACAGAAGATGTCAAAGTAAGAAACGGTAACTAAGCAAGGAAGACCTTACAATGCGGTTGAGGTCAATAATCATGCAAGCCTAGATGGTTACAGTACTTCTCAGACTTCTAAACAAAAAGTGCCCAAGAACAGGCATCATGGCGACATAAAACATAATCGAAACTTTTCTAGAAAACCTTTGAATATATTCTGTACAATAGCCTTCATATTTGAGAGCAAATGGTAACTTTTGTTTGTAAATGCTCAAAAACATACATCAAAAAGTAGATTAATAGGCATGAGGAATGAAGATTGGTTAACAGACAGAAGATTCATAGGGAGGGAAACACAACCTGCATTGCAGAACTACCGGGTACAATTACTCCAGCAGTTTCTTGAGGCTTCTTCCCTATGTATCCAAGAGCATAATTTGTTGCCACCCAATTATAAAGACCCTCATCTTCACCTGCATAAAACTATGCCATACTAACTCAGAAACTACAGATAATAATTAATTCACCAAATGTAAGTTAAGGCAGGTATCACATGACAGAATTCTAATCTCAGAAACTACAGATAATAATTAATTCACCAAGTGAAAAGCAATTCCTTTAGGCAATTTCCTACATTACCAAGATTCTAATCTCACAAACTCGAAAAACTTGCACACACAAAAGTCGATCAACATATATTGAATGAATCCAAACAAAGCACATGATATACACACATACACAATAAATGACAAGCCATAATCAGAAGTCAGGACCAATTTCCATAACAAAATCAAAGCAAATGGCACCCAGAAGCAACTTGCATTGGTTTCAGGCATCAAAATGACAGCAAACCCAGCTCAAATTTAAACCTGGGCAGTAACAAAAACAATTGAAAAATTGGATCGAGTAAGCTGAACTATAGGGGTTGGAAGTTGGAACAATGATAAGGTGAACTTTAGAAATATACTATCACAGTAAATTGAACTATTGGATCCTTGGATTTCAGTGGACCGCCACCAGATTTTCCTACATGGCACTGGGGAAAGTTGTTTTCCTACGGGCAACTGTATTGCAGTGACCTCAAATTTTAATACATTGTATTGTAGTAATCCAAAGTATCATATATTGGATTGTATATTCAAATTATCATCAATTGGATTGTAGTATTCCAAACTATCATGTATAGGATTGTAATAGTCCAAAATATCGTTCAACTCAGACCAATTCGGTGGCAGTACCCTGAAATCAAAGGGTTCAATAATTCAGCTTATTGTAAACATTTGAAAAGTTCACCCTCGTCCCAACTCCTATAGTTCGGCTCATCACAGTCCAATTTTCCAAAACAATTAAACAACAATACCCACCTCACAAAACAGAACCCCAAACAGTCACAAGCTTTACACAAGTCATTATCATGATTCATGAATAATTCCTACAACAAAAATCAAATCAATACTCAATAGCATCTCGAATGACACACAAACAATCAATTCAACTGTACCAACAAACATCAAACACAAAATGACAGCATACCCAGCTCAAATTAAGACATGGGTAATTGAAAAAAAACAACAATCAAACGAAAACTCACCCACCTTGCAGAACAGAAGCCCAGGCATCTCTAAACACAAACCCAGACGATCTCAAAACCCTACGACATTCCTCCAAAACACTCTCAACTCCATCCTTTCCCCCTCTAACCATCGCCTGAACCCTCGTCGCTTTCCACTCCGAATCCGGAATCTTCTCCTTCGCAAACCTTACCAACTTCTCCACCACCCTTCCCACAATACCCGGGTCGGATCCCGACCCGGACTCAACCCTAAAGAGATCCGAACTCTCCCCCGAAAATGGCGTCCCAGAAACCTCATTGAGCGACTTGAACACCCGGATTTGGGACTTTGAATCAGCGATCTCAATCACCAGGCCGAACGTAGACGGAGATGGGATGTGAAGAGAGCGATATAGAGAGAGGAGGTAGAGAGAGAAAGGGAGTAGAGAGAGGGAGATGATGAGGAGGAGGTGTTTGTGTGGGTGCCGGGAATTAGGGTTTGATTTGGGGGGATTTGGGGAAGAAGATAGAGAAGGAGGGTGAAGCATTCGAGGGTGGAGCTGAGTTTTGTGGAGTGGGATGAATGCTGATGATGATGAAGATGATAATGATGATGATGATAGGGAGGAAAATGAGAGTCTAGGTTTGAAATCTGCGGAAGCCATTGTTGTAAACAAGTGAGAGGATTAGGCTTACGTTAGTTTTTTTACTGGATTAATTGGAATTTTTCCCGGCGAGGAAAATGGGAATGGAAGGATTGAAGCTCGATGATCATATCCATGGCCACCCGGTTATTCTCTGAATTCTGCATCGATGACGTGAAGAAGAATGGCGGGGTTCTAAATTAATTACATCATTTCCATGACATTTACCAATTTTCTACGGGGTCTTAAACAATATCATCTTCAATTGGGGGCAAAAAAAAAAGAGGATTTTATCACACTTTTATATTTTTTCATATGTTTCATCAGTAATCATATTTTAAAGATGTATTGTTGTAGCGCTCGTAAAATTTTGCCCGACCCGAATGTCAAAATTTGTCCGATTCGAAAAAATTAGATTTTACTGGACTTGATTTCGACTCGAATTTAACTCCGTTTAAATTGTCCGACCCTAGTCTGACTGGAAAAAACCTACGTTCGGACATTAATTTCGCGTTCGAATTTTGACATTGAGCTAACCCAAACTTACCTGTACCTGAATTTTTGTTAGTGTTAAAAATTGACTAAAGTAAAGATGGTTGGATTTAAATTCAATAATTTCTAGAAAATTGAAATTATGGTCTCAATGTTTGAGGTTTTTTATTTCTTTTTATCTAAGGGGAGTCCTAGCGCTAGTTCTTTTCTGCGGTATTTTGCGGTATGGTGTGGTGGGGTGTGGTGGAATTGTGGTGGGTTATTGGTATGTGGGATAGGTAAGGAGAGAGAATATAAAAAGTGAGGAGAGAGAAAAGTAATGATTTGTGGTAAAGTGTGGTGAGTTGTGGTAAACTACGGTATGATGTGGTACCGCAGTTTGCCAACCGCAGAAAAGAACAGGGTCTGAGTTGAAATTATAAGTCATGTGTCCAAGTTCTAGAAGCAACCTCATGCAGAAATGCAAGGTAATGTTTGTCTGCATCACACCTTTATAGTGGGACCCTTCCCTAGACTCTCGCTTGTGTACGCTTTGTACACCGGGTTGTCCAATCTCTTGAAATTATAGGTCCGGCCCTCATGTTAGATGATAATTATAAAAGTAGTGGATTTAGGTTTTCTGATTAGTGTCGATCAATACATTATTATATTTATTTGACAAACATAAAATCCATAACTTTTAATGTAAATTATATTAAAGTATGATTTTTTTGGAAAATTTCACTTGGTAGGCTTTAACTTTGTATATTTCAAGTTGTCAACCACTTTTTAAAATATTTCAAATGGTTGGCTTAATTTGAAAGTTATTCCAAATGGTAGGCTTATTGTAATGGCCCGACCTTTCCTGGGCTGCAGACATTACCAATAACCGCTTCAAGGAACAATTACTGGCCCCACAAATCACCATGGCTATTTCCAGCATACTTCGTCCTCGCTCATACGCTGCTTGGTAAAATTTCCCAGAAGATCACACATCCTGAGATTACTTCCAACCAAGCACGTTTAATTGAGGAGTTCCCAGCGGATAAGTTATCTTAAAAGAAGGTGCACCTTGGTGATATAAGTAGTTATTTCAATCCATTTAAGCCACACTTAACCATATATCCAGGGTGTTACAATCACTCACACTTAAGTGCACAACATCCTCGTTGTGCCACTATCCACTCCAGAATCTTTGCCCCACTAGGTGACTACCCATGGATCTCCCATACACTGGCGTAGCTCAAGGTCGCGGGTCGGCTCTGATACCATCTGTAACGCCCCGACCCCTCCCGGACCGCGGACATTACCAATAACCGATTCAAGGAACAATGACTGGCCCCACAAATCACCACGACTCTTTCCAGCGTGCTTCGTCCTCACTCACATGCTGCTTGGGAAAACTTCCTACGAGGTCACCTATCCTGAGTCCTGAGATTACTTCCAGCCAAGCACGTTTAACTGAGTAGTTCCCAACGGATAAGTTACCTTAAAAGAAGGTGCACCTTCTTTAATGGTAGTTCATCCGTTGAGAACTCCTGAATTAAGCGTGCTTGGCTGGGAGTAGTCTCAGGATGGATAACCTTCTAGGAAGTTTTCCCAATCAACGTATGAGCGAGGACGAAACACGCTAGAAAGACTCGTGGTGATTTGTGGGGTCAGTCATTAATCCTTGAAATCCTTGAAGCAATTATCGGTAATATCTGCGGCCCGTAAGGGGCTGGAGCGTTACACTTATTTTGAAAACTTTAAAAATTATTCCAATTTTTCAAGCACTTTAAAAAACTATTCTTAGTTGTCAAACACTTTAGATATTATTCCAAGTGAGTCGATTGTAAGATTGATAGGGAGAGCTAAATGAAATTGAGAGAAGAGGAAAGTTTTGCAAGCAATATTTTAACAATGATACAAGAAGAAGCTCACAAGATGGAATAATTTTAAAAATAAGTCTTTCACTTAGAATAGTTTAAAAAGTAGTTGAAATTTTGAAATAAACAAAAGTTGAAATCTATCAAATAGAATTTCCCTTTTTTTTTTGTGTTAACGGTAGCCTTGGCCACCCTTTGCATCATGGATCCACCACTGGTGAATGTGCAACTTTTCAATAAAGATTACTCCCTCTATTTGATCTTCATGTCTATAGTCCATTTTTCTTTTTATGATAGTCTCAAAATTATTATCCATTTTGGATTGGTATTAGTGGTACTAAAATTCTTCTCTTTCATTTAAAATCAACTAAAGGTGAAAATAATGAAAGTTAGGCATGAGTTTTGGGACATTTGAGTTACTGTCTTGGAATAAATGGCTCAAATTAGGTTGTTATATCTAGGGGTGTTCACGGTGCGGGTTGGGGCAGTTCCGGTTTCACGAAGCGGAATCCGGAACTGGAATACCCGGTTTTTTAGAATCGGTGCACCGGATTTAACAGTTTGATATCACCCACTGTAGGGCCCGCGGCCCGGAGGGCACGGTCCCCCACGGAGGGTCGATTCGACGTAGGGTTGCTTATTTTTAAAAGGGACGAATTTAAGATTTTTGGCTTTTCGAGGGTTATTTTCGGATTTTGACAAAAAGAAAAAAAAAGTAAAAGGAAAAAAAGAAACGAACTCGGGACTGGATCCGCGCGGATCGCAGGCCAACCTGGGCCTAAATGGTGCCTGGATCCACGCGGATTCCAGGACCATCCTGGACCAAAAAAAAAACTAAAAAGAAAAAAAAATAAACCGGGTAGGATCCGCGCGGATTTGGATCCTTTACGGGCCAAAATTAATTCATCGAGGCAAAAGAAAAGAGAAAGAAGAAAAAAAAATGAAAAAGAAAGCTAGGCCAAAAGTAGGATCCGCAATCGCTGTTAAGCCGAAACAAGTTTTTTTTTTTTTTTTTTCAGACACAAAATTCGATCGAACAAGCGGCACGATAGCGAGCGCATGTGGATTTAGCAGATATGGGCCCAACAGAATTCACTCAGCACAAAAAGCAGAACAAGCCCATTTCGAGTCAGCTCCACGCGGATTCTGGCCCAAGCAGGATCACGCGGATCCCGCCCATTTCAGATGGGAGTCGCGCGGATCCAGCCCCAATTCAGAAGGGAGTTGTGCGGATTTACTAGCCTGACCCAGAATATACCAGGACCCGAAATGTCATCAAATCCGCGCGGATTTGCAAGGTCAGCACAAAATGTACTGAAACCCAAAATCAGGCGCATCCGCGCAGATTTTGATTTTGGGCCAAAAATTAGGTTCTACAGGGTCTGCGCGGATTTCTTGGGCCAAGCGAACGGCCAGCCTTAGTACTGGGATTGGAAAATCTGCGCGGATTTCCTTGACCTAACCTAGTCTGCTGCCTATAAAAGGATCCGCGCGGATCCTGCAGAAAGGGAGGAGTGGACGACTGGAAAAAAGAGGACTGAAAAGAGAAAAAAGTTTACAGAGGGAAAATCTGAAAAAGAGAGGAAAACACTCTTGAGAGCGAATCGACGGAAATCCGCGCGGATTTCCGGGTGATATTTCCACGGTCCTGGGAAACGATTTTTTTGGGAGAAGCTTTCGACTGCGTCCTCGGAGCTCACCAAATCCGCGCGGATTTGGTAGGGTTTCGACCTTGATTATTTCAGTTTTCTCTTTCGATTGTAACAATGTAGATCGATAATCCCCGCCCGCTGTAACCTTTCTTATTTTCGTACTTGTTTAAACTTAGTTTAAGTTTTATGCATGTGTTTTCTTTAATTTTGTCGTGACAACTTTGTTTTTTTTTAGTTTCTTTAAACCCGACCTAGTAAGGGCCGCTTCGGCGGACGATGCAAGGGCACCCCCCTACATCGATACCTTTACCCCCGGATCCGAATTTCGGTTCGAGACCGGAGTCAACTTTATTTTTGTTAATTTTTTATAAAATTAACTGGCGACTCCTTTTATTTTTTTTATGCGAATTAACGTTTTTCAGGCTCAAAACACTGTTCTGAAATCCGCATGGATTTCTGGTCAGTGGTTCGACATCGCCCGTAAATCGCGTGGATTTTGTCGTCAACCAGTAGACCGCTCGTAAATCCGTGGATTTCTCGATCGAGCCCGCCCGATCGATTCTGATAATAAAAAAAAACCGTTAAAATTTGTACCCTAAGCAACCCTACGTCGACTCGACACTCCGCGGGGGACCGCGCCCCTCCGGGGGGCCGCGGGCCCTACAGTGGCGACTCCACTGGGAACTTATTAGTGGGTAAGACTGGAAAAGTCGGGTTTAGTTTTTTTTTTTAAAAAAAAAAGTTGTCACTTTTTTTTCTTCTTTTAGGCATAATTGCATTCACGGGCCTTCCCCTTTGTTGGGCACACAAGGCATCGTTTAGGTCGTCCCTATGCTTACCATTTCGGGAAAGCTTTAACCATTCAACTCAGGTGGGTCCACTCAGACCTTCACCGAGCCGGTGGTTGCTTTCCCACTTGTGCACCACTCCCTAATCCATGTGATAAAAGGGAGCAACCCAAATGTGTTAATCTTGCCATGCACCCCATGGAAGATCAAATACTCGGGACACGAGCTAGAGGTTAGGATGAACCAACCTTGAACCCATAAACTTAGACCCTTGGTTAGGTTGGAACTCACTTGTGTGCTATGTGCTTTATTTGCTTCTCGAACACGAGTCATGCGAATGCTTAGGCGAAAAAATAAAAAAGCAAGTAAGTCGTTTTTTTAGTCGGTGAGCCAAGATAATTACTTTGGTCTATACAAGTTCGGACCCGGGAGGTTCACGCGGATTCGAAGTTAGGCTACCCAACAAATCCGCGCGGATCCCATGATCGGTCGGCCTTGTATAGCCCAAATTAATGGTCAGGCTTTCAGTTGTCAGTCTCGGTTTGGGCTTTGTAGCGCTTTTGAGCCCGAAATCCGCGCGGGTTTTGGTGTGCTCGGGTACTACCGCGCCTAAATCAAAGTGTCTTCTAGGGTTTTGTGTCAGGTTGTGGAGGCTGATTTGGCCCATACATCGTTCAAGCCCAGAGAATCGCCGATTCGGGGCCGGGCCGTATGCAGTTCAAATTCTTGTGGTTTTCTTTCCTTCGTCTCTTGGTCTGACCTGGATTTAGGCTCAGTAGTGAGCCTGAGCCCAGGAAATCCGCGCAGATCCCACTGGGCCCAAACCCATGAAATCCGCGCGGATCCTGTTGAGCTCGGTCACTGCCGGGCCTAAATTTAGGTGTCTTTAGGGTCGTTAGCTTGCATGAGTTGGAGTTTGTGTCGGCAGAACATTTGGGTAGCACAGGGTTGTTGGGCCTCATGAGTCCTCACAGATTTTGTGAGTGGGCTCACCCCTGTGTGATCCAAATGGGCTCCTCGTCGATTTAGTCGGCTAGAAGCGGTATGTTTAGCCTTTATGTGAGGCTGAGTTCGTTTTCAAGCTCGGCGATAAGGTCTAAATATGTCATTCGGGCCAGTCGCATTTTGCATAAGAGCTTTATTTGGGCTTCGCATATGATTTTGAGCTTTAGTTCGATCATTCGGGGACCAAATAGAATTCTTCATCCATTGCATGCTTGAAGTTTTAGAGCGACGTTGAGCTGAGTCTTCGAGTTCATCCACCTTTTTGGGGCAAGATAGGTTGGTTTCGGGTTTATCAGCGAGGCGAGATGGGTCGGTTGGAAACTTTTGACGTCCACTACGACAGTAACGAAGATCGGGTATCATCTGAGGCAACTAATTCAGGAGCAACCGACGAAGAAGCATCTGAGGAAGGTGTTGAATCTTTTGTAATTGGCCCATCTGAGATAATGTCAGATCCCAATGATGATCATCCTGAAGATCATCCGCCTAGTGACCATGGAGAAGAGCCGGTGCCTCCCCCACCACCTCCACGTAACGACATGGAGCAATTGACCAACATAATACTGAATATGCAAGTCTCTATGAATGCTCAATTAGAAGCACAAAACCAAAGAATTGATGCCGTCATTCACGCCATGGAGGAGGTGAAAAACTCGAATGTGAAGAATCCTCCTATGAGTGAAGTAGAACAATCTGGAAGAGAGAAGGATGGATCAGTCCACGAGATCTCAAACTCGAGACTTGATCGCA
The DNA here is from genome assembly GCA_029582165.1 of Portulaca oleracea. Taxonomy (NCBI): domain Eukaryota; kingdom Viridiplantae; phylum Streptophyta; class Magnoliopsida; order Caryophyllales; family Portulacaceae; genus Portulaca; species Portulaca oleracea. The sequence continues at coordinate 33,439,755 of CM055886.1, forward strand.
TCGAGCAAATGTTGAAAGAGTCCACACTCTTTAACAATCAATTCATGGATGATGTAGGTTTCACACCTGTTCCCCGGGGAAGACTTCCCCCTAAATTCAACATGCCAGACATCAAATTCTATGGTGTCGAGAATCCGCATCAACATATACGAAATTTTCTGGGGGCGATGACACTGAAGGGGGTTGAAGAGGACATTTATCACATCATCTTTCCTTGGACTCTGAGCCCATATGTTATGAAATGGTATAATACTCTCAGTCCTGCTAAAACTTCACAATGGAGCATGCTTTGCAAGGAGTTTTTACACCAATACTCCTACAATGTCGACATGCCTGTCACTTTGAGGGACATGGAGCTGATAAAGCAAGAAGAAAGGGAGTCTTTCTCGAATTACTTTTCTCGGTGGAGATCAAAGGCAGCTCAGATGGTAGACCGACCATCGGAAGAGCATCAAGTTGACATGCTCATCCGTAGTTCTGACCTTCGACAACACTCATTTAAGGTTCCAACCTCTGAAAGACTTTGTTTCATTAAGATTGGCCGGAACAAAGATTGAGAGTGAGTTCGCTAAAGGGGCTACGACTGGGGGCTGGAAGAACACCTACACCAATAAGAAGTCAGTTGGCCCATCCGTATCGGCTAACAAGGGGAACGAGGTGAATGCTTTACAACGCTACACCGAGTATACCCCGATAGACACTTCATATGCTCAAGCCTTGGAACGTCTATTAAGCAAGGGAATGATTACCCTTCCCGACTTAAAACCTGAGCCGAAGGAGAAGCCACGGGATTGGGATGCCGGTAAATTTTGCAAGTATCACAGGGCTCGAGGACATGATACTGAGCAATGTTTCACCCTGAAGAATAGAATGGAGGAGATGTTTAGGTCCAAGCGGCTACCTCTACCAAAGGCGGCACAAAAGCCTAGCAACACCAACAATCCACTAGGCTCGCCGTATACATGCGTATTTGAAGAATGTGAATGGGATCCTTTGATTTCGAGATCTGAAGAAACCAACTTACATCACACGTTACTTTACAGAGGACTATGAGGTCAACGGTTTATGGGTTAGTGATGAAGAAGATGTCTATGGCGAACCTCATGCTAAGGATGTCACTGATAATTTCTGGGGTTCTGATGGTGATGACGACTTTTGGGGAACAGCAGAATCTGGGGAAACCAAAACCCCGGATGTCACTTTCCTTACGCGATCCGCGCCATAATCATCAGAGGTCCTCCCAAGTCCAACCTCAAGACAAAGGGAAGGAGAAAGTAGGGAGACGGAGGTTTTACTCACGAGGAAGATCTAGTCTTTGAAGCAATTAAAGAAATTGAAGATGGATGTGACGGTTTGGCAACTGTTGGCGGCTTCGCAAAAGCATAGACAGGCTTTAATTGAGGCTTTAAGTAAACTTGAAGTGTCGCCAGAGACCACACCCGAGGAAGTAGTATCTTTTGTCACTTCTGGCCAGAGTACTATAACCTTTAATGACGAGGATTTGCCCAAAGAAGGTTTTGCACACAACAAGGCCTTATACTTAACTGTGGGTTGTTCTAATAAGGTGATACAATTGGTATTGGTTGACAACGGATCCGCTGTAAATATTTGCCCATGGAGGACAGCTCAAAAGCTGGATGTTCAATCTCATCAGCTTACTCAACAAGCTATTCAGCTTAAGGCTTATGACAATACTCCTAGGCGAGTTTTGGGGTCAATCCTCTTGCCTGTCACCATGGATACGATTTCTAGCAACGTTGAGTTCTTGGTACTGGATATCCCAGCATCCTTCAACCTTTTACTAGGGCGCCCTTGGTTGCATGAACAACGAGCGGTGTCGTCTACCTTGCATCAGAAGGTGAAGTTGTCGGTCAAGGGTCAGGTGGTAACTATCAAGGGAGAGGAGTTATCCGCAATGATTACTTCTAAGAAACCGATGTTGGAAGTAGAACATAACTCTAAGGATGAGGAATTCCATCATTTTGACATCGTTGCTACCTTGGATAAGGACGAAGCACCTTTGGACTTTGATCCCTATTCCAATAGAAAAGTCAACGCCATACTCGGGAGACGGTACTTTCTGGTTTACCATTAGGAAGGAGAGCACAGGGCCCACATCCTTTCCTCGACTCGAAGGAAATCATCACTTTGGATTGGGGTGCGTCCCAACCGAGGAGGAACAACGGTTGGCGAGAAGGTTGTGAGGGTCAAGAAGAGAGGTGAGCCAATACCGCTTTATAATATAAAGCCGTATCCACTCACGCTAATGGTCGATTTATAAAGAAGGAGATTGTTTCCCTTACTTTGGCTTTCCAGAGCCATACTACTTGAAAAGCAAGGATTTTGGTTCGGGATCGAAATTTTCGATGTCGCATCTTTGCTTGAAGAAGAACTTTTCACACCAAGACGGAGAGCAAGACCCACTAGATTGGACTCATCTAGCCGGAGCAACATCTTTGGGATTTTGTTGGTCGAGGAGACGGAGAAGAGAAATCTGTGGAAGCACTTTCCTCGCCTCTATCAAGCATGGATTTCGATCCTACTGAGCTCATTGCAACATGGGGCCAGGAGAACAAACAAATCACCTGGATATCAGCTGATGGAGATAAGGAGTTCACTCTAGCTATAGGAGAGTCTGTGCATAGATCTGGGTCTAGTCCTCATTCTGTTTCTGTTCCACTTTCAGAGTCTGTCTTAGAGTCGGGCCTTAAGCCCACTAAGTCTGTTGCATCTACTTCTGAAGGGTCTGTTGAGTCATCTGTTGATGTTTTTGTTTCTCCATTCAATAAAATGAACTCTTTCGCTTACGACTCTTCTCGTTCCCCATCCCTGAACTGCTTGGCCTCAGATAAAAATAATAATGATGCTGTAAACGAACCCAAAATTCCCAAAGATCTTTTAAAGGCTGTAGAGGAGCACGAGAATCGAATTTCTGTAATTGAAGAAACCATAACTGTAAATCTGGGTACCCCGGAGGAACCTAAGATAACCAAAATCGGGAAATCTTTAGCTCTCAAAGAGCAAGAGCGATTCACTCTACTCTTACGAGAATTTGTGGATGTCTTTGCCTGGTTGTACCAAGATATGCCCGGCATAGACAGGGAAATAGCTGAGCATAGAATACCACTTTACCCTGATGCTAAACCAGTCAAACAGAAGCTTCGGAGAATGAAACCAGAGTGGGCCTTGAAGATCAAGGAAGAGGTTGAGAAGCAGTTAAGTGCAGGGTTCATTAGGGTGTCGGAATATCCACAATGGGTAGCAAATGTAGTTCCAGTTCCAAAGAAGGATGGGAGAGTTCGAATGTGTGTAGATTTTAGGGATTTGAACAAAGCAAGTCCGAAAGATGACTTTCCTTTACCCCACATTGATATCTTAGTAGACAATACTTGTGGCCACGCCCTTCTTTCATTCATGGACGGGTACTCCGGTTATAATCAAGTCAAGATGTCTGAGGAGGATATGGAGAAGACAACGTTCATCACTCATTGGGGTACATTCTGCTACGTAGTGATGCCATTTGGGTTAAAGAATGCAGGCGCAACCTATCAAAGGACTGCCACCACATTGTTGCATGATATGATGCATAGAGAAGCAGAGGTTTACGTGGATGATATGATTATTAAATCCGTCGATCGCGAAAAACATTTAGATAGCCTTAGAAAGTTTTTCCTTAGGCTCCGTAAGTACGGAATGAGATTAAATCCACAGAAATGTGCCTTTGGGGTGACGTCGGGTAAGCTGTTAGGTTTTGTCGTAAGTTCCAGGGGTATCGAGGTCGATCCTGCAAAAATCAAGGCGATACAGGAAATGCCACCGCCTAAGACAGAAAAGGAGATAAGAGGTTTCCTAGGCCACTCTGATCATAAGTTTCGGTCATAGCAAAATTGACCATGATCTGTGACCCCATATTTAAGAAGCTGAAGAGAGGAGTCAAACCCGAGTGGGATGAAAAATGCCAAGCAGCCTTTGACAGGATCAAAGAATACTTGGCCAATCCACCCGTTTTAATGCCTCCCACGCCTGGAAGACCCTTATTATTATATTTAACTATCACAGAAGCGAATGGGGCTATGTTAGCTCAAAGATACGAAGGTGAAGAAGCAGCAATCTACTATTTAAGTAAGAAGTTCTTGGAATATGAGACTCGGTACTCAACATTGAGAGGTTGTCCTTAGCTCTTGTTTGGGCGAGGAAACTACGTCACTACATGCTTGCTCATACAAAGTGTGATCGCTTTCATGAACCCTCTCAAGTATTTGATGGAGCAACCATTGGTCAATATCAGGGTAGCTCGATGGATGGTCGTGCTGTCGGAGTTTGATTTACAGTTTGTTCCCCATAAGGCCATAAAAGGAAGAGTGGTGGCGGATTTTACGTTGAACTACCCGTAGAGGAAGCTTGTGAGGAAGAACTCGAATTTCTGATGAGGAAATATTTCAAACGCTGAAAGAAACTTGGGAAATGTATTTTGATGGCGCCTCTAATCAAAGTGGATATGGAGTAGGAATCATTCTGATCTCACCCGAAGGAGCACATACTCCGATTTCGGTGAAATTGGATTTTGAAGCCACCAACAATGTGGCTGAATATGAAGCATGCATCATTGGTATGCAAGCTGCGGTAGAGATGGGCATAAAATGCATAAGAGTATTTGGGGATTCAAGCCTCATAATCAATCAAGCTTCCAATAAGTGGAAGGTAAAGAATGAAGCTTTAACACCTTACCAAGCTTATGTGAGAGAGTTAGCAGAACACTTTGATCAAATAGTGTTCACTTATTTACCTCGGGAGCATAATGAATTAGCGGACGCCTTGGTAAGCTGTCATCATTGCTTAATATCCCGAGAGGAGCCGTTTCTATGCCCATATGTGTAGATCGAAGAGCTCAGCCGGCTTATGTGTATTCTTTGGAGGTTTGTGAGGTAGACCCAACTTGTTGGTATTACGATATACACCGATGCCTCACCAAAGGAGCTTACCACAAGGTTCCACTACGAGGTCACAAAGAGCAATTAGACTCTTGGCACAAGATTGCTTGATTCAAGGTCAATCTGATAAGAAAAGCGACATAGGCATCAATTTGCTTTGTCTGCGGGAGGAAGCTAAGAATTTGATGGAAGAAGTTCATGGAGGAGAATGTGGTTTGCATATGAATGGACGGATGTTGTCAAAAAATACAAAGAATGGGGTATTCGTCAACTATGGAAGCCGATCGCGATTACGTGAAGAAGTGCTACAAGTGTCAAATTTATGCGAACTTGCAACATCAACCCCTTCATTCTTGACTACTTTAACATCGCCTTGGCGTTCTCGTATGGGGCATCGATATCATAGGAAGATCACCCCTAAAGGAACAGGAGGACATGAGTATGTGCTTGTAGCCATTGACTACTTCACAAAGTGGGTAGAGCGGCATCATATGCAAAGTTGACTTCTAAGCACGTTGCTAAATTCATACTTACAAATATTATATGCCGTTACGGTACCTCATGAGTTGATTAGTGATAATGGGGTTCACTTTAAAAAGGAGACAGCAGAATTGTTAGCAAAATACAAGATCCAACATCATAGATCTTCGGTATATCGGCCTCAGACCAATGGAGCGGTTGAGGCAGCTAACAAGAACATTACGGGATAATAGAGAAAATGGCCACAACTTATAAGGATTGGCCAGATAAGTTACCTTTCGCCTTATGGGGCTATCGAACTTCTATCCGTACATCCACCGGAGCAACTCCTTACTCTTTGGTATACGGAGTAGAAGCGGTGTTGCCAGTAGAGGTGGCAATACCTTCACTGTAGTGGAAAGTCAGATTCCAGAAGCGGATTGGGCTAAAGCTAGGTATGAGGAACTGGTTAACATCGACGAAAGGAGACTCAGAGCCATGCACAATGTCCAGATATACCAGAATCGTGTGTCCAGGGCATTTAACAGGAAGGTCAAACCTAAAGACCTTGGAGAGGGTGACATGGTTCTGAAGGAGGTAAGGGCACCTATTCAGGACCCAAGAGGAAAGTTTAGGCCTAATTGGTTGGGTCCATACATCATAAAAGAGATCTTTCCAGGAGGGGCTGTGAAGTTAGTTGATCTGGAGGGTGAAGAATATGCTCAGCTGACTAATTTGGACCAGCTAAAGAAGTTTTATGCATAAGGGTAAAAGTGGACATAGAAACTGGTGACCGAAACCAGCAACTATCCTCAAAGATATTAGCCACTGGCTTATTTAAGTCAGCAACTAAATCCCAACACTATTTTTGAACTACGATGGCCTGATTCCATGTAATGTGGATACGTAGGAAGCTTTTTCTAAAGTCCGGCCCAAATAAATAAAAATTTCCCGACAATTTATTTTGGTTATCTGTATTTTAGCCCTTGAAGCAACATGAGCTCTTCGCGATTCATGCAACTTAAGACCTTTATAGGGCTTTAGATATTATCCGGGCTTAGGTGAATCCACGCGATTTTACGAACTTTCACCAAATACTCACGAAATTTTCGAGCGCTTGGGGCAAATCCACGCGATTTCAGACCTTGCTCGGCCAGTTCCTTGATAATCCTCGCGGATTTTACTAATCTTTAGCCCGAAATACTCACGAAATTTTCGGAGCAGTTTTGGGACGAATTCGCGCGGATTTCAAACCATGTTCGATCCATTTTCCCCATTAGACCTACGCGGATTTTTCAAACTTTTGCCCCAAAATACTCGCATGATATTTTCAGAGCAGTTTTGGGCGAATCCGCGCAGATCTTTTAGAACCCAACATCTCAGGATCCACGCGGATTTTGTTACCAATCCGGCCCAAAATACTCACGATATTCTCGGAGCAATTCTAGGTAGATCCGCGCGGATCCCTCGCTTTTCTAGGCCCTTTTCGTTTCTGAAAATCTACGCGGATTTACTTAATGACCCGGATACTCACTTGATTTTGTCAGAGCAGTTCGGGTCAGATCCACGCGGGTTTTGTATTTTCCTGGGCCTAACCTTAATTCTCGTGGGTTACTTTCTTGATGCAAAAACCTTCGTGGATTTTACATTATTTTGATCGGAAATAAATTTTCAGTGTGCAGAAGTCCACGCGGATTTCACACATGTAATTGAAAATTCTGAAATCCCGTAAAATGCAATTTATTATTTCAAGCAAACCTAAAGCCTAAAGATCAAAAACGAAAAGAGAGCATGCAAGCTTATAACTTGCAACTACAACGTTCATCGGCATCAAAAAAAAAAAAAAAAAAAGGGCAAGGCAGCATCAGTATCTAATCCTGTTTGAGTTTCTTTCCAAACTCTAGAATAGTGTTTGACCCAGATCCTTCACTTTGTGTAGACGCTCTTCGTTGTCTTTTCTTGGCAGCATAGTCACTGGAGGCTTTCTCTTTACCTTTCCCAGTAGTGTTAGGGGTCGGTTGAGTCACTGGTGGGTTCAATTCTTTTTCCTCATCTTCCTTTAACTGCTCCCTAGTAACGGAATCTTTTTCAAGTATCCAATGGCGATAAGTCAGATACATAGGTACTTCCACTGTTGTAGGAGCTGAGAGTTGGCCTGCTCATCCAATAGTCCTGCCAAGATCGAACCTTGGAAGTGTCGTTGGTGATGGTCTTAGGATTAGGCGGAATGCAGTCCGGTGAAGGGACACATTGTTTTCTCCTGATTTGACGTCCGCCTGCTCAGAAAGTAGTAGGTGGTGTAGGTCAAACCCACAAGTCTCACAAAAGTGTCGATGATCTTATCCTCCACCAAGAGATGTGCCAATTGACATACCATCTCTTCGATGAACCATTTCAACCACCTGTCCGTTGAACGCTCCTTGTGTGTTCGCACGCTGGCAAAATCGGGTCATCCGATGTGGCCGTTCTTGGGAGGCGCCAAGAAGCGGGTATGCTCCATCAACCACATCTACAAGAAAAGAAAAGGAAGGTTAGATTCCAGGGAAAAATCAAGTCCACGCGGATTTGAGAACAGTAAGTTGGGGTAGGTGCGAAATCCGCGCGAATTTCGGGAGAGTTGTAGAAATTTCACCTGAAGCAGTAGGGGGCTTCCTGAGAATTCGCCTTCAGACTCTTCACAAATTCGGTCCAAGCCCATGATAGTTTCAGCCACTATCATTGGTGCTAGCTTTTGATCACCACGGAGGCTCTCACTGATATTGATTAACGGTTTGACCATCATTGGATACAAGATCCGCAAATTTGTTGGCCACCAGCGATTCGGATAAAACGGGCTTGCGCGATTTTTGGACTCGCATGCATCAGCGGATTTCACTCAAATTCTGGGCCTGCACAGGTTGGCGCGGATTTTAGGAGTTGTGGGCTCGGTTTTGAATTTCGGGCCGGATACTGGGGGCTGCGCGGATTTTGGCGATTTTTGGGCTCAAGCAGATCTATGCGGATTTTGGGGTTAAGCTCGAGTCCACGCGATTTTTGCAATTTCTGGGCCAAACGTGTGGTCCGTGCGAGTAAGTTTGGATCCAATGCTGGGATATGAGTCGGAGTCAAGCACATCTAATTTCCCGTAGTTTCTGTCTGAGCTGATCAAAGGCCCGAATTATTTATTTGCGAGCAGACTCGTTGTGTACTCAAGAATTAATTGCTTCTGGCAAAATTTATAGAAATCAACTCTTGTTATGACCACGGCTCTACGTTCTGTCTCAGTTGTTGTGTTTGTTGCATTCCATGTAGTCGTAGTTTTTTGGTAATACATTAGCATTTACATTGTGGTCTGTGTGAGTCAAATAATAAATAAAACAAAGTATTAATTGTCTAAGCATTATACATGGAAAGTTACTCAATCGTCATCTTCTCCATCAGAAACCAAGTCTAGATATTCTGGGCCTGAGAAACCAAAGCATCGGCCTGGTAGAGGAGCAGGGTCTTGCCCAATGAAATAGTTCCACCCATCAGCCGCCCAGGAGGAAGTCTATATATTTTGAGGAAGGCATAACTGCAAGCAATACTCAACTCAGGCATAAACTTTTCAAATGCTCGAGCAAAGTAAGAAAATAAGTCGGAGACAAAATGAAGAAAAATCAAAGCCTACACATTTTGTACCAAGACTGTCAAGTTCCCCCGCTGATTTGACAACAAATAAAGCGAAACTGCTCAAAATGCCATCGATCCACGTGGACTTCAGCCACAAAATGAGCATGACCAAATACTTCGGGGTCATTTTTTTTAATATGTCCAAAACTTAGCCTTATTAGGTTTAAGTTCAAGACTTAGTGACATCATGTGCATGGGTTCTAGCTCAAAGTGAATCCACATGGATCCACGCGGATTTCCCTTAGAAATTTGTCAAATTTCTTCGGTTCTAGCTCAATTTTGAGTAGCTCAACACAGATTTCCAGTGAAACATACCACTGGTGGGCTCATGAGGAAAATGAAGCAAAAACTTACCCGAATGAGGTCTGGGCTCGAGCTCCGCGCAGATTTCTTTCAAAGCTTGGACAACAAGAACAACAGAGTCTCGTCACAATGTGAGCTAGAGTCACGCAGATTTTAATCCGCGGATTCAAGTGAAATGGAGTGGAGGGGAGTACCTTATCCTACCCCATCCATACTCTCCCTTTTTTTCTTTTATTTTCTTTCTTTTCATTTCACCTTATTTTTTTTTCTTTTCTTATTTTATTTTATTTTTTACTTTATTCTGTTACAGATCAGATACTTACAAGTTTGTCCTTTTCAGGAAAAAACATACCAAGCCTGGACAACATCCAGCAGTCAAGCTAGCTACAAAACAATTCCGGATATCTTTCAAGCTACCCTTGAAGTCAAGCCCGACAACATCCAAAGAATTTAACCAAAGATCGGACTACCTCGGTCAAGAAATCCAAGCTACCCTTGATCGTTCAAGCCCGGACAATATCCAAATTAAAGTTAACATTCGGACTACCTCCGCTAATCGCAACATTTTCAAGATGTATACTTTGACTTTCGTCTTATCCGGACTCGACCAAAGTGGGGCTAATCAGAGACACAAAATTCGATCAGAACAGCGGCACGTGAGCGAGCGCATGTGGATTTAGCGATATGGGCCCAATGAATTCACTCAAGACAAAAGCGAACAAGCCCATTTCGAGTCGGCTCCACGCGGATTCGCCTGGCAGATCACGCGGATCCGCCATTTCGGATGGGAGTCGCGCGGATCCAAATTTCAATTCGAAGGAGTTGCGATTTACTAGCCCGACCAGAATATACCAGGACCCGAAATGTCATCAAATCCGCGCGGATTTGCAAGGCTGGGGCACAAAATGTACTGAAACCCAAAATCAGGCGCATCCGCGCAGATTTTGATTTTGGGCCAAAAATCAGGTTCTACAGGGTCTGCGCGGATTTCTTGGGCCAAGCGAACGGCCGGCCTTAGTACTGGGATTGGAAAATCTGCGCGGATTTCCTTGACCTAACCTAGTCTGCTGCCTATAAAAGGATCCGCGCGGATCCTGCAGAAAGGGAGGAGTGGACGACTGGAAAAAAGAGGACTGAAAAGAGAAAAAAGTTTACAGAGGGAAAATCTGAAAAAGAGAGGAAAACACTCTTGAGAGCGAATCGACGGAAATCCGCGGATTTCGGGTGATATTTCCGGTCTGGGAAACGATTTTTGGGAGAAGCTTTATTGCGTCCTCGGAGCTCACCAATCCAGCGGATTTGGTAGGGTTCGACCTTGATTATTTCGATTTTCTCTTTCGATTGTAACAATGTAGATCGATAATCCTTGCCACGTAACCTTTCTTATTTTACTTGTTTAAACTTAGTTTAAGTTTTATGCATGTGTTTTGTTTAATTTTGTCGTGACAACTTTGTTTTTTTTTAGTTTCTTTAAACCCGACCTAGTAAGGGCCGCTTCGGCGGACGATGCAAGGGCACCCCCCTACATCGATACCTTTACCCCCGGATCCGAATTTCGGTTCGAGACCGGAGTCAACTTTATTTTTGTTAATTTTTTATAAAATTAACTGGCGACTCCTTTTATTTTTTTTTATGCGAATTAACGCGTTTTTGTGCTCAAAACATCGCTCAAATCGCATGGATTTAGGTCGATGGCACGGAATCTTGTCGAAATCGCGTGGATTTACGGTCGTGTGCAATCGCTCGTAAATCGCGTGGATTTTTGGTCGATGGCCGGAATCTTGTCGAAATCGGCGTGGATTTAATTCGGTGGCCAGCGAACCGTTAAATCGCGTGGATTTACGGTCGATGAGCTGGCCCGATCGATTCGATAATAAAAAAACCGTTAAAATTTGTACCCTAAGCAACCCTAACTCGACCGCTTTTATTTACATCAAAATTAAAAAATCATCATTCAATCAACCCAAAAAATAATAATTCGGGCTTGGTTCCGGTTTTCAAAGCCCAAATACGGTAATGCACTAATGTCCACACAGTGTCAATTAGACATTATTCAATCTATTTGTTTTTATAGTTTATTCAAGTTAATTTCTCTGTAATTTTTTTTCTTTTAAACAATATATTTATTTATTTATTTATTTATTTATTTATATTAACGGTGCGGTTCCGGTTCTCCGTCAGTTTGAATATCCCAAACTGAAACTGCCCCGTTAAGCATCCGATTTTTCCGGTGCGTTGCACTGAAATTTTAAGACGGGTCGGTGTTGCCCGTTTCCCATTTTTTTGCCGGTTTACAGTTCGGTGTGGCGTTTCCAAATTTTTTGAATAACCCTAGTTATATCAAATGAACATAAAGGTAAACTCTCCATGAACACACTAAGGGCTTGTTTGGAGAGAAAAGTGGAATGGGTTGGGTATAAAATTAGAATCCTAGGGGGTTGGGAATGGAATTAGAACCCTGAAATGAAAGTGTTTGGTGAGCAGTGGAATAGAATCAAAGCTATAGTTATAGTATTTGTTATTATTATTATTATTATTATTATTATCATCATTATTATGACAATAATAAAATTTTAATAATTAATAATTATCAATTATTAATTAGTTATTATTACATATTAATTAATAATATTATTACTATAAATTATAAATTATAAATTATAAATTATTATTTTTTATTAATTAATAATTATTATCAATGACAAATAATTAACTATAATAATTATTAATTAATTTTTAATTGTTGACATTTTTATCAATTAGTAATTTTATTATATTAATAATTAATAATTATAATTATTTATTAATTATTAATAATTATAATTGTTTATTGATTGTTAATATATATGTTTATTATTAAATATTAACTATTAATTACTAATTTTTATATTACTAAATTACTAATTATTATAAATTATTATTAATTAATAAATGATAATAAATTTTATAATAATTAATGATAATTATTATTATAATAATAATTATTATAATAAATAATAATAATCATAATTATAATTATTATTATAATAATAATTATTAATTAATCATAATAATTATAATTATAATTATAATTATTTATTATAATAATTATTATAATTATTATAATAATAATAATTATTAATTATTGTAAAATTTATTATTATTTATTAATTATAATAATAATAATAATAACAATTATTATAATTATAATTATTATTAATAATTATGTTTATTATTATAATTATTAATAATTAGTATTTTAATTATTATTATTAATTATTAATAATTATAATTATAACTATAATTATTATTATAATTATTAATAATTATTAATATTATAAATTATAATTATGAGTAATATTAATAATAATAATAATAATTATTATTATTATTATTGTTATTATTATTGGTTTTATTGTTGTGAAAGAAAAGGGATAGCCTATTCCCCCCACATTTGGGAGGTTTCTAATCCCCCTATTTGGGAGGAATAGCAAATCACTAGGAATTGCAATTCCATTCCAGAAACTGCTCTCCAAACAGAAAAAACAGGAATCAGAACTCATTCCTACTCAATTCCATTCCTGTTTTGTTCACCAAACAGACCCTAATAGTTATTGTGTTCGTGTTTGTATCACAATGTTTCATCATAATGTGTGCGCATTGATTACTTTTTTATGGAGTCCATAATTGTTGGGGTGGTCACTGTGCACTGCCTAATATTGAGCATACGCATTGTGTGAGGCACATATATGCAAATTGGAAGAAAGAGCATAAAGGATGACGAGCTAAAACTTTTCTTCTAGACAACAATCATGCCATACAATTAGGTTAACTTCAATGATGCTGTAAAAAAAAACCTACAAGACTATTCCAAAGGTGCAACAAATAATTTTATGAAGCAAAACCCTAAATGTTTCTATAGAGCCTTCATGTCAACAACATGAAAGTGTAATAAAGTTGTCAATAACATGACAGACCTTCAACCAATAAATAATTCAAGTAAGGTCTAAACCTTAAATTCACCTTTTGGAAGATATAAGATATGCACTAATGGAGACTGTGGCGGATCTCAACATTAAATTTAGGGGTGTTTAATATATTTGTTATTACTAATACCCAATTATCCAATTCATTGACTTACTAATACCTGATTACCCAATTCATTAACTTACACTTTTTTGTTTATTTAAAAAATATTGGTACCCCTCTGTCCTAATTAATTTGTTCAACTTACCTAAATTCATTGACTTACTAATTTTTCACATTTTATCTTAACAAGACTAATAATATTGTATTCGGGCATAAAAATATTTTTCATCACAAATCCAATAGTGGTACTATGGTAGTCTTTTATAATAACTCAACATACAATTTGATAAATTAACAGTCAAAATTTAAAATTTTGACCTAACTAATCAAACTTAGACGATTTATTTGGGACGGAGTGAGTACTATTTTAGAGTTTTTGTGTTGCTACTAAATTAGGCACCCCTATTATATTTTTTTGGGACTTTTTTTACGGTGTCCATCAGCTCCAATTAAGAAAATTTCTTCCAAATAATATTAGAGAATCACAAATTTTTCTTTAATTAGGGGTGTCCATGGACACCCCTACCTTAGCCATGTATCTGCCCCTGAATGGAGAGGATAGCGGTGACAAGATCTATGACGATGTCTTCCTCTAATGACATATTCCCTCGAATTAAAAAGGCGTTAGACATAGAGAGGGAAGAAGCAAGAAGGTGCACTCCATCCCCTTCCACCCTTGATATTTTCCAAGTGGAACATCATATGGACCGACTTTATGTGTACATGGCTGCCGCAACTTGTACTTGCAGAAAAAGGGTTAAGAAAAACAAGAATTGATGGAGGAAAATGGAGATAATGTACTCCCCTTACTTCCCCGCCTTCTCCTCTTTGCCCTCCAATGTAATCATACCCTTATTGAATTACTCCATTGTAGGTATAGGTGACTCCAAAAAAACATTATGAATTTAGCAATATTTATTGATGTAGAAACATCGGCATTGATCCCTTCAGTCATTTCACCACCACCCCCCTCCCCTCCAATAAAATTTGATACAAAAGAAGAACCAACTAAGAAAAATGAGAGCCCTAAAACTCAGCTTGTAGTTTCTGGTTGAGGAGTTGCAGTCTCCTCACTCTCTACATTCTCGTCAGATTCCCCTTCAACTTTCTTCAGCTTGGAAACCCGAAACACTGCCAGATGTTCATCCCCTACATCCAAAAAGATCAATTCATTCATAAGTTAGTCAAAATAGTTTATCAATCACTAATGCATGAATCATGCCCTAGGAAGTCTATAAAGGAAGTGAGTAGAGTCAATTTGAAACACAATACATATAGTGGAATTGGTGGGATAGGATTAAGATAGCCGGGTGGTGGAGTAAGAGATTGTCCGTAGGTATGCTAGGTGCACTAGTATAATTACTCATTACTTGGAGTAAACAGATATGAATTTTTCTAATCGGTGAAGGCCTAGGAAGTTTATGAGGGAGGTCATTAGAGGAAATTTGAAACACAAGGCTTAATGAAAGACATGACAATTTGATAGGGTTGTTTGGCCGGATTATTAAGATAGTCAGGTGGGTGCAAGAGATTGCCCATAGGATGTCGGCCATGTTTTAGCATTGTTGTGTGTTTTTTTGTGCTTTCCTTGTGTTTATGTTTACCTGGTAAGTTGAGTGCACTAACTTAATTACTCATTACTTCAAGCAAACAACTATGAAGTTTTCTCCCTCCAATCCTCTTGTTCTCTTGGTTTGGCAAACGATTTTCCAAATGGTTTTCGAAATGTTTTTGTTTTCGATTTTCATTAGTTTTTTTTTTTGGGAACCGTCGGAATCGACCACTACATGCATTCACGTGTACGAGGGAAAGCTGCCTACATCTACCATCTGCCAGACTTCGCATTGGCAGAACAACACTAGAGATTGTTATAGTCATCATCATTGTAATCTATGAAAAGTTTAGGTGGGTATAGTGATTACCAAATATGATTAAGCTTCCTGGTGGAACCCTGACAGTGCCACCAGGAGGTACCCGTTTTTCGTTGAGGAAGGTCCCATTTGTGCTATCCAAATCTGTCACAAAGAGACTGCCTTTTTCATTCACAAGCTGAGCATGTACGCCAGAAACTGCACAACACAAAATTCTGACATTCAATTCACTCTAAACATGAAACTTCATCTAGGTATTTGGAGATCCCATTGACATAATAATAATGTAAGCTGAAACAGTTCATAATATGCTTTGTAGAGGTGAAAGTGAAGTGATCCTTAGTTGTAGCCTATGTTACTTCGACTCTTCATTTTCCCTGTCATACCCATGTCGGACCCTTGATATATATCCAGACAAGAGTACGACACTCAACACTTCAAATTACAATGAAAATATACAAAATTTCTTAAAAATAGCCGAGTCCGACCCCCATATCCGTGTCCTACATGGACGTGTACCCAAGTCTAATTAACATAAGCTGTAGCAAACTACTAAACTGACTCACTGTGGGTCCCACTTACACAGGGCGAGCCTTACTGTAGCGGATACTTATGCATGTTGAGAGAATGATAGGGCATTTGGCAAATAGCTTTTTGTCCTCGATAAACTCTTTTTAAGACTATTAAAAGTTAGAAAACAATTTAAACTATTCGGTAAATAGCTTTTTATATAAAGCAAATTTCAATTCAGTATCTTTTCTTACACACCAAACATTTTCCGGTAACATAGCTAGTCAACAAATAGAGCATGATTCCAAGAGACAAGCAACATAAACTTTGAACCAGGAAATAGTATCTCATACCATAATCAACTTCAGTTACTTTACTTCACCCAGATAATCCATTTACATGAGAGAGTTGAATTAGTACCTGTGTCTACTGGAATCACCAAATCTGCTTTCTCCGGCGTACGACCGACAATCATCTGTGTCTGAACAATGTACAACAGAAGTTGCATGAATGCTGTCATGGTTGATTGATGAGCTATAGTCTGGAAATAATCACAGCAACAGAGATCAACTTACAGAAAAGATTTCATAAGAACCTGGCATTTCTACTTTGTACCCTATGTGCTTCCAATCTCCATCTCCTGCATCATACAACACAATACTGATTGACATCAACAAGTTGTTTGCACAATGTTGTTTGATTCATGAAAATCAAGCTCAATATCCAAGCTATACCAAATCAGGATAAAGTTTCTACAATGTTGTTCGGCATTTTGTCAGCAAGATTACTTACAATTGGTAGAGTTGACCTGAATTGTCCGACCCGGAAGAAACTTGGTCTGGAAATAGATTTTTCGTCTGAATTTTGATACTGACCGAATTGACCGAATATTCGGACATCAAATTTCTCTTTTTCTATTGTCCGAACCCAATTTTGACCTGAACTTAGCTTCGGCCGGATGGTCCAACCCGAATGAATTTCTCGTCCGAATTTTAACATTGACCGAAATTTGTCCGACCGGTATTTAACTAGACCCAGATTTTTGCTAGCTCTAACAATTGGAAACAAACTAACTAGGGCGATAACCAAAATAGTAAGTCTTGTATAATGAGAGTGAGTCTTGTATGAGAGTGAGCAGAGTTATATTATAAGATCATCTCACACACTTAGTAACCACCATATAGAATATTAAAAAGATCGAAAATTGTTACTACATCCGTCTCTTTTTAATTGTCCAATTACCTAATTTCTCTATCCTTTTTATTTGTCTAATTATCTAACTTTTACATTTTCAATAACTATAATACCCATTATACCCCTAATCAATGCACTTTTTACACATTTCCAATGATATTTTCAAGAACATTTTTGGCAATGTATAAATCTTTTGCTTCATTTCCTATATTCTTTGGTTTTGTAAAAGTAGTTTTAGGGACAAATAATCAGGGACGGAGGTAGTATTTACTCCATTTGAATGACCCGTTTGTCAAGTCTAACCCAGACCCAATATTGAGAATTACGTAAAGTTTGAAACTTTGCCAAGTTTCTCATTATACTTGCCCAACTTACCAGGATCCACAATGAGAGTTTAGCGCTGCCAACATTTTGTACGACTTGAAAAATCTGAATTGTCCGACCCCGAAGAAAAGGGTCTGGACAAAGATTTTTTGTCCGAATTTTTCATATTGACCTATTATTCGGATATAAAATTTCTTTTTTCCCCATTGTCCGAACCCAATTCTGACCCGAACTTAGCTTCGTTCGAATTGTTCGATTCGGTCTGACGCGAAATGAATTTCACTTCTGAATTTTGACATTGACCGAATTTACCCGAACCCAAATTTTTGCCAGCGCAACCAAAGTTTATTGTTATATCATCATTGCCAAAATCAGAATCAAACAGTAAACCACAACAACAAACAACAATTTTTGATATTGCCATGAACAAACAAAAAAATTGTCATCAATTTCACAACTCAAGAAGCAGAAAAAGTTCCACAAGAATAGGACTGACCCACAGGCTCAAGAAGCCAACCCAGCTGAGCAACACTTTCTGGTGGATTATTTCCTCCTTCAGAAGCACAAACAACTGCAAACTTCCTGTGTTGGGAATCCCTAATTCTTGCACAATGTAATCTAAGACCACCCCTAAACCCTAAACTTTGAGCAGATTGGTGGGTTTTAAGAGAGGATTTAGGGTGAAAAAGTGAGGGAAAAAAGTGGGTACAAGTAGAGTGTTTCACATAGGAGGAAAAAGAGTGAGTTGCTGCAACTGTTGCTTCCATTTCTGATTGTATGACTGAAAATCTTAGTTTGCACAGATGATCTGTTACTTTGGAATTTTGGGTTTGGGTGTAGGGGATTGTTATTTGTCAGGGTTATGTGGGCTATCAGAGGAGTTGATGTGGCAAGCAGTTATTGCTTCTTCTGATGGTGATATGGATAATATAAAGAATCTATTTCAATATCTATATCACAGTCTAGAAGCATATACTCTTTCTCTCTCACAAGCAATATTTTTATATTAAACAAAAAAAATTACATAAAATAAATGAATACTTGAAAGTGTATAAGTATATAGAATTTAGAAGTTATGTCTAAAAATTATATGAGTTGGAAATAAATATAAACTGTGGAACCATCTCAACCAAAAGTTTAAGCTGATGGTTGAAGCCCCAGGAATGGTTTTATACTCTAACACGCCGAACGCTTTTTTTGGGCCAGGCGTGGATCTTTAAACTCCTAACGCGTTTGAATATGAGGTCTTGAGATTCAACCTAAGACTTCTTGTTTATTGGTCCTCACGATACTACGCTAACCATCTCAACCAAAAATTTAAGTTGATAGTTGAAGCCCCATGAATGGTTTTATACTCTAACAATAAATAAATAGTTAAAAGTGTATAAATATACAATTTACAAGTTAAAACAATTAATATAAAATAATTTTAAAAAGGCTGTTGAAAAGTTTATAAACAGAAAACTAAAATATTTTAAATAAAATAAAATAAAATAAAAATAAATAAATAGTTAAAAGTGTATAAATATACAATTTAGAAGTTAAAAGAATTAAATATATAAAATAATTAGAAAAGGGTTCTTGAAAAGTTTATAAATAGAAAACTAAAATCTTTTAAATAAATTAAAATATATGCCCCCATGCAGGATCGAACTACAGACCTTCAGTTTACAAGACTGACGCTCTACCACTGAGCTATAGGGGCGCCCGTTGGTTAATCAGCTACTCCGTACAATAGTTTTAATTGTTTAATGAGTGTGATTAATGGACTTTTAGTTTGGTTAATTTACTAGTTTATCCATTGATTAATCCAGGCAGTTAGATGATTATGTGTTTACTCTTAAGACAATTTTAGCTCTCTTCTTTCAGAAGTTTAATGCGTTACCCATAATCATTTTTTTAATCGTATTCTACAGTTAACAATCTGACAAGTAAAAATATGTGTACTTTCTTAAATGCTACCTTAATATAATGGCGACGAAGTTCTAAAAAAAAACTAGTTAATTTTTAAGTTTATATTGATAGACGTAGATTTAAACATTTAAAAACGTTGTCCTACTCTTGAGTCCTCTAATATTTAATAAAATCAATTATCAATCAATTAATTCGTTGATTCTCTATAAACTCAAAAGGAAAATAACATAATATATAATATATATCTCTATAGAACGATTAGAACCATTATTTTCTTGTATTTTTTGAACGAATGTATTATCAATATTAATAACTGAATCATAATTCGAGTTTTCATAGACAATTTTGCTTCAATAGTTTTCAACTTTCAACCTTCAGGTCGGATAAGTGAGGAGTCTTAAGTTGTTGTCCAATCGTAGTTCTTTATACAAAATTAATAATCTTGATTCAAGATGGTTAATAACCATCTTGAATTTCACCAAAATCATTTAAAAATTAAATATAAGAATATTTAAATTATCATAAATGCGTGTTTTGTTACTTTGAGAGTTATTATGACTTATAAACTATATAAATTTATTTATTTTTTTTATAAATATAACACTATATATAAAATGTGTATTCTCTATTATGATTGATAAAATTAGGCTATCATTTATATTTTTTGACCTAATTAATAAATAATATATTCTTGTAGTTGATAAATATATATAATTATTACAGAAAATATTATTAAAAGTTACAAAACAATGATTGATGGACAATTTAAGATAGTTATTTGATTCAAGACACAAATCATTGTCCTTCCTTTATTTAGCATTTAAGATGTATTATTTAACTAGCCTTTTTGGGACTCTGATCTTGTTGGTGATTAAAAACAAAAAACACATTAAAAGAAATTAATTAATGATTACAACTAAAAACAAACCTAAAGAAATTTTATGTTAAAAAAAAAAAGCAACAGCAAATGTTATCTGTTTATTTACAGAATTCTGAAAAAATAAACTTTAATAGCCATTATTCAAAGAAAAATAAAATAAAAGTAGAACAATTGGACATATGAAAAAAAATGAGTGTTCTTGGACAAATGAGATGAATTAACTAGCTAGCTAGCTTTGCTTGTGTTCGTGTATCTGGGACTTGGACTTGGTCTTGTAATCCTTCGACTTCTGAAACATCAGCAATCACCTTCCCACATCCTCCACAACATCTGTATAATATCAACCATATAATATATTATTTGTTCAACATCAAAACTAATTATAACAATAATTAACAATAAAACCCAATATCAGTCCCACTTTTCTGGAATTCAAGGAGAATTGATACATACAGTCGTACAACCTTACTTCAACAAATACCACTATTTATGGAGAGATTGATTTTATACGGGCGGTTCAATATCATAACCATGCACTAAATACAAACAATTAACCGAGTATTTATAGATATTTTACGTACTTAGAATATGTCGAGAGATTTCTACGAACAACTAACAACAAAAGTTCATTGGTTCAACAATAAATTTACTAGTACAATACCAACAAAGAGCTAGAGTACAGATATAACAACAACAAACTCTAATATAATTCTGCTAATAAAAAGTTTAAGAAGATCCAATTGTACAAATTACTCGGATGATAGAAGAGAGAGAGAGAGGATACATACATAAAAGAAGCTTGGAGATCACCACGACGATAAGTAGAACAATGAGTACACCAAACCACCAACTTTAGACCTTGATCAAATCGAGATTGTGGTTGTGATTCAGATTCAGATTGACAATTCCTCACCATCTTTTTGATCACTAATTTCACACCTCTAACAATCGAATTATGAGGAAATAAACTCAATAATCTTTTCTTAATGGAGAAATAAACCCAATAATCTAAACAGATTCTAATTACATTCTATAATAATCCTGCAATTATCAGGAAGAAAAAGGAGCACATCAATGAATGTAGACTTTTGTTTCTGTTTTCTCTCTGAGTATTTGTGGACACAAATTAAAATAAAATTATTCTATAAAAATCTGAAATTAATGAGGGGTTTTAATAATACATGGGGTGGGTTTTAATAGTAAGATAATCAAAATCCTATCCTTGGCACTCAAGGATTTTGTTCTTAATTCTATAGTATTCTTATTTTTATATCATAATTGATTGTGATCATTTTTTGAAAAATAAATAATTTGTGATAATTAATTAGTGATAATAATAAGAAAATAGTGCTTGAGAGACAAGGTAGTTGACTTGACCAGCCTTAGTATGAAAAAGTCAAAGAGACCAAAAAAAACAGAAAACATGAATTTTAGGATAGTAAACTGATCCAAAACTCCTATTTTAGAATCCTTAAGAAAGAACCAACTCTATTTTTTTTTATATAAAAAGAATTTACTTATCCATTGTGTGACAACAAGGGTCATTTGAATCAATAGAAATAATACTAATAAGAAAAAAATGAACCGTATAAATTTTTCTTACAAAGAAAGTTGTTCTTTCAATAATATCGATGAAATATTTATTCTTAAAATTCGATTATAATTAAAGATTCGAATTTCCATTTTCTAAGTGCTTTCTCAATTCAATAGTTATCGACATTGTAACGGTTTTCTTTATTTGGTAGTTAGTAGTCCTATCGACTAGTCGCCGCATAAGAAGTAATTTCGACAATCAGTAAGATTCGGCAAGATAACTTTAAATATATTTGCTAGATAAAACTAACAGAACATTAGTTACAAAACGTCTATTAACTACATTGGTTAAGACAACTTCGTCGGTGTCTATTAATTACATGGAGATGATCCAACTCTACATGACGTCACTAGCAAACACAATCGAATCCGACAAAAAATTATGTGAATCTATAATGTTACATACGATACAACTTTAAAAGACGTAAATAGCAACCACAATCGAATCTAACGAAAATTTATGTAACATTGCACAAGACAGATAACTGCAAAATGGACCGCCCTTTCCATATACAAAGTCCGAAACAATGTGCTTCCAAGATCACTCGATTCTCTAGAAATGTCGATATTGGTAGCATGAGAAAAATACTTGAAATCATAGGTGTCTTTGCACTTCATTTGCACTACCTGCATTTGTATTTTGTTCATCAAATATGATCGAAATGAACATTATCTTTAGGTCCTGAAGAGCCCTCTAGGGTATTAACTAAGCAAGCATACATATTCTTGATCCAGCAGCTTGAACCTAAAATTATCATCAAAAAATTCTTTTAAAAAATTGGAGAACTAATCTTTCCAACTTCAATCTGATCACTAGAAATTCAGTAAAAACCCAATTTAGATACATGAACCGTTAAAAAAAAAAAGTGCTCACCTAAGAAAAATGCTCACCTAAAAAAAATGCTCATGCTTATTTTCAAAATGAAATAACAAAAAAGGTAGTAAAACAATCCCTTCATTTGCTTTAATCTTTTTTGGAATAAAATTGGAGGGGATTTTCATTACATGAATCCAGCTATAATATAAGCAACCCCAATAATGATATAAGGCAGCAACCTAGAGTGATTTGTGTAGGAGCCTAGAGTGATTTGTGTAAGAGCCTTTTAGTCTTCTATTTTATTTTCAGCACTAAACAACTCTCCCTTTGTTCTTCTCCTCTCAAGTTTCACCACCAACTTCTTCATTCTTCACCATGAGGCCAACATTAGATCTCAACTGTGCACCAATAGACCAATACCCAGCAACCCTCCTTCTAACAAAATCCGATCTGACGACATCCGAATTGTTGTTGCCTAGACATTCCATAGAAGAGTTTGTCGTCCCAAACATGCCCCCGTGTTTGAGACTGAGACTGAGGGAGTTTAACAGGGCTGATATGTTGGTCTTAGATGATGAAAACCAACGGGAACATTTTATGACAATGGTTCACCATCACGGAATCTATACTTTAGTTGGGTGGAATCAAGTTCCCGAGGGAAGATGTCTTAGAGAGGGCCAGTTCGTGAGATTTGGATGGATGGACGAGAAGTTACACTTCATTGTTACATCTGAAGGTTAGTGTCAGTCACTCACATATTTTATGTATAATATATGTATGCATGCATGTATATATGTACATACAGTGTTTACGCATCTTTTGTGTCCACTTGTACTCTGATGTTTCAGCGATAGAAGGCGAAGAAGACTATTTTGCTGATAATGATAACACAGACGAAGATTATGACGGCAAGGGTGAAAAACGTGAAGGTGAAGGTGAAGGTCAGAATGGCCCAGACAACAACGTAGGTGAACGTCCAGTGAAGAAGAGGAAGATGGAGATTGGTGAGAGTTTAGCAATTCTCTGGAACTTGATCCATTCCTGATTTTCCACCATCTTAAAAAAATTGGTTTAGAGACTAATCACCTTGGTTTGAAATTCATAGTTATTTTTCCCAGAAATTACTTTGAATTTTGGGTTAACTACGTAAGGCACAAGTCAAGATTTCTTCTGACAATGTGATTTTGTGTCTATAGGTGAATCGTCAAATCAAGAGACTGTCGACATCAATCCCTGAAAGTGTTGGCCAATGACTATGGCTCTCCCCACCACAGAGAAGGTTCAAGATTGTCCCATTTCTAGTAGTACCCTCATAATAATTTCGTAGACCTATATAATTTCAGGCAAAACAACTTTTATAAAGTTGGCGTTAAACTATTTTAATTAATATGTCCAGTTTATGTAGTTTGAAGTTAAATATGCTACTTTTATAGTTTTATTACTAGTACCGGGGAGAAATGTCATATGTCATATTTCATATTTTTCGAGAGCTTATGATCAAGTGCCTAGATTTTGCTAGTTCTTGTGATTTTTAGATGAGATGATCATTAGTACTGATGATTGAATATCTAGCAAAGATATTAACGTTGGATGACAAAGAACCTGAATCTCGACATTCTTAACTTATGCTGGTTGACACATGCCAAGGCCAATCTCCAGCGTAATTATGGTGTCCGCAACAGAAAACACTAGTGAATCCCCATAAATGCGATTATGAATTAAATGTTGTAGTTCAATACACGGAAAAAACCTGCAGTTTTCACAAATGCCAGAATGTTAAAATCAGTACGACGTCGAGTCTGCATGTGATCATAGAGCATTACAGCTTATACATAGAACACTTCTACATGATGCCAAGAAAAAATTAAAAATAAAAAAGACACCAACAACAACAATAGTAATTAAAGAGGCAAGGGAGATATAGTCGTGGAAAGAAGGGGCCAATGAATGTTTCCATGGAGCAATTTGAAAACGCTCTCATATTAGATTTATGCACTCTTATATCCAGTTTACGTACCAAAATCAAGAGCAGTAAACGACGGTCCACGCACTAAACCACCAAGGTCCCCCACAATGCAGTCAATTTGTGTCATACCTGAGATTCCTACTTTCTTTTTCTCTTCCAATCCTTTTTCAATGAGTATTATTAAGTTGGAAACGATTCAGACAATTTCAGAAGTGATTTTCAAGTATCATCTTGCGAGACGGAATATTGTTGAGCTCCCAGTGCCCAATGTAGCGCAAATGAGAAGGTTAGCCTTCAGCAAAGGGTGGTTACCCCTTCTATATGGTGAGTACCATCTCAGATGGTAACCCTTCTAGACTGAATGGTTATCATGGGACAAGTCTTTTGAAGGGATATATCTAAAGATGAGGGAAAGATTTTTAATTCATTTTCCTTCAATGTTGGTGATGTTTCTTCCATTGCATAACAATTGGGGTGAAGATGCTTTCTTGAAAGGTTTTCTTCTTTCTCTATATCCTTACACTAGATAGGAATGCTTAAGTAGCTCACTTTGTGTTCAATGGTTTGGCGTTTAGGTTTGGTCACCAATTTCTAGATGTGAAAACCTTCATTGATGACAACACTCTTCTTAGCTTTCTTGATACAAATGGGGAGATTGCTCTTTCTCTTGATTTGGTTAGATGAGATCTCAATTCTAAAAGGGATTTCATGGTCGAGTCCTATTTGAAGCACATTTCTTCCCCTCTTACCTTCCATCCATCCTCATATTATTGGTTTCCCTTTGGAGCATATTTGGTTGTCTAATTCTCTTTTAATGTAATTATAGCATGTCATTGTTTGACTTGCGATCATTTTCAGAGGGAAATAGCATGATGATTGGTGAATACCCAATGGACAAAGCGGATTGGAATTATGAGAGAACTTCTTTAGTCCCAATTGGGAGTTCCTTTTTTTTTGAGAGGGGGGGGGGGGGGGTTCTCAAACTCTATTTATTAGGAATCATAACTTAGCTTAGGAGGGTTTCCTTTGTTAGGCTAGCTAAAAAGAAGCATGTCTATTTTTTCATAGGGCAAAGAAGAAAGAATATTCAAAATACTCCTTCTTGCAATTGTTTTGGAGGATTTGGTGAGAACCTGAAGAATCTTCGATGGGTTAGAGGTATCCCTACAACACTTCACGGACAACTTCATCAAAACTCTCATTTCTTAGGCCATTGAAAACTTTTTCATGCTTGCTTTTGATATCGTAGATGTTGTGGATAGTTTCTATCCTTGATACGTTTGGCCCTTTTCTAGGATGTTAACTCTCCATGAGACCTTCCAATTAGTAATAAACATTCCTCGATCCATTGTCCTTCATAAAAAAGTAGAAGTTAAACATCTACTCTTTTCTTTGTTTGGGGACGGAGGAAGGGGGTATTCAAAAGTGTTATGACTTATGATGTCTAGGTACAATTGATCTTACACATAAATGGTGAAGACAGTTACGAGCGTGAAGGTACGATGCACCATGCAAACTACTTGTTAATCCACGTGACCATGGCTTTATCTACAAACAATATCGACAAAGCCGGTCAAACATATACAACTGTTTTAAGGACGAGCCTCAAACTCCCCACCTCCAATCCCCAACCCTAAAAAATCTAAACTAAGCTAGAGTTAGTCATGCAGACAAACAGAGGAGGGTGTTGAACTAAAGAGTTGGGCATTGTAAGGGGGTTGCAGGAAAGTCATTATAACCTCCACAAATAACAATAGAACATTGTCATGATAATTATCAATTCACCATTGCTGATTCTGTATAGTTTTCACTACAATGCTCATCCCCTTTTTTTCTTCCCTAATATATTGTATCTTAAGAAATATTTGATGATTAGTACTTAAAGTGGGTCTACAGGAACTGAATCACTAGAGAAACCCTTGTATCGAGGGAAGCAGAGGGTAGGGTTTTTTCCCCTTTTTGAAGGGGGGAAAGGGCGGGTATTAGAAATCAATTTGTCAATATATTTCTTTAAAGCATCCACAATAAGTTAGCAACGAACCAGCTAGTGGTAAGAAGATTCATTTCCAAACATTAAGCTCAAGCCCTCATAGTGTTGATATGGAGTATTTATTATTAACATAACATTTCTCAGAATGGAAAGTGTATTCAATTCTAGTTAATAGGTCATTGATGTTTATATCCCATCAGTATCGATCAGATAATTACGATTCAGTTAGCTCTATATAGATATAAGTTGCCGCAAGAAGGAAAATGACAACACTAAAAGGAAATTCGACAATAATTTGAAGCCATGCAGATGAGTGAGAAAATTTCCAAAGGAAACAACATTCCTAAGACAAAACAAAAACGGAGCACTGGTGGCTTCTACAATGCATTGAAGCCAATATATGAAAGTAATCTAGATGTCAAACGAATATGAAAGGAAAATTAGTAACTAAGAACATTAAACTCAGGCATATGTTGCCAACACGTCATCGTCAACAGCAAGCTTGCTCTGTGAGTCAAAATCACCAAAAGAAGTAATAAAGTATAAATAATCACAGATCATCAAATACAAGATTTGAACATTCTATTTTACTTGCATTCAAATCTACGTAAAGATCTTATATATATATATTTCAAATCATAGTCAATATCACCAACACATGAAGTTTTCACTACAACATGTTCTAGAGCGGTATCATAAATCATACCAAAAAAGCAAGACTACTGCCTTGAACTACAAGGTGAATTACATTCGAGAAACCCTTTTAGATTTTGAATTGATTTACGATTATGTTACAATTGATATGAAATAGTTCATCAGAAGAATCACTCAATGCCTTGGAAAACAAACAAGGGGTACAACGGTAAAGATCTTTGCCACACCCATATATTAAGTACCTCTAACATGCAATATTTGGGTGAACAAAATGCATTAGTGAAGAAATAATGGGAAGGATTTTGAGGAGTGGCAACGCACGTAGCTAGCACCCTACTCTATATTTAAAGAAAAGTACAACAACCCTGGTCTTTTGTTATTTGTCATTGTTGCTTGCGATTGCTTAACTACTTTCATGACCTCATTGAGTTTCAAATTGGGAGCGAGCCAACTAGCCAAATGAGGTGGAAAATGACCCCATAAAACTCTGCTATTCCCGCAGACAGGAAAGACCTCAACGTAGTGATTTACAAAGCATCGATTTTCAACGGATTTTGCAGGATTTCAACCCAATTGGTATGTCCACATGTCATGTGTCCTCACATGATACTCAAGCGTGGAATGAACTAATGAAGTTTCTTAGTCACATTGTCGATGGTGCCGTACTCTTGATTATCTATTCTCAATAAAAAAGTGCATAGAAGAAGAAGCATGTCCTCAGAGGGGACATGAAAGCTATACATAGTCCAAATGTCTGGAGTAATTTCAGCTTTTCACCAGTAAGCTCATTCGGATATTATGGACAGAAGGCCACCAACATATTAATTGACATGATACAACTACAACATGATTTCCTGCATGCTTAATTCCCTGATCACCGTTATATTGACTAGTCTAAAGTGCATGTTGCATTAAAGTTTTTCGTTGTTCACGACGTAATGGGAAAGCTGGTTAACCTAATAACACAACAAATATGAAGACAGAAAAGCCTAAAGTTGTCAACAAGCGTTAGTCTGCATGGATTATCTACCATAACTGCCGACAACAACAAGCGCGTGAAATTAACTAACGAGTAATAATATTAGCTCTATAGTTTACCTAAACAAGCAAGTGTTAAAGTCTCGATCAAGAGGCAATAACAACTAGTATTAAGCATAATCACATCCAATAGAGATCATGTTTCAATGTAGTAACAACACCACTAACTCCTCTAAAATTCAATCCATGTAGTTCAACATGAATATTTGTCTAAGCTACGCGTATTGAAAAGATTCAATCTAACCGAAACTCAACATTAAGGCCCTGTCAAATTTATGGGTAAAAAACAGTGGGGTAAAAGTTAAATTTTGGTAACTTTTGGCAAATTGATGCCAATATATCAAAATTAATTTTTTTTGTTTTTTAAATTTGATAATTTTTAGTAAATTTTGGTAAATTTTGGTAAATTTAGGTAAAAACTGGTAAACTTGGGTAAGTTGGACTTACCCATGAATTTGACAGGACCTAAGTAAGTTCAATAAAATAAAAAACAACACAAGGGTGCAATTAACTAATGATATTGATTATTGACTAGCCCACAGTGCCTATCGATTTAAAGTTTGTGGATGTTCACAACGTAATGGGAAAGCTAGTTAACCTAATAACACACCAAATATGAAGACAGAAAAGTGCAAAGTCGTCAACAAGTGTAGATAGGAACATAGTCTGCATGGATTACCTACCATAACTGCCAACAACATGTGCGTGCAATTAACTAATAAGTAACGACATTAGCTCCATACTTTACCTAAACGAGCAAGTGTTAACGTGCCGATCAAGTAGCAATAACTACTGGTATTAAGCATAATCACAGCCAATAGAGATCATGTTTCAATGTAGTAATAACACCACTAACTCTAAAATTCAATCCTTGTAGTTCAACATGAATATGTGTCTAAGCTACACATATTGAAAAGATTCAATCTAACCCAAACTCAACATTAAGTAAGTTCAATATAAAAAATAAAAAAAACACAACAAGGGTGCAATTAACTAATGATATTGACTAGCCTAGAGTGCCTATCACTTTAAAGTTTGTGGTTGTTTACAACGTAATGGGAAATGTAGTTAACCTAATAACACACCAAAAATGAAGATAGAAAAGCGTAAAGTCATCAACAAGGGTAGATAAGAACATAGCCTGCATGGATTATCTACCATAATTGCCAACAAGAACAACACGCGTGTGCAATTGACTAACGTGTAATGATATTAGTGCTTAAACAAGTAAGTGCTAAGGTGCTGATCATGTTTCAATGTACTAACAACACCATTAACTGCTCTAAAATCCAATTCATGTAGTTCAACATGAATATGTGTCTAAGCTACAAATGTTGACAAGATTCAATCTAACCCAAACTGAACAAATATGAGACAGAAAAACGCAAAGTCGTTAACAAGTGTAGATAACATTATCTGCATGGATTATCAATCATAATTGCCAACAACACACGGGTGCAATTAATTAATACGTAATGATGTTAGCTCCATAGTTTGCCTAAACAAATGTGTCGATCATGTTTCAATGTATAACAGCACCATTAACTGCTCTAAAATTCAATTCATGTAGTTCAACATGAATATTTGTCTAAACATGTATTGAAAAGATTCAATCTAACCTAAACTCAACAATAAGTAAGTTCAATCACAAAAACAACAATAATATCAAATCAAAGTTGATCAACACCGAAACACACCATGCGCAAAACCTTCAGTTCACACTTTCTTCACCCACACCAAACCTTTATTGTCTTGTAAGTTCATCTTCATTCCTCTGTACGCTGGGATGTAACTGGTACAACCCTCCATTGCAATCCCAGATCTCACATTGTTCATCCTATCAACCTTCCTGGACTTCTCCTCAATCTCCGCCGTTTGATTGTCTGTAGCTGCTATATCTCCACCCTTGATTACCTTATCCTGCATCATGTTCATTTTCCCCTCCTTATTCTTCACTATCTTTCCATTGTTTCCGTTCGACTCACCATCAATCTTCTCTGTAACTCCATCAACACTCAATGAAATCTTCCTCAAATCCTCCCTAATCTCAGCCATACGATCACCCATGATAGGATCCCCACCCTTAATCACCTTATTCTTCTTCCTCCTCTTCTTCTTCTTCTTCTTACATTTATCACTCATCTTCTGTTTCTCATCATTTTCGCCAATTCCGTCGCCATTTTCATCTATAGCCTCGATCACCTCCGCTTTATTTTCTTCTTCTTCTTCTTGCCTTTACTCTTCACACTCTTCTCATCCTTCAGCTTTGATCCACCGTCGCTTCCATCCTCACATTCGAGCTTCGACTCCTCGGACTTAGGGTTAGCATAATTTCCGCAAATTGGTGCTCGAAGGGGCAAATTAGGGTTTGTGATGGAGCTCAATTTGTTGAGTTCTTGGAATTGGTGTTGTTGGGGTTGTTTTTCTTCATCATCGTCCAGGCTCTCGATCTTCTTCTGCTGGTGGTTGATCAGTCATCGCTCCTTGAGATCAGCTAAGCTTAGGTAGTTTGGCGGGAGTAATGCCTGATTTTGCTAGCTGCTCTCCATTTGTCAACTGGAGAGTGTAGTTTACGGTTGAAACCCTCTTAAGCAAAATCAGCAATTTCTTTTTTTTTTTTGGCAAACTAGTAACCTAACCCATCCATACTTTCCTAGCTTGAACAGCTAGATCATGGGCAAATTTAACTAAAGGCCTACTAATTTTTATGATAGTAACATGGTTAAGGGTAAGTAATAAACATTTGCAATGTGACACTAATTGCTTAATCTCTTTAGGGGCCTTGTCTCGGCGTCGAAAGTTGTCCACAATCTGTTGAGAGTCCGTCCAAATTTTCATGTTGGTCCATCCCTTATCTATTGCTGTCTTCAGGGCATCCTCCACAGTGAGAGCCTCCGCAACCATGACCTCACGAGCGTTCGCACTTCAAGCTTTGCTTTCACCTTCACTCTGGGCAAACTGGATAACCCAGGCAATGCCGGCTCTAACTGGAGCCTTCCAAGCACCATCCGTGATGAACCTCCAAAGGGTCGATTATGGGGGCCTTAGGGTCCAGAAGAAGGTGTGGTTGCCAGCCCCACGATAGTGCTGTCTATGAATTCCATCCTTCGAGAAAGCAACACTTCTATCTCATAGTTGCACATCCTCTTCCGCATGTTGAAAGATGATATTTGCTTGGACTTTGTTGTTCCTAAGATTAAGTTCATTTCTTACTTTCCCAACTTTACGGATAATGGCAGTGAATATTTTGACCTGGACTTTGTTTCGTTCGGTCTTGCTCAATCAGAAAAACAAACCAGTATTATTTGTTGGCAACATGTTAGTTTGCATATGCAAACCCAAACTTCTCACACGCCAGATATGGTCCACGAAGTCATAGCTAGCAAACAGGTGCTCCAACGTTTCCTTTCCCCTTCCCGCTGCAAAGGGGGCAACCCTCTTCCACGCACATCCCCCGTTCGTTTAAGTTAGTTCCCAGGGGAAGTGCATTTTTACCACAACATCAAAGGAAAATATTCTATTTTGGAGGGACTCGTAAGCGCCAAAGTACTTCCAGAATTTATGCTTTTGAGTATGCTGGGCCCCGAGTTCCTTGGCCTTCAAGTAAGCATAACATGATTTGACCAAAAACTCGCCATCCTCTGTTAAGCCCGATTCCACGAAGTCCTTCTCGCCCTCCACTGTTCTTAGCGGGATAGATAAAATCTGCAAGGCCACCTCGTGTTCAAATAGCTGATGCCATTCCAATCACTGTTGCCATAGGTCCCTGACACATTTGTTCTTCCACTCATTTTCTTAGGCCTCATTTCTGAATTTTGCATTAGAGATACCACGCTATCTCTGATTCTTCGCTCTTATATTACCGCCCGACCGAATGATCAATGTAAGGTTGGATAGAGCTTTCCTCACACACTAGCCTGACTACATCACCCTTGTGAGGCCCCACTTTCGCCAAATGTAGGGGGCATGCGCGCCATACTTAACGTTAAAAACTCTGGATACCAGCACGTCCCGGCTACCCTTTTATCTCCATGTCTGCTTGATCAATAAGGCATCGTTCATACAACCTACATCCCTAATCCCTAGGCCTCTCATTCTTTTAGGTAGTTGAAAGACGTCCTTCCAACCCAATGAATTGATCCATCTTAATGGGGGTCACCTAGAAGAAACTCATAATAGCCGCATTAATACGCTTGGTGATGCTAATAGGGAGCTTATATATGGTTATGATATGTTGGTGCAACATGGTTGGCACCAATTTGATGAGCATCACACTCCTTCTTTGGTCAACATCTTGGCTTTCCAATTCAGTAGTCTACGCTCCTCCTTTTCATCTAGATGGCCGAAGTCGTAATCTTTTTGTCACCAACAATTGGAGGGGCCCTCAAGTACTTACCCATGAGTCCTCCATGGCAAACCAAATATGTCCCAGACGCCTTGGTTATCCAAGTCGGTCAATCTCCTACAAGTGATGGTTGTAGATTTCCGTATGTTGATAACCTATCTTGAAATTTTCGTAAACATGTCCAGTAGCGATTTTAGGTTAAGGTAAGAACTAACATCAACCCTAGTGAAAAAATGGAGTTATTGGCAAAAAAACAGATGTGAGACCTGGATCGGATGTCTTCGCCCAATGCAAAATCCCTCTACAAGCTTCTTTTTCTCAAACACCACCAAATTTGGTGATAAGGTCTTAAGGATAAAGAAGAACAAGTCAAGGCAATAACTAATATCAGCCCTAGTAAAAAAAAAAAGGATTCGTCGACTGAAAACAAATGTGAAACTATGGTTTCCCTTGCAGATATGCTGGAAGGACGCATCGAAATTTGAGAGGTTTGGGGGTGCTCGGGATGAGGGAAATGGGTGGTCTGGGTATCGGTCGCTGTGACACCCTGGGTATATAGTTAGAGTTAATTACATTTACCCTACCTGACATATGCGGTAATAATTTTTGCACACCCGACATTTGGGAAATAATTTTCACCCTACCTAACATTTAGTGAAAGTGATTTTTAGTGTTAGAATCCAGGTAACTTGTCATCGGAAATGAAAAATACAATAATACCCCTATATCACTATGTGAAATTACGATGCTGCCCTTTAATTTGAGAAGGAAAAGACTATGTTAGGAGAGTAGAAGACAGACATGGTGGTTTGGGAAATGTTAGGTTTTCATTTTCTATATGAGAGGGGGATCGAGGAGAGGAATAAGAGGATTTGGGTTTTCGAATTTAACTGAAGAAGAAGTAGAGATAAGGGAGTGGAGTGGTTGAGTTTTAAAATGTTATAACAATTAATACTAAAGGTACAAAAGTCATTTCACATTTAATTGAAAGTTAAAGGAAATAATAATAAGGGTATAAACATCACTTCATATTTATTTTTTTACAGTTCACCGGAAAAATCGATAAAAATCAATTATAACATACCTGAGGGGCTTTAAATTTATGACCACTTAAATGTCAGGTAGGGTGAAAATTATTTCTCAAATGTCGGGTATACAAAAATTATTACCACAAAAGTCAGGTAGGGTAAATATAATTAACTCTATATAGTTAAGTGTGGCTTGAAGGGATTGAAATGACTACATATATCACCAAGGTGCAACTTCTTTTAAGATAGCTCATCCGTTGGAAACTCTTACGTTAAGCGTACTTGGCTGGGAGTAGTCTTAGGATGGTGACTTCCTGGGAAGTTTTTCCAGGCAGCGTGTGAACGAGGACGAAGCACGCTGGAAAGACTTATGGTGATTTGTGGGGCCAATCAGCGATCCTTGAAGCGGTTATCAATAATGTCTGCGGCCCGGGAGGGGTCAGGATGTTACAGTCGCCGATGTCGGGAGTGGTCGGAGGTGATAACTGGTGCCGGGGTGGTGCGCCAACATTGGGCGGTGGTGGTGGGTGGTGGTGCTAGGCAATTGAAAAATTAAAAAAAAAATAATTTTCCATTTGTTATTACAAATTAGGGTCTCCATCCTTCTTTCGACCCATTATGCAAGTCACCCGCACATCGAAATCCCGGAAGGCCCTCAAAGTCGTAGGCTGCCATGGATGCAATCTGGTATCCTCTGTTTATCGAAAAGGGTTTCCCGCTGCTTCTTGAATATCAGGTAACGATAACCTTCTCCAAATTCAGCTTCTACTCCTTCGGCACTGTGATTAAACTCCAATTAAGCTCATTCATTTGAGTTTAATCAACTATACTCGTCTGCTTCGTTGATTTTGCTTCATTGTACTATCCACACTTTTACACAATTTTTTTAGAAAATTTGGCTGATAATCTTTGTTATTTGTTGTTTTGATGATGGCATAACCTTAATTTTGATGTTGATTTTGCTGCAAACTAAATTCTGAGTTGCTAATGTGTTGGGAGAAATTGATGGGTTTCCTAGGGTTCTTATGACTCCTTTGCAGTTACAGTATAATGTATACTTCAATGTTCACATGGAAGCATGTCTTTATTTTAGGAGAATTTGAAGTACTATAGCTTGTTAATGACCGAGGCTAGGGTTTTACCTTGAGGGGTGAATTAAGTAATCTCAGAAACGTGGCTGTTAATCTGTATGATCAATCTTTTAGTATTATCACAAATGGCTGATTTTCTTGTATGCATAGTTTTCTAAACCACACATGGATTGTTTAGGTTTGTCAAACTTAATTTTTTCCAATGTAGATATGCTTCTGGGCATCTTCTGTGTCAATCCATGGATCAATCTCTTATTGAGGTCCTCTGTATACTTTCTTTCTGAGAAATTTCTGTAGCATAAAGAGTTCCAAAGTCGAGTCAAGTTACGGCCGATGTATGTATCTTGTGTCTTTGTCCTGACTATCTAGATATTCTGTGTGTCATGTTGATCCATATATGAAGACGCCGTCACTTACTCAATCATTATTCATCTTCCCTGGTGCAGCTTAATATATTTGTTGCTATCTGATATGGATTGCTTCTTTTTCAGGTGCTTTGGATATGCTAGTGACCACGAGCTTGCGATGTTTCAACGAATGACAGTAATCTGTGAGAGGCCTATGCACCTTCTTGGTATTGCTCTCTTCTTGGTGGGAAATTAGGTCTTGCCTGTTTGATCTCTTCTCTGGTTTCTTCTGCATAGTTGTTAATTTTCTTTTGTATGCTTTTAGTCGTTTGCATACTAGTAGGCCGAACACACGCATCCGGATACGCCCTTTTGAATCATCATTTCAAAAGAGGCCACTTTATGATGCAACAGCAAGCAAGCAAAGATGATGTTATTACCTGTTGGAGCCGAACACGGTAGAACTAATATTTTGCTACATTTGCTTGCTAATTGTCAGTTGTGCTTATGTACATGTTGTCAATTCAACCACATATATATATCATATTTTTGAACAAATGAAACCAATGCACTTGACTTCTGTGGCCCAATGCCCCCATCTGATCGTGATTCTAAAGATTACATTGTGAATTATGCCATTCCTGGAGAATTCGTCATTTCCTATAACACTGAACTTTGCCCTGTTTGATGCCCCCCTCCTGCCTTTTGTTTCTTCTCTAGCCATTTCCATATAGGCGGAGCAGATGCATCTGGATACACCTTTTTGAATCGTCATTTCAAGAAAGGCCACTTTATTGATGCTACAGCAAGCAAGCAAAGATGATGTTGCTTCTTGTTAGAGCAGAATATTGTGGTACAAACACTTTGCTACATCAGCTAATTATAACACACATGTTTTTATATGCAACTATTGCCAATTCAAGCACCGATTATTTTCTAATTTGTATGAGTGTGTTTATTGTAGCCCCATCTAATCGTGTTTTAAAAGGTGCCTCATGAACTATGTCATACATGGTTATTATATCATTTTTGTTCGCAAATCATAACCCCCTCCTTTCTTTACAGTAGCTTGGGGAGTGTTTCTGTGATTAACTCGTCCTTTGAGAGTAAGAAGCTGGGGGCCAAACATAGTTGTTGTTGCACTTGTTCCAGATGCGATGATTTAACTTGTGGATAGATGGAGTGATGAACTGGACAGGGATTTAATCCAATCATCTTGGGTGAGCTTTCTGTTATATCTTGTTTATTGACCGACTCTAGAATCTAGATGATCTGCCCGGTAGGGGTGTCCAAAACAGGTTAACCGCAATTTCAGTTAACCGCATTTGCGGTTTCCGGATTTTATAAACTTAAACCTAAACCACTTTTGGAAACTAGAAACCGAAACCAAACCGAAACCAAACCGCCGGTTAACCATATTGATAACATGGTTAACCGCTTTTTGGGTTCGATTTATGGTTAATTTCCGGTTCCTAGAAATTTAAAATAACAAGGAAGAAAAATTAACATTTTGCTTTAAAATTTCAAACTTTGCAACTAAATTAATCAAGACCGGTTAACCGCGGTTAACTGTTTCACAAAAATGCAAAACCGAAACCTAAACCACTTAAACCGGTTTGGTTAAGCTAAACCACAATTTTCAAAAAAATCCAAATGGTTAACCGCTTTTACCGGTTTGGTTTATGCGGTTTGGTTTTTGGTTATTTTGGAGACCCCTACTGCCTGGTATGTTAGCTGTGTTCAATCTATGCTGAAATTACTGCTTGCAAGGCTTTCAGTTGAGTGCTGTTATATATTTGAATTGCTTCAGGCAGAATAACACATGGTTCTTTGGTATAATTTAGTTAAAAGAAAATAAAAATGTTCAGTATAACCTCCATTCATTGATTTTTGTTCTGTTTCTGCGTGCTAATGATACACATGATGGTACCCCAAAAAATGTTTTAAAGTAATGCTAGTATGATACACATGATTGTAATGGACTAAAGTAAAATGCATCATTAAATCTCATCTACTTCTTTTCCATGGAAGTAGGTAGCGAACTATTTCTAAATCTTGGGTCAATTGAAACCAGTCTCTCTAAATTGCAAAATTTAGGGGTAAGACTGTTACATCCAACTCCTCCATACCCTGCCTCGGTGGGATTTCAAAGTATTGGTTTTTGTTTTGGTTTATATTTTCATTAGTCAGAGCTTCTGTTTCTTGCAGGTTTTATGGGTTTCATGATTTCATCTGCGTTGCGATGTTACCACAGAAGTAGCAGAAAGGGGATTTGAGAAAGAAACTCGTGGCTTTTGTTTTAAATAATGCAAGAAAATTTGCAGGTATGAGTTAGATTGTCTTCTTTTGTTTTAAACTACATAATAGGCATTTGAAGAAGAAAGACATTAGCAACAAAGGAAATCTTGTTATAACTTGTAATTAGCTCCATTTATTGTATAACCCTATTTACAGACAGGAAAGACTTTATGATAGGGGGAAAGGAACAGTGTTGGCTAAAACAATTTCCTTAAAAATACATTGGTTAGATGGACTCGTTAGCTATATTAGCACAAGGAGCCTGACTGGCAGCGTAGAGCTCCTGCTGATCTTGTTAGTTGCCTGACAGACGTAGCCTTTTCAACTGGAAATTTCTGTTCGTCAGTGTAGTTTGGTTTTACAGCGCCTGTTCCAACTGCATTAAAAGTTGCTCCATTCTCCAAAGCATCCCCATCTGATATAAAATTCCATTGTTGTCCATTGAGTTCCCTTGTTACCTGTCAGGAGCACGAAAACAGTAAATGAAAATGGATAAATTTGCATCAAAATTGTCTCTTGGTTTTCTTCTTGCTTAAACATAGGTGTAGATTGTAGAAAGGGTGAAATTGATAACTTACCTCTTTTGTGGATTTGTCAGCAAAAAACAGGTTAGACTCACTCTTTAAACTGGGGTTCATGCTTCCTCCGATGGCATATTGTCGCCATCCTAGGTATAGGTTGTTGACAACATGA
This sequence comes from Portulaca oleracea, assembly GCA_029582165.1. Lineage (NCBI taxonomy): Eukaryota > Viridiplantae > Streptophyta > Magnoliopsida > Caryophyllales > Portulacaceae > Portulaca > Portulaca oleracea. The sequence continues at coordinate 33,477,720 of CM055886.1, forward strand.
GCATATCCATGACGCACTCTGCAAAACCGTAAGATTATTGTTTGAGTAACTTCGATTTGTAGTATCCATGAATCATGATAGAAGCCAGTGAGCATTTTCCTTGATAGCAGGATTGTTGGCATGCGAGTCCTGAATACAAAAAGATTCAGGTTTCAACACCCCCCCCCCCCCTTCTTTTGCTTTTAGGTCTTGTGATTGTGCTGGTGGCCATGGGAATCACGTGTTTTGTAAAGGAATCAAGGGTTGCTCTAGTTTTTGCAACCCTCCCTTGGCTTAGAGGTTGAGAGTTGAATTCTCACGTAATAACTGTGATGTCTAAGTCCCTGTTCCTCAGAGCGTGTAGCTCCGATAGTAATAATTTTTGAATGGACTCGTAGAACTATTCCTTACAACCCCCTTCGAAGAAAAGCATATTTTTTGGTTCAAACAAACCTTGGCATGCGCTGGTTGCAATGAGGGCCAAAGCGGTTGTAAACAACAGTGGCCTTCATGTTCTTATCTGCATCATAGGTATCATCATGGCCTAGTAGCATGACTTTGTCATGGTCCCTGAACCAGTTATTGGAAATGGTGATGTTGTTTGAACCAACAGTCGCATCAATGAGACCATCCTCGTATTTGTAAAGGGTGTTGTGGTCTATCCACACCTTTTTTGCGGCAACCAGCCTAATGGGGTCACCATCCATTCTACCAATATGCATCAACTTCCCCCCTGGTCCCATCACTTTATGCGCAGGTAGGGATTGACAGTGGTGGATACGCAGCCCATGAATGATGACATCATTAACCTGAGAAAGCCAACAGTTGTCATGAAAGAGGAATAACCTGATTTAGAATAATATGTGATCTTTTTTGTTACGAGGACTGCTCTGGTCTACACCAAACGCATGAGCTTTGCTTCTTTTATTGTGAACTAGTGATTGGAGTGGGTGTTGATTTGGTTTGGTAGAGTAATGTATAGCTTGAGTTTAGAAGATATCATGTTTTCTCTGATTGTTTGGGTCTACGGAAAACCTAATACAACAAACTCTGGGTATTATTTCTTAGTTTCTTTGGTTTGTATGAAATTAAACTTTCAGAAAAAATTGTACTCGCTCTGTTCCTTGTCATTTCTCGCTTAGTTGACTTTCATGGTCTCCAATGTCGTTTGACCGATAATTTCTCACATAATATTTTCTTAACAATTATAATATTATATTTTTAGGATACTATTTTTCTTTACGAATATAATTGTGATAATCTTATACTATGTCACGCCGACTCTTCATTTTCCCTGCCATACCCGTGTCCGACCCTTGATACCCGGACAAGGGTACGACACTCGACACTTCAAATTACAATGAAAATGTATAAAATTTCTTTAAAATAGCAGAGTCCGACACCCTTATCCGTGTGCGATAAGGACATGCATACCCGAGTCCAAGTAACATAGATCTTATATAATAAATCATTGTATATGTTGAGATATTAATGGTTGAAGTTTTTAAAATTTGAAAGACATGATTTTCAAGGCAACATATAATATGGAACAGAGGGAGTATTTGTCGGAGTGAATAGGCTCTACATTATCTGATTTAGATTTCAGCAGAAAGTACCTTGTGGAGCAACAGGCATCCGCCATGGGATATGTGGATATTTGCACCTCGGCCATCAATGGTTGTGAAGCTTCCGATGAGAAGGGTTGCTTTCAGTGTGATATTCATGTCCCTTTGGAATGTGATCCATACTTTCCCAGGTATTTTGGTAGTTCCATATCGGAGAGTCCCGGGCTTAGGTTTCAGTGGGTCATCACCCGGGTCAGTGACTACATAGCTAGTTACTCCCTTCCCAACATTGCCCTTCATCTTCCCTGCAAACCCCACTGAACATAAAGCAAGTTCTTCCCTTTTGTTTATCCAATTAGGGTTCTGACGCCAGCAAGAGTCGATGGCATTCAATTTTGAAAGGCCAGGTTTCTGAGCCATCGTCATGTCCATAGTTACAGCTAGCAAGATGGAAAGGGTAAGCATAAAGAAAAACCTAGGACCCATATTGTCGTTGGAATGATATAGGGACAAGAGATGTAGAGAGCTATTTAGATTAATGATTTGAGTTGGGGTTGGGAGATTTGATTAGGGAAAGGACCTTTTTATAGAAGAGAAAGAAGAAATTGTTGGCCCTTTTTGGAGCTTTTGCTGCATCATTTTTGGATGGATTACAGTCATTTGACAGGAGCATGTACATTAGAAATATGCTATTAGTAGTAAATGTTGAGTTGTAATATTGTTCTTAATTAGTTGGGAAACTGAACCAAATTGTCTGTATTTTGCTTAAAACAGAGGCTAGTAATACCTGTTCTAGGAAGTTGGGAGCAAAACTCAATTATCCACATGATCTTCATGTATCTGTCTGTGTTGTGGTAAAAAATAAAACAAAATGAAAACAACCTATAAGGCTATAACCTAAAAATTCACCAAAAAAAGTTGTACCACTAAGATATGAAAAATGATGTTGCAAACAGCAAGCCAGCAAAAATGACGTTACTCCTTGTTGGAGCCGAACATCGTAGAAAAAAAATAGTTTGCTACATCTGCTTGCTAATCCTCATTTGTGTTTATGTACAGTTCATTGATTCAAGCACCTGCGGCTCCATGCCTCCACCTGGTCACTAACCTAAAATACTACCTTGTGAATTGCGATAATATTTTCTATCACAATGACCTGAGGGCTGTTTGATACCTTGTTTGCTTTATCCTGTGTAATTGATCTTCTCCTTTTGTTTCTTCTCTAGCCAGTCTCATATAGGTTATCTGGATACACGTTTTTGAATCATCATTTCTAGAAGGGCTACTATATTGATGCTACAACAAGCAAGCAAGATGATGTTGCTTCTTATTAGCGTGGGACTTTGTAGTTAAAACACGTTGCTACTTCTGCTAGTTGTTCCATGCATGTTCTTATGTGTAAATGTTGCACATACAGACACTGATTTGTTGCAAATTTTTAAATAAGCACTCTTCTCTTTGAAGCCCCATATGGTTAGTTTTTTAAGAGTGCAATATCATACTTTGTTAACAGCAAAGTAACAACCCCCCCCCCCTTTTTTTCTCTACAGTGGGCTGGGGACTGTTTCTGTGAGATTATAATTCCTGTTCTTAGAGTGAGAAGCCAGGGGAGCAACTGAAGCTGTGATTGCTGTTGTTTCAGATTTTGATGATTCAACCGTGCATAGATGGAGTGATGAGCTTGAAAGGGATTTGATCCAATAATATTGGGTGAGCTTTTTGTTCTATCTTGTTCCATTAACTGACTCTAGATGACCTGGACAGTATATCTTAAATTCTTATCTGTAATTGATCCATGTCGAAATACTGCTAGCGGCTTTCAATTGAGTGATGTGGTCTTGGTTTATGTATTTGAATTGCTTCAGATAGTATAACACGGTTCTTTGGTATACTTTAGTAAAAGGAAAAAAAATAAAATGTTCTGGAGCTCGTAGTATAGGTGCTTTTTTTACCTCCTTTTTCCTGTTTTGGCATGTTAATGATAGTATCGATGGTATTCACCCCCTCTAAAATAAGGTTTTAAAGTTATTGTGCTCCCAGTATTGTGCTAATACTTTTCATTTCTCACCATCCATTTATTATTTCCATATTTCACGGTTTCATTACTTGGAGGTTTTACTGGTTTCATTCCTGTGGTGATGGCGCACAGAAGTCTCGAAAGGGGAGATTTAGATTAAGAGAGAAGCTACTGGTTTCTGTTTCATGACGCTAGGATTTTGCAGGCATTAGACTGTCTTTCTTTTGTCATAATCTACATAATAATAATAGGTATTCAAAAAAGAAAGACATTAACAACTACATAAATCTCTTGGTAACTTGTAACGAATTTCATTTATTATATGACCCTCTTTAAAGGTATCAAATACAGAGCAAAATATGTTTTACGGTAGGGATAAAAGAACAACGTTGTCCAAACAATTTCCAGTAAATATGCTGATTAGATAATGAATTTGTAGGCTCTATTTAGCATAAGGATCCTGGATGGCAACGTAGAGCCCCTGCTGATCTTGTGAGTTGCCTGACAACTGTAGCTTTTGCAACTGGGAATCTCTGTTCATCATTGTAGTTTGGTTTTACATAGCCAGTTCCTACCGCATTAAAAGTTGCTCCATTTTCCAAAGCGTCCCCGACTGACTTAAAATTCCATTGTTGTCCATTGATTTCCCTTGTTATCTGTCCGAAACATGAAAACAGCAAATGAAAATGAGTGAATTTGCATCAAAATTGTCTGCTGGTTTTTCATCTTGCTTAAACATAGGTGTAGAAAGGGTGGATTTGGTAGCTCACCTCTTTATTTGTGGATGTGGGGGCGACGAACAAGTTAGACTCACTCTTTATACTGGGGTTCATGCTTCCTCCGATTGCATATTGTTGCCATCCTAGGTATAGGTTGTTGACAACATGAGCATATCCATGACGCACTCTGCAAAACCATAAGATTGTATGAGTGACTTCGATTTGTGGTACTATAAAACCATCATTGGCTCTTCAACCGTCAGTTTAAGTTTTTGGTTGAACCGGTTTCATATGACATTAGAGCAAGTCTGAGAGGTCTTATCGCTTCATATCTGGGCTGTCCCTTATTTATTTGCATGAGGAGGCGTGTTAAGTATAAAACCATCATTGGATCTCCAACTATCTAATATCGACATAAGCTTTTGAATGATTGAGTCGGTTTCACAATGATTTGTGGTGGGGAATGGGCCGGGTCGCCATATGGTCAAGCTAAAGGGTTAGGTCATACTGGCCCGTTTAATAGGGTCGAAGCAGCTCGGGCCATCAATAACCCCAAAATAAATAGTTTTCCATGCTAAATATAGTTAAATATGTTATAACTTCACACTAAACAATAACTAATTATCATAACTAGTTTTTTTGGTACAAACCTTGGCATGCGCTGGTTGCAGTTAGGACCAAATCGGTTGTAAACAACAGTGACTTTCATGTTCTTATCTGCGTTGAACTGATCATCATGTCCAAGTAGCATGACTTTGTCATGCTCCCTGAACCAGTTGTTGGAGATGGTGACATTGTTTGAACCCAGAGTCACATCGATGAGCCCGTCCTCGCATTTGTACAGGGTGTTGTGGTCTATCCACACCTTTGTCGAGGCAATCAGCCTGATGGCGTCACCATCCATTTTGCTCAGATCCGTCACCTCTGCCCCTGGTCCCATCACTTTCTTAGCTGGTTGGGACCGGCAATGGTGGATGCGCACCCCATGGATGATGACATCATGAACCTGAAAACAACAATAATTATCATGAATTTTTTCGGGTCTATTCCAAAATGTGTTAAACAAATTGACCTTGGCTTATGCTATTCTGAACTACATTGTAGACAGTCAGGAAATTTTCAGATTCAGATTGTTGATATAGTCCCTTTTATAGGTTTTGGTTTACGGTAAAGAGGTCTTGACGTTGCTGTTCTCGGGGCAAAAGCACATATATATGTCCAAACTTAGTTTGCCCTAGGCTGAATCGGGTATTGTTTCTTTTGTTTGTTTGATTTGTTAGAGAGAACTTTGTGTAAGAAGATGATGTTTGTAGTACTGAATAAGGATTGTCAGAAAACTCTCTGGCTCGAAAAAAAGAATCAGGTATGGTCATAGAGTTTTGTTTGAACTTTTTGATATTGATCGATTTTTTCAGAGTATGGATGCATTATTTTTCTTATTGTTGATGACCGAACCCAAATTTAGACTGTTCCGGATTTCCCAGCCCGGAATGAACCCAAAAAAGTTATCTGTCCTACATCAATTTTTCATCTGATGTTCGCTTTGTCCAAGACCCGGACCCTGACTTTCGACAACCATAATTTCAGGTTTCAGCCAACGAAGTACCTTGTGGAGCAACAGGCATCCGCCGTGCGCTATGTGGACAGTCGCACCTCGGCCATCAATGGTTGTGAAGCTCCCAACAAGCAGGGTCGCTTGGAGCGAGATACTCATGTCCCTTTCGAACGTGATCCATACTTTGCCGCGTATCATGGATGTCCCATAACGGAGTGTCCCGGGCTTAGGGTTCACCGGGTCATCACTCGGGTCAGTTACTACATACCTAGTTACCCCCTCCCCAACATTGCCCTTCATCTTCCCTACAAACCCTACCGAACATAGAGCAAGCTTTTCCCTTTCGTTTATCCAATTAGGGTTCCGGCGCCAGCAAGAATCGATGGCATTCAACTTTGCGACGCCGGGTTTCCTAGCCATGGCCACGTTCGTGGTCACAGCGACGGAGATTGATAGGATAAACACGGAGAAAAACGTGGGACCCATGTTTTTGTGGGGACAAGAGATGAAGGGTGGTGTTGTGAATTATTTGTGGTTGGGAGATTTGATTTGGGAAATAAGTCATCTTTTATAGAAGAGAAAAAAAAGGGATTGATGGCTCCTGTTTGAAAGAAGTGTGTACATTAAACATTTGCTATTAATTGCCTGTATTTTGCATGGAACACAAATTGGTAATACTCTGTTTTAGGAATTTGGAAGCACAACTCAAAACAGGTGGTCAAAATCAAGTAAAATCATACGGAGGGAGTGGTTCTTTTATAAGACAGCCTATTATTTATATTACTATTTTTGCTTCTTGATTTGATTGTTTACTATTTTGTTGATTCATTGAAAATTTTCTCTGCATATTTGATATTTGCAAAACTAAAGTTACTTAGATCTGAAAATTTTAAACCTCGCCACGATGAAACTTGTATAGGTTGTTAGGATTGGATTTCCATCACAAACACCTTCACTGCAATGAAATTGGTTAGAAATTAGAATTGGAGATTCATTACTACTAACAATAATGTGGAATAACAAGAAATATGATGAGATCCAATATAGGGATTTAAAAAAACTTTAAAAACGAGAAAACCACGAATAATGCACTGAAATTGTATAGGGATTTACAACTAAAGAGTTAAATGGAAGTTATGAGAACTTTTCATTCATCTTAATTCTCACTCACCGTAGAAACTGTAAAGATACTTTCCAATCCCAATCATGTATAGTTTTAGATCATCTTCTGATGATGATTAATTCAAATCCCAATAATACAACATTATATAGGCTACTCCGCAACAACTAAGCAAGTAAGTGAACCAAAAGACTATCAATAAACACCCTAATTAAGTCCTCGTAAGTGTCTCAAACATGATTAACATATGTTGGAAATACCAAATGTTTATGAAATTGAAGAGGCCCTATTGCATATTACGCCCCACACGAGAAAATCTGAAAACCTACTGACATGGTCCGTGTCATAGTTAACACGGCCCATATTGCACGACACATGTGACACGGTCCGTGTCAACTTAGAGACAGTCCGTATTGTCTGTTTTCTGCATTTTCTTGTTCTTTGACTTGCACACGACCCATGTCAGGTTTGTACTTGTCTGTGTCGACCTTATTTCACATGTTCGACTGGTTATAACTTCCATGAGATTGATTAATCCGAGCCTTACCCTCATTGGGCTCCACATCTCAACAGTTGTATTGTTGATTTATAATTGTTACTACTTTACTATTGTTATGTTTGTCTTTTGAATTCAGTTGCAATATTCCTGCAATTTTGACCTCGAGACACACCGAACTAAAATAAAAGGGCAATTTTTATTTACTGATATTGGTAAAGCCATATATGATTATGAGCTTGGCCAGCTCTATGTTACAAATACAAACATACAATTATGTAAATTACAGGTTACAATAAGAAAATTAAAAGTTTAAGATGATTGAGGAGGCAGAGTGCCCTGAAGGAAAGAAGAGATCATGGTTAAAGCTCTCTGTGGTTGGTAACTTGGAACCAAATGGCCTGCTCCTCTTACTGTCAGAAACACCAAACCTTCATATTCCACTACGTACCCTCCAACCTACATCCATGCAAAATTAATCATATTTTGAATTTTCAAGATTTTAATATAATAAATACTTAGAAAGATTAATGATTTTGGACGATAATACACTGAATTTTAAGGTTGTTGGACAATAATATATCAAGCTTTTTTCTCAGATGATAATACACTGTACTTTGAGCCGATAATGCACCCAGAACGATTCCGGTAATGGTCGACTCAGTGGTGGAACATGGTCCGCCATTGAGACTTTTTTTACGATATGCGTGTTGAGATTATTTCAAGGTTCCACCATTGAGACTTTTTTTACGATATGCGTGTTGAGATTATTTCAAGAATACACGTGAATTATAAACATGTAATAATTATATAGATAAGTTTAAGAACCATAATAAGAGTATGATCATGGAATACCTGCTGGTCTGTGTACCATGGCCGCCATTGTGACTTGATTCCAAGCTTGAGAGCGTTAATGGAGTACTTCGACGACGTCACTGGAACTCGGCCATCCACATCTCCACTGATACAATAAATACCGATTTTCATGGCAGATATATTACAATCTGAATTAAAATATCGGTTCATAAATTCACTATAAATACTCGAAAATTAATTGGTATTATGGAACCATCTCAACTAAAAGTTTAAGCTAATGGTTGAAGCCCCAGAAATGGTTTTATACTCTAACACGTCCTCTCACGCGAATGTCCTTTGGGCTTGAAGCGTGGATGCTACGACAAAAACCCCTTCACCTTGCACAAATGAATATGGGGGTGCTGAGATTTGAATTTGAGACCTCTTACTCAGGTCTGGCTCTGATAACATGTAGAACCATCTCAACTAAAAAGTTTAAGCTAATGATCGAAGTCCCAGAAATGGTTTTGTACTCTAACAGGGATGAATAAGAGTATAATTAGATAACTAGTGGAATTTACCTGTAAATCCAGACAGTAATTTTACTTGCCATGAGCTTTTGTATGACTGGTAAAACAGTTGATGGGCTATCCTTCCAATCAAATCCACTAGGGTTTTCACCATTTTCATCATCACAATCAAATTCATATGAAAAAGATCGAAGAAGAAGAAGTTAAGTTAGCAAGTTTTAATTTCATCAAAGTGACAAGTAATAATATTAGTACTAAAAATAATCTAGGCAAGTTTTAATTTAGAGTATTCACCTACTAAAAATAATAAAATACCTGCAGGATGACCAATTTGTAGGTTTTGCATGGAGGGCTTTCTGCACTTCTTCAGTATTGAGATACGTATCAACGTAGTTGGAAGCACAAGGGTCGAAAACTTCAACCTAATAATTAATTTCGAGTTAAAAAATCAGAGATGTAAATCATGTAATCTGTCTTGGATAGACATAAAAAAATAGAAGTAGTACTTATGTAATACACTGTTCTTAAATATTTCATCCAAGTTAAAAGAACGCTCCGTGTGTAATATTAATATCGCCAACATCACGTCATTTTTCGGATGAGTTTAATTAAGTGTTGGAGGTTAGGGTTAAAGTTTAAATCATCCATAACAAAGTTGCATGTTCGGACACTACTAAAAATATGTGTATTACCAACCATTTTTTTTCCAACCAATTTAAAATGGTTGGAAAAACCAACTATTTTAGCAACCATTTGATATTCCAACTATTTTTCAAAAAATTTAGAGGGAAAAATGGTTGGAAATTCCAACCAATTTTGCTAAAATTGGTTGGAAAATTTTCCTACCATCATTTTTCCTACTATTTGAAATTGGTTAGAAAAATGGTTTGTAATCCAACCATTTTTCCAACCATCTTCAAATAGTAGGAAAAAGGGTGGTAGGAAAATTTTCCAACCATTTTTCCCACAAAATTTTTTGGAAAATAGTTGGAATATGAAATAGTTGCTAAAATGGTTGGAAAAAGTGGTTGGTAATACACATATTTTTAGTAGTGGGATTTTTAGTTTGATTTTCTTTGGGCCAGTTTTGACAGGTCTACAACTTACCGAATCAAGAATATGAGTAGGTTGAGGCTTTCCGGAATCGGAGCAGACGGGAGCGTAAATGTTATAGATGTCTATGTTACCCATTTCATCCCCAAGTTTACCACTTGCTTCATCGCACTCTTCTTGGCTGTTTGTTGAAGCATAAGAAACATTACAGAATTTTGTGATTTGGGAATGTGTTTCATCCGAATACAATGCGTGGTTCCACAGGAAATCAATTAACCCTGCTGTGTTTGTTGCATCATCTATCCATGCATTCCCTATCTGCAAATTCAAATATATTACAATTTACATTACTCACCCGTAAATTTCTTATTCCATGATCGAGTAACCATCAATAAACTTTACAAATTAGGGGACAGAGAGTAATTATTAAACTACGTACCCATGGGCCATGACAAGTATAACTTAACAACCCCACAGTTTTTATACAAAATTTGTTACTTCCGTTAGAAATTCAACTTTAGTCATAATTTTGAAACACGAGCTAGGGTGGTTGCAAACTTAGCTACCACTTGCTTGATAACGTGGACTTTTTGTAAATAAAAATTCTACCTATCGTAATTGAAAACCTCATAATCATTAATTTATCAAAATAAATACATATGTTAAAAGATTTATATCTTATTAAATATGATTAACTATTGTAATAAGATAATTTCATCAATATATTTTAATTTAATTTTTTATGGTAAAATAAATGTTATACTGGCACTTTTCAACTATGATAGTTGAAAAAGAAAATTAATTTTGATAGAATATCCTTCAAATATTAAATTTTATAAAAAGTATATCTCAACAAATTAAATAGGATTACTTATTATAACAAGTTCTTTAATCAATATATATTAATTTCAATTTTATTACAGGTATATTATAAGGTAATTATACGTTTCAAATACCATAGTTGAAAAAAATTTCAACTATGATAGAATCTCCCTTTTAATTTATCGTAAGTACCTATGTTCGACATTTAGCATTGATTGATCACCAACACTTAGTCATGTTTTCAAGTTATATTTTCAACTCCAATTGATTAGCATTGGAGAACATTCATTATCATTATTCAGCACTCATAAACACTAATCAACAATGAGCTACTTACGATAAGTTGAAAAGTATGAACTTCATAAGTATATACATTTACGAGTGTTAAGAGTATAAAATTCTCATTCGACATTCATCTATCAACTTAAACTCATGACTATATAAAAAGAAGAGAGATAATGACCAAGTTGAGGAATACATACAGCAATGCCTTTGAGATTAATGACAGTGGTTTGTTTGGGCAACTTGTTATTCTGCAAGATGGTGTAAGCAAGCTGAGGCACATAATGACCAGCATAACTCTCTCCAGTTATGTAAAAATCCCTGTTTTTATAGTGAGGGAACCTCTCCAACCAATTCACTAGGAAAATGTATGCATCTTTTGCTGTGCTTATATCCCCTGTTTGTTCATATATACTTGACACATTCCCATAAGAAAATCCCACTCCTGCTGGTGACTCCAAGAATAACACATTTGCCACTGCCAATTTTCCCCAAACAAACAAAAAAAAATGTTACAAGTTTGATCATCAAAACTACCTTATGGTGCGTTCGGTTCTTTCGGGAGAGAATATTTCCTAGGAAAATTTTCTCTAGGGAACAATAATTCATATAGTTTGGTTTACACTTGAAAATATGGGAAAATTTATTTGAAATATATAAGCTATCCTTATATATTAATTTATAAAATAGTTTTTAAGGGCATTTTGGGAAGTAAAATTATTAAACTTTCCATTTCTCATAGGAAAAAAACTTTCCCAAACCCCTTCATGGAAAAGTCTTTTCCATCTACCTTGGGAAATTGTGGGATCCACTTGAAAACTTTTTTCTCCTCATTTTATAAATAAACATGGAAAAGTTTTGAAAATCTGACAAATTTTCTCGGAAAATGGTTGTAACCAAACGCTCCCTTATGCAAAAGTTCCTCATTGGTGATAAATAATTAAGGAAATAATTTAAAGGGTAAGAAAGATTAAATCATTGGACTTTATCTAATCTAAGTATAACTATCAGTAAATTTTTTAAAAAAATTAAATTAATTTATCGCCTTTTTAGTGTCCTCCAGACATTATATGGATAAAAATAAAAATAAAAATGGCATAGTTAAGATAAAGTACCGTTATTCCATGAATATTTGTTGCGAATTAGTGACTTTCCATCACTGCTGACTCTGAAGGGTCCCAATTCTAGTAGTCCTCCATTACCAAAAGATGAACATCCTGGTCCTGAAAGTGAAAGTCTTCATCATTTTACACTTTTACCAATTTCCCATTTCAAAATTGATCCAAAAAAAAATAAAATTGGATTGTAGTGGTACCAAATCCCCTCCACATTCTTCTTATTTTTTTCATTCCTACACTATATTGTTTTTGTTTTTTTCGTTTCTGCCCCTAGAAAGTTAATGAATTGTAGTTTCTAAAACATTTTTAAAATTATTTTTTTGAGACTCCGAATAATTATAATGATTTTTTAAGAATAATAAAAGTGAAAAAATCGTAAAAAATAGTAAAAAAATGAAAAAAAATTAGGAGAAACGCTGTAAATTCATTAAAAATCATTTAAAGTGTTATATTAAGTTTTGAATCAAATGCAACACAAAATCTATGATTCTCTCGAAAATATCCCGCTACAATCCAATTTTATTTTTTTTTACCACCAGAATACAAAGTGAAAGTACGGTCTACCATTGTCCAATTGGTGAAAGTAGGGATATATATATATATATATATATATATATATATATATATATATATATATATATATATATATATACACACACACACATAAAATATCAATTTAAGTTCTACTATCTCTTCGAAGTGTATATACATATGTTCCAATGAATACACAAAATATAATACATCACAATTACAATTATAGCGGGCTAACATGTCGGGTTGGATTCGTGTTCATGTCCAACGTAAATGGGTTCAAAATCTTTCAATTTGAACCTAACCCATTTATTAAACGAGTTAGAATTTAAAACTCTTTACTGTTAAAATTTTAATCGAGTTGACCTAATTTTAACCCATTTATCCATTTGGGCAAACATGTCAGAATCAGGTTACCCGTTTATCTATTAACCTATTTATTCATAACTCATTATGGATCGAAATAATAAAATATTATGCTTCAACATTTTACATAGCAAACTTCATTGGAAACCTATATAAAGGAGGTTTTAACTCATAGCCGGCACAAATTTGAGTCAAAATTACAAGTCTTACATGTAGTTCAAAACATATAATTTTAACCTAAGCTAACTGATAAAAGGGTACGTAGAAATTATCGAGTTAACGGGATGACCCATCTAACCCATTTGTTAAACGTTTTAAGCTTTTTTCATGTCGAACAGCTTGACCTAAACCTAATCCATTTCATTAAGCATGTTTATTGTGTCAATCCATTTAATTAAACAGCTTGAAAATCTCTACTCAAACACGCCTAACATCATGTTGGGTTGGAGTGGATGTTGTGTTTGGGTTAGCTTTTCCTAGCCCTAATTACAATACAACAATGAGGGAAAATTAAAGTCATAAACTCATATCATATTCTTACCAACTAGGTCAAAAGATCATAATACCATTCCTAGTGAAGGTGACATTATTATGGAAAGTTACTGTTGATAATGACTTGTATGATTGGTAAAATAGTGCCATACAAATACTATAAGCTTTGCCTTTAGTGGGAGACTTTGAGTGGTACTAGCTATTTCCAAGTAATTGGTGGAAACTTACTTTCCAAAGGTTATGATCCATAAAGTTGGTCCACATAAGGTCCATGCATACTGGTCAATATCCATTTATGTAGGGAGGTACATAAACAAAAAAATCAAGAACAAACAAACAAATAAATGCAAATGTAATAAATGAAAAATAACCTGAGATCATGACAGTATAATTATTAGACAGACATAAACTTATTTTTATAAAATTATTTCTGAATATTTGATTATTTATATAAGGTTTTAATTGAGTTGATTTTGGTACTATATTAATATAGATATGATTAAAGGAGATGTGTTGGAATAAAAAATTATTTTAAAAGTCTTTAATACTGTTAGTTTATATTTTTAGTTAAGATGATTGTTATATATTATAGTAAATTTTTTTTTTCCAAGAGGTTTCATGATTAAATATCATGAATCACATATATCCATAATTTGCTAGAAATCAGTAGGACACCACACTTCAAAGTAGAATCATTAGTAACATATTTTGCTTTAAATCAATTGTATTTGATTTATATATCCGTCTGCTTCTTTTTTATTGAATAGTAGATAGTGAACGATTTTTAAATCTCGTGTTGATTGAAAACAATCCCTTTAAATTATAAAATTTGAGATAAAACGTATGAATTTGACTCATCCATATTTCACCTTGTGTCACATTTTTGAAGTATTAACTTTGGTTATATTCTAATTTTGTGAATAGTGGAATAATTTTGGAATCTAAGCCTTTCATTGTCCATCAATCAAGGTGCTAATTGATTCCTTTTCACTTGGTGTCTTCTTGACGTTGAGTTGATGCCTTAGCTTCAGCTGAGTGGGAACGAGTTTTTTGCATTTTGGACCCTGAAATATAGGGTATTTATTTTTTGGTCCGACATTTGTCATTATTTATTTTTTAGACCCTAAAGTTTGTAGGTTGAATAAAAAAAAAAACCTTAAAGTTTGTAGATTGAAAAAAAAGGCTCATGTACTGTTTTTCTTTTTCTTCTCATATTTGAATTTGTTAGGAAAGTGTCCTAAAATCACTGAATCTCTTGATCTCACAATTATTTGTTTCCTAATTGAATTAGGATATTATTTAGGTTTCCTTATTATGTTGGGTTTCCTAATTGTATTAGATTCTAAATCTAATTAGACTGGGAGTCAAGTTAGTTGTATAAGGAGTTTTTCCTATAAATAGGGTTCAGTATTCTTCACTTTATTTCACGGCCCGACGTACGTCACGTGGCGCACGGCGCATGGCGCTCGTCGAGTACGGCGAACAATGATCGAGTTATAGAGAGTCAGAGAAGGAGAAAATATTGAGAGGGAAAAAGGTCTCACCAATATTTTCGATCCCAATTGTATCCCGAGAGAGAAAGATTGTGAGTTGTGAGTGAGAGAGATTGTGATAGTAATCTCCTCTGTTGTAGATCGCATCACACTCTGTGATAGTGATCGGGTTGTACGTACTCCTCCTTTCTCATAGTGGATTGTTTTCTGGTTGTCGCCGTCCGTGCGTTTTTATCTGAGTTCTTCGATTTCCCACGTAATTCTGGTGTTTGATTTTATCGCTTATTTTTCGTTCTTAAATTTTGTCGTAATATCCGTCATCTCGTTTTAGATTCTATTATTCGCTTCCGCTGTTACCTTGCTACTCACTTTTCTCTAACAAGTGGTATCAGAGCAAGGGGGAGATGACTTCAATCATGAAGTGTGAAATTCCAAAATTCGAGGGAACAGGGAGACTGCAGTTGAAGGCGGTCCTGATTTAGCACGGTGTAAGGGATGTTGAGTATCCCTATACGGAGACTGATGTACCGATGAGCGATGAGAACTTGAAAAGGTTAAAGAAAGAGAACTAGGGCAGGCTGAACTCGAGATGGAGCAGGTTGTGGCTCAAGGTAGAGCCATCGGAACCTGCAGTCAAGAGCAAGCTGTTGATACTGTTCAAACAGTTCAGGTTGATGAGCCTGATGTTCCTCAGGTGGAGGAAGAACCGCGCATGGCTAGGGATCGTCCCAGGATGGGGATCAGGAGACCAACACGGTATACTGAAGATTGGATGCACAAGAAGGGTCATGTAGAGAGTGTCTGTTGGAGAAATCTGAAAGACCAGGAGTAGGGTTGTAAGGATAACCGCACCAAAACTGGTACAGCAAACTGTGTTGAGGTTAACGGTTGCAGGTACGAAACAGAAGATGGTGTACCAAGAGCGCGCAGGGGTTCCATGGTTCGGATGAAGAAAGCTAGGAAGGGCATCCTATACACCCTACAGGGGTCTACAGTGACGAGAACTGCAGAGGCAGTCTCAAACAGCACAAGTGGTCTCAAACAGGCATCCAGGCAACGGTATATGATGTTTACCGCTTGAGAGCCCTGCGGGGCTACGTCCTGTGGGAGGGCGTGTTGATAGCGATAGTCAAGATGTTTATCTGGACCGATGATTCGTTGATTTTAGTCCAAGGTGGAGTTTGTTAGGAAAGTGTTCTAAAATCACCGAATCTCTTGATTTTACAATTATTTGTTTCCTAATTGAATAGGATATTATTTAGGTTTCCTTATTCTGTTGGGTTTCCTAATTGTATTAGATTCTAAATCTAATTAGAGTGTGAGTCAAGTTACGTGTATAAGGAGTTTTTCCTATAAATAGGGTTCAGTATTCTCCACTTTATTTCACGGCCCGACGTACGTCACGTGGCGCACGGCGCTCGTCGAGTACGGCGAACAATGATCGAGTTATAGAGAGTCAGAGAAGGAGAAAATATTGAGAGGGAAAAAGGTCTCACCAATATTTTCGATCCCAATTGTATCCCGAGAGAGAAAGATTATGAGTTGTGAGTGAGAGAGATTGTGATAGTAATCTCCTCTATTGTAGATCGCATCACACTCTGTGATAGTGATCGGGTTGTACTCCTCCTTTCTCATAGTGGATTGTTTTCTGGCTGTCGCCGTCCGTGGGTTTTTCTCCGAGTTCTTCGGTTTCCCACGTAAACCTTGTGGTTGTGTTCTTTTATTGCTCCTCTTATTTTGTTCCTGAATTTTGTCGTAATTTCCGTCATCTCAATTCGATTTTATTAATCGCTTCCGCTGTTACCTTGCTACTATTATTTTCTCTAACAAATTTATCTCCCGATTAGCGCCAAACTTCAGGAGTAAGGTCAAAACTGATATTGAAGCTATAATACATCTCTCTTATTCATGTCGGAACTAATTAGACCCTGAAATATATAGGGTCTAAGTACTTTGACATGAATAAGAGAGGTGTATTACAACTTTAATATTAGTTTTAACCTTAATCTTGAAGTTTGGCGCTAATCGGGAGATAAATTCAAACATAGGAAGAAAAAGAAAAATAGTACAGGAGCTTTTTTTCAACCTACAAAATTTAAGGTCCTTTTTTATTCAACCCATAAACTTTAGGGTCCAAAAATAAACAATGAAAACCGTGGGACCAGAAAATAAATACCCCTGTAATTCGGGGTCTAAAATACAAATAATCCGAGTATGAACGGGGGCAACAGAAACTTTGATTGCATTCTATATGAGATGACATATAGTAGTGACTACATCTTTTCAGAGTCAATTACACTATTTAGAGAGTGTTTGTTAAAAATCTCAAAGAAAATTTCTGAAGAAAATTTGTCTGGGAAAAGTGGAGGCGGGGAAATTATCAGCTCCTATAAATTTTTTCCCATAGTTAAAATATAACTAAATAAAAAAAAATAAGTCAACTTGGTAAAATTGACCAATTTTTTGAAGTTTTTGACCAACCAAATGCTCTAAATGAGAATGTTTTTGTTTCATTTTTCTTTGGGTGGTTTCGGAGTTGTTATGTTGTTGTTTATTTTTGTAGTTTTTTTATTGTATCTTTTAGCTGTTGTGATTTGATCTAGCTGTTTTTTATTGTCTTGTTGTTTTGCGGATTTCTGTAGTATGTTTGATGCATTTGTAGGCGTTAATGGCTTTCAATTACTGAAACAAAAATGAAAATGTTTTTGTTATTCTCTTTAATTCTTTCGAAACAAAAAATGTTTTTGTTATCAAAAATGAAAATGCTTCGATAATTGAAACAAAACTGAAAACATATAAAAACTGAGAATTTTGATATAACGCGGTTTTGATAATGTATCATTAAATAATATAAAGGTCAACAAATAAAATTTTAAAAGGAACATTCTTTTTATTAATTAAAGACCAAAATTCGATTCTTATTGACAACTTTTGTCACCTTCATAAAGCTATAGTAACATAATGTCACATGTAGGATTGAAAAATAAAAAGTAAATTGGATCGTTGTAAGGATAATTTGAATCTATAGTGAAAAGGACACCAGTCTATTTTTATCATTTCTATATACTATATTATCATATAAATTTGTATAAAGTTTAGAGAAATGTCATAATTACGTAAATAAATTGTACATTGCTATATATTATTGCTTTTGGGTCGCTTTGGCATTTTTTTGAGAGGTTGTTTCAGTTGTTTGTTTGATTGAACCTGGACATATCTTATGCATTTGTACGCAATAATTTTCGTCGACACAAAATATCCCCTTCTTGTCAAAAAGCAAAATGAAATTAAAATAAGTTTCTCTACTTAGGCTAAAATAAAACCAAAATCGATAGTTTAAAATCATGTCCAAGTAAAGTAAAAAAAATGTTAAATATAGCAATTTCACCTTTAAATTTTATAATTTAAAAAGATAAATTTTGATTAATTCAGTATTTAAAAGTCATTCACATCACTCTTTGAAAAATATTCACGAAAATTTAAATGAAAACTCTAAATCTACAATAATAAATGAGCCTCCAAACATGAAAAGTTTACACATCTATATAACACACAAAAAAAATCTAAATATGTCACCAATGTACAACATTATTCTTAAATATATATACTATTAAATTATTAGGAATGGACCCACTAAAAATTTGGATAGTTAGCTATCTGAATTGAAGACAATTAACATCTTACGTGTTTATCTTGGTAAAAAGTAAAATAAATAAATAAATAGGACAATGATATACATCTTGACTCAAGATAGTTAATAGCCATCTTGAATTTACCATATTTTATATTTTTGTAATTTTTAAAAATATTTTCTCTAATAATCATATATATTTATCAATTATAAGAGTATAATACTTATTACCTAGATAAAAAAAATATAAATAATAGTATAATTTTATTAATAATGGTAGAACATACACAATTAAATATATAAATAATTAAATATTTTGGCGTACATATAATAAATTACACCATACAGAATGATCTATCTAAATTACGTACAATTAAAATATATCCATATTTTTATATGATAAATTTTTATAATTAATTAATTAATTTAATGTATTGATGTATATTTCGCAATAATAATGATAAATTTTCCATAATTTCATGATAAATATTGATAAATTTCTGTTCAAAATTTAACTCCTTCTAAGGAGTTATATACATAATAAAATAAATAAATAAAAGAAAACCAGAGAAAAAGAATAAATATCAATAATTCAAGGACCAAAGTTCATACCTCCATTAAGCCACAAAACCAGAGGCTTGGAGGAAGCATTCTTGGGAGCCTCAGCAAAGTAATAGAACAGTGCTTTCCCGGCCCCGGGATCAACGGTCACATACCCGGAGTACTGATCGAAATCCACCCCGGCGGGCTGGCCCGGCAATGACCTGATCTTGTCGGCCTCCATGAGCCCATCTTGAGGCCCGGGTCTTGCCTGGGTCTCAAGCATTTGGGCTGGAAGCCCAGCCCAAGAGGCCGAGAGCGAAGGGTGCCTCGACTTCTTGGCCTTGATCAACTTGAACAAGTTTGTGGTTTGGTCATTGATGTTGCTATTGATGGAGGCATGAATGGTGGTTGAAATGTTTGTGGAGAGAAATAGGCAAAGGAAGAAGAGTAAGTAGAAGTGTGTGGGAATGTACATGTTTTTCTTTTTGGGTTGATTATGGTTAAGACTTTTAGAAGACAAGCTAGATTAAGGGGCTAGCTTGAGGGAAAGTGTTGTGGAAGAATGCTCATATAAATAATAATGGAAGTGGATTGGCATGGCTAGCTAGTAGCCATGTTAGCTTGCTTGGCTACCTGTTCTTTTGTGACGCGGGATAATTTTTATAAGATAAATCACATCAGTTACATTATTTAAATATATGATTTTTAAAAATATATAATTGTTAATTTTTAATAAAGTATTATGAATAAGAGAAATTATATTAATTAAATCACTTATTTAAAAAAATGAATTTGTAAATATATATCATGTAAAATAAGAAGAATAAATAATATGAAAAAAGCTTAATAGAGTGAGAAGACATGGTAGAGTAAGATAAATTTATCCTACATCACATAATAACATGTCCTAACCCTGTTCTTTTATGCGGTATTTTGCGGAATGGTGTGGTGAGGTGTGGTGGAATTGTGGTGGGGTGTGGTGGAATTGTGGTAGGTTATTGATATGTGGGATAGGTGAGGAGAGAGAATGTAAAAAGTAGAGGAGAAAAGTGAGGAGAGAAAAAAGCGAGGAGAGAGAAAAGTAATGATTTGCGGTAAAATGCGTGGCCATGATAAATCACGATAGCCAAGACCGCAGCTACCAACCGCAGAAAAGAACAGGGCCTTATAAATTTGCTTAACTAATTGTGGGTGGCCACTCAAGTGGTGGGCATGGATGGCCCATACAAACCAACTAGTCTAGTTTTGTCACTTTAGTTAAAAAAGACACCTCCACTATTATCTACATACTCATTTCTAATCTTGATAATGTTTAATTATTTATTTATTTATTTTTATGAAAATTCTATCATAGTTGAATTTATTTTCAATTATGGTAGTTGAAAATTTCATACCATTGATTTATCAAAAATAAATTATATTTTTTAAAAAGATTTATATCCTCCTAAACATGGTTAATTATTGTATCAAGTTACTTTAATCAACCTACATTGATTTTGAATTTTTATGGTAAAAGTAATGGTATTTTCAATTTTCAACTACGATAGTAGAAAAAAAGTCAATTATGATAGAATTTCTTTAAAAATATTCAATTTTGTAAAAAATTATAATTTAATATATAGATTAACTTATTGTAACAAGTCTTATGGTGAATATATATATTAATTTTAATTTTTAATCGTCAAATTAAGGGTAATTATACATTTCGACTACCATAATTGAAAATATTTTCAACTATGGTAGAATCTCCTATTTAACAAAACGTCCCGTGGTTATTTCCAATTTGCAAAATGTCCGTGGTTATTTTTATAAGAGCAAAGTGGACCGGTCCGCCTATCATTCGGCCCTACTATTTGGTTAGGTTTAACTAACTTATCCAAATTTATCTTAACTTATCCAAATCTTGCATAATTCTCGTTAAACATCTACTCTAAAAACGTAATTCCCCAAAATAAACATCATACCTTATCCAAACTTATCTATTCAAACCTAAAAATAATCCAAGAAAAAAAAAAGGGCCTCAATCATAATTAATAAATGAAAATTCACTTGTAACAGTTAGGCAAATTCTAAAATAGGACAGTATCATGATATTATTACGGTGAGACGGTCAATTGTATTTGACTTTTGTTAGGGTGCATGTTTGCAGTTGTACGTGTATGTTCTCTACTGCTTATTGAAAAATAATACTACCTCCGTCCCATATTGTTTGTCCATCCAACTATATTTAAAAGTCTAATGGTCATAGGGAATGGGGTGAAAAATATGTAATGTATCAGAATTGCCCTTATTTTTCTCATATAAAGAAAAATAAAAAAAAACAAAAGAGTATTTATTAGGGGTATAATAGGAATTACAATAATTGGAATTATACAATGGACAAATATTTTGGAACAAGAGAGTTAGGTAGATGGACAAACAATTTGGGACGGAGGTAGTAGAACATTTTTGAAATCGACACTAACATTTATGAGTGTGTTTGGTCCTTGTCACTTTCAGGGGTAAAAAAAAAAACTTTGTAACTTAGGTGTTAAGTTCGATTCTAGTAGTGCCCGTATTATTTTGATTCCAACATACAATATTTATGCCTTCTTTTTATTTAGGGGTGGCTAATAGCTTCATTAGTTTTCTTTATGAAAAAGTTATTAATTAGTAGTTTTTGTGAGACATATATTTTTAAGGTGTCTTTTAACATAATACAATGATAATTAATAAGTGACTTAGGATGAATTTTTTTAATATAATGGCCGAACTATTTATATTCTTGAAATAAGTATCCCTTTTGTTTATAGCATTATATCACTATTTGGTCAAATTAGCATTTTGGACAATGAATAGTGGTTTATATAGTAAATGAGGGTTTAGTTAACAAATAGTAATTTAAGTAGCAAATAGCAGATGATTGTTCAAATCAAAATTGTGTTTGGAAAATTTAGTGGTTGATTTAGCATATTAATTTGAAGTGACATTAAAAGGATATGGATTATTTTCAAAGGGTATATTATAACCAAAAAATATGAAACTATACTCCAAGTTGTAAACGTTAACTTTATTAATGTTTAACAAAACATTACTTGAAACATTAAATGTTACCTTACCGAACACTAATATTTATACAATTAGAGCTTAAATTTATATCCAAATATCAAACGTTACCATCGAACATATTTTATTGAAGATTACGTTTAGGGGGAAAAAATGGAAAATATTGATTGAATGTGATTTGAACTTGCCCACTGACTAGTCTTTGTGGAAGATGTAATTATAATGTAGTCGTGTGAAAATGATGACTTGAGTAATCCACCTTCTTTACTCGTTGGCACGAGCACTATAAAGTAACAATTAGCTTTAGTCACTGTCAGGTTTTAACTTGATTTATTTTAGTTTTGATTGACTTGGGAAATTTTATGAGTCATTTGTTTTTGGACCTTTTGTTACGTGGGTTTTACTTGTGTTCTAGACTGTGAGTTTGTCACAATATTAGGAATAAAAGGCTTAGATAAAGGGAGTATTGTGTTTATTTGTATATTTATATATCATAAAAATTGGTATATATACATTAGAGATTTCATAAATACCAAGATCTTCTATCACGTGGATAAAGGCGCATATGGCTAGGACTCTTGAAATGGAGTGGTGGTATGAAATTTGGGTGGAGTAAGATGCGTGTTCTGTGGAGTAAAGTGCAGCTATAGTAGGCTCAATGGTAATTTGAAACTTTGACAGGAAAAAATAAAAGAAGGCTTCCACTCAAGGAGGAGCACTTGTGGATATAGTTCGTAAGAGACTCATGTGTGAAGGAGGAGATTGTTGAGATTCATTCACCCCATGAGTTTGAAGCCTCACATTGGAAGATTAAATTGAAAGGACATTGTATGTAAATCAAATGGACTACTCCTCTTAACACCAATTAGTTTTAATATGTAACCTCACTTAACTTGTTACCATAAGCGTTGGTTAAAGTCAGCTCCCGCCTTGGATCTCCCTAACAAACATAAACGAGAAGGACAAGAAGGATGTTGGGTTTACTGTAGACGAACATGGAAGAGTTTGTCTTATAACAAGTTCAACCCAAGTAGAGTCAGAAGCTTATATTGAACTTATGAAACTAAGCCTGTGGAGCCTATTTGAGGACATAGAGTGATTTGTTGAGTTCGCAAACATGAGTTGAGAAATCGTGATTCGTGATGGATGAAGTCCTGTAGTTGATTTATATTAACATCCTCAGTAAGGTCACAAAAGTAGAAAAGCATTTTTAACATCAAGTTGGTGAATAACCCAAACACGAGAAACGACAATGCTTAAAACTACCCAGAGGATAGTTGGTTTCACCACCGAGCTAAAAGAGTGATGACAATTCAAACCCTCAAGCTTACCAAACATACGATCCACTAATTGTACCTCTCGGAATTCAAGGGAGCCATCACATAATACTTGTTTTTGTACACTCGTCTACATTACATAGATTTCGGTCAATCACGGTAAGATACTAAAGTCTAAGTGTCATTTTGAACAAGCGCCTCAAATTCCTCTGCTATGGCCTTCTGCCATTTGAGATTCTTAGATGCCTGAGAAAAACATGTAGGCTCTACTTCAAATCATGTAGATAAGTGCTAGGACAACCCCTAGCAGGGTTTGTGGATATCTGATTTTGAACGAGTTTGCATAGGGTAGATGTTGATGATTGATTATCAAATAATGATTTTATATTCTAACACGTACCTTGATGTGAATGTTCTTTGGACTTGACCTTGTGCGAACAAACGTAGAGGCTGCTAAGGTTCAAGCCTAACACTTATTACTTAGCCTTGCTCATATTCCAAGTCGTAGAAAGTGGGCTTGTATAGTATATGACCAATGATTTACCTGCTGGAGTATTTCAAGAGTTCAAGGGGTATAAAAGTTCAATCTATAAGTATAAGGTAGACCGAGAGGTCAACGGGGAGCTAAACAAGCAAATTGGACCTAACACGGATTGTGTCAGGCTTGACACGACCCGTGTTGGGGTCCAGAGAGTACGATTATCCTGCACTGGTCCAACATGGACTGTGGTGGTTCACTACGGACCGTGTTGAGTGCAGTTAGCCTTAATGGCGTAATCCCACGATTTCAGCCTCCGGATTGATTGAACTGGATGGATAATTGGGATTATTATTGACTGAGAATCAGTCAACAATTATCCATTATTGTCCATGGACAAATCCCATGGATCATACCTCATTGATTTGGTAATTATGACCCCTTTGAATACTCCTCAAGCCTATGAATGGTGAGGTGTTTTGTTCACTCAAAACACACCATCACAACCTCTTTTTCCTTCTTCTAGAGAACTTTAACATACTCCTAAGGTGTTGAACTGCAGCAACATTCTTGTGAGTCCTTGAGAGTTCTTGTAACTTTTCTTACAAAAAGTTAGGTTTTACCCTTGAGTCTTTTCACGGTCAAGTGAATAAGTCTTAAAGGGAGACGAGATTGCCCTCGACTCCTAGCCACCCAAGTAATCCCTCATCTTATGTGTGACCGTGTTTCCCCATATTTCCAACATTACCTTATGATATGACTCTTTTTTTGAACTTGCACAATTTTCTTAAGGACTATTTTTAGGAAATTTAATGGTCGTGGCTTCATATAATAGACTATTATATATATTGAAAATCGATAAACAGAACTTTTAAAATTGACTAGATATACTTCATTGTGACAAATAATGTGAATATATACCTCGTTGTGACATTGGAATGGTCATGGTTTATTAGTTTAAAGTTCGAAGATGATTTTTATGTTGGAGATCATTTCAATGTCATTGTGCGAAGATGAACAGGGCTACAAACAAAGCCTCTAGACTTAAATTTAAATTTTTCCTTTGCTTGGGTCACTAGATCTAATTAGTATCCTTTTGATATAAGAGCCCAATTTGAATGAACCTTATTTATCCCTTCAAAAAGAATAAAAAATCATGGAGTAAATATAATGATGAATTATAAACATAAATATCATTATGAAAATGAAAATTGAGGGAATGAAAAAGAAAGCCAAATGGAGCCAACCAAGACAGATAATTGTCCCCAGAAGTATGTGTTCAAACCATTACTAGTGTAAAACATTGGCTATGTTTCCATTTTCAATTTTGTTTTTCTTCTTGGTCTTTTTTTGTATTTATTCTCTCTTTCATTCATTTTCAATCATTTTTTTTCTTGGTCTTTTTTTGTATTTATGCTCACTCTTTCATTCATTCACAACTCACAAGTCACAAGTGACTGATTGTTTGTCTTCCTCAACTATGTTGTATGAAGATTCCAAAGTGTTTGTCATTGGCACTCTTTGAAAATGATGGTTTTGAATATATGCAAAAGACAACCTTATCTTAATAATAATTCGTATATATTTTAACAACTAGTTGTAATGAGGACAACAAAATTTGTGTGAGATAACAAGTAGGGACATGGTAGCCCAGTGTATAAAGCGTTCATGCAAGCGAGGTTCGGAGAAGGGTTTCACCACAAAGATGTAATGTAGGTCGATTTTATCTTGCATTTCTACAAGAGGTTGCTTCCAGAACTCAAAATCATGATGTTACGATCACACAGCAATAGCTGAACTGTTGCGCTAAGACAAAATTAAGCGCATGCACCTAAAATACTGATGACATCAGGACTCAATCATTCATATTGTTGTTGTATCAAATTTTACATATGGATAAATACGCATACAATTGTTATCAATTTGATTATTTGTATAATTGTATATTAAGAAAAACATAACGGAAGCACACACTTATATGTATTAAATTAAACTGAATATATATTTATGTGTGTGTATACATATAGGAGCCACAAAAACACATTAGTACAATATAAAAAATAAAAAATAAAAAAAAGTGAAATAAGCTTAGTGAAGCGCTTGGACCATGGTCTCATCACCATCCAGAACCATAATCCACGTAAGGGGTTTTGAATTTGGGTCGTCTAATGGGCTTTTATTCAACAGTTGGACTTCGTGTTTAGTTCATTTACTTTGGATTGGGACCATGGTCCACGGAGTATTATTGTCCTAGATACCTAATCTAATTTCTAACCTTAGTGGCCTAATCCACTTACACACAAGCGTGTGTGTATGTGTATGCTCAACCAACCTCATTCCATTTTTCCATTACCTATATTACACCAAAAATTTGCTAGGAGATGTCATACATTCTTAACAACTGACTCCTGAGGAACTACATTTTTTTAATGCACTCAAAGGGGACCAAGTTGTCAAACAAATGGCTCTCAGCTGCCTTTCCGGCCATTTGTCACCGGAATCCGGTGACAGTTGAGTTAAGTGAGAATTTTTTTGAAAATGCTTTGTGGAATTCCGATACTACCCTCCATTGCCATGGTTTGAGAGGTCAAGATCGAGGGTCCTTTTATCTTCTTATTCTTCCCATCTTCGTCTTCTTCATCTTCTTCGTTTCGTTTCCCCTGTTTTAATTCCATTCCCATCCTCTTCATCTTCCCACCATGTCTCACTCATCTGCTCACTCTCACGGATTGAATGGGAACCCCAAAGATGTAACTCCAATCCGAACATTCGTTGTGAATGCGGCAAAAACCCCTCGATCTTGACCTTTCAAACCATGGCCAACCCAATCAAGAGGTTTACACTGGGTGGGTGTCTGTGTTGGCACTGGGTTGATGTTTCTCTGAAGCTAATTGTGATGGATCTGCTAAGTGAGATGGGTTGCAGTCCGCCATTGAAGATCTGACATTGTGGGGGTGGGAGGTTTTTGGTGGTCAAGGCTACGTATTAATGTAAGTTAAGGTAGAAATTGAGTTGTATTTTGTGGTTGTCAATTTGTGGGTGACATGTTTAGGATCTGACAATGTTGGGGGGATGATGTAATTTTTTGCTCAAAAAATGGGGTCTGATCACTAATGATGGTTTATGTTGGTTTTGATGATCTTTATGTATGATCATTGTAAATAGGATGGCTAAGTAAGGCAGTTGAATGCCTTTGAGTGCAATGGATATCATGTAAATCTGCTCAAGTATCAGAATGTAAGAAGCTAACTTTTGTAATTAAATGAATATGAAATAAGGGCAGCATGGTCTTTTCACAGCCATCCCCAAGGGCATTTTAGTTTTTTCATGGATTCCGGTGAAAAATGGCCGGAAAGGCACCTGGGAGCCATTTGTTTGACAACTTGATCCCCTTTGAGTGCATTAAAAAAATGTGGTCCTCCAAGAGTCAAGAATGTATGGCACCTCCCAGCAAATTTTTGTATATCACACTCACATCTTTTTTTTTTGATAAAACACTCTCACATCTTTATTGAAAATAGTGGATTTATTATTAGGGAAATTGGATTCTAATAATATGAACTTTTGGCCATATAAGACTTAATAATACGAACTTTCGATTTGATTCTTAATAATACGAACTTTGACCCCCTGTTGCCCCCAGTAACACGCCACCGAGTTAAGTTCAACTTAACTCGGTGGCAAGATAACGTGGCGGCCGGAGTAATATATTTTGACTTTATTATATACACAGTCAGCATTTGACTTGTCCACATCAGCTCTCCTCCTTCCCCTTTCTCTCTCCTCCTTCCCCTTTCTATCTCCTTCCCTCCTCTTCTTCGATCCAGAGAAGACATGGTTGGCCATGGCTTGTCCAGTTGTCCTCCTCTTCTCTCCATTTCTCTTTCTACAACATCCTGCCCCCCTCTTCTCTCCATTCCTCTTTTTTCATCTCTCTCAATCTCACCTTCTTCCTTTCGTTTTTTCGAGTTTTTTCTGGGTTTTCTGGATCTGATCTTCTTCGTTTCGAGTTTTTCTGGGTTGTTTTGAGATTATCTCTGGGATGTTGAGATGGGTTTGTGGGTGTTCTTTTGAATTTTGAACTGGGTTGTGTACTTCTATCATTCTTTCTTTGGGAATTCTGGGCTTTTTTGAAAGTCCCAGTTATGAAAAGTTTTGAACTTTGAAAAGGGTTGAGTTTCTCAGTTTTCCTGCTCTCTCTAAAGCTCTCATCTTTTTGATTTCTCCCGAACAAATTTTTGTGGGTTGAGCTTGAATTGGTGAGAATTTGAGTTTCTGATTGTTGGATGTTGTGGGCATCATTGGATCTTGATCACATTTGGAGTTCAATTCCTTCTTCAGGCAAAGTTTTTCCATGACTTTCTTTCTCATACTTTGTTGTTTTCGACATTCGGAAATTAGGGTTCGAAATTTTGATTTGGATTTGGGTTTTGATTTATGATATCTGGATTTTGTTAGGGTTAGATTTTTGCAGAAATGTATGCTTTTTCTGTGTGTTAATCAAACCTCACAAGTAATTGCATGAAAATGAAGTGGATGAGATGATGCGGATAAGTGGAAATAAGTATAGTGAAAGACATCATGTACTAGAACAAGTTGAGGATGAAGATGAAGAGGAGGAGATGATGCGGATTGGTGCAAGAAAATGGAGAGAAGAGGAGGACAACTAGACTGGTGCAAGAAAATCCAGATCTTGGTTTCAAATTTTTGTTCATCTTCTTCTTCTAGAATTTTTCTAGGTTCAAGTTGGAATTAGGAATTTGGTTTGATTTAAAATTTGCTCATCTTCATCTTCTTCTTCTGGAATTCTTCTGGAATTTTTTGTTCATCTTCATCTTCTTCTTCTGGAATTCTCTGGATCGAAGAAGAGGAGGGGAGGAGAGAGAAAGGGGAAGGAGGAGAGCTGATGTGGACAAGTCAAATGCTGACTGTGTATATAATAAAGTCAAAATATATTACTCTGGCCGCCACGTCATCCTGCCACCGAGTTAAGTTGAACTTAACTCGGTGGCGTGTTACTGGGGACAACAGGGGGTCAAAGTTCGTATTATTAAAAATCAAATCGAAAGTTCGTATTATTAAGTCTTATATGGCCAAAAGTTCATATTATTAGAATCCAATTTCCCTTATTATTATTATTATTATTATTATTGATGTTTAAGAAGCATTTTATCTAATAAACACTATGCATCTTATATGTAATTAATTTTGGATTATATTATTAATAGATCCAAAAGTAATTTAGATAAAATTCTTTTGAAAACATAAAATTTTAAAAAAAAAAAAGCAGAATATGATGAATGATTGGTACATGGGAAGGTATAAAAGACTGGAAATACTACTTTTTGATTAGATTTCTTTCCCTGCAACTAGGTTTTGCAGCTTACCAAGTTCACACATAAACTTTAATTAATTATAATCCCAAACATGACTTAAACAATAAACAAATACAATATTCTTTAACCAAATTCTTCCAGAAAACCAAACTAAAAAGATTGTATTATAAGAAAAACAAGGAATTTTCTTTCCCTCATTTCAGATGTAAACCAGCCTTGTGCTCATCAAGCTTTGGAATATCCACATTTGAAGCAAACAGGCCCCCATCAAGGCATGTATATATACCCAACTAAACCAAATGAAATCTCACTACAACCAAACATACAACAAACCAACAAAGTTCAAACAAGGGGAAAAAAGGGTTCAAAAGCAGAAACAACTTAATACATTAACATTAGCAATGGCTTCTTCTGGGTCCAACCGCACATACGAAGATTTTGAGCCTCCATCCGATTTGGTGTCCGAGGAAGCCTGCGACACCGTCCTCATTTATCTCCCCGGTACTTCATCTCTTTCATTGCGTCATGTAATTCTGTATTAAAAATAAACCGTGTTTATAGAGAAGGAAATCCAGTCGCTGGTAAAACTAGTTTATCTCTCGATTCCATGTATTTGTGGAATTGAGTTTCATGTGAGGAAATGTCGAGTATTTTGTATGACAATTACGTGGGCAAAACCCTTGAGAGAGATTGAAAATGAACTGAGCTTTTTCGGTCCATTCCGGTCCAATCCCTTTTTCAGTCCGGACTTGACTATGCCCGGCCCGGAACCCTAAAATTTTCGTAGTTTAGACATTTTTACTCAGTCTTTCAGTCCAACCACCAAGGACCGAATATCATCGATCCATTGGCCCAGTCCTCGGTCCAATCCAGTTCAGTCATTTTTTTGGTCCGGACTGGACTATGCACCGCCCTAGCCAATCTACCCTAATTTTCTTGCTAAAAAAATTGTCCATGATGTTTTTTTTGCGGCTTTTTTTTCCCCTAATGGTGTGAAATGATGGTGCAGGGTTCAGAAAGGAGCAACTGAGGGTTCAACTGACCCCATCCCGGGTTCTGAAGATCACAGGAGAACGCCCGATTGGGGAGAACAAATGGAGGCGGTTCCACAAAGAGTTCCGTGTTCCATCCAACTGCGACACCAAAGAGATAACGGCCAAGTTTGAGGGCGGCATTCTCTATATAAGGCAGCCTAAGATCATCACA